>OZ018376.1:88794791-89994791 GCA_963969555.1 Polydrusus pterygomalis
CCAACAATAATATATCAAAATACATGAGATTACGAGTATTATTGAAACGAAAAAGTGTTGGTTATTGTCCAAAGAAATCAAAGACCCTAACTAGAGAGGAGTTTCAAAAATTCCTTTGCCATGCTCTAGATTACAAATACTTAATGTTGAAGGTAAATAGAACTATATAATTTTATTTTAAATTTCTTACTAACAATTTTTTTAATTACAGGTTGCTTTTATTTTCGGAATCGCGGGCGCATGTCGTCGAGAAGAACTGGCTCATATGAAAATTGATGATATACAATATTCGGGAACGGCTTTGTTAATAGAAAATTCCCTATAATAAATCCAACAAACCGAGAGCATCTACGGTGACGGTAGAATATCTAAAGTATTATAGAAATTATATGGCTTTACGTCCAACAAATATGAGTGATGGGCGATTTTTTGTGTCTTATCGCAATGAAAAATGCTTTAAGCAAGTTGTCGGTATACACAAATTTGGCTCCATACCTCAGGAAATAGCGTCTTACCTAAAACTGCCAAATGCCAAAGAATTCACGGGACATTGTTTCCGAAGAACATCGACCACATTGCTTGTAGATGGGGGAGCAGAAATAACTTCTCTAAAACGGCATGGAAGCTTGAAAATATTCTGGAGTAGCCGAGGGCTACATAGATGATTCCTTAAGCAATAAGTTAGAGCTGACCAAGAAAATATTCAACATTCCACAATCTGAACTGCAATCAGTACCGACTTAGGTATCGCAATCCGTCTTTCAATCGAGTTCAACATTGGAGAACAATATAACGGAGGACAAAAATAATAACACATCCTCAAAATCAAATTTACAGCACCCTGTTCTTGTTCAAAATTGTTCTAATTGTACATTTAATATAATTTAAAATAAAATAAACCAGTTTGTTGAAAAAAATGTTAGCGTCCGAAAAATATTTTTCGGCCTGGGACGAAAAGTGTTACCTAGCTATACCAGCGCAATAGTCAATACCTTATTGAAAAGGTTACATAATTGTAAATTAATATGGCCGAAAATGGGAGTAAAATTTAAAAAGTTATTCCAATTTCAGAAAAAAACTATAAAAATTTAAAAAACCAAATAAATTATTATTTCCTACATACCTTGTTAAGAGAAGACATTTAAAAGTTTCTTGTATGTGTCAAAAATTACATTTTAAGACGCCAATTTAAAAGTAACTTATTTTTTATACCAATGCACTTTCTACTAAAAGTGTCAGGGACCTTAAAATTTATAATAACTCGGAAATTATAGTGATTGTCTCCGATTTAGGGATTGATGTAAAAAGGTTTGTCACATTAAATGAAACAAAGAAGGAGCCCTTTGGAACTGTTAAATTTTCTAGCTTATCGATCAGTTGATGGGAATTTTTAATTGTATCTATATTGAGGACAACCAATTGTTATTAAGTTAGTTCATAAATTATTTAGGAAACTGTAGGCAGTAGGGGTATTGATAAAGCTGACAACTGGTCGGAGGGGGATGCCTGTCTTGTATATTTTTGGAAGCCCATACAATCTGGACATCGAAGGATTGCTAGGAACTAGTGATCTGGGGTTCTTTTTGTATTTGCAGAATAAGGCCTGGCACATATCAATATAAGTTTTTGTAGTTTTTGATAAATTTGGGTTATGGGTTGTTGTCTAAAATTTTAAAAGTTTTTATTGGTAAGAAATTCTAAAACCTTGTTGATGTAATCAATCTCATACATGACAACTAAACAGTTACCCTTATCAGCTTTCGAAATCGTTCGTCCTTCAGAGTTGAACTTATCCATTAAACCCTGGTTAGGACCCCTGAGCTGATATATACCAGTCGCACGATTTTCGACAATTGATATCATGATATTATATGTCATCGATCAGTTAATACAGACATTTTTTACTTATATATAAACAATTGCTTACATTGAAAGAAAGGCAATATTTTATTTGGCAATATACAAGTAAAGTGGTCAGAAAGTGTTATAATTATTTGGTACGATGTTGCCTGTAGAACGTTAATTTATAATTAATACATAAAACGGTGTGATGTGTTTTTCTTAAAATGAATGTCCGACAGCAGGAATGACTTGAGTGTCCACTGCTGAGGACCGTTGTTGCTACGCTTTCTAGTAATATGAAAAACAACACCCGCTTGAGAACAAAAGTGACTCATGTGGCAAGCGAGTAAGCTCCTAACTTTTATTGCACTTTTATAAGTTATAGGTATGTTAAAATGCCCGCCAGTAGGAATGACTTGAGTGTCCACTCTGCCGGGCAAAGGCAAAATACTGTACTCGCCAAAACAGAGTTTCGAGAAAAATCGATTTTAAGTTAAATTGTTTGCCAAATCGTTAAAAAATGACTAAATGCTTTCAATTTCACAATTCAAAATTATTTTAACCTAAATAATATATTTAATATCTCAATTACTGCTATTATTGAGAGTTTGTCTTTTTTGGTTAGTTACATCATTTTTCCACTAAAAAAAAATCAAAAAAACTTGGGCAAAATGATGTAGTATACTATACGTTATTTTTCCATTGTTTCTATCTGAAATATTCAACGAGCTATTTGGTTAAATGATGTACTGCTTTTATAGTTTTATTATTTTTATATTTCAAAATAAAAACTTTTAACAAAATAATGGTTCATATTATGCAAATTAACGGTGTATTCTTATTAAAAAACAAAAATTCAAAATTTTAAACGATTTAATATCCTTGTTCCAATAAATCTGGGGGTCTGGGGCACTTTCACTTGTTATCAAATGTTCCCAAAATAACTTGCTTGATGGTTTCATTGCTGGTACTAAGGCTTTCATAATATTGTCCTGTTTTTCCCTAACACGTCATGCTTATAAATGAAAAGTTAGCAACTTTCCAAAGTTGTTTTTAAAAATTAAATAAGAAAAAGATAAGAAATTGGATAAAATTTTATATGAAAAACACCCTGGGTAAAATCAGGGCCTAAATTTAACAAAAATCAGATAAAACTATAATATATGAGATAGTTTTCAATAAAACTGTTATACATACCTTACTTATATTTTTGTTTAACAGTTTAAACATTAACTTAACTCTCGATGACATTTTTTCACTTAAAATTAAAATAAACCTGAGAAATTAAAACGTGCTTTTTCCAACGTTTTTGTTAAAAAGTGAGGTTAAACCCCGGCAGAAGGACGTACAATTTCATATTCCTTTGTATTGTTCATCAAAATTTCAAGAATCTTAAATGGCAAAATAATGTAAGTGAATGTACATTATTTTGCCACTGTAAAATATTATTTAAATCTAATATCATATAACGGTACTGGCTTTTAAACTTTTTTGACATAATAAAATTTCAAAATACATTATTTTGTCCTTTTTTATACAAAACTATTTGTTAAGTACATCATTTATCCAGTGAACTATTTCCAGAACTAAAAGAGATATAGTTATGGTTTAAAGAAGTACTTGTAGATCTTTGTTTGTACATTAACACGCGCATAATACCTCAATTTGAGCAAAATTGCGACTACATCATTTTGCCTTTTCACGGCAGCACTACTGAAGACTGTTGTCGCTCGGCTTTTCACCAGACTACGTAGTACCTTTATACCAAGTGTGTATGTAAATCTATTAATATGATAATGAAATATAATTTTATTAATAATACGTATACGAAAATGGGGCGATATGTAACAAAATAAATTTCAGTTTAACGGGGCACCAATCAAAACCAAGGTGTGGTCGCAGACCAAAAATAAACATAAAGAAAGGGATTTTAGGGAGGTAAAGTGTCACCATTACAACCGCAGGCATAACTAACGTGACCATTTATTTATGGACTTAAAACGGGACAAAGGCTTATTTAAGTCAATTAGTAAGTTTTCAATAGAAAAAACACATTCTTAATAAGTTTTATTCTATTTATTAAAATAGTACCTACTACAAATTTAAAAAAGTAATGGTGTAAAAAATAAATACTTAGTTATTTCTATATTTGTCAGAGGAACAAATTTGATTTAATGCAGATAATGGTAATGATTTTAAGTAAGAATAAAATTCTTGGCACTTTTTTTTAATATTCACTTTAGTTATCAGCATCGCCTTAAGAACTGAGACCTATAACTGGGTTTTTTCTGTCGTCCACAGTTTGTTCATTAAAGAAAATATTACTGGTGCCAGGAAGACATAAAATATATTCAATCAATATACAAAAGTTTTCATGTTTATGATTGTTGGTGTGAAAGTTTTTGAATTCTTCCACCCAACGATTTTCCGTCGAAACATTTAGATTATTCCATTCGGTTACTTTTTGCGACGTAATGTAGTTAGAAATTATTGAAAATTCGTCAAATACTTCTGTCTCTTTATTGATTTGGTATCAATATATTCGCGAACAGTGGATAAAAATCACACGGTTTTCGGCGTTCGGAAAGGTGGTTGTCACGTATTGGTGGAAATGTAAGCATATAACATATATACAACATATCATATTATATATGACACTGATATGTTGTTGATTACGCCATTATTTTTTTTTCGTGGAGTTTGGGAAAACGGGACAATATCGCGTCCCGAATTTATTTTCGGGGACACCGGGACGGAGAGCCGAAATAAGGGACGGTCCCGATGAAAACGGGACGTATGGTCACGTTAGGCATAACACAAGGTAAAACAGCATTACTTATTATTGTCGCAAACATAAGAGGTACTATGTGACAGTGGCGGCTCGTGCCATTTTAGTGAAGTAGGGCCAGGTAAACCCTTAACGCCGCAGGCCAAAAAATTTTGGGTGCCACGCCCTTTTTTGTTAATAGTTCTTGCTTTTAAAGTAGGAAAAATAAGCAAAAAGGCACCTAATTTAATGTATGAATTTACAATCATATCTTGAATATACCTAAACACGATAACAAGTTGAAACACACAAGCAATGTCAGTGGTTTCATCTGCGATAAACGGAGAGTCCTTTATTTCTTTTATGACTTCATCATGATACACATCTAACATACAGTCCAGAAGTTCATTTTGTATGGGTTTTGATGTTCCTTTAAATACTTTCGATTTTTCAATATGATCTTTAAGAGTTTTGTCTAATTCTGAGCTGAAATTTATTAATTCACGAAATATGCCCCTATTTTTCGACGTCTCTTTTTCGTCATGACCTCTCAAAGCCAACTCAAATTCACCACAAAACCGAACGCAGTTTATAATTTGGTTTAATATGTATCTGTTTTTATCAATTTGTTCGTTTTTCTTCATTATTTCATTGTGATATGCAGAATTTAATTGAGTTTTAATGTTAATTTTACCAAGCATACTGAAATTAAATAATAATATATTGTTTAAATATACCTTCGATTTTTCATGTGTTTTCATTTTGTCCCAGAAATGGACCAAATCATCTGTACCTTTTTGGGACCAAGTTTGCTTCCCACCAAATAATATATTAGATTCATCACAACCGCACACCCAAGTATTTTTTCCATAAAGTTTCCTTTAAAAATCTAATAGTATTCATTACTTATGTATTTCTAAAATAAAAAGTTCGTTAACCCTACATTAAATCAGCCGCCGGCCGAACGAAAACAAATCGGGACGCGACGCGAACATCAGCTGTTTGAAACGTCTAACATCAAACGGTCAAACGAAGAGAGCCTGGCTACCCGTCGAGATTTTTGCCTGCTTGCATTCAAGGTCATTTTTCAACGTTTTTTTATTGAGGTGATGACGTTTCGTCACCTCCCGTGTGCCTCGTCGCGCTTGGCGCGGAAGCTACGTTACCGTTTTACGCATAATCGCTTCCTTTTAGATGGAAATTTGCACCCGACTGTGTTCCATTTGTAAATTATTTTGCTAATTGCTTTAAAAACGAGAATATTAATTTTAATAGGTTTTGGTAATTTGTAAAGGGCAGGACGCTAGACAGGAGGGCAGGTAGTGCCATGGCACTGTGGCTCTACCCCACGAGCCGCCACTGCAGTATGTGAGAGATATGTCGCCGTTCTGTCGCAGACAGATGTTGGCGCAAACGGGCTAAATTATGGGAAACAGACCATCGTAACTAAGTTTTATGAAATGTAACAATTAGATATTTTTTTATCATTTATGGTTATTTAAGGTACCTTGATTAAATTGTTAATAAATTGTATATGGCCAAAATGGTTTTATAATAGATAGATTATTTTTAAACCTTCTTTGATTTTCTAGAAAATTTTAACACTCCACTGCTCGCGCTTTATCTAAGGGATACACACCGAATTACTTTCGTCGGGTTTGTTCGGGTTTGTTCGGGTTGCTATTTGCCCAGCTAGAGGCACCGATTAACAGTGCAGTTTTAGTATTTTTATTTTAACTTCAATTTTTTCTCACTTTTCGAATATTAGACTTTTAAGTTTAAACTTTAGGCGTTTAAAGTTTGTTATTCTAAAGTTTTTGTATTTAAATATATATTTTTTCGAAATGTCCATTATATACTTTTTTACTCCTGCCATAAAAATAAATATTTTATTTTATTAAAGCCATTTATGTATCTCCAAGATACAACGCGAGCACCTATGTCACACTATAGGCGCGAGCAGTGTAATGTTAAAATCTGACCTAACTTTACTGTCTAAAAGAACCTGAAAATAAACACAACGTAGACAGGGTCGTACCACAATATTTGACGATTACAGCTAGAGTGACGGAATTCTTCACGAGGTAAATACACCTGGGGTCGGTCAGTTTCACTTTAGATCATTCCGACACAGATAACGACACCGATAATATCGGTGTGTGTGAAACCACGCTTAGGTTTATGTAATTGTCATTTCGTTATTATAGGTACTATACTAGCTAAGCAATCGTCACATTACCTAATATTTACTTAATGTTATTATTCTTCTTTACCTACCACAAATTTATAGTTTTTTCGAGACAGCATAAAACATTGCTTATAAATTGCGGTTTCTTCTTATATGGTTTCTTTAATAAATAACTTTACCGCATGTGAAGCCATCTTTACTTGCTCGTTAATTTAAATCTTGTATTATGTAAGAAATATGGTTTAGATCCCACAAATGCCTTAATAGGTATTTGTATTATATTCAAAGTATGCCATGCTCCTTCTAAAATGATACACTTACTTTGGACTACTGTATTTATCATTGACCAGCCTATTATGTTTCAAACCTGTTTAACGCCTTTTATTATTTTGAAGCGTATGGCCACAACTAGCTTATTTAATAAAGGATTACATTTTTTTTACACACATGACGGGTTGATGAGATTAGGTAAGGTTAGAGTGTCAGACTTTTGGTACTGTACAACCTGTGCAACCAGTTCCAAGCACTTCTAAGGATGGTTGTAATACCACACTTGTTCCGGGAAACCTATGCGCATTAGCTTCCTGATGGCTAGGGAGAGGTATATAGATTGCAGAATAATCTTGGCAGCTTATTTAAACCAGCCACTACTATCAATAAAGTTAGTAAGTCGACCGAGTTATAAATTGCCTATTGCCTTCAGATCAATAAAAAATAATTCGCCCAAGATTGAACCTTCTCCTCGCGAGTTAAATAATTTCCTCCTCTCCTTCATCTCTATAACTTCTGTTGAAGTCATTATCTGGTATTTGCATATGTTCGGCATGTCAGATATTTCTTAGGGCTTTCCGACTGTGTTGTCACGCTGCGGTTTGCCTGTTATCAGTATAGGGCCACGATTGCTTTGAGATGCTACAGGTTGTTTACTCTGTCCAACTGCTTTGTGCGAGTTGTTTAGTTATACGATCTATGTCTATCACCTCTTTGACCAATCCCAGTGGTCTAGCCACAGTATTCTCTGCTAATATAGCAGACATGCCTGCGCCTTCCATGGCGAGCAAATGAGCAGCCTCATTGTCATTATTTTTGCGACAGCGCCTTACACATGACTGGTGAAAAGTCCAATAATCGTCATAAATTACGTATCAACGTACCATTGCGGCCAATACTGCTAGGACAAAAATAATATGCTAAACTAGGTAAAGTAACATTATGTCAAGTGCAGGTTGGTAAGATTTGATTCGTTGTCATCAACTTGTCAAATAATATATTGTCATCAATATATAATGATCCGATAATGCCTGCATTATTAACTGTAAAATTAAAAGCTATAATTGACACCAGATTGAGAGATAGGGTACCTGTACATAAGAGATAGTGCTGCGGATTTGAGAGTAAGCAGGAAAACAGGGAAATTAAGAGAACACCAGGTTCTGGTAGAACGCTACTATTGCTATAGACAGCCACCACTATTGATCAAACTGTCATCGTTTTTTATTTTAAGTTTTAAGCTTTTATTAAAGTTATTCGCTTGTTAAATGACTGCTGTTGATATGGGCAAAGCAAGCAAATAGAAACGTAACGGTTGTAGTTCGAGCAGTTCATCCTCCTCTAGTAGGTTCTGAAGAACAGGGGGATGGAACAAAGTCATACATGCACCAGCACGACCCTTATACGAGGCAGGTGAGAAAAAAAAGAGGGTTAGCCCATTGCTGCTATTGACAAGTCTAGTAACAATGCAGGCCCACATTAGGGTAGCGATTCCACTTTACGCGCATATCTAGTAGTATAGTGGCAGTTGACGCGTTTACAAAAATTTTTTTTCAAAGAGGTTCCAAATACTAAAGCATGTCCTGTTACTCCTGTTATTAATTTATTGGATAATATAATTGAAATGTTTGGAGTTCCACAATGATTGTGGTTAAATTGAGGTATTGCTTATTCGAGCAAAAGCTTCATGACCAACTATTTAAAATTAGGTATAAAAATAATGCGCTACATCGACCCCTAGGAGTAACGGCCGAGTAAAAAGGATAAATCGCTCATTAGTATGATAATCGAATATGGTTACAGCAGGAGGGTGCCCCTACGCCAAAAATGTTCGACTATATTTAAGTGAAATTTTTAGAAACCGCTAGATAGGAAGAAGGTGTACCGTTGTATGGCCGCCACGATCAGCAGATATTAATCCTCTAGATTATTTCCTTTTGGGTCACTTAAAAACCAAAGTTTACGTAACAAAACTAAAATTTTGTGGCACTTAAGCAACGACTTAAACATGAAATTCGCTAAATAACCCCTGATATGATACATAATGTAAAGAATGAATTTATCTTTTGATTAGGGGTTTGTCACGAAAAAATAGGCAACATTTGGGGTGGAGCTAAAACCTCTGTGGTCCCTTTCTCCACAGATCCTCAGGCGAAAACAGGCGGAATCTGCTAGTTTAATTCTTTTTAAAGTTAATTTTTGATATTGTAATCAACAATAAGATTTCCATTGAATAAATTATTATTAGTTCCGCGAGGTGAGATACTGAATGTCTTGGGTCATTGCATCAACGGGTATAAATTTTGTTAAACGATTAGTTTTCTTTCTGTGTAGGCACTAAAACTAGCCGGAAGATATATTTTTTACTTTGCACTTTTACTTTCTTCACACCACGCCCACGAATTAAAAGCTGCATTATATGCCTATCTGTGATTAAATGATACTATTTAAACCTTGTTATGGACCGTTACGGAGCTGACATAAGGCGGAAAATAGTACCAATTTATAAAACAATGACACAACAATTTATGTTTAGGAACGAGAAGAAAAGCACAAAATCTTTCTTCACAAGTTTATTAGAGTAAAAATTATTCCAGATTATTTCAACATGTTTCGAGCGTAGAAGCGCTCATCATTAGGAGATGGCAAAAAAGAAATAAAAAACTGGTTGGTAATAAATAACTTTAATGAAGCTTTTCAAAAAGGGATAATATTGTCTATAAAGGATATGGTAAAATTTATGAACATTAAAGAAGAAAAATTCATAGCATACTGAAGTATTGTTTAATAAGATAACATTCAATCATTGATAATTACAAAAGCCATGGTCATATTGTACATGAAAATCATTATTTGCACTTTAAAACAGTTAGAGATGCTAACTGACCGAAACAGTAACAAAATAAAGACAATGGAAGTCCGATAAAATAGATCTTTAGATTAGATATAGGTTTGGTAATAGGAGAACCAAAGGACCGACTCATCATACCCCAACCATAGACATACATAAAATGTATGCAGTATAATACTGCCGTTCTAAGGAAGACCATCGCATCTATAAAAATTTTAAAAATTGGGCTAAGCGCCAAAATTGATTCTAGGGGGCTTATATTACATATTTACGTAGAAAAAAAACCCGTATTTAAAATCTCATTTGTGTATTTTTTAAATAAATTTATACCCAGCATCTACAAAATGATGTTGTAATAATTTGATGTTCAGATAGGTTGCAGCAAAGGGTTCAAAGAAAACGGTGTTTCATATTCAACATCAAACTATATTCTCAATCTTAGTCCATGTCGCCACATACATAGTTGTTCCACTTACGCTAAATGTTTATATTACATATTTGTTATATCGACAGTATTGTTATACTAGCTAATCATAATAACTAATTAGAACACTAATACAATATACTAATACAGAGTGTTTTACCCTCATATTACACCTCCCCGGGCAATTTAAGGAATTTACACTTTGTTTTCAAATGGAAATTCCTGCTAATTATAATATGAAAGTAATTAACTCATGTGAAATAATAACTATACTTATAACAAACATTTTCTTAGTCAATAAGAATTCAAGAAATGAAGAAAGAAAAGGAAGAAAATTAGAGTAGTCAGACCTAGAATAAATAGCAGATAGAGAAGAATACGAAAGTAGGGCCGGCCGATTCCTTACTACTAAATTATTACCTAGAAATTACTTAACTATGATATAACTTAGTTCTATTTTTGTGGATTACAATCTCCTTATTACCTTTCATTAGTTTTACATTTGGAGATTCATCCTCGATAACTAAATAAGGACCAAGAAAACAAGGACTTGCGATTTTGTTTCCCACTTCATTTTTTACCAGTACTAAATCGCCTTTTTTGTATTGAATGGGTTTAATTTTTTCATCATAACTTTGCTTTCTTTTAAATTTTGAATGTAATAAGTTAGCTCTTGCATCCTCATGAGCCTTTTGCAACCGATACTTTAACTCAATAGGGTAATTCTCAAAGTTATAAATGGGTTCTAACATATTATTTAGATTATTAGGAATCTGACATTTCTTTCCAAAGACCAGTTCAAAAGGAGTATATTTAGTTTCAGTATGGACTGTAGTATTATAAGAGAAACACCAATAAGGAATCCATGTACTCCACGCTGCATCATTATTTTCGGATTGAATTCTTAAATAGGCACCCAATACCTTATGTGAATTTTCCAAAGAACCAATACTTTCATGATGGTATGCCGTGGAATAAATTTGATTTATTTTTAAAAGCTTACAAACCTCACTCATAGTGGAAGAAATAAATTCAGAACCCCTATCCGTTGCAATTTCCTGTGGAATTCCATATCGTAAGATAAAATTTTCCACAAATGATTTTGCCACAGATACGGTGTCTTTATTTTTTATAGGATATGCTTCCACAAATTTTGTTAACTCACACTGTAAAGTCAGGATGTATGCAAATTCATTTACATCTGTTGGTAGTGGTCCTACAATATCTAAATATACTTTTTGAAAAGAATAATTGGCTGTCGACGTAATAACCATGGGCTGTCTAGTATAACGATTGCAATGCTTTTGTTTTTGACAAGTGTCACATTTTCTTACAAAGTCTGCAACATCGTTATCTAGACCTGGCCAAAAGTAATACTTTTTTATATTATTTGTCATTCTATTTATGCCTGCATGTCCACTTGTGGGAAGTAAATGAAAATCATTCAAAATAATTCGTTTCTCATCATTATCTATTATTTTGCTAGCTCCTTGTACAATATTTATACGGGGGCCCCCCCAATTAGGATTACTATTTATTTCCTTACCTATCCATTTAATAAACATTTTATTTTTCTCATTTTTTAAAATATATAATTCATTTATATTTGCTTTCTTAGTTATTTTGGCCAAATCTCTCAGCATTTCGTCTCGCGCCAATGCCGATCGAGTATTTTGACTAAAGTACAAACTAAGTTGCAATGGAACATAATAAAAACTCCCCAAGTGTTCAGTTATATCTTTTGACAATGTTTTTATTTTGGACGATGTCGTTAAAACTAACTCAGTGCAATTTTTAGGTTGTTTAAGAACTTCCACAATATCTGGTTGATCAGGCCAAACATTAAGGTTATCCTTGTCCAACACACAATCTTGCTCTTTCATACTCTTACACTGTCCTCTGGTCAAAACAGCAATCATGTCATTATTCATGCTTTTCAATTCCTCAGATGTCAAGATAATTCTTGATAATGCATCCGCGGTGACATTTTCACTTCCTTTCACATACTCAACGTAAAAATCATATTCCTCAAGGCCTAAACGAAATTTTGTTAACCGGCTGGATGGGTCAGTAAGGCTAAATAAGTATAATAAAGGTTTATGGTCAGTTACTATTTTAAATCTGCGTCCATATAAATAAGGCCGAAAATGCTTTACAGCCCAGTAGATAGCTAAAAGTTCTTTGTGAATAATAGGGTAATTTATTTCCGCTTTATTTAAACTTCTACTGGCGTACGCCACTGGTCTATTATTTTTATTTGAGAGTACTGCTCCAATAGCTGACTTTGACGCATCAGTTTGAAGTATAAATTCATTTTTCTCTGCAAAATCAGGATACTGTAAAACTGGATATTGACTTAGTGCGTTCTTTAGGATTTTAAATGAGTTGTTACATTCATCCGTCCATTCAAACCTTGCATACTTTCTGCACAATTTGTTTAGGGGTACAGATAGCTCCGCAAATTTCGGAATAAACTTTCTGTAGTAATTTGCAAAAGCCACGAAACGTTTAACTTCGTCTGAATTTTTTGGAACGGGATATTCGTCTAAAGCTTTAATTTTTTCAGGATCAGGAGATATTCCTTTATCACTAATAATGTGACCTAAATAAAGAATTTCTTTCCTTAAAAACTCGCATTTTAAGGGATTTAGTTTTAAATTTACTTTACGAAGTCTAGTAAAAACGTCCATAAGGTTTTTGTTGTGTTCCTTAAGATTTCTCCCGAATACTATTAGATCGTCAAGGTAAACAAAACATTTTTCGTAGTTTAGACCTGCCATTGCAACTGTCATTATCCTAGAAAAGGCACTGGGGCTAAGTTTTAGCCCCATGGGCAATCTTTTCATTTGCCATTGCCCCCGATCAGTTGTAAAGGCTGTCAATTTTCTATTTTGTTCATCTAGTTCCACTTGATAATACCCCTGACTTAGATCTAAATGCGAAAAATAAAGAGCTCCCGCAAGAGAATCCAAAATATCAACCACATTTGCAATAGGCCACTTGATATCTACTAAACTACGGTTTAAAAATCTGTAATCTAAAACCAATCTGCTACGTTTCTCTCCTGATGTTTCACTCTTTTTCGGTACCAGTAAAACAGGCGACGACCACTCACTCTGCGCACTCTCAATTATATCATTATCGCACATTTGGGAAATTTGCTTATTTATTTCCTCCCTCTGGGATTGAGGCAGTCTATAAGGTTTTATATAAACTGGTTGAGTGTTCGGTTTGACTTGAATTGACTGTTTATAAATATTTGTTACAGATAATTTATCCCCAGGCATATGAAATATGTCTGCAAATTTAGCACATAATTGATCTATTGAATCTTTCTCTTCTTTATTCAAGTAGGTAAGTTTAAGCATGTCAAATAACTGTTTTACTCGATTTACTGAAATATTTTGAGAAGTAAACTGACAACAATCATAATTGCTGAGCTTCTCAGTTTTAGGTAAGCAATTTCTCAAGCGTACTTCACTTTCTCGTGTATTCAAAATTTTAACCGGAACTTTCCCATTCACTGGTTGTGCAATCACTCCTGCTACAAACACACCCTGGCATAACTCACTTGGCATAACAACACATTCCTCATTTAACCCTGTCTCAAGGTACTGAATACTTTCACACCTTGCAGGTAACACTAATATATGACTACAACAAGCATTTAAGTCTAAAATAACATTCTTTCCCTCATTGAAAAGATCTAAAGTATTTTCCTCATAGTTTAATTTAGCTTTATACTTCCCTAAAAAATTTCTCCCAATTATACCATCTGTATGACATTCCAACGAATCAAATACATAAAACTTTTCCCTAAATTGTATGTTTCCTATAGCGAGATTTAAGTATACATAACCTACGGAACATACTCTACCACCTATGCCATTTATTTCAAGATTTTCCTTATGTAAAGGTATACTTGCATCTAAATGCTCTAACTTAAGCGCACACAATGACGCTCCCGTATCTACTAAGAATCCTAAACTTTTGTTGTTTACTCTAAAAGAAACTGAATTTGAGTAATTTTCGGAGTAAGTAAAAATATTATTATGACTATTCCCCTCTGAAAACGCTGTTGTAATAATTTGATGTTCAGATAGGTGGCAGCAAAGGGTTCAAAGAAAACGGTGTTTCATATTCAACATCAAACTATATTCTCCTCTACTTTAGGGACGAAAAAATGTTTGCTCCCTAGAAACATCATACGGCAACGTTTCCTGACCTGCATTAATGTCTTGGTCAGCAAAATTTATTTGTCTCCGCGAATTTCCACGATAACCGCGAGTAAACGAACGTCCTCGGTGTCCCCCCTGAAAACGCTGACTTTGCGGATTGCTATTACCATTACCTAAGCGAGAATTATTTTGTTGATAATTAGAAACATGATTGTTATTTCTATTAGTTACGTTTCTATTGAAATTGTTATTAAAATGTCTTCCAGAGTTTCTAGCTCTGTTAAAACCTGCAGAAAAATTTCTGTTGTTTCCTCTTCCTCTAAACATATTGAAAATTTGTTGATTACTGCTTTGAGAGGAAATTTCTTCATCCTGCGCCGCTCTAATGGCATCCTTTAAAAATTCAAAATTTCTAGCAGATATGATTGTGCTGAGTTTATGATTTCTAAGGCCACCTGTAAACCTTTTTATAGCGATTTTTCCGTTTATTGGTCTTAAAATATCAAAAGCTCTTGAATCACCGTCTGCTTGAGAAATTGTCAGATTTACTAAGATATCTTCAAGATTTTTACCAAACTCAGAAACAGTATTATCGCCTTGCTTGGCGGAAAACAATTTTGCCTGAAGGGCGGTATCGGATTGTTTCGTTAAAAGATGTTTTTTTATGTCTCCTAATAATGAATCCATAGACTCGTAACTAGACTTTAATCTCAATTTCGCATTATTTGAAATTCGTGTTTTCAGAATGAATTTAATTAAAATAGGCTTGCCATCATCGTTAAGCATAGAATGATAAAATTCTGCCGCGTCGATTAGTTTATGTGTAATAGCTTCCGAGTCATCCATTACAGGCAAGAGGCTCGTGGCCACTTTCAGGTCAAAAGCCGACATATCTGAATGTATAATTTTCGCGTCCTGGTTATCCCGATTTGTACTTTCCGCGTCTTGGTTATCACTACTCAAACCTTCTGCGAATTGTTTATCAAAATTTATAATTTCCTGATATACTTTTTTAATTTTGTCTATAGTATTTTTAGAATATTCAATGTCTGCTTCGTCGAGTTCAGAATCTTTTATTTTTTGATTAATAGCAGAAACCTCCTCACTCAGTCGAGAGTAAATAGTTTTTGCTTCCCTAACTTTAGTTGAAACGATGGATGTTTTTCGTCTGTCGTAATTTAATTTTCCTAGATAAGTTCTGACATCTGCTAGAGAACTTAAAATTATGTTTAAGTTATCTCCCATGAAAAATATGCAAATCTAATTATTTAAGAGCAAAGTACTTGTTAAAGAGGTCCCTATTTCAATACAATTTACTTAATTCTATAACTTACTTAGTACATTTTTTCTTTTTAATTACTAAATTGCTTAATTTTTTCCATTCTTTACATATCGCCTTGTTTCTTATGTCCATTTTCAGTTTTTTTTTTCCCATAAGTGTAATAACCATCTTTATAATTATCCTAAAAAGAACCTAAAAAAAAAATTTTATACTGCCTCCTCCGTCATTAATTCATCCCTTGATTTTCTTAACTCGCTTCTGTTAATTTCTCTTCGAATAGTTTTTCGTAATTCCTTACGATAACGAAGAATCCCACTATATATGATATACAGGATAACGGCTACTACAAGTGTTAGTAAAAGGTACTCTGACAGCGAAAACCCCTTGTTTGATATTTCGCTCCTTGCGTCTCCATTCGAGGCCTGGTTGATAACTATTTCCTCTTTAGACTTGGCACTACCCATTTTACTCCATATCGGTGCTTTTCTTCTTATGGTTTTTTGGCTGGCAGGATCGCCATGTAATAATTTGATGTTCAGATAGGTTGCAGCAAAGGGTTCAAAGAAAACGGTGTTTCATATTCAACATCAAACTATATTCTCAATCTTAGTCCATGTCGCCACATACATAGTTGTTCCACTTACGCTAAATGTTTATATTACATATTTGTTATATCGACAGTATTGTTATACTAGCTAATCATAATAACTAATTAGAACACTAATACAATATACTAATACAGAGTGTTTTACCCTCATATTACAATGTCCCAAACTAAATAAAAACCCCGCATCTACAATGATACTAAGGAGAAACCCCGCGTATACATGTCTTAGCCTGCAGATGCTGTGTTAATTCTAAGTAAAATGCAAACGCGGTGTTGTCGCTAAGTAATTCGCGCGTAATTATCAGACCTAATCAGTTTCCTTGTAAATTTTAGTATGAAAATAAGCGTTTGTGTTGCTCATGGGAATTGTTTTAAATATTATAAAATTAATTTTCTCCAAAACAAAATATTAAAGAAAGGAACACCAAAGCCGAAGGTATTTACATCACCATACCATTGTTGAGTATGATAAAAACTTTGGACAACGTTTTTTACATACCTTTAACTATTGACTAAAAAGAAAAGCACGAAGTCTTTCTCCACAAATTTTATTGTTCGAATAACTAGGGGAACCTAGGATCACATCGACATGTTTCGAGTGTAGAAACACTCATCATCAGGAAAACAAAGTTAAAGGTAAAATGCTGATGTTTTTAGCAAAAGAGAAAATAATAGTGAGATTGAGCCGTAATGGAGCTTTTAATGGTTTACAAGAGATGTAAAATTGAGTAGTCAAAAGACCGAAAATGAAGACTCCAGCATACTGAAGAAACGAGCGTTAGTGCAAAAGCACACTGTGCCGTGCGGAAAATGAGGGGAGTAAAAGAAAAAATTCAAAAAATTTAGGGAGTTTTGAAAAACTTATCTGTAAAATTCATTATTACAGTACCTACTGAAAAATCTTGAGTTTTATTAAGCCCTATCAGAAACCTGTGAAAGTATCGGAGTGAAATTGAAAGAAAAAGAAAAAGATTGTTTTTTATAAAAGACGAAGCATCTGTAAAAAATAGAAAGGGGAATGTAGTAAATGAAATTAAAAAAAAAAAAGAGGTAGATTAGCTTACCTTTTGGTTTAAAGTAAAATTCTGTTAGGGCACCAGGCTTTTAACGGCCCAGTTACCCCCGCAGTGGTCAAATCATACACATTTGATGCAAAAATTAAGTGATTTTTAAAAAATTTAAAAAATAAAAATTTGAGTTCCCGGTGAAGTTCCACTGTAACCAGCACGTGGCAGATGGGAAATTAACTTCAACTTGACATTGTAAAAGGGGGGAACAAATGACAAGTGTTTTCCTCGAGTATGCCAAGAGTTTTTTTAAAAAAGTTATAAAGGAGAAAAGTTCAATTTCACTCCGATACTTTCATATGTTTCTGATAGGGCTTAATAAAACTCAAGATTTTTCAGTAAGTACTGTAATAATGAATTTTACAGATAAGTTTTTCAAAACTCCCTAAATTTTTTGAATTTTTTCTTTTACTCCCCTCATTTTCCGCACGGCACAGTGTGCTTTTGCACTAACGCTCGTTTCTTCAGTATGCTGGAGTCTTCATTTTCGGCCTTTGACTACTCAATTTTACACCTCTTGTACACCATTAAAAGCTCCATTACGGCTCAATCTCACTATTATTTTTTCTTTTGCTAAAAACATCAGCATTTTACCTTTAACTTTGTTTTCCTGATGATGAGTGTTTCTACACTCGAAACATGTCGATGTGATCCTAGGTTCGCCTAGTTATTCGATCAATAAAATTTGTGGAGAAAGACTTCGTGCTTTTCTTTTTTCTATATAATTTAACTCCACTTTGAGTATGGACTACTTTTTCAAAATATTGACTAAAAATTAGGTACTCTTCATTCATGTCGCTAATCCTAACCGTTTTCGGAAAAACGTAATTTTTTAACATATTTAGCGTATTTTAATAAAAGATACATCTTTGTTCCTATAAATTATAAATGTTCACTTTTAACTGCTTAATATTAATACAATGACATGATCGCAATAAAATTACGTTTTTCCGAAAACGGTTAGGATTAGCGACAGATGAAAAGTACTTAATTTTTAGTCAATATTTAGAGGTATGTAAAAAACGTTGTCCAAACTTTTTATTATACAGGGCGTAAAAAAAATGGCCACATTAATTTCACAGCTAGTCCGTGTCACAGCTAGTCCATCCCCGCTGTGAGTAATTCTCAACACTTTCTGGGATAGTAATTGGGAGGGTCTTAGCTGGTATACATCATATGAAAAAAAAATTGAAATATACTGTTGGCTTAATAATAATTATGTGTCAAAAACTTAATTCCATGGGAACTCCTTGGGAGTCCAAATCTCCGAAGAGGAGGCCGATACGAAAGAAGTTTATATGAACTTGTAGTATTCTTTTCACGTGTTTTTTCATATCCGGGAGATTTCCCACATTTTCCCGGACACCCTGTAGATACTTATTTTTTAGGCAGATATGACCATTTTCAGGTCTGAAATCTTATTCAACTTACAAACTCTTACTTAGTAACCATATTATTCGGTTACATCCTCAAAGTAATTTATCTTCTTATATCAAACACTCCCTGTGCAAATTATCTTGCATGTCATCATTGTGGATTAAGTAAAAGTCAATTTTTAAAGCAGCAATGCGTGACTGAAATTCCTATGCTCTTTATATTGTTTTTTAAATTCTTAATACCTTAGAACAAAGTATTTTGATTGATAATTAAAAATTATATATTATGTAATATTGTAACAGTGAAATGTGTGGTCCGAGACACTCTTAGTTTATTGGCCTGTGCTGTGTATAAAATTTACCAGAGTATATATAAATATAACAAAAACCTATCACTTTTAAAATGGCTAAACTTGCTAAACCATAACAAGATCCTTTTTTGCCCTTGCGAGTTGATAACAATTTTTGAAATACCGATTTGTCGGATTTTTCATACTATGGAAAGCAGTTCCTACAAAAGTAAAAATAGTAATTCTGTTGAAAATTTCATAAATTTATTTTCAACCAATTAGAAGGCTCCTTTTTGTTTACGTTGCTTATAGCAACGGGAGACTATCGCGATAGTCTATAGCCTATTAACCCAATGAAATTAATAAATAAGTGATAATTTTTCTTAGGTATACTACTACGACCTAATTTTAATTCAAATGTCAAGTTATTTCAAAGTGACAGGTCAGACAAACCAGCAAGTAACAATCAGTTTTTTAGTCGTACCCGTGATATTTATTGTTACAATAATATTGTGTAAAAATAAAAAATGATTCGTTCTGGTAATGAATCAGCAAGTCCGATTGCTAAAGAAATTGAGCACTTATAGTAACTCATTTTTATTACTAAAATGTGAGAAACATTAAATAACAAATTTGTTATCTGAAATCCAATGTCTTTATAGTTTTAAATTCAAATATAACTTTAAAAAACTTATTTCCGATGAGTTCAGTTTAATAGGACGCACTGTATTTTTACAATAGAAGTTGATTTTACTTGTTAGTAACTAAGGTTTATTACTAAAATATCAGGAACATTAAAAGAAATTTATGAAATTTTCTTACCGAATTTCCCACGCAGCAGAATTAATTCCCGATAATTTTTTTCTCGGTTTCAGTCATGTTTTTGTTGATAGAAAATTTCCCTCGTCTTCGACTCGGGATAATTTTCTATCAACGAACCCATTCGTGACCTTAAAAAAAATTATCGGTAATAATTCTGCCGCTAGGGAGATTATAAGTGATAGTTTCTTTGTTATCCAACAAACAAACAGGAAACAAACGGCATTTAGGTGTAATTATCGGGGGAATAGCCCACATGCATGAAAATTACCGATATTGATACATAAAAGCGTGTTTTCCATAAACTGCACGAGTCCATTTCCGAAAGAACCCGACACCGAAGGTAGATGGATTTTTTTAAAAAACATGAAAATAAACGAATGTAGGTTTTAAAGAAAACAGGCTTACATGCAAAATTATCTGGTTATTTTGAAGCACAAATGCTATTTACTGGAATATTTCCTGAATAAAAACACATAAACCAAAACCCAACAATATATTTAAAAATTAAATATTGCATGAGTTAACACACAGTTAACATAGGTATTTCTTTTTTGGTTTGACATAGCGCAAAAAAAATGATTGTCTAGTATAGTTGCTATTGTTGTATATCAATGACATACGTATGTACGAATACTTATCACTTTATAGACACTAGGTTGTTAATGTTGGTCTGAATAAAGACAGTTCTACCCCTGCTAAATCAAATATATTTTTAAAACGTTTATGGAAAACCTCTGGAGCCGAACATAACCCGTATGGAAGTCTAAGAAAACCATATCTACCAAAAGGAGATAAAAACTTACACAATTTGACACCCTCGTCATCTAAAGCAATGTGCCAAAAACCACTATAGGCATCTAAACAACTAATAGTATAATAACGTACACGTTTTATAAAGCATCATTTTATAGCACGCGTCCATGTTAAAAAACGAGTCGCTTGCGGCGAGTTTTATAACGGGACAAGTGCTTACAACTGCTTTATATAACACGTACGTTATACTATTTTTTCTAATTTGTAGTTTTTTCAATAAAAACACATATTTAAAAAGAAAATAAATCCTTCAAATTTTGTAAATTTTTATGTCTAAATTTTATGTTGGTAATACTATTTTTTATCATAGTAGCCTCTGGACAACAAAAATTATTTTGCGAACTGTAATTTTTTGATTTATTGACCCATTTTCACCACGAGATTCTAAAGTTATTTTAGCGATATGAGATTTGAAATTGGACGGAATACGTTGTGTGATCCTTGTACATTCGGTACATATACAGAGCGTTCGGAAATTCGGGCAATTTTGCTACTTTTTTTCGAATTTCAAAAGACGTGATTTTATGTCGCGACATTGCAATTTAGTATAGGGAAGATGGAAAATTCAAATAAAGTTGTAGTTAAAATCGACATTGGAAGGTTAGTAGATTGAATTTTTGATAGGATTTGGCAGAAAATGATAGCTTGAAGCATCTACAAAAGCAAAATAGTTCTCCGTCAATAAAGTTATTATTTATTATGTGTTTTTTAATGAACTAAAAAGATACATACAGATTTGTAGATCTAGGCAACCAAACATACATACGTGGGTTCGTGTAGTATTTTGCATATTTGGACTAAAAAATATTAGTTATCTAGAATGCTATGTTAAACGGTGAAAAAAAACATGTCATGTAGGGCCAACCTTTAAATAATAAAATTCGGAGTTCGAAATAGATCTATTTCGAACGCGTTAGCGAGTTCGAAATAGATCTGTTTCGAGACAAAATTAGAAAAAATATTTTACGCCACCCAATTTTGCCGTAATTTCCTTCAAAGTAGGTAAACTTCATAAGAAGTCAGTTGAGACAGACAAAAAAACTAAAAAAAATTTGATGACAGACCTGTCAAGTCCACGTGGACTATCTTCGAACATCTGTAATGACATTTTCAAAAATACTTATTTTATGAAGTTTCCTTATACAGGGTCAAAAACAAATAAACTTTGCATCACATGCGACCAAATTTTAATAGCCCAATTTTGATTTTGTAGAAAAACACACATTTAATATGGCGCTACTTTTAAGAAAATGTATCTGAAATAAAGCATTGTCATAACTAAGAAGTTTTATGTAGGTTGCGTTGAGTCTTATTTTGCAAAAGCGGTGCAATTTACAAAATATGAGTAAAAAATCAGAATTATCTTATGCAGCTCAAATTTTGCATGTAAGCTAGAAACTGCATTTAAAAAAACTTTTTCCAATAACTTTTTTCGATATTTTCAGAAATAACCCCACTTTTGAATTATTTATTGGAAAAAATTAAAATTTGACAGATAATGCGAATCACGTGACTACTATTTTTTTGCTTAATTTTTATCTCGACTGAAGCAGAACTTGATGCCAAAGTCAAATTTCGAATAAAGCCATTAATAAAAAAAAAACCCATAAGATGCGGACTTTACTGGTGACACTGTATATGTAATAGTAAATTTACAAACTTTCGTTATGGCCTATGGTATAGGTATCGCTTAAAATAAATGTGAAAATGGTAGCATAATAGATCTAATCATTTAGGGTTTATGAAGAAAATGGTGATAACACTTTTCTTTAAATTGCTTTACTGAAACCTTGTAAAAATCGAGATACGCCTTTACGGCTTTTCAATGACGAAATATGAGACTGACGGTCTTTCTTGATCTATTCACTCTCAAAACAAGACAAAAATCAATAAAATCGGTCCATAAATAAAAAAGTTATTATACAAAATCAGAATTCAGTTTTTTTAACAACCCTAACCTTCAAAAAAAGTACAATATAATTTCCATGTAAAATTAATAGCATACGAGTTTTGAAAAATGTCTACATATATGTAAATAACACGTAAGCAACAGTGTTCTTTGACGTTAACTTTAAAAGTGATGAGGGTTATTGGTTTTAATTTTAGATCAGCTACATTTTATTATTACTATAACTAACAACATTTGCGCTTTCTTCTTTTATTTTTTTGAAAAAATGTACATTATTATACATGATGAAGGTGATTTTATTGATAAAATTTACATATTTTCTTTTATAACATTAAATGGCCATAAGAAATAAAAAAATAATAAAAAAACAAATTAATTTTTATTGAATAGAAAAACTTACAACAAACTGTCGTGGAGCGACGATTAATATCATAGATTAAATTTCATGTTATTTATTGTATTACTATATTTTAGTAATAAATTAATTACCTAATTCATTTACGACCTGTTGAATTATGAATTTGCCAATTATGCGTTATAAAATTCCTTAAGTGAAATACGAATTTGCATGTGAAAAGCTGCGTAGAAAGTATAATAAAACCCAATTTAACATAACGCTTATAGGTTACAAGACAAGTGGAAAATTATGATACTATTTTATACGTCACGTAATATTTTATGGAAGAATACAGTTATTAGCTAATAATGTTACCGAAAAAAAAACATTAGTAAAGTTTAAAGATCTAGTTAAAAAGCTTTATTATTATAGCACTACTCACCGTTGCTACCACGTTTAATGGAGCAGGGCGGAGAAATCATAGACATTTACTTTTAGATCCGTAAGGTAGAGCCCTGCACGGGCCGGAATTTTACAGTCCGGCCCGACCGCGCCCGGTAACCAAGACATGGACGCGGCTCAAAGAAATTATTAACTTAGAGCTAAACAGCCCGGTCTGCCCGAGAAGCCCGGTCGGCCGGAAAAATCCAGCCGGCTGGAAAGGTAACTAAACAAATTTATCTTGACATTTACGACATCTAAACAATAGAGTAAACATGACAAGTTTTTCATGTGACGTTTAATTTATTATTACAAATGAAGGGTGCAGGCAAAGAAGGGGGAATGTCAATATTTCCTCATTTTAAACTAATTAAACCATCCGATAGCAAATAAGAAAATCTATCGAGTAGTAACATCATAAAGGCGAAAAAGAAGAAGAGTCAAAAGATATCGTGACTTAAAGTTTTGCCATACAGGCGAAAAAAGGGGAATGTCCGCGCGGATCAGGCTAAGAAGGTGGAATGTTGCAAAAACAGTGCCAATAAAATTACGAACTGCATGGCTTGGCGGTAGCCTTTTTGTCTGCGTATCTTTGGTTTATTTGAGTTTGTTGACAGGTGCAAACAAATAGTGTTTGTGTTACAAATTAAAAAAAAAAATAATACAATAAAAAAATAACTCAAGTGGCAGTGCCTACGATGACTTTGTTTCCGAGGTTCATGGGAAAAAGAGGAAACGTTTTGGAAAACTATCTGATGTTTCAAAATAACTTAACAATATTCACGATAAAAAAGTGTACTCCTTTAATTTGAGCCACAGTGTATAGATATATTTGTTAAACCTAATAAACTTTGTCATTTTACTTTTGAAAATAGTTTTTGTAAAGAAAATACGAAAATATTAGGAAATTTCTTATGTGATTCTGTGACGTTCCCCGTTTTTATACGTTATGATTTGTACCCCTTTAAATTTTATTACGTTTTACAAAAATTGTAAGGGAAATTTAAGTAACACATTTTTGTCTTTCATGTCTGATACACATCCCAATTCATAAAAAGATTGGGCCTAAAACTAACACATATAAAGTTTTAAACTGTAAAATTGCTTTCCTGAACATTTACATTTTTTGACATTCCTCCTTCTTTGTCTGCACCCTTCAAATGGTAAAGTGACATACCATAACATAAAACATGAAGCTTAAACTATCAGAATCTATGATGTATTGTCTTCAGCCTATCAGCTGTTGCGTATTACCTACGTATAAAACGTAAAAAGCCCAGCAGGCCCGAAAAGACCGGTCGGCAAGAAAAACCGGGCCGGCCCGAAAACATTTATTAGAGCACGACGGCCCGAACCTTTATTGATTAAGTGGCCCGGGCCGCGTAGAGGCCCGAGATGAAAACCCGACCCGTGCAGGGCTCTACCGTTTAGCTTATCTCGTGCGCAAACTAAAGTTAAGTTTTATGGGTGAAAAAATGCGTAGCTCGCCAGTCACACGCCTTACCGCCCTACAGGTATGGGCATGCGCACAACCATCTTGTTATTGAGTTTTCCTTGTTTAGCGACATCCTCAAAATACATTCCAGAGCCAACTCGGCGCCATTCTTGTTGTTGTGGTTTACGTTTTTTCTGTAGATTTCTTGATATGCGTGAATGAAGTTATGCAGCAACGAAAATTTTTGGGGTACGTGTCAATTCCACCTGTAGCGTTTGTAAACGAATTTTAATTTTTTTAGTGGCGAAGATTAAAATTCTACCATTTGGATTAATCTTTAGTAAACTGCCACTAAAAAAATTATAATTCATTTACAAAGGCTACTTTTTGAAGTTCTTATCTTAAAACTTTTTTCCTCCGGATTTTTGAAAATTCGTATATATAGCAGTTAACCCCATGGGTATATTATAGTGTCCACGGAAAAGTCTGCTGCACCATAATATGCAAAACTTTTTTATGAGTTTTTTTATGCAAATCCGTTTTTGGCATTAGGTTCTTTCAAAACAAAACAAACGCTTAAAAGTTTTGACTTGTGACGTGCGTTACACCTGTCAAATGTGATTTAAAAGTTTTAAACTGGCGAAAGTGAAATTTTTTTTTAAGATACGAAAAAAGTTATAAGAAAATATTGCTTTTCATCATATTTTAAGTCTATACCTAAATTTTAGTTTAAAAATTTATATGTACATTTTTTTCTCATTTTTTTGGAAATTCAAATTATCGTCACTTTTTTTTACTCTTTTGCTTATTTAAAATAGATACTAAAATGGATTTATGCGATAACTAAATTTCAAAATGCAGAGAAATTATATTTAAAAAAGTAGTATTTATACAAAATCTCGAGGTCAATTTTCACCCTCTTAATGTGAATATGGACATTTTAAACTGACCGCTGAGAATAATGTATAAAAACCAGGGACGTAGCAACCGGGGTGCAAGTGGTGCCGCGCGCCAGGGCCCGGGCCCTTGAGGGGCCCGCGCGGCGATCGGAATCATGGTATTTATTAAAGTAGAGTAAAAACCAGGATATTCAACGGGCTTCAAAGCCTTTGGAAAGTGCTAAAAGAGATATCACAGAGATTAGGGAGAGTTTTGAAGAAATTGTGAATGAAGCATCTGATTTAGCTCGTAGTTGGGGAATTGATCCAAGTTTTAAAAATAACAGAATTCGCAAAGTAAAACAATTCGATGAGTTGTCACGTGACGAACGACTATCCAATGCCAAAGAAAACTTCTATGTGTCGGTGTTTAATTTAACGTTGGACGTTATTATATCACAACTAGAAAAACGATTTAAAGGTTTAAACAACGTAGTTCAAGGGTTTAAAGCACTTTTCCCTTCTGTTTTAAGAGAGTCCTCTGATGCTGATCTAGTACTTCTATCTGAGAATCTGATCAAGTTTTATTCCAACGATTTATCACATTCGCTTGCTCAGGAAATTTTGTCATTCAGACGTGTTTATAAGGATCAAATCCATGCAGACATTTCAATTAATGACTTGGCGAAATTAGTTATTTGCGATGAAATGATTTCGAGCTCATTTAAAGAAATCTGCTGTGCTTATATACTTTTTCTAACGACTCCCATATCGGAAGCCACTTCGGAGAGATCATTTTCAATCTTAAAGTTGATTAAGAATTATTTAAGAAATAAAATGTCGCAAAGCAGACTTTCTAGTTTGGCAATTTTATCCATTAGCCAGAACGGCAAAAGGCAAGAAAAGTCGATTTTTCAGCATAAATAAGTAAGGTTATTTTTTAGAATTAGGTGCATGTGTTTATTCGTCACGTTATGTTACCCACCATGCATTTTTTGTGCAATAAAATTTGTTCATATCGGACTATTTTCTTTAATGATGAAGGGGCCCGCTGTGGTCTTGCACCAGGGCCCGGTTGTAACTTGCTACGTCCCTGATAAAAACCCAGATAAGTTTTTTTTATGGAAATTTTTAAGGAGCCGTTTTAAAATAAAAATTGGGCCTCTCTTAGGCTGTTTAGCCTAATTACGAAATATTTACTACTGTATTTTATAGGTAATCGAGTAGAGTGTGGACTAGAAAATATTTTAGAACTATCAATCATTCCTACATTAAATAATTATTTATAATTACCGAAATAATGATTAATTAATTACTAGAGTATAAAGAAAATAGCTAGCTGCATTAGTATATTAACGGTGTGTTAAAAAAAATAGCTGACCTGCTTCTTACGAGTTTGGTACATTATCTTAATTAACTAACAATAATTATTGACTTAACAGTAGACTCCAACAGCAATACGACTGATGTCAATTTTTTATTTTTTATGAAATCACAGCCAATAAAACGGCCAATTTTTTTCGAATTAATCGTATGTAATGCTAATAATAAAATATATCAAATGGGATATTCCAAGGCGACTCATTGGTTCATTTTAAATTTTTTGAGCAAGTTTAAAAATTTTTACTTTTTCTATTCCCTGTGTCCCCACCATTTAATTTTTTGATAAATTTATTGTCGAGCACAATTATTATTATATCTAATTCCATAGCCAGAATTTTCAGTTTCACTATTTTATCTTTGAAAATATAACGCACGAACAAATAAAGAGGGATACAAAAAGTTTAAATAAAAGTTATTGGAATTGAAGAAGAAACACAAAAAATATATTTACTTCATTAAAAGTAATTAAGTTTGACACAACTTCACATATGGCGCTGTTCTTTCCTCGCTGTATATATTTTGGTATGATAAGATTCACATTTAAAAGTATATTTTTTTTATGTTTTTCTTTCTATGGTATTTACTTGCATTCAAAATTACGTTTTGTATTTTTTATTGAAATAATTACTTTCTTGTGTTTGTTTGAAGGTTGTAGACAATGATGTATCTTGAGTAATATATGTGTTTTGGACTTCCATTGCCTTTAGTTTTTCATATCACAACGTTTCAACTGGTAAGTATCTCCAGTCGTCTTCAGGTGAATACTAAACAAGTTACAAAGCTACGAGCCACCAGTTGAAACGTTGTGATATGAAAAACTAAAGGCAATGGAAGTCCAAAACACATCTATTACTCAATTACTTTCTTACAATGCATACATGCTGTATATTCTCGACTTCTTATTCCTATCTTTTTACCGTCCCTTGTAGGCACACTACGAAAGTACGCGGTATTGTTGGTACCAAAGTAATGGATCAAAAGACGAGCACAGACACAGAGATACTAACAATCAAGCGACCATATCGCATCGCGTCAATCTCCCTGTTTTCCCAAAATTTCCAATTGGTAAGTCGAATTATAATTATACAAATTTAATTTATCCCTTTTACGGTCTATAAGCGTTGCTGTACCGAATTATTGAGGTCTCTGGACCAAGAGGGTTCCAATTTAGGGTGAAACAAACCCGCGCATCCCTAAAATAATACAGTCCACTTTAATCCCCCTTTTTTTAGTGGCTAATAACGCCACATCAATTGGTCCTTCGAGCCGGATGCATTTTTTATTTTAGAGAGCGTTTTCAAAAACTCCATTATCCCAATTGGCAGGATTCAAATGGCACTACACTGAGGAAAATAATCTAATACAACTAACAGGTTTGCTAAGACATAGTTTGTATTGATAGCTTATTTTTTAATAAACCCATATTAAATAAATTGCTAGTGTATCAAACCCGCTTTAGTGTTATATTAACTCCAGAATTGCTAAAACAGTGTTTTTATTGGTAGTAATCAGTTTTTTTAGCAGCACAGTCTTTTTGAATGACGAGATACTTTTAATACAGCAACTTTGTTAAGAAATAAATTGTATCTTCTCAATGCGACGCATTTTGTTCCAAGTAAAGCCTTTTTTCTACAATTAGAAAGCAGAACAGCGTCCCCAAAAACAAATTGTATCCGTTAGAACCTATAATCCACCAAGACGTTGGTGGGGGTAGGTAGCGATCGGCATTCGCCGCACGCCGTAGTATTAGTTTTAATGTTTCTGCTGCGCAGGTTACATCGTTGTTCGGAGTCTTCTAACTGTCCTGTCGGAATTTAAATTCTATTGATCGTACCAACACCTGTTTCAATTAATTTATTTTTACTTTGTATATAAGATTTTTAACCTTTGCATGTCAGATAAAGCAATAGAAAATTTTTATTTCGCACAACCCATCATTAGTATTGGACTATATAAAACCAGATTACACACCCAATAGAACTTGATAATTACTGTAAGTACCTATTGAAAGCAATAATGGCTACAAACCATTCTATGATAGCATTAACTCCTTTTTCCTATTGGCTAAATTACCGTGATATTATCACTACACAACGGTATATCAATTTTCATTGTCTTACAGTAGGAAAGCGCGTTGCTGTCACATATAGTCTTTAATAGTTGTATAAAGAGTATGTGGATTCATATAAGGAATAGAAGGCTTTTTTCTTAGTGTACTTTTCGAAATATTCTAATGGATGGTCACCGTGACACATCCTGTATATTGACGGAAGCCAGCAATGTGTAGTTTACAGCCATAGTGTTCATAGTTATTAAGGAGCTGATAATAGATCTAACGCAGTAGAACTAATTATGTTTTACGTGCTAACATTTTAAGCTTTCACAGAAAAGCAATGCTCTTACGAAATTTAGTAAAACGACCTGATTTTTTTCTAATTGCCAAGTTATGTTTTTTTTTTATTGGTTAAGTTCATCGTTCCTCGTAAATAATGCATTAAAAATTGCATAATTTGTTTTATTCACATTCAATTAACATTAAAATCCCAGTAAAAATAAAAAAAGTAAACTGGATATTGCAACTGTGTGTAAATCATTGGAATAACAGGGGAAACCCAAGCCAAAATAAACAATTAAATAATAATAGATTTAATAAAGAATTAAATACCTAAACGGTATTATAAATATTAAGACTATATGGCATTATCTTTCAGAATTCATACGTTTTACCATCTTCGGTCGTCGATGAGGTAACTTTTAATTCCACTGATTCTCTCTCAATTAACAGTGCTACTGAGGATGATGTTCTGAATTGCTTAAAAAAGATGAAGCCCAAAGCAACTGTGGGTCCTGATAAAATACCGTCTTTCCTCTTACGTGATTGTGCAGACGTCTTTGCAAAACCTCTTTGTAAAATATTTAATTTGGCCCTTAAAACCTGGGTATAAAAAAGAGGATAAAACAAAAATCGAGAACTACAGACCAATAAGTATCATCAATAATTTTTCCAAATGTTTTGAAATGTTTCGTCATGAAAATTTGTACTTCCAAGTTAAGAGTAAGCTGTCGGATAAACAACACGGTTTTGTTAAGGGCAAATCTACAACTTCCAACTTAGTTTGTTTTACACAATTTGTGGCTGAAGCCTTTGATCAGAACTGTCAGGTTGATATTATTTTTACAGATTTTTCTAAGGCATTTCATAGATTGGACCATAGAATTTTACTTAATAAACTCGTTTGGTATCTTAGATAACCTTATAAAGTTTTTCCATTCTTACCAAAATGAACGACAACAAGTAGTGGAGTGCGGTGGCCAGTCATCTGTGCCATTGGATGCTACATCAGGTGTACCACAGAGGTCCATTGTGGGTCATTTAATGTTTATAATATTTATTAATGATATAGTTAATAATCTTGATAATGATGGTCTGCTTTATGCCGATGACAAACTATCTTTTGTTCACCACATAAATGACCTTGTTGCGGCCTGTCATAGATCCCTAGGTTTTATAATAAGACATTCTCGTGATTTTTTAAATTGTCCTACACAAAAATTACCTTTTTACATACATTTGTAAGAGCTAAATTTGAGTACGCCCATAGGTTGTATGGTATCCATATTAATAAGTGCACCTTGATCGCATTGAAAGGGTAGAACGACGTTTTCTAAAATATCTAAGTTTTAAAATTGATGGTCAGTATCCTAAAATCGGTATTCTAGAAGAAACTCTATTGCAAAGGCACTCGTTTTGCTCCTTAGAAGATCGACGTACCTATAGTTTCTCGACTTAACTCCATAATAGAGTTGAATGCAGTTATATATTAGAAAACCTGCAATTCCTCGTCCCTAGAACACGCCATTCGAACACTTTTTATGTACCAACCGCGCGTACCAATCTCTGTAAATACTCCCCTACTTATCGATTGTGCAACACATACAATCTGCACCAAAATAAATTTGACATTTTTAGCTGTGGTTTATCCAGTATAAAACTAAATTAGCGTATTAGTGTCTTTTTAGGCATAATTATTTCGTTTCAATATCATAATTTAGGTCTAAATTTCTTGTTATTGCATAATTTTTTGAATTGTTATAATATTACCTATTTTATTTTAAATAGCCTATAGACCCATTTGTGAAATGGTGTAAAATAAATAAATAAATAAATAAATAAATTTTACAATTTTGCTTATCAAATTATATTATTCCTGACAAATAAAGATAATATATTTTTTTTATTTGTGGTAACCCGATCACCATTTTTGATGGTTTAGGACCTTTTAACGCTACAGGTTTATCGCATCCAGTTTGCCTCCACTATTTTGACGCGAAAACTATCATTCGACGTATAAAAACTGCGCGCATTGGTTTAAAAGTTCCGTCAATTAACCAGTGTTAAGTCTTCTGCAATGCCAAATTTAAAATTTGTTTTGCTGAAGGTCCGCTGTCACTTAAAGGGAATTCTTCTTCTGTCTTATTGTCAGCTATATACCTATGTTTTAAATTTATCCGGCGGCATAGTTAATTCTTCAGCACTACGTGGATAAGGTGGTGCTTAAATTATTTCGTTTTTCACTCTGCTGGCCATTTTCGTCAATGCATTTGGATTGGGTAAAGCAGTTCTAGCATTGACTGAAATTCCAGATACAGAAGCATTAACTAAAGTTTTGATTCTGGCTGCTTCAACATATGCAGCTGAACTTCCCTGACAATGTTTGTTTAAGATTTTGGCCACCACATCATCTTTAGCATGCATTTGGGTCTTATATCGATTCTTTCCATCCATGGGTTTGTCACATCTTCAAAATAATTTATTATTACAATCGCTTGCTGTATCAAAAACATATTGAAGACCGTCGCGAGTGAATTTACGTTTTTATTTTTTGCTTATAACTTCCTTATTATCAGCAACGATTGATACAACAATTAAACAGGAACTGAAAATTCAAATGTAAGTCAAAATACGTCAAAATGACTATTGTTAGAATTGCTAACTTTAAACAGGCTCAGTGTTAAAACTACATCGTTAAAACGTCCCAATTCGTTTCTTTGATACGTAAGGTTTGTTGCCTGTTATGTGTTTTATTGGTTAATTATGAAGATAAATCAAAATTTAACCTGTAGGACGCCTGCTGTCACCACCAAGACAAACCGTGAGAAGTTTAATGCAATTTTATACAGGGTGTCTCACGGTAACCGTTCATTAGAATATTTCGGAAAGTAATGCGATTTAAATCTTGCAAATTTAGATAACGGGCTTGTCGAAAACAATGTCTTCAAATGCATTAACAGCGACGATATGCTTCAGTTATACCCGAAGTTGTCTTAAACCTGCTTGTTTTAAATGGAGCACCCTGTATAATATAATATATTTTTTTGTGTCTTCATTTCTAAGAGCTTTTGTAAAACATTTTTGTACCTCTACTCTAATCGTTGCTGAAAAAAAAAAATGTTTTTCTCCTATTTCATTATTACCAGGATACCGCCTAAAGTTTAAAAATATCTTTTCTAAGATAAAAGAGTAAAACTGAAAATTCCCGTGATGGAATTAGATATTATTTTGCTCGATATTGAATTGTCGGAAATCGGTAATCGGATACAGGTAAGTGGAAAAGCAACAATTTTTGATCTTTATCTAAAAATTCTAACTAACTTTATATTTCTAAATAATATGCTACGAGCTACCAGGCTGATCTAACGGATAGGCGAGAGCATAAGTCACGGGAAAATTCTCAAGTGACTTAGGAAACATAACACACGAGTGGCATGCAATGTTTTATCCAACAAGTGGAAGAAATCGTTTTTTTATGAGATAATAATTAATAATCAAAATAAAAATAATCAAAGCTACTTGCGTCTCAGTAGCCTATAAATGTCAGAATGACTTGACAGTGACTTTTTTACATTTTGGTCAAAGTTGGTTGATTGTTTGGTTGCCACGGTCATGATACATTGTTAGCAAATGTTTAAATAAATTTTGACACTTGTTAGTTTTCCCTGCAGAAAAGGGAAGCTTTTTTGAAGACAAAAACCTATAGAAAATAGAGGAAACCGATTAAAATTACGTTCCTGAGGATATTCTTACGGAAGCGGAAGAAGCAGCGATGCAGATTTTGCCAGAAAAGTCCCGAGATGCTTACGACAAGGAGTTCAAAATGTTTGAGTCTTGAATGAATTCACGGAAGATAAAAGGTATCGATGAAAATGTTCTATTGGCATTTTTTTTATATTTCCAAGAAGAATAGCACCATCGTCGCTATGGACCAAATACTTGATGCTTCGCTCGACTATTCACCTTTATAAAAAAATCGACATTTCAAAATATGGCAAACTAACGAGCTATTTGAAAAGAAAATCACAGGGATACAAACCACAAAAGTCCAAGACATTAGGACGACCTGAAATAGAGAAGTTTTTGAACAAAGCTCCCGACGACGAGTACTTGTTGATGAAAGTGGCTTTGATAATGGGGATTAGCGGTGCTTGTAGATGCGATGAATTGATCAAATTGAAAATAGAAAATATTCAAGACAAAGGGAAACATTCTTACGTAGTTTTGCCAGACACTAAAACCAAGAAATCGAGAAGTTTCATGCACCATACTTGCAGAAGGATTTCCAGTCAACCCGATCAATTTGTGTAAAAAATACATGTATTTGAGACCAAAGACAACTAGTTCTAGCCGCTTTTTTGTTTTTTACAAAAATGGGAGGTGTACCAGCCAGTGTGTGGGAATAAATACGTTGTCGAAAATACCTTCAAGAATTGCAATGTTTTTGAAATTGGAGGAACCAGCGCTCTACACCGGTCACTGTCTGAAAAGGTCTTCGGCGACTCTTTTGGCCAATGCAGGGGCTAACATGACTACATTGAAGCGTTTCGGAGGATGGAAGTCCTCGACGGTAGCAGAAGGATACCTAGAAGAATCGGTGCATAACAAAATACAAATTGCAGAAAAATACAAGGTTCTAATGTGTCTGCGTCTTCTAGCACTATCAGCAGCTGTACCGATATAGGAGCGTCTGGTTCCAATGAACCAACGAATTTTACAATGACTTCAAATTCGAATAAACCGTTAGCGTTTTCCTTTAATTTCAATATCAATGTGAATTCTGCTTGTAATTGTAATATAAATAAATAGAATACTACTTTAAATATGAACGAGAGTTATTTGATCGTTTACTTTTCTAAAATGACATTGATAATGATAGTCATAACTGTTATGTGTTGGATAAACTGATTTACTGTTTTTTGAAAACTTCTCTAAATATCAAGGAGTCTTATTGATTTTTGGCAAGAAAGCCATGAGAAATAAAGTTATAATTGCAATTGACAATGACACGCGTCTGTAGATATACATATTATTACTTTATTTCTATTCTAATGAACGGTTACCGTAAGACATCTTGCAAATTATTTTAAAATAAATTCGATAGCAGTAATAAATTGAGTAAGAGGTATAAATGCAAGTGGAAAATAACCAAAAGTGATGGTTAAACCCTATGTTCCCCTTTAAAGTGTAAATGAGTTTTAGGATTATACAACACTATCCCGGCAATTTCTAAAAATAAATATGAAGGTTAAAGCAGTCATGAAAATATGGAAACAAGAACATCAATATCTTTATTATCTATATAGTTTATTAATGATAAGAAATTAATTTTATTGAAGAAAAAATATGTACTTGTTTCTGTAATTTTCTAGTTGCCACAGTGTTGCCAATGAAATTAGGTGAAAAGGTCCGCCCAGTGGCACGAAAAAGTCCGATTTAGTCCGCGTCGAAATGAAAATGCTTCGTCTGGCGCATTCGCCATAAACGATATTTATTTTTTACTGTTGGGGTATATTATATAAAGAAAAATACTGATAACTCTATAAATATTTACTTTTTAATAACTAAAAAAAACAATAATAAAAAGTTAATGTAATAAGTGATAAGACAACCCAACACTTGGTAAATAAACAATAAGTTACCTGCCGATTTTATTTCCAAATTTGTGCATTTAGCATATTTTCGTCAGGTATCAAGAAGTCCGAAAAGTCCGAAATAGTTTCAAAGTCCGACAAAAGTCCATAGCCTTAAAAAAAGTCCGAAAATCGGACTAAAGTCCGCCGATTGGCAACACTGAGTTGCCATTCTATGAAATAAAAAAAAATTTAACAATTACCGCAATATAATATTGTATACCTTTTTCTCACTACAAACTAATTTTATCAAGTAGTACTAATTTACCAGAAATAGTTTCCTTTTGCAAAAGACTTACCTGAAACAAAAAAAAATAAAGGTAAATCAATTATACTTGAAATCAGGAAAATATATTTTTCATTTGTTGACGAGACCAATGATCTACTACCTATATAGATGAAACAATAAATGAACCTCTATGGCTAAAATCGTATTTCAGTCTGAAGTAAATCAAGATCCAAATTACGCCCCTCCATATTGATTGCCCAACTTACGCTGTTAAAAGTATTATCATTGTGTGGGAAATTTAAATCTTTATCTAAAACCTAATAACAGGATACAGTTTGGCATCGCAGCAGTAAGAAAACCGCCCTAAAAGATGTCCATAGAAAATCTATCGCAGAAAAACATCGATGATTGCGATGTATCGAAAAAAAAACATTTTAAAATAATTAAAATTACAACACAAATCACAAATCTAATTATACTTCATACGAAGTCAGTTGAGACAATGTAAATATTGGGGGTACGATCAATTTACTGCATCACACACTGAAACTACAATACAAATATAACAAAATTTGTATTGATCGCTCCCTATACAAATGTTCGAAGATAGTCCACGTGGACTTGAGAAGTATGTCATCAAATTTTTTTTAGTTTTTTTGTCTGTCTCAACTAACATCGTATACACTTACTCTAAGCTCACACCTTAAAGGTATAATCAAGATCGAGAGGCAATGGCAAAATAATTATTTTAAGAATAAAATTAAGGCCTAATAAATCGCATCGATGCATCGACAAATTCCAAATGGCTTCGATGCATCGCTTAAAAACGATACATCGCATTGAAAATATCGATGTTTGCGATGCATCGATGTATATCGATATATCCGTTTGGTGTTTCTTTGTGGTTTCTTTGACAGCGGTTTAATTTTTTTTTCAACTTATCGGTTTTGTGTAATAATTGCTGTGTTTTCCGTGTTTTGTGATATTGTCTAAAGGCTAATTAAAATAAGTCGCAAGTACCAAGTATACGAGCATTCGGAAAATAATAATTCTGCAGTTACTTTTCATGGGTGAGTAAATAGAAAGTTGGGTTATTTGTAGGTTATGTTTTTTCTATAGTAGCAAGGTCACATTCAAAGGTAACTCCGGCGTAATCCCCACTACATGCCCCACCTAGCTCTTCACCTCTTCTCTCCTACAAACGATGTTATCAACACATTTTAATAGCGTTTATGAATGACACGTGCCAACTATAATAGGTACCAGATCATTGGACGAGACAGATCCCTATCAAAATCAATGGCTGATTGTTATACCGTGCGAGAAAAAATTATTTGCATCAAAGAGGGCCTTGCATCTAAGGACGTAATGCTTAGCCGTAGAGCTTAATACCTGTTTGGTGTCAGTAACTACCTGAATTAACAATCAATCAGTTATTCCGTCATCTTTGACAGTCGTTACAAGTAATTAGATTCATCGCTAACTTTTCCAATTTCTTGAACAATTCACACAATGGGCTTAACGGAACAGCACAAAACATTCATAATTGAAACATACTTTCGAAACGGGGTTAGAGTAAATGGTGAGTGCCAATGCATTCCAGGTTTGTGCATGGACGATTTTCACGAACATTTTCCTAACGTTGCTTTTATTGCTGGGGATTTTTATCATTGCCTGAAAAGAAAAAGGAGCAGAAAGATCATCTGTAAGAACAGAATAACTTGTTGCAAACGTTCGTGAAATAATGCAAAATACGCCGACAAATTGTATAAGACGCCTGTCCCAAGAAGTGAGAAGATCTTATGGAACATGACAGGACTATTCTTAAGAAGCAGCTAAATGTATTTCCTTATAAAGTGCAAGTATTCCAAGAAATATATACAAGCCGCAGATTTTGAAAGACGCAGGAATTACTATCATTGTTTACCCAACATTTTTTGGAAAGAAATGATTTATTAGACCTGACATTTTTTTCGGATGAAGCCTGGTTTCACCTCTCCGGTTACGTGAATTCTCAAAATACACGCATGTGGAGTATTTTCTAGAGTCCACATTGCACCCTCAAAAAATGGTGTCTGGTTTGCTGTTTCCCGAAGAAGAATTGTTGGTCCTATTTTTTTTCATGGTACAGTTACAGCACAGCGGTATAGAGACAATATTTTGAAGCCATTTGTGGAGCAATTACTTGACGACGAACTACGTTTTGGATATTTTTAACAGGACGGTGCAACCGCCCATACAGCCGCCGAAACTATTTACTACTTACGCAATTTTTTCGACGACAGATTGATCAGTTTTCGATCAGACATTAAATTCCCATCTATATAGATCACCTTGTTGAAAGGTTATGGATTACTTCGTTTTTCATTTAAAAAACACTATTTTTAAAACACCAGTTGCAAATTTAGAACAATTACAAGAAAGTAAAGGATTATCCAAGAATGTGGTAACATTTCTCTAGAGATGCTGATCAATACTTTCGAAAATATAAGGGGACGTATGAATTTATGCTTGGAGCATGGCGTGGCCAATTTTAGCAATTTATGTAATTATTTTTCTTTTTCTTTCTGTATATTCTTACTTTGTTAATTCTATAAACAACAAAAATAAATTTGTATTTGTCTACTTATTTTATTACTTATTAGTTTGGCATATCATGTCATAACATAAATTTGACAAAATTTTAACCTAGATTTGGTTACATATATCGTCCCCATATCATTGTGATCTAAACCAAGCCCCACGTTTTTTAATCCAAGCTCCCTTTGATGCAAATAATTTTGGCTCGCACGGTATAAAACTTCATATTTTCTTGAATATACAGGGTGTTACAAATTCGATGCATTTGCACTTGGTAAGTATAAGAAACAGAGAGTTGGTTAAATGAAGGAAAAGTTGCATATTTAAATGCTGAATAATTTGTTAAACATTTATTTTTGTTTTTGTTGTTTTTACGACTGATTATTTCGAAAAACGATGAGCCCTTTCCCAAGGTACTTATTTATTCTCTTTAAGGAAATACTTTTATTTTTCTGATACGACGTTTCGTTATTTAGATACCCACCTCAAATCGATTTTTTTAAAAACGGACCTGAATTTTTTAAAATTCTTGAGTAGCTTTTGACTTCCCAAAACTAACGATGCAATAAAAATAGGTATATCTAAACCTAAACCATCGTAACTACTTACCTAAAGAAATGCAATAGTATTAGACCATACTTTTACCAATACTTTAAATTATTATATCATTAGATAATACCTAATTAATGGAAGAAATAACAGTTTTAATGATACTAATTAGCTTTTTGACGAATAGGCAATTATGTGATGCACAGGGGGACAAGCAATTAAAAATATATATCCTTACATTAATTAACGATTTTTTATGATACTGGTACGTGTGGATTGACAAAAAGGTTGTTGACACGCGGAACCCAAAAATTGAGTAACGATACTGAATGATCAGAGTCCAGTAATGCATTATAAAAAATAATGCCAAATATAATTAATAATTCCCCTGTAATTTATAGATTTAAATCAAAAGCAAGACAGGGGAAGATTATAAATAAAGGGCGGATTATATGCACTTAAATTTAGCCAAAATATGCACATATATATGCCTTATTTGCCTTTAAAATATGCAGTTATTGGCTTTTTTTTTACCAAATACGCATATCTATACTGGTATGCAATAGTTCTTAATTTAATATAGTAAAATGAGGTAAAAAACACATTGGGCTCTAAAAAATATGTTTATTTTTAAAAAAATTGCAAAAACAAAAAAAGAAAAATAAAAATAGGTAAACAATTTTTTAACCTAAAATTGTATAAAAGGTATTTATTACTAAATATTTTTCAAAATTTTTAAATAGAAAGGATTGTCTTCTATTAGTTTAAATATGTTCATACAAAGAGAAGCTTCTTTCAACATCTACTGATGTAGTAATCGGACAATACTGCAACTTAGGTAGCAAAATATAAGGCCAACTTCGTTGGATGGTTTACCCTCGTAAATGCTTTTTACTGCACTATGTATTACAAATCGATATAAATACAGTTTTTAAGCAGGTTATAATAACGCATTATTAAGTGACAATAAACGACCCCTTACAATATACCTGCAAACCCCGGAAACCCCGATAAATACCATGTGAAAAACCAAAATGTAAATATAATTATTATAATCTTAAGATTACAAATTCCCTGAAATAAGTACCCAATTGGACATTAAACCTTTAACGTTTTAAATTTTTTTATAAAACCGAAAACATAAAAATAGGCTATTAAAACAGTAATTTATGAAAAATATGCATTTTATTATAAAATTGGCAAAATATGCGAAAATGTATATATATGCATTTTGCATATATCTCTCCCTTTAAGTATAAATAAGTGTCGTACATGGTAATCGTCGTCCACCTTAAAAGACAAAATAGAAAAACATTACTTTTCCTAGTTTTTCACTATGTTATTTCTTGTGGGAAAAGCTTCGATTCCATTATTTTATTTGGTATTCAATTAAAATATTTATAGCCAAATTCACCGATGATGCCTAAAAGGTAAAACCAGTCCAATTTCAAAATGCTAAATTTAATTTGATTTGTGTAAAAGTAAGACCATGAAACTAATTTTGCAAGACGATTGAATTTTTTATTTTTTTTTAATTCTTTTAAACATTCTTAATTACATCACAGTTGATCTACTTTTAAAAAAACACTTTATAATAATTAATCTTAATTCCGATTTTATATGTTCGGTGATGAATAATTATGCAATTTCTCTTCTCTATACATCTTTTACTGGCATTTTTTTTGGCAATGAAAAGTATTATATATGACCATGACATATTATTTTAATTTTGTAATGATCAAATTAGAGAAAAATAATTACATATAGAGTCAACTTTTTTTAAAAACAAAGCGTTTCGACAGTTGACACCGACATGTGACATTAACAGTTGATACTGGTTTCTTCCTAATAGTTCCCAGTCTAGTAGTGAGCCGGAGCAAGCTCACGCGTCAGGTTTCACAACCTAAATTTTCTTGGTGTTTATTATTTAAGTTGAACTGTAAGATACAGTCTGTCCCTAATTAGAGATATGACGATATCGATACTGAGTATCTTCTTGTACTGCTTTGAAAATGACCCGCATGGGCCGAAACACGTATCAGGAAACTAAATAAATTTTTGAAATTTAAGAACCGAGTTATTTTTACTTTCTGTGCAATGGAACAACAGTTACACCCCGAGTTATACCAAACATGTAGCCCAACACAACTTAATTATGTTTACAATTTTAATTTTTCACCCCACAAAACTCCACATAGCCAAATATTGTGGCAATAGACCAATTATTAAAAAATTATATACAGGGTGTTCCTTAATGACGTGCTAATATTTTAGGGTGTGATTCCTCAAGTCATTGTATGAAGAAAAGTTTATATAAACATATGTCCTAAACGGCTTAAATTTTTGGCTACAGGGTGTTGAATTTTTCTTTTTTAATGCGTTTTTTGTAATATCTCCGAAAGTACTGTAGATAATATTTTTAATTTTGGCATGTGCTAATAGGACATAAAACCACATGGTAATTTCCAACAATTTTTATAAAACAAAATTTTGCATTATCAATGTTAATAATAATAAATAGTAGAGCTAATTTAATAAAATTTAATTATTTTAATTAAGAATGGTGTGCCTGAGGAGAAAAACTCAAGAGACCATGTTAATGTAGAATTAACTAGGCTAATCAGAAATAATATCCACATGGAAAAATGTCAGTGGCGTACCACTTATATCAGATGACATGTTATTATATAAATTATATAATATTAATAAAATTACTTTTATAATTAAAATATGTGGTTTTATGTCCTATTAGCATATGCCAAAATTGAAAATATTATCTATAGTACTTTCGGAGATATTACAAAAACTCATTAAAAAAGAAAAAATTCAACACCCTGTAGCAAAAAATTTAAGCCGTTTACGACATATGTTTATATGAACTTTTCTTTATAAAATGACTTGAGGAATCACACCCTAAAATATTAGCACGTCATTAAGGAACACCCTGTATAAAAAACTAAAACCAAATTCGATTTTTGACACTCTGTATCTCCGAAATCATCCACTTTTCGACTGAGGTAAGTTGGGTTAGATCGTTATATTTAAGTCTCAGGAATTTGTGGTAGCATATTTTTCCGCACCTTTTAGAGACACCCTACCCTGTCTATTATATTCGACATACCTATATGCAGATTTCTTTTTAATTTTTAATAACTAAAGATTGTAATATTTTTGAATCCACCCATTTACCGGTTTCTCTTATGAACCATCGATGTAATTATATCATGGTCAAACCGAAACTAATAAAAATGCAAAACCTTCAATTTGCAGATACAATTTATGGGTTATCGCTTTAATATTGTTATTAAACAAATAGGTAATTGCGGTGAAATTAAATGAATGCCTTCAAGTAAGATTGACGTAATACTGTAAAAATCTATTGGAAATTTTATACCTATATGCTTTCCTGTATTCTGGTATGCATGTTCAAAAACTACAAAAGAGAAATTAATCACAAGCACCCTTTTGGCTTGAAGCTTGAAGCTTACTGAACCAAACTCTTGTTATTTTCAATATTTAATCTTATTACTTCATTTGAAGAAGTAGTCCATGCTTAAAGTGAAGTTGAAAGTATAGGAAAGAAAGAAAAAACTAAAAGTCTTCCTCCACCAAATTTAATAGAATATAGAAATTCTTTAGGGGTCTCTACATGTTTCGAACGTAGAAACGTTCATCATCAGGAGACAGAAAATTTATATAATGCTGATGGTATAAGCAGAAGAGAAAATGGTATAAAACCTTAATGGAGCTTTTATGGCATTGAAAAATTGAAATGTAGAAGTGACATATATAAAAATTCACTTTTGCCCCAGCACGTGGAAACGTGGACGTGAATAACCTTTTGACTTTTGAAAATGTTTAACTTTTTAATTACCTCTATTGGTTTTAAATTAACCGCTCGCGGGGTTACTGAGGTTTAATCCTCAGTAACCCCAAAAACTCTTTTTACCACATAACATTATTGTGATACTGCACTTTTATCCTCATGTCTACACACATACTTATGCTGGATAAGTTTTTCAAAATTTAAATAATCTTCGGCGCTTTCTTAGAAAGGTTTTTCTTCTTCCCCATTTTATTTGGTTGGTTTAGACCCTCTTTAATAACCTTTTCAAATACTCAGTATGGTTTAACCATTATCAATTTTCTTCATATCATGTTTCTTCTACTTTTAAATTTTTTTTTAAGTCCATAAAAGCTCCATTAAGGTTCTAATTTTCTCTTTTGCTAACACCATCAGCATAAAATAAATTTCTGTCTCCTGATGATGAACGTTTCTACGTTCGAAACATGTTGATACCTTTAAACTAGAGTTTTTTATTGTATTAAATTTTGTGGAGGAAGACTTTGTGTTTTTTTTCCTTTTCATACTTTCAACTCCTCTTTGAGGATGGACTATTTCTTCAAATATATAAAAAAGGTTGAGGAGAGTTAAAACATGCTGGGCATGTGAAGAAAGTTAGTAAAGGAAGTCTAAACAACCAAATAAAATGAGAAAGAAGAAAAAGGCCTTCTAAAGAGAAGATGTCGAGAATTTTTTTAACTTTTTATATAAAAAATTCTTTGTAAAATTATTGATATGTCAGCTGGGCTTAAACCCTCTCGAGGGGTTACTGGGCTTTAACCCCCAGTACCCCAAAAACCATTCTTCAACAATTTTGACATTATGACTTCTTCAAATGACTATTCTTATATTAATATTGTCTTACAGACATATCAATAATTTTACAAAGAATTTTTTATATAAAAAGCTATTTGAAAATTGAAATGACAAACCGATGTAAGGGACATAATACAACCCTGTGTCTGTGTGGTAAAAACAATAGTGGGCACTATATTTAGGTAAATCATAAGTAGCTTAAATTGCAATATTTTTACTTTCCCTGTGCTCTAGTTAAATAAGGTTTAAATAATAATTTAAAAAAATATTATTCTTTATACGTTCCATAATGTTATACTACAAAATGAATGATTCATTTCCGCCTTATAACAACACAAACGTCACTAACTATTAAGTATAGCTTGTGAATGGTCTAAGTTTGTCACATCACAATACAATCAATGAAAATATATTTTCGTTAATTTTGAAAAACTCTACCACCCGTATTCACTACAGGGTTTTAAATTTAGTCTACCTATCAACATATTTACATCTTCTAGCCTTCCAGTTGTGTCCCTTGTCATTGTTTCAATACGCCATAATAGTCTAAGATCCGACCATAGAACGACCTTCACCCATCGCGTTACGGGATGAAACATGTTTTTATATAAAATTTAATATGTCAAAAAATATATTTCGTGAAGGTTGACTAAAAATTTTGGTGCAAAGTATTTTTAATTAAAAATTAAAAAATGATTTTTTTTAAACGTTTAGCGAAAAAATTGTGTGCAATATATGTCAAATATGACAGAACCTAACCTAAATGCGTTAAAACTTTGCTTGGTATTTACTACAGGGTGGCCCATTAGTGCGACAAAGTCAATATCTCCTGTTCCACTAAGATAGCGGAAAACTTTTGACAAAGCTTATTAAGGGTTAAGAGGTGCTTAAGTAGTCAACCCAGCGTATGCATATTGCACAAGCTACATGCTTTCGATTTGTTTGCAATTTAATACGTAACGAAATGAGTGCAATGTTTAAAAAAAAAAAAAAAATTTTAATTTTTAATTAAAAATACTTTGCACCAAAATTTTCAGGCAACCTTCACGAAATATATTTTTTGACATATTAAATTTTATATAAAAACATGTTTCATCCCGTAACGCGATGGGTGAAGGTTGTTCTATGGTCGGATCCCCTACTATAATATAACGTGGATTTTTTGCTATTAAATCGTTGACACTTGCCATTTCTAACCGAGAGCTGTCAATTTAAGACCGTTTTAAAATTAGACCCCTTTAGGCTTTTAATAATTGAACTTAGAACTCGTTTTTTTTCCAAAACGGCTGCTTTCAGCGACAAATACTAAGAGTCCCTTTTGTATGTAAGTTTCAATACAAAATTGGCCAAAAATTATGACAAAAAATTTATGGTTATTTAAATTCAGGTGCAACGCTGGTATGTGGCGCCCTCTATTATTAACTAAAAAACTAAATAAATATTTAAGTGTCTCATCATCGGTACTCCCAGCGAACAAACCCAAATTTCGTAAAATTGCCATGTGGTTTAAACGAAACCATAATCAAAAATCAAATAAAACAACTTTTTTGGACGCCCTGTATCTCCAGAACCAAGCCGCTGCGGACACATGTTTATATAAACTTTTTATCTTAAAATTAGTCAAAGATTATCCCTTTGAAGTTTGTACAAGTGCTTAATAAACACCATGTATACAGGGTTACTTGAACTAACCGAAACGGCTAATTTTCTTCAAAACTACCAAGGCTGAATCAATGAATTTTGGTACAGGTGGATTACTTAAAAAATTTAATTGAAAATTGACAATTGCGACGTTGCCAGATTTTTAGTTTTTTCTCTAACTCAAGGAATGTTTTTTTTTTAAATGTAACACTACTCTTTTTTTATTGAATTCGATTCCTCCCACCAACATTACCATTTCCTGATAGTATCAAATTTGTATCTCAAATAGTTCTATGGAAAAAAAAATAATTAGTTACAACTCTAACTCTAAAAAAATCCAATCTATTTCCTTAAAAACGTTTCAAATAATGTGAAAAGGAAGGTCGGTAGACATAATGTACCTACCTAATAGTATCGATAACGATAATAACAACAAACAACTACTAACAATAACATAGCTAGTAAAAATTACTTACATATTATCGGTTTCATAATCAAATTAATATAGTGTACTATAACACAACAACATTTAAGTACTTTACCAAAAAAAAACCATGAGTTTTTTTAGTTATTGTTATATATTTTTCCTTTACCTTTACTCAACTAATTAACCATGAAGCTACCTTTTTCTCGGAAGCAATAAATGTAATTTCTCAGACCATAAAATAATTTTACTGAAATGTTCCCACTCATCTATTGCATCTGTTGACTTACATCAGTGTCGGACTGGCCCACCGGGCAACCGGGCAACCGGGCAAATCGCCGGTGAACCAAGTGAATGTGCTTTAGATAGGCCATATGAGAATATGGAATATTTGAAATAATATTAACAAAAATTTCGTCTCGGATAAATTAAGTGTTTTTATTTAATCTGATATCATTTATCGTCGACAAGCAACATTAAACTTTAGAGTTAGTCTTTACCAAGATACTGCTCGTATAACTATATAGCTAGTACCACAACGAGTTACCTGCTAAAAAATTACATTATGTTAGAATTTTAGAAACTTTTTTAAATACTTTTATTTATTTATTACACTGAAAAACATCCTTCTATTCCTTATTTGAATTCACATACTCTTTATACAACTGTTTAATACTATACAGGGTGGTCCAACGAAAATTTAACACCTTGATTTTCCTGCTTTAAAATGAAAATGTGAAAAATCGCTCGGACCCGTCGATTTTTTTTTCGAGGGGGACATCTTTTGCGTATATTGTCAATCTTGTTACTTTAAGCCCCTGGGAGGGAGGGAGGGGGGAGGTAAGATATAAATCTTAAATGGATACTATTTTATATAATTTTTTTTGATTCTGCATAAAATTCTGAACATTTTTTAATTAAAGCATTATCAGTCTATACTTAACAGTTTCCGAGACATTGACTCTTAAAAAATTACATTTTTGAACTTTGACAGCGTCTAGCTTTCTAACTGTACGTCTTAGAGCAAAACGGCTTACATGTCCCTATCCTCGATTTTTATTATCTTTCCAATAGTGTCAACTTTTGGTTAAACCGGATGTAAGAAATATAGTACTTCCGGTTTAACCGGAAGTTGACACTATTGGAAAGATAATAAAAATCGAAGATAGGGACATGTAAGCCGTTTTGCTCTAAGATGTACAGTTAGAAAGCTAGACGCTGTCAAAGTTCAAAAATGTAATTTTTCAAGAGTCAATATCTCGAAAACTGTTATGTATAGACTAATAATGCTTTTATTAAAAAATGTTCAGAATTTTATGCAGAATCCAAAAAAATTATATATATCCTTTTAAGATTTAGATTTTATCATCCCTCCCTCCTAGGGGCTTGAAGTAACAAGATTGACAATATACGCAAAAGATGTCCCCCTCGAAATAAAAATCGACGGGTCCGAGCGATTTTCCACATTTTCATTTTAAAGCAGGAAAATAAATCGAGGTGTTAAGTCTTCGTGTGACTTCGTGTGTACCCTGCTCTTAGTACTGTAAGACATCGAAAATTGCTAGACCATTGTGTAGTGATAATATCACGGTAATCTAGTCAATAGGAAATAGGAGTTAATGCTACTATAGAATGGTTTATAGCCATTATTTCTCTGAATACTCACAGTAATTATTATGAAGTTCTATTGGGTGTAATCTGGTTTTATAGACTGTATTAGTTCCGACTGGCAGTTGTAATGAAACTTGACATTATTCATAATAATATTTGCTTGCTACGGTTAATAAAGCATATACTTACCACTAAAAATCAGTACCTAAGTAGGTACTGTAGTTCTCAAAAATTCAAATACCTTCTTGTGTGATATTGTTCTTGTCGTTTAACATTGCATATGATTATGTATTATGCAACATGGTTTACTGAGATAGTTATATTCGTCCATAGATAATAAAGTCCAATACTAATGATGAGCTGTGCGAAATAAGAATCTTCTATTGCTTTATCTGACATGCAAAGTTAAAAAAAACTTACATACAAAATAAAAATAAATTAATTGAAACAGGTATTGGTACGATCAATAAAATTGACATTCAGACAGGACAGCTAGAAGACTCCGAACAACGATGTGACCTGCGGAACAAATACGTTGAAACTAATACTAGGGCGCGCGGCGTCTTCCGATCGCTACAAACGCCCACCAACGTCTTGGTGAATTATAGGTTCTAACGGATACAATTCGTTTTTGGGGACGCTGTTCTGCCTTCTTAATTATAGAGAAAGCGCTGTACTGGAAACAAAATTCGTCGGATTGAGATGATACAATTTATTTCTTACCAAAATCGCTGTATTAAAAGTAGTTCATTATTCAATAAGACTGTACTGCCAATGGAACTGATTAATACCAATAAAAACACTGTTCTAGTAAATCTTGAATTTATATAACACTAAAGCGGGTCTGATACACTACCAACTTATTTAATATGGGTTAATAAAAAACAAGCTATCAATACAAAATATGTCTCAGCAAGTCATTTTCCTCAGTGTAGTAAAACAAATACCACATCTCCTATATTCCCAATGTAGTTTTGAGCAGGTTATGCACGAAATCTGGCGTACAAATTTTTATTTGTTATTATAAATTAAAGAACACGCCGAAGAAAGGTTTATATTATAAGTGAAAAGACTGGTTTTTATTTTAGGAAGTATACAATAATAAATTAATCCTCTGGGGCAACTCATATTTTTTGCGCGTGTCACGAGATGATTACTTGGATGATTATATAGAAAAGCTGAGAATTTAAAGGTTAAGTTATATCATGACGGTTATATCATTCAGGTTAAACGATTAAGAAATTATTGAAACCGTTTATTCTTAAATAATTGACATTTTTTTATGGGTAATTATTGTTAATTATTGTTTATTATTGTTAATTATTGTTGTTGGTTTGGTCCTAATATCTATGTAGGTAATTTTGATGCAAAAGTGCCTTTTTTTCACGACTACATAATATGGCCATTGGGGTGGAGCGAAAAATTGATTTTTTTTTTCAAAATTTTGATATTGGCTAGGAGCCAAAATGTTCTATCTATAAACACTATTTAATGCGTAAAATTTTAACTTCCTACTCATTTGTTTTGAGGGGTCACACAATCCTCAAAGTTATAGCAATTTAGGTATATTATTTTTTCTTTGATATCGGTTAAATTATGTTGGACTTTCGCTAGTTCATGGTATATTTTAAAAGAAATATGCAATGAACTACCCAGAACTCACCACGTGTAGGTATCCGACCTCCGAGAGAATTTAACTGATTTGCGAATATAAGGGAGGGAGGGAGGGGGAGGGACTCTAGGTCGGATACCTCCACGTGGTGAGTTATGGGTAGTTCATTGCATATTTCTTTTAAAAAGTACCATGAACTAGCGAAAGTCCGACATAATTTAACCGATATCAAAAAGAAAATAATATACCTAAATTGCTATAACTTTGAGGATTGTGTGACCCCTCAAAACAAATGAGTAGGAAGTTAAAATTTTGCGCAGGAAATAGTGTTTATAGATAGAACATTTTGGCTCCTAGCCAATATCAAAATTATGAAAAAAAATTTTTCGCTCCACCCTAATGGCCATTGTTATCAAGGGTACTTCTAAACTTAAAATATTGCGACGGGGAGACCAAAGGGCATTATGTATAATGGAAAAGTTTTCAAATTAGAACAGGTCCTTACGTGAATTGATGCAATTTGTCCCTATGTACTCTTATTAGGTATGAATATTTTTGAAAACTGACTGAAAGGTAATTATTATTTGTGCACAATATACAGGGTGGCGCATCGAAAACGAAACAGAGGCATTTACTGGCGCTCAGACCCGTCGATTTTGTTTTCGAGGGGGACATAAAATGGCAAAAAATCAACAACAACCGTCGCCTAATTTGAAAATATGCCTACTTGTAAATTTATTTTATTTTTTTATTATATATTTTCTATAATACTACGTCAAAAAGACATTTTTCTTTTAATAATATTTCTAGTTAAAAATTATAAGAAGTGGATGTAGGATGTGGTTGTAAATAAAATAGTATACGAACCTCGGTGAAAAGTTTCATTACTGTCTCCGAGATATAGTTTACCTCGACGCTTTGCGTCTCGGTAAACTATCTAATCTCTCGACAGTAATGAAACACTTTTCACCTCGGTACGTAATATACTATTACTTACCACAAGTAAGATCGAATTTAGGTTTAAAATCAATATACTATGATGGTTAGCAATATAGCTTAAAATTATATGTATTCCCCTTAAGATAGGCTACCCCCTTTTTCCAACCCCTAAGTGAATATTGGAAAATGACGAAATAATTAAATTATTTTTTTATTAAAGGAACTTATTTATATACCAATTTTTAGACCTGCACTGAAAGTAGTGTCTGAGCTACAGAAATTAATATAAAAGTTTCATTCCATTGTTCTAGCAGTAGGAGTTTCGGCAAGGCATTGAGGAATTAATCACTTTTCAATTTCATATAACAGTATATATTATAGAGAAAAATGTTTCCTTTAATTTCGTCAGATCCATCCTTAGACGCGTTTCGAAATGTAATGGCTCATTAGTAAGGCTAGAATCTAACGAAATAAAGGAGCGTGTGTAGAGTTAACTTTTGCTTAAAACAAAGCGTTTCGACAAAAGACTGACGGCTGATCTAGTCTCGTCGTTAAAGTTCCCAGATCAGCAGTGGGCCCGTAGCAAGCTTACGCGTCAAGCAGTGACGTAGCAAGGGGGTGGGGCGAATAAGGCGACCGCCGGGGGTGCCATAGCTCTCGCCAAGCCGGTTGTTAAGAGCAACCGTATGGCGCGTAGGAATTCATAAGTCGCACACATGCGTTACGTAGGCGGGGTTTCTGCTGTTTCTCTATGCATCTTGTACTAGCAGGTGTGGTGGGGGAAAGCGCGATTCTAATAGGAAAACTCGCACAAATTAAATGTGCGCCGTTGAGTTCATTGCTGTATGAATTTATTATTGGGAGTTTACCTTTATATTTTTGTTATTATTTTGGGGTAGTAAAGACTTATTTTAATAAAAATGAACAGTTTTAATGCCAAAACGACTGTGAATGTGGAATATTTGAGAAACAATACATTACAGTTATTCCAAACTTGAATGAAGCTGTTATTGATAAGTTTGGTGCAAATAAAAACAGAAGAAGTGACTTTACTTTTAAACAATGTACCCACCAATGAAAAATAAATTGGCCTTTTTTATTTTTTTATCATATTTAATTTTCAATTAAATAAGTAGGTAATCATAAATTCTTAAAATACTTACTAAAAATTATTGACCAAATTTGGGCGTGGTCTTGAAATTTTTTCGCCTGCGGCGCGTTTCGCCTGCAACGGGCTTTTAGTACACCTCCAAGTATACAAATCACGAGTCGCCACTGCTGTTAATCTATTTTTTAAACTAAAATTTATAAACGTATAATTTTGGTTTTAAGATTGTCTGGTAGGGCGCAGAACTACTATTCGCCCGGGGCGCCAAAATTCCTAGCTACGTCCCTGGCGTCAAGTTGCGTCATATTATTTTCATTCGATTTTGGTGTTTTCTAAGTGTTTCTGTGGCGGATTTTGTCTAGCATTTAAACGCAATTATCTCAAAAACTAATTGAAATATCGAGATTATAGGTACAACTTTTTTACGTATAAAAGTTCCCTCTTTCATAATTTGAGGTAAAGCGGTCGGAAATGTGAGAGACAAAAAGTATATGCCAAAATTTATCAGTCTCATATTATGTAGCTAGCGTTCTCTAGAAGGTATCTTTCTCTCATTATGGAATCCTCCTTCTTGCCCTCAAAAACATAACTAGGTACACCAAATTTGATTCGTATCCGCTTAACATCAATTTTATAAAGTAAATATTTACCTGGATCAACCTGTACCTATCTCTTTAACCGTATAAGAATTTAAATTAAATGACATATTTTCAAGTCCTGTTGCTGTAGTGGTGGGGCACCCTATATATATATATATATATAATTTCCACAAAACTAATAATACCAAACGGGTTCCCAATATGGTATTTTAATTAGACGTGCACCACAAAACTTGCACCTCGCAAAAATGTATTACTTTTTTCCTTGTTTAATAAATACATAAATAGGTACCTATTTTTGCTTTTAATAAATACTAAAAGAAATAAATATTTTCTTCGTTTCCTTTAGTTTTATAATGGTTTTACCGGGGGTTTCACATACTTATTTTGGTAGGGTACGGGTCTGTCAATATTTTATTTTATAAAAAATTCCACAGGGTGCCATTAATGACATTTGGTGCGGCGAGTTCTCATATTAATTTGACTTTAATACCTAAATGTAGTAAATATGGCGATCAGCAAAAAGGATGAAGCACACGGCGACATCTAGCATCGATTTTAGACATCTTTAAAGCATACCAGTATAAAATATTACATTAAATTTTATTTACAAACTAAAAATTTGGACATGACATTGAATTTAACACTTTTCATTTTATCTAAAACATTATATGAAGAAACTTCGACGGGAGCGGCTCGAGGAGAAGGGCGGGAGTGATTGCCCCAATACGCTACGCCACTAGGCAGGGGGGGGGGGGGCTGTTATATGTTTTTTTTTTAGTACAAGTTTTAGGGCCCCTAGAACACGAAGAACCTATTTTCCCTTTCCGTCATTTCTGACTGACTGTTCGCTCGAAAGCTTAAAAACTCCTTGACGAGGAATGATCAAATTTTGTATGAGGATTAGGCATTAGTGATTCAAAGGTCTGACAGACATTAGACTAATGCGTATTTAAAACAGGACTGACTCTCTTAAGTGATTCTCTTTTCAATTTTGTTACAAAACATTAAACACCCAACACATATGCAAGGTGATTTACGTAGCCTATTAGAAGATCTCGGAAACGAGTAAAGTTATCATTTTAAAAATTTGATAGCAGGTATAATTGACTTTGATATTTTAACAATAACAATTGTTATTGTTATATTTTTACATTTGAATCATTTTCGGTTATACCGGAAGTTATGGCACACTTTGGTATTCTAAATAGAATACCATGTATATATTAAATACCTTATTAAAACCTAAGTAACTGTTGTTGTTAATATAATATACCTATCTGTAACCGTTTATGAGATATGAATTATAAAATTAATTTTTTTTGTAACAACATACCGAGAAGAAAGTTCAGTAAATTTCAAACTAATAAAGCCAATCATTTAAAATTTTGATGGCTGTTAACTAAAACATAAACATAAAGAAATTGTATTTAAAATAAAATAATTTTAAAATTATTTTAAAAACAATTTGGTTTGGAATTTTCTAATTACTTATACTACCTATACGATTTCTACTAATTGCAGTTACTTACCCGTAAATACAATAATTCTAGATCTTAGCATAGTATATTTTTTCATTTTACGTAATTTTGAATTACAACATTTGGTTGAAAGTTTTTTTTTTAATTTTCTAAAGTGCCACTAAACGATAACTAATAAGTTAAAATTGAGAGCCATATTTTTTTTAATATCGATTGCAGTTGCGCAAAAATATTATTTTAATATTTAATATAGCTCATGATTTCATATTATGTAAGATCTGTTTTATTATAATTGGTAGAAAATTAAAATTTTATTAGTTTTTCATATAGGTAGGTATAATTTATCCAAACTCAGTTTGAGGACATTCCAATCATTCCATACGGCGGTAAACAGTCTCAAAGAGACCGACCTCACAACCAGGGTTGTCAGATCTTTCTTCTTCAATTCTTTAAGTTTTTTTATTAAAGATGTCTCATTTATATCAGTATTCAATTGTTAGTCAGTAACTTTCTTTGAAAGCTAGTTTGCAAATATACTTTAAACCGAGGAGTTTTGAGTGTGACAGAAAAAAATAACAATAAGCCATTCATTGTTATAATAATACATTCTTTAGTCCTTAAGAAACAATATAACTGAAATCAAGACAAAAAATGTTTTCAGTGTTTAAAAACAACTAATTAGCAAACCCTTGTTTCTCGTATACTTATACATAATATATTAACAAACCAGAAAATTTGGTAGAACTGGCAACCGTTCACAATTTATGCACGTTGTCAGGGGTGATAAGCGCCAGTTAAAGGGGCTGTAGACCGCTTCAGCCGTACAACGATCGATTCTGTCAGACAGAAATAGGCCAGTGACCGCCGATGTCGTGGAAGACACGAAGATAAAATATACGTGATTTGGAACTTATGGACGGGCCGGGGAATGGTCCTAGAATGGAGTTCTGGTAAAAAATTAAAGCATTTTCTAAGCAGTGTCATGCCCTGTCAGGTTTATTTTTCTGGTTTTAGTTTTGTGCGTATACAGTGGGTTTATAAAGTGTAGTATGTACAAACACCTAATGTTAAACGAACTTATAAGTGTGTATACGCATACGCATTTTAATTATTTGTTTGGGACGCCTATAGTTAGGAGTTTCATACTGTTTTATGTCATTAAATTGACCTAAGAAACACTATACCTACATGAAGTGATTTAGTTTTCTCCGCAGCTTTAATTATCTTTCGGTAGCGATAACATATTCATTTCTACTTATTGTAATTACACTGGAATACAATTTTAAGACTTAGTATATCCTTTAATTTAACATAAATTTTGAGTTACTACAAGTGGTAGAAAATTGCTTCTTTTAGTTTATTTAATTTTTTTATATGTACATATTATGGCTTGCATAATGAGCGGCAGCGAACCGGTCATAGGGGACTATGTTCATCATATTTTGACAGTAAAAACTGTTAGTAAAAATTTATGTTTTTTAGTAAACCGAATATTTTGCAGTCAAAAACAAACAATACTTTTTTCTTTTGAAAATGAATCGTTTTGAAGTTCATGCTGCATGCAATCTATGCAAGAAATTGTCCTACGTTACAATCAATCATCATACTTTGTCATATTTGGCCAGACTAATAGAAGATTGCGCTTGTCATTTGAAGAAAGAAAATTTGTTTCAAATTGTTCAGGAAAATTTGCTTTTTCAAAATTGAAACTATAATGGAAAAATAGTAAATAAAATAGTGTCTAAATATTATATAATATAGGTACTATTTTATTTTATCAAACATAAATATTTTTTTTATTAACAAATTCCCAACAAACTTTAAAAGTCCATTACAGGGAATTTAAATTATGAAGAATAACAAACTTAAAAATTAACAATTTTTATAAAAATACATAAATCTTAACATAGTAGAAACAAAGTCGCTATCCTGTCTTATGTGCTTAAATCTTTAAAACCACGCAACGGATTTTGAAGCGGTTTTTTTTAATAGATAGAGTGATTCAAGAGGAAGGTTTTTATGTATAATTAGCGACCCGCCCCGGCTTCGCACGGGTGCAATTTCAGAAAGTGGCATGCCGGGTACTAATATATCGGGTTTGTTCGGGTTTGTATTTATACCAGCGGGTTGCAACGCAGGCCGGGTACACGCTAGTATATAATATATTTAACGAAATTAATAAAAAAGTCAAATATTATTCAATTTAAATGGAATCATTTATTTTGTTAAAAAATACAATTTAGTTGGATTTTTAAATAGTACTAATTTTTTAATGTTTTTATATTTATTTGGTAGGTTATTATAGATCACAATCCCATTGTATAATAATGATCGTTTACCGAAATTGCTTCTAATATTTCCTGCCAAAAGAGTTTCAGTTTGCCGGGTATCATGATTATGTAAAGTATTAATTTTTTTAAATATGATTTTTGATTTTTTTTTATGAATGGCTATTGAATGAATAATAACACATATTTTTAATTTATATAAATTTATATATATTTAATATAAGTTTAAATATCCCAGTGGTTTGTATAAATTTATTGTGGGATCCAAAAAGGGAAGCTTGTATATACATTTAATTAATAAAGCGATATGTCCAGCTTTTTCGCCTTTAAGAAGAAAGAAGGTAAAAAAATGAAAACTTACTTTAAGTCAAACAAAATTATTCTGTGATTATGTGAAAAAATTTCAACTATAATTTGCTGTTGGTTACCCACAGCAAAAAAAAAATCCAATAAAGAACATGTGTTGCCATGGTGACCTGTCAAAAAAACCAATCTTGATTGGTTAAAAAGAAGTGGTGTAAAATTTTCTTACTAACGTGTAGAGTGTAGAGAATCAAATTTCCTATCTAAATGTCACTCTCCATATTTTTAATCGTTTTGGAATTATGAGCAATTTTAAAAAATCTTAAAAGCTCTGTTTGTTGTAAACTAGGCTTTGCCTACGATTTTATACAAATAATGAAAGTAATTTTAAATAAGTAAACTAGAATATGACAATAGAACTAAGGTAAGTGTGAACTTAATAATTTCTAGAAAAAAGAAAAGCACAAAGTCTTTCTCCAAAACTTTATTAGAATACTAGGCTAGAGTAATTCATAATAATTCAACATGTTTCGAGTGTAGAAACACTCATCTACAGGAAACCAAGTAAATAGTACAATGCTGATGTTGCTAGCAATAGAGAAAATAATAAGTGGGACACACCTCGTGTGTACACCATTGAAAGCTCCATTACGGCTCAATCCAACTTATTATTTTCTCTATTGCTAACAACATCAGCATTGTACTAATTACTTTGTTTTCCTGATGATGAGTGTTTCTACACTCGAAACATGTTGAAATTATTATGAATTACTCTATGTTCGCCTATTTTTCTAATAAACTTGTGGAGAAAGACTTTGTGCTTTTCTTTTTTTTATACATTTAACTCCACTTTGAGTATGAACTATTTCATCAAAATTAATAATTTCTGTCAAAGGCTACTTTAAAAAAATATTGTCTTATTAACTTTAACATAGAAAGATTTTAAGATTTTTTAAAATTCCAAAACGTAAAACCCAAGTTATAGACTATTAAGTTCTATGTTTAATTTGAAGAAATAGTCCATGCTTAAAGTGGAGTTGAAAGTAAGGGGAAGAAAGAAAAAACCTAAAGTCTTTCTCCACAAAATTTAATAGAATAAAAATTCTCTAAGGGTCTCTACATGTTTCGAACATAGAAACGTTCATCATCAGGAGACAGAAAACTCATTTAGTGCTAATGGTTTTAACAGAAGAGAAAATGGTGTAGAACCTTAATGGAGCTTAAATGGAATCAAAAAATTGATGTGTAAAAGAGACATAACATGAAGAAAATTGATAAAGGTTAAATCATACTGAGTATGTTAAAAAAATCATCAAAGGGGGTCCAAACTTACCAAACAAACTGGGGAAGAAGAAAATATCCTCCCAAAAAGAAGGTGTCGAAGATTACCTATTTAAATTTTTTTATAAAACTTTTCAAGTGTATGTCAGAAAGACATTACCTATAAGGATAAAATTGTCATAATTATGAACATATCACAATAAAATTACATTGCAAAAAGTGTTTTTATCCTCAGTTCCCCACAAAACAATTTTTGCAATGTAATTTTATTGTGGTAGGTATGTATGTTCATAATTATGACAATTTTATTCTTATGTCTTACTGACATACACTTGAAAAGTTTTATAAAAATTTTTAAATAATCTTCGACACCTTCTTTTTAGGAAGGTTTTTTCTTCTTTTCCAGTTTGTTTGGTTGATTTGGACCCCCTTTGATGACTTTTTAACATACTCAGTTTGGCTTAACCTTTATCAATTTTTTTCATATTACCTATGACTCTTCTACACATCAATTTTTTCATTCCATGAAAGCTCCATTAAGGTTCTACACCATTTTCTTTTCTGCTAAAACCGTCAGCACTAAATACGTTTTTTGTCTCCTGATGATGAACGTTTCTACGTTCGAAACATGTATAGACCCCTAGAGAATTTTTATTCTATTACATTTTGTGGAGGAAGACTTTAGGTTTTTCTTTTTTTCCCATCTACGTTTAAGTTAAAAGCTGTAAAAATTTCAAATGTTTAGCATTATTAGTTACAAAGCTACTAAAGTTCTCGTTATGGTTTTACATAGAAAATTAATTTTAAAATTCATCATCATCTCAAAAACGGTTAAATTATTATTATTATCAAAAGTTACTACGCTTTTAATAAGGTATCAAAAAAAGCTAAAATATACAGAGTATTCTATTTGAAATACAAAAGTTGGTTATAATTTCCGGTATAACCGGAGGTGATTCAGAACGTGAAAATATAATATTTTAAAAGTATAAAGTCGATTATGCTTGTTATCAAATTTAAAAAATGATGACTTCATTCTTTCCTGGGATCTAGTAGGCCACTCATAAATCACCCGGTGGACATACCACTTTAAAATAAAAGATTTAAAAAATTTGGGACATACCGTGATAAAATATTTTCCAGCCATTTTAGTCAGCATAAATCCAAAAGCTCTGTAGAAGTATTTTATACTAGAAAAATATTCCAGGCAGTGGCAAATAAAACGAAAATAAAAAGAAAGTTCCTTTTTCAAAACACAAACAAAACCAAAAATATCTTAAATCGGTAGACGGCTACTCTTCACGTGCATTAATCGTTATAGCAATCGGTATAGTAATGCGTCTGCATCACATTAAACGACCAAAACAACTAATCGTAGTTGGCTATGGTCGCGGCCAGCTTTGCAATTTCGTAACCGCGATGCTCGTCTATCGCATGACGTTCCCGCGGCGACCTCAACCGTCCTGCTGAAGATGGATGGTGGGAGCGAGACGCCGTCGCGCCGTTTCGCCGAAAAGATGCGTTTGGGTCATTCTCCAAAACTGCTGAAAATTGTCTAGGTTTGGTTGTACGATTGTTTTAAATACTGGATGGGATAAACTCATAGACAATACCGTGCGAGCATATTTGTATCAAAGAGGGCCTTGCATCTAAGGACGTAATGCTTAGCCGTAGAGCTTAATACCTGTTGGGTGTCAGTAACTACCTGAATTAACAATCAATCAGTTATTCCGTCATCTTTGACAGTCGTTACAAGTAGTTTGATTCCTCGCTAATTTTTCCAATTTCTTAAACAATTCACACAATGGGCTTTACGGAACAGCATAAAACATTCATGGTTAAAGCGTATTTTCGAAACGGGGTTAGAGTAAATGGTGAGTGGCAATACAATCCGGGTTTGTGCATGGACGATTTTCACGAACATTTTCCTAACGTTGCTTTTATCGCTGGGGATTTTTATCATTGTCTGAAAAGAAGCGTGGCAGTGTTTAGGGAAACAGGTTCTATACAACACAAAAAAGGAGCAGGAAGACCATCTGTAAGAACAGAAGAACTTGTTGCAAACGTTCGTGAAATAATGCAAAATACGCCAACAAATTGTATAAGATGCAGACATGCAGGACTATTTTAAGAAGCAGCTAAATTTATTACCTTATAAAGTGCAAGTATTCCAAGAAATACAAGCCGCAGATTTTGAAAGACGGAGGAATAATTACTCTCAATGGTTTACCCTAAATTTATTGGAAATAAATGATTTATTAGATCTGGTATTTTTTTTCGGATGAAGCCTGGTTCCACCTCTCTGGTTATGTAAATTCTCAGAATACACGCATGTGGAGTAGTGTAAATCCCCTTTTTTTTGTAGAGTCTACATTGCACCCTTAAAAAATTGGTGTCTGGTTAGCTGTTTCCCGAAGAAGAATAATTGTTGGTCCTATTTTTTTTTCATGACACAGATACAGCACAGCGGTATAGAGACAATATTTTGAATCCATTTGTGGAGCAATGACTTGACGACGAACTACGTTTTGGATATTTTCAACAGGACGGTGCAACCGCCCATATACAGCCGCCGAAACTGTTAACTACTTACGCAATTTTTTCGATGACAGATTGATCAGTTTTTGATCAGACATTGAATTCCCACTGGACCTCGATCACCTTGTTTAACGGTTATAGATTACTTCGTTTTTCCTCATTTAAAGAACACTATTTTTAAAACACCAGTTGCAAATTTAGAACAATTACAAAAAAGGATTATCCAAGAATGTGGTAACATTTCTCCAGAGATGCTGGTTAACACTTTCGAAAATATGAAGAGACGTGTGAATTTATGCTTGGAGCATCGGTGGCCAATTTCAGCAATTTATGTAATTATTTTTCTTTTTCTTTCTGTATATTCTTACTTTGTTTATTTTGTAAACAACAAAAATAAATTTGTATTTGTCTACTTATTTTTTTTTATTGATACCCTATTTCGCTTATTTAAAGTACGCCTCAGCGTGTTTAAATCCCACTTTCAAAAACGCGCGTGTTTTAAAGTTACCATGGCAACATCAATAACCCGTGAAACGTGAAGTCTAAATATGTCAACTTTTTAATTATTGATTTGACAGAATTACCTTTTAACGTCAAATAAAATATTTTTTTAAGCAATAGACTAATGTCAACGGTGACAACAATGAATCTTATGTGACAGATTGGAAGTTATTTTTTGTTCTCCTCATTTTCATGACGACAGGTATATCACATCACGAATTCGACCATTTCATTTACTTACTAAGTTATTATTTCCATTTTTTGTAATATAAATACCAATAAGTGTACCAATAAAAAAAAGTAATGTAAAGTATTCGTGGATAACTGGTCTTTAAAACACTTGCTCTATTTCAAGCACTCCGGCTGCGCCGTCATGCTTGCAAAATCGCGCGTGTTTTAAAGACCTTAATATCCACTTATACTTTAATATACTATTATTACTCATTAATTTGGCATATCATGTCATAATATGAATTTGACAAAACTTTAACCTAGATTTGGTTAGATATATCGTCCCCATATCATTGTGATCTAAACCAAGCCCCACGTTTTTTAATCCAAGCCTTCTTTGATGCAAATAATTTTTGCTCGCACGGTATACCTTTAGATCGGTATAGTTTATCTTGTGCACAAAAAAAAGGTCTTTACAAACGGCTCGCCGGTCAGATACCTTGATGTCCAGGATGGGCATGGGCTTGTTATTAAGGGTTTCTTCCTTATGGACATCGTGTAAATACACTCCAGTACCGGCTCGGCGCCATTTTTGTTGTTACGTTTTCTCTGTGGATTTCTTGTATTCTTTGTTATTAGGTCCTTTTCTTTTGGTTCTTTTAAACAGCATAGCAATGTAAAAACATTTGCTTAGCTAAATTGTTAAAGGAACGCTTCGCGAACGATTCGTATGATCGTATGAGAGATACAGAGGGGCATACTGAACCGCGGCAAATATTTGCTGAGCTGAGTTAAAAAAGGAACGCTCAGCTTGGCCGCTTTGCTATTTAAAAGCAACTAAAAGGATCTCGGTTATTGTAGATTGTGGGTGTTAAATTGTTTAATGTTACTAACTAATATTTGGCTTGGGTTAGGTACGTGATAGCATCGCAGATTGCTTCTTTGTTTGTTTTTATTTTCAATTTGATAAGGTAAGGTAATTGACCTGTTCTCTTGCTTTTCGAACTAAAAACACGACAGCCAATAATTTTTAAACAAATTTGAAAAAGAAAACATTAAAAACGATTTTCTATTCTCAAAATCTACTAAAAATATCAGAAATCACTACCTTTCCCAAAACTTGGTCAAAAAATTAGAATAGGTTCAAATTTTTTGGCAACAATTTATGGCTAATTTTAGCTGTTAATACGTAAAAATAAAATAAATTTATCAACTTTTACAATGTCTTAAGCAAGAACTTAATTTTTAAAAGAAAAAAGAAAAGCACAAAGTCTTTCTCCACAATTTTTTACATGTCTCTGACACAGCTAAATAAAACTTAGGATTTTTCACTACTTATTAAATGATTTTCACAAGGTCTGTTAAAACTCCCTAATTTTCTTTTCCTCTCTTCATTTTTCTGCCCAAGACAGGACCATTGCACTAACCCTTGACTTTCCAGTATGCTGAAGTCTTGATTGTCGGTCTTTTGACTATCCAATTTTTACAACTCTTGTACACCATTGAAAGCTCCATTACGGCTCAATCCCACTATTATTTTCTCTATTGCTAACAACATCAGCATTTTACCTTTCACTTTGTTTTCCTGATGATGTGTGTTTCTACACTCGAAACATGTCCAATTGAATTATTATGAATTCTTCTAGGTTCGCCTAGTTATTCTAATAAAAAATTTTGGAGAAAGACTTTGTGCTTTTCTTTTTTCTATATCATTTAACTCCACTTTGAGTATGGACTACTTCTTCAAAATTAATTTTTAAAGCCTGGACCTGTCTATTTTCCCATTAAATGAGAATTTTGCATTGCGCATGCCTATTCCTGTATGGCCTTCTCTACATGCATGAGGCCATACATTTGCCACTTATTGTTTTCTGATCTAAAGGTCTACGGATAAACTGCAATAAGTACTACTTAAGCCACAGACAAAATACGCGGACAACAGAACGAACATACAGATTTTTCTGTCTATTGTAAGTTTCCTTGAGCGACTTCTAACAAACTGACCGAAATGCACTTATCATCGGACAATTTAGTCAGAAAAATGCTTCCAAATAAGAAGATATGGCTGGAAGTTGACCGAGCCGCAGGAGACATAATATAATATTAAAGAAGGCAAGGGAAGAAAGAAAACAGTAAACATCAATATAACTGACCACCTTCTCGAAGTAATGTTAACAGCAGTTCCAAGAAGGATACTCACCTGATCCAAAGAGGGAATAAATTCGACACTCTGCGGGCACATAAGATCACTCGTCTGCAAGTCTGTTGTCTGCTGCTACTGTTGTTACTCCTACTATTGCTACTGCTGCTGGTTGTAACATGGTTAAGTCGTTCAATATTAACTAAAACTTTAACTATCAATCCACGACACGATTTGAAGATCTATACATCTCTCCATCCAACATCTCCAAGAGTGCTTTTGTTATAAAAATTTGTTGATAATTTTGTTCTTCTTCTTCAAGTGCCAACTCCTCTTGGAAGGTTGGCTCTCATGATAGCGATTCTTACTTTCGATGCTGCAGGTCTAAACAACTCAACGGAACTACATTTTCTCAGGTTATTTAAACAGGAAATGCGTCTTCTTCATCTACTTCTTTTTCTCTGTATCCTTTCCTGCATAATGTTCTGCAAACAGTACATATTTCTCTAACCTTACCACGTGGCCCAGATAGCTTCCTTATTTTAATTGTGTTCAATATTTCTTTTTCCTTTCTCATTCTTCTCAGTACCTCCTCATTTGTTACCATGTCTACCCAACTTATTCTCAAGATCTTTCTATATGACCACATCTCAAATGTTTCCAGTCGATTATTCTTTAACGTCCAGGACTCCATCCCATACAGCAACACCGAGAAAACATAGCATCCCAATATTCTGACTCTGAGGTGTAAGTTAAGATCTCTACTGCATAACACATTTCTCATTCTGTTAAATATGGTTCTGGCTTGTCCAATTTAAGTATACAAAGTAATACAAGTATTTGTACTTACTGACTTTCTCCACCAGCTCTCCGTTGATCCATAGGTTTTCCTGCTGTTGAACTGATTTTGTTATTGAACTTTAAATCCATGTGAAGGGGTAGATCTAGTCTTCTCGGTCATAAACGCCACCAATAATAATAAATTGTGTTTATTACAGGGTGTCCGGAAAATACGTGTACAACGTTTGACGATAGACTCCTGACGTCAAAATAGGTCGATCTAAGCCGACTTAGTTATATCCAAAATTGTCTCGTTTAGCCGGTAGAGGGCGTCAAAAATTTGTAAAAATATTGGTTTTTCCTAAATTACGTGAAAACCTGCTAATAGATTTTAATGATTTTTAGTATGTAGACTAATACTATAAAATTACCTTTCCTAGTAGTATAGTCACCGACTGTAAATAAGTGGAAGTGTTAAAAAAGTGATATAATACTTTCTCCTCATTTTTTATATGAACGGCGTTATGACAACCCAGATATTTTTGTAGAGTGACTGAATGTATTTGGAAGCCATTTTACCTCTTTAATATTTTTCGTTGAATGAGCTGTTTTGCCAGAAGAAAATATTTACAATTACCTGCATACATCAATTATTAACAATAAAAATAAAACAAAGTACAACAAAGTTGAAAGTATGTCTTGTAAGAAACTCAGTAAAACAAAAACATTACTTAAGCAAATGTGTAAAATGACCGCCATCTTGCTGAATACACTTATTAACACTCCTTAAAAAATTATATTGGACCCTATCTAATGTCTCCGGGTTATTTAAATGGTTGCCTGCATTTAAAATCCGCTGCAATAAATCATCGCGTGTGGTTACCGGAGTCTTGTAAACTTCTGTTTTAATAGCGCCCCACAAAAAGAAGTCACACATTTTTAACTCAGGAGAACGTGGTGGCCATTTTACTGGTGCATCATTGCCCCTTCCAATCCATCGGTTGGGATATTGATAATGTAAGTATTGCCGAACGGCAACGGAAAAATGGGGCGGGGCACCATCATGCATATACCACATTTCCCTCCGAAGTAAACGGGACAAATTGTCTAGAAGAATTGGTAATGTGACTTGCGAAAAATTTAAATAAATATTTCCATCCAACCTGTCTGGAATAACAATGGGACCAATAAGGTATCGATCAATAATACCTGCCCAAATATTTAATTTAAATTGATGCTGATGATGTGCAACTTTAATGGCATGTGGATTTTCATCGGAATAAATATGTTCGTTGTGAGATTGGTTACTCCAGATCTTGTAAAGCACGCCTTGTCAGTAAACATAATAATTGTTCTACAAGAATTTGGATCACGGATTCTTTTGTTTCTAACAATTTGACAAAATGTAAGCCGCATGGGGGAATCAGTCGGTAAAAGTTCCTGGACTTTTTGGACGTGATAAGGATGTAACAACTGTTCTTTTAAAACCTCATTGACAATCGTTTTAGGAACATGTAACTCACGTTCTAAGCGACGGGTACTGGTACTTGGTTCTTCTTAAACTCTTTGCAGAATCATCTCTTTCTGTTTCCACAGTTCGAGTTGTTCGCATACGACCCCTGGCTTCAAAGTTTTTCTCAAGGCTGCCCGTTTCCCGAAGATGACGCTCGATATTGGCAAATGTTTGGTGGTGGTATTCGACGGTTAGGAAACCTCTCCATGTAAACCCTAACACTCTGACGCCCATTTCCTTAACAAAACCCGTATACCAGGAGCATATCAACCTTCTCAGAGTTCGTATAATTTTTTATTTTTAATGGTAAAATGAACTTGTAATTCAAGAATGTTGATCGTATACTTGAGTAAATTTTATAGACTGGTGACAATTTGTCAATAATTGTCAAATTATTAAATGCCATAGCAACACGGTCACTTAAAAAATTATTATTACAGGTAATTTGATTTTAATATTATTACTAATAATACTAAATATTGTAAATATTTTCTTCTGGCAAAACAGCTCATTCAACGAAAAATATTAAAGAGGTAAAATAGCTTCCAAATACATCCAGTCACTCTACAAAAATATCTGGGTTGTCATAACGCCGTTCATATAAAAAATAAGGAGAAATGTTGACGTATTATATCACTTTTATAACACTTCCACTGATTTACAGCCGGTAACTATACTACTAGAAAACGTCATTTTATAGTATTAGTCTACATACTAAAAATCATTAAAATCGATTAGCAGGTTTTCACGTAATTTAGGAAAAACAAATATTTTTACAAATTTTTGACGCCCTCTACCGGCTAAATGAGACAATTTTGGATATAACTAAGTCGGCTTAGATCGGCCTATTTTGACGTCAGTAGTCTGTCATCAAACGTTGTACACGTATTTTCCGGACACCCTGTATATTCAGAACGATACCACTTGTATGTAAGTTAATTATAAAAATCAGTATTATACATTTATAATAAAGCAATATCATATCTGTTCCAGTTACATTTTTGAGCTGGACTACTAGTATATTTTGAATTTGACCCCGTCTTACCATCCGATTTAAAACACCATAGGATGGGTGTTAAACGAAGTTTAGTAAATAGGGAATTCGATTATTGTTTGTTCAATACCACACTGAGTTCTAATAATTTTAAATGTACTTTTAGATAAATATAACCTTAAAATGTTCCATTGGGAATTACAAATTGCCTTGTCTCATGCTTAATTTTATTTTTGACATCATCAAGTAGGATCTGTTTACCTTTTAATATTTTAACTATTGTAACACTTATTTTAAATTTATATTTAGTGAAATGGACTCATTAATAATAAAATAATTTGTAAGAACTGACAGAAGAATTTTAGAGAAATACCCATTTTGATCGATGTTCGCGGTAAAAGCAAAGTTAATAGAATTTTTAATAGTATATTATTTATTTTATTTTAAGCTATATGCTTGTGATAACTGTTTAAGAGATTATTAAAAAAAACATAACCGGGTGTACGTGAAAGGCCCTTTAATTCTAGATAAAAACATAAATTAAAAAAAAAGGAGATGACAAAAATCCATAAGTTGGTTATACACGGTTATATTTAGAATGTATCGTGAAATAAAGAAAGTCAAAATGTACCAAATGTCCCGTTTAAACATCAAAAGTTTATGTCACTTCAGGTTAAAGTGGACATTTCATAAAGTTGTGTCACCTTTAAAAAAATGCAGTTTTATATCGTTACAAGTTCTTCAACATTCATTTCATTATCTTGAAAAACACAAAAGTTATAGGGGACTACCTTCCGTAGATACCCGGTATACAGGGTGTTACAAATTCGACATACCAGCATTGGAATCTCGGAAACCATAGGAGTTAGAGAAACGGTTGAATGGGGGGCAAAGTTGTGCAATTCGGTGCTGATTATAATGCCGCTTTAAAAGTTTTCAAATTCCGAATACTTCCGATTTTATTCGAAAAAACCGAAATTTTGCAAAATCGTTTTTATTTTTTCCTGAGCTCATTTGACTAGCTATTTAAAAATAAATGACACTTTGTCATTGCCACTTTTTCTCCTCTACAAAATGACATTACTAAACTAAAGATCCGCCCTTTCGTCTCCGAGCGGCCATCACCAACTTTTCTTTTTTAAATACGGACCTGGATTTTTTTAACCCATTTTTAAACCCTCCTACCCTCAATATGTAATGGCGATATTACTTTCTCATAATAATGGATTGTCCTTGCTTATTTTTTAAAATTTATATTTGTTACACTTCTTGTCAGTCAGTCCTGGGAACGAATCACAATATTAATTAAAAACTTTATTTTATTTAAAACATAAGTAATATAATTTATTTTATAAGAATAAGAAGAACATCGGTTGAAAGGGCTGTCGCCAAAATAGGAAGAAAAATCGATTGTTGTATTGAGCAAAACGGCAATCTCTTTGAACATTTAGAAAATTAGGATTTATAATTAGTTAATTTAGAATTATTAGAAAATTCTTATAAAATAAATGATATTATGTATGATTGTTTTAAATAAAATAAAATTTTTAATTAATATTGTGATTCGATGCCAGGACCGGACTGACAAGAAGTGTAAAAAATATGAATTTAAAAAAATAAGCAAGGATAATTCGTCATTATGAGAGAGTAATATCGCCATTACATTTTGAGGGTAGGAGGGTTTAAAAATCGGTTTAACAAAATCCAGGTCCGTATTTAAAAAATAAAAGTTGGTGATGGCCGCTCGGAGACGAAACGGCGGATCTTTACTTTAGTAACGTCATTTTGTAGAGGAGAAAAAGTGGCTATGACAAAGTGTCATTTATTTTTAAATAGCTAGTCAAATGAGCTCAGGAAAAAATAAAAACGATTTTGCAAAATTTCGGTTTTTTCGAATAAAATCGGAAGTATTCGGAATTTGAAAACTTTTAAAGCGGCATTATAATCAGCACCGAATTGCACAACTTTTCCCCCTTTTAACCGTTTCTCTAACTCCTATGGTTTCCGAGATTCCAATGCTGGTATGTCGAATTTGTAACACCCTGTATGTCTAATGATGCAATGAAATAATTTATTACATACTTTGGAAATTAAAACGCATTGATAATCACAGATCGAGGTGAATTGCATCTTTGATATTTTGTAAGAAAAGCTAATAATTAATAGATTGTGTACAGTTTTATCTCTATTATACCATAAGAAGCCAACTTAATATGCGATTAGATTGTGTATAATATATATAGACAGTCTACTTGTCAGGTAGTGGTATAAATATTATGCGAGAAAAAATGTTTCTAACCACCTGAAAAATCCTTATACAATAAGATTGCATTTCATCTAACACAGTTAGATATTAAAATTAAAATACAGATTCAGATTGCAAGTTGCAAGGTACTACTAAGAAATTGAAAGGTAATCATCTCAATAGGATGTCACCACCTGCAGACCGGTTTCGAACTCTTTTGTTCTCGTCAGTACAGGCTAGGTGTTCATACATTCGATCAGATAACTTTTGTACTAAAAACTAGTATATCAACTTTTGTTGGTTGTAAATAGCCTTTAGTGCCATCTCTTAGTAGTCCATACAATCTAAGCAGACACCCGTTTGCCGTATCATATATAATATACTAGCGTGTACCCGGCATGCGTTGCAACCCGCTGGTATAAATACAAACCCGAACAAACCCGATATATTAGTACCCGGCATGCCACTTTCTGAAATTGCACCCGTGCGAAGCCGGGGCGGGTCGCTAGTTATACATAAAAACCTTCCTCTTGAATCACTCTATCTATTAAAAAAAACCGCATCAAAATCCGTTGCGTAGTTTTAAAGATTTAAGCACATATAGGGATATAGGGACAGACGGGCGATAGTGACTGTTTTATACTATGTTAAGAAGATATAGACAGTCTACTTGTAAGGTAATGGTATAAATATTATACGAGAAAATATTTTTCTATTTACCTGACAGGTAGATAATTTTTCAAGTGGTTAGAAAAATATTTTCACGCATATCATTAGATTGTACACTGCATTGTAACAAATGTTCCAGTTTTAGTGTAAACCTTTTACACATAGTGTATATTCTACGATCTTTTGATTTTCCTTTTCTAGTTTTTTTTTAGTTATGTCACGGGCAAATGGAGCATGGAACCCTAAAGCAGTTAAATGATGGGTCTGAATTTAGAAATTTTGTTCGAATGACACCTACGGAGTTTAAAATATTAATTTAAATATTTGCTAAGAAGATACAAAGTATAGACCAACCATACCCGTATCGATGTCGGTACGATCAGCAATAACTTTTAGATATCTGATGGTAATATGCTAGTTTGATGGCGATATTTCGGATATCAAAGCAATCCATTTAAGAAATAGAAGAGTTTTTTTTTGGTTCCACATCCCAGACTTATCGAAGAAAACAAACTGTAATAGTAGATTTAAATACCTATTCTATTCATTCGATGTCGATGATAGTATCGCCACTGAAACAAAGAAACATTTGCCGGAAATGCGTCCACACCTGATTGTCTGCATGTTTAAAACACATGTTTTCTATCATCGACGGAAAACAACAAACATGGGTGCATTTATTTAATTGTTTTTATATCGTTCTTAATACAGTTTTTAGATAAATGTTTAAATGTTTGCGGTTAAACCTATGCAGGTCTGGACTTAGGCCTCCTCGTGTGATTTCTGATCTGGACGCGACTGAAATGCTTGTTTAAAATAGAAAAATACATCTCGCAAACATTTGAATTTGTTTTGTTTGCGATCATATGTGTTAAAACAGTTGTATGTGGGCAAATGTTGATAGGTAAAGTCAAATTAATCTAACAACTCGCCGCATCACCTGTCACTAATGCACCCTGTTGACGTCTGGTATATTTTACGTTAAGCGGTTGGCTACGGAAACAAAACCGGACTAAGTTCTTTTTTCTACTACTTACTTGAGAAATCGTCATTATTTACTTCATTCCTTTATCGAGAAGTAACATTTCTTCACATAGGTTAATAATAATAATAAAAAATTTCCTAGGTCAATAATGAAAAACAGCTGTTCAATGAGGTTGTTGCAGACAATTTTATAACTTAACTCACCGTTTCTTTAACATATTATTGATTTTGAGCCTTTTTTGACCATTTTAAACAAAGAAATTCTGGAAAACAGGATTAAATTATCAATAAAATAGGACTTTTTATTATAATTTTCTGTAAATACCGATGATTTTTTGGGTTTATAGGAACGGTTTTTTTGTTTTAAAAATGCTGTCAGTTTAAAAAATTTTGAAATGTCGATATTGTCTTTTATTGAAAGAGTCGACTTAAGCATAGAATAGTGTGCCCACAATATGGACACTTTTTTGTTATCGGCTTTTTCTTGAAAATATGATAATAACACATTTTCTGATATTTTACCAGCTTTTTTTCTTACACACCAGTCCATTAATTGCGCGTATGCATTCAAGTATAGTTTCTTAGATTTCTCTGGTAACAAATCGCACTGTGCGCTATTTGCCGCCTCTCTAAGCTCGGGTGGGGTACAAATTTCCAATTCTTCACTCTCAATTTCAGACATTTTATAATTTTAACTTTATATTATTATCTAACCCGAATATTTTCTACATACTGACAGAAGATCGCATTTGACAAGTAAAATCCTAAGTGACTTGATTTTCAAATTTTTTAAAAAATTAGGTGAAAATGGGTAACAAAGATTTAAACGAATTAAAATATGTAATATTTTATTGTTAGTAGTAGAAAAAATTCTATATATACCGCAGTTGAGAAGGCTATTATATACCTCGCACATTATATCCCTCGGCGCTTCGCGCCTCAGTATATAAAAGCGCTCGCTATATAATAGCTCACTTCTCAACCTAAGTATATAATGTACTATTACCATCGCCTTCGCCATCTTTTTAATTTTAAAAGGGAGTCTTAATATTTTGTGAAGATATAGCGTACATACTAATTTTATCATTTATATAATAAAATATTGACAGACCCGTACCTACCAAAATAAGTATGTGAAAACATTATCAAATTAAAGGAATATAAGAAACAATATTTATTTCTTTTAGTATGTATTTTCAAAAAGCAAAAATATTTATTTATGTATTTATTATACAAGGAAAAAAGTATTACATTGTTTGCGAGGTGTAAGCTTTCTGGTGCACGTCAAATTAAAACACCATATTGGAAACCCTTTTGGTATTGTTACTTTTGTGGGAATTTTATCTATGGATATAATATACAGGGTTAGTTGAAATAACCGGAACGGCTAATTTTCTTCAAAGCGACCAAGGCTAAATCAATGAATTTTCGTACAGGTGGATTACTTAAAAAATTGAAAATTGACAATTGCGACGTTGCCAGATTTTTAGTTTTTTCTGTAACTCAAGGAATGTTTTTTTTTCAAATGTAATAAAGTCGGATCTGGTCTTATCGTGCGGGTCATACGATTCAAGAAAGACATACTCTCAGTTTATGTTTCTTTTACTTGCATTTAATTTTACCCTCTAAATAAAATACGTAAGATAAATGAGACATACTTATTCCATTTTGACATGAAAAAAAAAAGGATATGTATTTACTTTCCAGCGATTCTAAAAAAGCTTATAATAGCACCAGCTACGTTTTATTTTAAATATGCCAGTTTTGTGACTTTGACAGTTTGTGACAAAATGAAACAATTTTCTGGGTTTTTGCATCCCCAATCAAAAAAAATGGTACTTACTGTGATAAACTATTTCAAAAATGAAAGAAAAAGTGGAAATTCGCCAACCAATATTCAGGAAACAGTAGCCAAAGCACTGGGAATTAGTTGAAGGACTGTGCAGAAAATTGTGCATGAAATAAAACATAACATAATACCCAAGAATACTAAAAAGTGTAAACGAAGAAATCCAAAGACTGAGGACTTAAGCGAAAATATTAAAATGGGAGTTCGAAATGTGATTTACGATTTATACAAATCAATAACCAATGTAACTCTTCCAGTTTAATAAAAAACATTAAAAATTCGGGGTGTTTTGGAAATTGGACTTAAAGCGTTATCAAAATTAATAAAAAAATTAGGTTTTCGCTATAAAAAAAGACTGTAACCGAAGATTTTTATGTGAGCAGCCACAGATAGTGAGTCAGCGTGTTCAGTTTTTAAAAAAATATACGGACAATTACAAATCGAAATTTAGAAAAGTGGTATTTTTAGACGAAACGTGGATATTTTCGAATGGAAGTGGTTCAAAATCTTGGCAAGATGAGTCTGTAAAAAGTGTTAAAAGGAAAAAGGGGTGCGGTACGGGAAAGCGTTTTATTATTTTGCATGCCGGTTCTGCAACAGGATATGTTGCAGGTGCGAGTTTAATTTTTTCTTCAACATCAAAAAGTGCTGACTATCATGATAATATGAATTGCGAAATGTTTGAAAAATGGTTAAAAGTTCAATTGATACCAAATTTGGATGCTCCGTCTTTAATTGTATTAGATAATGCATCATATCATTCAAGAATTTTAAATAAACAGCCTACTTCATCTTGGAGGAAAAGTGATATTTATGAGTGGCTGGTAAAACACAACCAAAATCCTTTACCAAATATGCTTAAATCGGAACTTCTATTTGTAGCAAAGTCTCTTAAAAAAAACAAAATATACGCGGTAGATGAAATACTGCGTGAATATGGTCATGAGGTTCTACGACTGCCGCCATATCATTGCCAGTTTAACGCAATAGAATTAATATGGGCTGGTGCAAAGTCTTATTATGAAAAACATGTAGGTGATGGTCTTAAATCCGACCAAGTACAAATAGTTTGACAAGATTCGTTAGATCATATTACACAAGAGTGCTGGAAGAAATCGGTGGAACATACAGAAATATTAATAAGGGATTGGTGGGATCGAGAACAAGTACTAGATGTCGAAGTAACGCCAATGATAATTGCTCCATTCGAAGACGACTCAGACGACGAAGACTTTTCAGATTTTATAAGTGAGGATGAGAGTTTTTAGGCTATAATTATAAACGGTGTTTTTCGTTTACATTTTTTAGTATTCTTGGGTATTATATTATGCTTTTTTTTCATGCATAGTCCTTAAACTAATTCCCAGTGTTTTCATTACGGTTTCCTGCATATTGGTTTGCGAATTTCCACTTTTTCTTTCATTATCGAAATAGTTTATCAGACTAAATGCCATTGTATTTTTAGGTTTTAGTAGTAAAATTGTTAAAATAAATTGCACTGTTTATTATTGTCGTTTTGAATTAAAGGGTACAGTAGGTATATAATTAACGATTATATAATTTTTTTGTAACTTTTTCAACTCCCCTGTACATAATTTTTACAAAACTAATAATATTAGGTATATGTGGCTATCTTCTCGATAGCTAAAATAATGAAACTATTTTTCCTTCCTTCGGTATATTTGTAAATAATCTCACAACATTTTGATAGCCTCTGTGTTGTCTGATTTGACGCATATGATCAGTGACCTTTGGACCCGCACGTTAGGACCAGATCTGACTATATTACTCTTTTTTTATTGAATTCGATTCCTCCCATCAACATTACCAACTCTAAAAAAATACAATCTATTTCCTTTTAAAAACGCTTTTAATAATGTGAAAAATAAGGTTGGTAGCCATAATGTACCTAATAGTATCGATAACGATAATAACAACAAACAACTACTAACAATAACATAGCTAGTAAAAATAACTTACATATTATAGTACACTACATTAATTTGATTATAAAACCGATAATATGTAAGTAATTTTTACTAGCTATGTTATTGTTAGTAGGTAGTTGTTTGTTGTTATCATCGTTATCGATACTATTAGGTACTACATTATGTCTACCAACCTTCCTTTTCAGATTATTTGAACCGTTTTTAAATGGAAATAGATTGGCTTTTTTTAGAGTTAGAGTTGTAACTAATTAACTTTTTTTCTCATGGAACTATTTAAGATAAAAATTTAATACTACATATTAGGAAATTGTAATGTTGATGGGAGGAATCGAATTCAATAAAAAAAGAGTGGTGCTACATTTAAAAAAAATCATTCCTTGAGTTACAGAAAAAACTAAAAATCTGGCGACGTCGCAATTGTCAATTTTCAATTCAATCTTTTAAGTTATCGAGCTGTACCAAAATTCATTGATTTAGCCTTGGTAGTTTGGAAGAACATAAGCCGTTCCGGTTATTTCAACTAACCCTGTATATAGAGGGTGCCCCGTCCTAAGGCGCTATACAGCAACAGGAGATTAGTGGACTTGAAAATATGTCATTTAATCTCATTTCTTATACGGTTATAGAGATACAGGGTGATCCAAGTAAATATACTTTATAAAATTGGCGATGTTTTAAAGTTAAGCTGATATGAATTAAATTGGGTGCAGTTCGGTTTTTGAGGCCAAGAAGGAAGCTTCCTTAATGAGTTTAAAATAAAATAAAATAAAAGTGTCTTTATATTACGGTGAACAAAATTCACAAAATATTTGTATAAACAGACGGCGAGATCCAGCTAGTCAGCTGCTCATAGTCAGTTTCAATATATCTATTAGAGAACGCTAGTTACACAAAAATGCATTTTTAATGTTTTGTGGTGGAGGCGCAAGACTGCCGGACACCCTTTGGGTTTTCATTCTAATATCTCTTTTAAAGATATAAGAAACACCGTTTCAGTAACTAAAGTAGATAGTTAAACTAATAATGATGCATATTTATAATAGAAAATGATGTGAAGAATATGAATGATGAAGGTCATTAACCCCGATTTTAGACACAAGGCACTTTTTAGTAAATATTACAAAGAAATTAAAATAATTGGTGTAAATTTCCTTATTTCCTTCGATAATATCAACTGGACCATTGAGCACACAATAATCACCATCCATAATCATCTAAACTCAAAAATAATTTAATTATATTAAATATTGATAATAGATGAGTTAACCAAAATGGTGTTTGTACTTAAATAATAAATTCTGATGACGCAAACTGACCCGTGAGCTTGCTGGCCACTGCTGATCTGGGAAATTTAACGACGAAATCAGATCAGCTGTTAATGTCAAATGTCATTATCTGCTGTCGAAACCATTTGTTTTAAAAAGAAGTTAACACTATAGGCGTATGATCGATGGAAGCGTCAAGGTTTGGACTTTACATTAAAAACAATCACTTTTTTAAATTTGGTTAGTGCAATTTTAACTTAAATTATTTGAAAATTTAATTACACATTTAAAACGTGTTAAATAAGTCTACTTTCCATTAATTTTTTTTATTATTTTATAAAAATATACATCTAATAATTCTTTAAAGCTGGGTAAGTTTTGGTTGACTTTAAACTTTTTGAATAGGCTTCCTACTTAATTTTTAAAATTCTGGATAAAGAGAGAAAGATTACATCATTTTCTTCTCTTTCATCTCTTTTCAAAAATTCTTTAAATTTATACCTATTTTTTAAAGTAATGCCGGTTCCACACCAAACCAACAAAACAAAAACAAAACAGCAACTCAATGTTTCCCAACTATTCTCAAACAAAATCAAAACATTCAAGCAACTATTTTGTTTTGTTAGTGTTTTCAACAATTTTTTATTTTCCCGGCGGCTGTCGGTAAGTGTTGATGTTCTGTCTGCGTTTCTAGCAACTCTGTTGCTCTAGTGTGTACGCGCTCGACGACAAGAAGAAAACAAATCAAATCAAAATTTGTATTTTTCTTCTGTAAAGAGGGTCTATTAATTTATTTGTATTAGATTTTCAAGATCAGCACTGGTCATTCTTAAAAAGTTTTTAAAGCTAGATCTCCACTAATACCGACATCATCTTTTCGTAAATCTTTCAGTAATTCCTCAACATAGTTTTTTTGCCGGTTCTTTAAGCTCGGTCTAACCCAAAAACGTTTTTTCTTTTTTTGGTTTAAGGATACAAAACCAGCTGCCATAATAAATAAGTCATGGTTCCTTGGTATTGCGAAATTTCGAGCATGCCACATTAAAACAGATTCGATCACAAAGTTGAAAGATTAATAATTATTATTGTTTACGTATATGTGGACAGCACTTGACAATTGTTTGTGTTTTCGAGAACTTGCAGTTTTGTTGCGTTGCTGTTTTGTTGTCAGTTTTGTTTTGTTGGTTTGGTGTGGACCCGGCATAAGATACGTAGATAGAGATCACAACAGGCAAATAAGCATGTAACCCCTTGATATTGATTGTACCATAGAAATATCGTACCAAATACACTGAGCAAGATGATCTAATACAACAGGTTTGCTAAGACATAGTTTGTATTGACAGCTTATTTTTTATTAGCCCATATTAATTAAATTGTTAGTGTATCCAACCCGCTTTAGTGTTATATCAATTCCAGATTTGCTAGAACAATGTTTTTATTGGTACTAGTCAGTTCCATCAGCAGCACAGTCTTGCTAAATAATGAACTACTTTTAATACAGTAATTTTGTTAAGAAATAAATTGTATCTTTTCAATGCGACGCATTTTGTTTCCAGTAAAGAGCTTTGACTACAATTCAGAAAACAGAACAGCGTCCCCAAAAACGAATTGTATAAGTTAGAACCTTAATCCACAAGACGTTGGTGGGGGTTCATAGCGATCGGCAATCGCTGAGCGCAGTAGTATTCATTTCAACTTATTTTTTGCGCAGGTCACATCGTTGTTCGGAGTCACCTAGCTGTCCTGTTTGAATTTGACCTTTATTGCTCGTACCAATACGTTTTAATTAAGTTGCTTTTACTTCGTATTTAAGTTTTTTTTTAACTTTGCACGTCAGATAGTCCAGATGTGCCATTAAAAGACATCTATTTTGCGCACTTAATACAAAAATAATTATTAAAGCTTATTAAGGTGATGTTTTATTATTAAAAATTAAATTTTTATTAACATCGATCAATTACTGGCTTATTCACTTATTCAGTAAAATGACTTGTTTAACAAAAATGGCAAAATTCAAAAAATTATTATCCCCAAAGGCAAAGAGAGAACAATACTTTTGTTAATCATTCCTATTTCGCAAAGCTTTTATTTCAAAGATGATGTCGAATAATTGTTTATCCTGTGCAATTATTATTTCACAATGATAACACGAAGATATTTTTGAGGAGTGTAAGTAGGAAATGTCTTTAGTCGTAGTCATCGTTAAAAAAGCATTTTTTCTCTTCATAAAATAAATAAGTACGAATTAAATATAGTAGGTATACACGGAGAAAAGGCCTCCTATTCCTTATAAGAATTCACATACTCTTTATACAACTGTTTAATAATATGTATATGTGACAGCAACGCGCTTTCCTACTGTAAGACAACGAAAATTGCTAGACCATTGTGTAGTGGTAATATCACGGTAATTTAGCCAATAGGAAGTAGGAGTTAATGCTACCATAGAATGGTTTATAGCCATTATTGCTCTAAATACTCACAGTAACTATCAAGTTCTATTGGGGGTGTATATCTCGTTTTATATACTGTATTAGTTTCGACTGGGAGTTGTAATGAAACTTGACATTAATCATAGAAATATTTGCTTGCTACGGTTAATAAAGCGTATACTTACCATTAAAAATCAGTACCTACTGCAGTTCTGAAAAATTTTAATAGCTTCTAGTGTTATATTAAAAATCAATACTGTAGTATACTCAAAAATGTAAATAGCTTGTAGTGTGATATTGTTCTTGTTGTTTAACATTGCATATGATTATCTATTATGCAACATGGTTTACAGAGATCGTAAAATTCGTCCATAGATTATAAAGTTCAATACTAAAGATGATTTGTGCAAAATAAAAATCTTCTATTGCTTTATCTGACATGCAAAGTTTTAAAAAACTTATGTATAAAGTGAAAATAAATTAATTGAAACACGTATTGGTACGATCAATAGAATTCGAATTCAGACAGGACAGCTAGGAGACCCGAACAACGATGTGACCTGCGCAACAAATACGTTAAAGCTAATATACTACTATACTACTTCGCGCGGCAATTGCCAATCGCTACGAACCCCTTCCAACGTCTTGATGGATTATAGGTTCTAACGGATACAATTCGTTTTTGGGGCCGCTGTTCTGCTTTCTTAATTTTGAGAATGCGTTTTACTGGGAACAAAATATGTTGCATTAAGTAGATATAATTTATTTGCTAATAATTGCTGTAATCAAAGTAGTTTATTATTCAACAAGACTGTGCTGCTAATAGAACTGATTACTACCAATAAAACACTGCTCTAGCAAATATGGAATTAATATAACACCAAAGCTAGTTTAATACACTAGCAATTTATTTAATATGGATTAATAAAAAATAAGCTATCAATACAAATTATGTCTTAGCAAACCTGTTGTATTAGATCATTTTTCTCAGTGTACAAATGCCAGGGTTTGGGAGACCTATAAGTTTATAGTAAATGATTTATTAAAAGGTGCAGTAATAACTTGTGGCTTGTGTAAAATTTGGTTATTTTTTATTCTTTATTGCTTGACATACCAGACAATTTCGACTTATTTCCTGTTAATGCGAAGAGAATATTTTTATACTAGCGGGCAGTGGCGGCTCGTCAGGGGCGGCAGGGTCGGCAGTGCCGACCCAGCAGGATTCAGAAAATAGACAATCCCATTTCCATACTCAAAAAATTCTGTATTTTAACTATTTATTTAAACTAATGTTTCAATTAATTTTTTAATTTAACTGTTTGCTTCAATTTAAAAATGTATTAACTCTTTTTCCGGTCGGTCACCTCTATATTAAACAATGTCTACGGCCGAAAGTAATAGTAGCAGGTATTCTCACAGATGAGAAACTATCGGCTGGCTTCCGAAAAAAGGCAGCAAAATAGGCAACCAAATATACGTATGAAGTATATTCCCAGTAATTCAACGCCATGTTTCAATTTTACCGTGCGGCAGTTCTGTGTTTGCCTCACGTTGCCAATTTGCGCGGTTTTTCTTCGTGAAAAATTTATATTGATTATTGATTTCAATTCAATCAAATGAAACAAGTTCAAAAACTTGGACTTGGGAATAAGAGCAAATATTAATTTAATTATAATTTAATACGTAGTGTATATTATTGATTGTTTTAATGTGAAGTAGTTTATTGGTTTTTATTTATTTTCTTAAAATTATATTTACAATTTTCAACGTAAAATGCAACTGCGGAAATTTGCCGCGATGCCGGTAAGTTATTAGGAATGCAAATGACAGAGTGGGTAAATCGGTTATTGTTTTTCGCTAATTTTACTTTTTCGTACGTGGATTTCGTGATTAGGACTCAATCCTTAATCGTTCGTAACAGCTTTTGACTTTCGGTTAAAATAAGTGATCAGTTTTTATTATTTTCCTTAGTGTGAAAGCGGTGAAGTGACTAAGTAATTTAGTTTTTGTGTCATGTGCTTTTTGACATATTTTTTGCCGGCTTAAAAATTGTCTATAAAGTAAAGGTAAACTGGCATCGTAAGTATTAAAAAAATGGAAGGAAACGTTTCAAATGCAGCTCAAATTGTAAGTATTACCAAGAGTAAAGATATTGTTAGTGACCTTTCATTTCAGAACTTTGCATCACTTCTCCATGATGAAAAAATTATTGTAAAAAACAATGGCCGTCCAACGCCAAAAATGTCTTCATTAATAAATACTTACTAGCGGGAAAGGTTCGAACAGATTATTTAATGTAAATTGGTACCAAAAATACCAATCGCTTACTGGAAGTGAAGTCAAAAATAAACTTTTTTGTTGGGCATGCGTGCTTTTCTCTAAAAACAACATTGGACAAAATCAAAATCCAGGGAGTAGAAGCGGGTACGATAACTTAAAAGAGTTATCTAGGGCACTTCAATAGATAATAGAAAAATTATACGTACATTTTAAAAGTTTAAAGGTGGCTTTTGGTTTTTTTAAATTATTCTTTGCTTCAATACCTAATAATAATAAATGGTTCAATAAAATTATATTAATTATTATTGCGGTATTTTTTTTTCTTTTATAAGTGATAAAGTAATAATATTAACATTAAATTATTGACCAAATTTGGGCGTGGTCCAAAATGGGCTTTCCGCCTCTATCGTACCCATTGCCCACCCGCATAAATAGAGCACGAGCCGCCACTGCTAGCGGGTAACCGCGACTTTGCTCGCGCAATTTAATTGTTATAAATTTTTTATTTATTATTTTTTTTTTCAACAAAACAGCATCTATAAGGATAAACATATAAATCTAAAAAAAAACACATGAATTAACTTACTGTTCGTTGAAAAAAAAAAAAGGACTACATTTAAGCAAAGGTGTATGTGCATACACACAGAGCTTACTCTTCCATGTAGCCCACTATCTATATCTTAAACGAAATGAATCCTAAAATCTAAGTTACTATCTTAGCAATATACAAATAATTAATAATAATAATAAAATATAATCAATATTAAAATATTAACAATTAACTAATTAACCTACCAATTTCAATTAATCTATTAATTCATTTCGTATTACATTTAAGCTAAATATTAAAATTAACCATAATTTCATTATCCATTAGCTGTTTTTTTCAGGATCGCGCCAAAGGCGCAAAAAAAATGCACCGCAGGCGAAAATTTTTTGGTTGCCACGCCCTTTTTTGAATCATGGTGCTTGGTTCTCAAGTGGAAAAAATAAAAAACACAACACAAAATCCTCAAGAAAAGCACAAAAACAAACCCGGTAATAATTGAGGTGAAGAAAATGTAATAGTGTAGGAAATGTTTAATCTGTTGCCTATGTTGCCGAAATCAGAGCTCGAGTTTCGGGGGGTGGCCCGGGCCCCCTGTACCCCCCCCCCCCTAGCTGCGTGCCTGGCTAGGATACTAGATAATAGCAACTTTAAGGAGTAAGGACAAAAATTAAACAACGCTTAAGTAATCTTGGGGGGGGGTAATTACTCCCCCCCCCTTGTATACGCCGGTGCGCCCGGACGAAACAGAACCCTACGATAAAGATAACTTGTTTACCATATTTAACGACTTTGTGAAACAGGGTGCAGCAATGTAGGAATCGCCTTTTAGAAACATTAAGCCAGGATAGCTCAGTTATCGCTAGTTCGCTATCGAAACAAAGCAGGGGGTACCCAATCGAACATTTAATACCCATATTATTATTAAAAATAAATTTCTTTGGTACTTTCCTACATTATTTATTTCTCTTTCAATGAAAATGACATTTATCTTCTAGCTTTGTTCATGAAGATAATAATAAAAAGATGAATTAATCATCATTTTAAATTTTTTTATCTATTTCATTGCAGATCACGTACAGAACCTGTCCATTGGCTTTGCGTTTAAAAACACCTAAGCGGTAGAATTTATTGAAATATTGAATTACATCAAGTAAGTCAGTCAAACAATATTTTTTCCATTAAAACTTTTATAACAACCCCCTCATTATCCCTATTAAAAAAAAGGGAAAATTCGTAAATGCCCAAGAAGAATTTGTCTAAAGATTTTACTTACTATTTTTCTCTAGCGGTTGCGTTGGAAACTCCCTCCATTTCTACTGCATGACCCAAAACAAAACAAAATATTAAAACTTTTGACTTGTGACGTGCGTTACATCTGTCAAATGTCATTTAAAAGTTTGAAACTGGCGAAAGTATCATTTTTTTATAGAAATAGAAAAAAAAGTTATAAGAAAATATTACTTCTGATCATATTTTGAGTCCAAACCCAAATTTGTGTTCAATCATTTTTAGGTACCTATGTAATTTTTTTAAATTTTTTGGAAATTCAACTTATTGTCACTTTGTTTTTACTTTTTTGTGCCCCCCACTTTATAGCAAAAAAATGTTTTCTTCAAAAGAGTTAAGGCGCCTTTGAACTATTTATTCTGTTTGGCTAGGGCAAATTTAAATTTAAACAAAACGGATTTTTTTTTTCAATACATAATAACCTTTATTTAGTACATAGTTTTTTGGGGGGGGGGGGGCGGGAGGTGGCAGGGGGCGCCCCCTCCCTAAGATTATAAAACTTTCCAAACAAAATCAAATATTTCCATAAATAATAGGAAAAATAAGCACATCTAGCAACAATGTAACAATAAAAAAAGTTTTAATACAGTTTTAATTGCCTTTTTTTTTGGTACATGGTACATAGGTACTAGTAAGAAACGCCTTTTTAATCTAAATCATGTGGTCGTATATAATTGGCAATATTTAATTTTTTTAAAATTATTATTAGGTTTCAAAATTAGTGTGTAATTTTATTAGTTAGGAACGAGTTTGCTAAAATAACTAGGTTGATCATTTTGGGGCCGCAAACAATTTTTCCACCCAAATATGAACGAAACACCATTCTATTGTTTATCGGAAGAATCGAATGTGCAGGCTACTTGGTGTAACCTTCTTTGGTCTAATTTAAAATCGACCAAGATCTTTGAAATGAGCTATTCAGTTTTACTATACAGTGCGAGTTTGTAACTTGAAATAAATCCAGTAAAATCAAAAAAATTACCTTGTCGGACTTCCATTGTCTTTATTTTGTTCCTTAACATAACGTTTCGGTTAGTTAGTATCTCTAACCGTTTTCAAGTGTAAACTAAATTATAATTCTAAGGCTACTGTCTTAAATACTATCCATGTGGAATGAAGCTTGATGACTCCGGCTACGTCTTATTGGAGTGTGAAGTTTAAGCTGTTGGTTTTGTACAAGAAGAGGCTTTCAGATATTGTGGATATCTATACTTGGTTCACTAAATATATCTGTACATCAGATGTTAAGTCACACATTTGCTATTTTTAATTTTTAATGTTAAGTCAATCAGTGTTAATGTCAATCATGTTAAGTCGTCTTTCTATTGATATTTTTATTTTTTCAATATCTCAACTAGTGATGCCGCCGAGACGAGAAATTCTCGTGTCTCGTCTCGTCTCGTCTCGTCTCGTCTCGTCTCGTCTCGTCTCGTCTCGTCTCGTCTCGTCTCGTCTCGTCTCGTCTCGTCTCGTCTCGTCTCGTCTCGTCTCGTCTCGTCTCGTCTCGTCTCGTCTCGTCTCGTCTCGTCTCGTCTCGTCTCGTCTCGTCTCGTCTCGTCTCGTCTCGTCTCGTCTCGTCTCGTCTCGTCTCGTCTCGTCTCGTCTCGTCTCGTCTCGTCTCGTCTCGTCTCGTCTCGTCTCGTCTCGTCTCGTCTCGTCTCGTCTCGTCTCGTCTCGTCTCGTCTCGTCTCGTCTCGTCTCGTCTCGTCTCGTCTCGTCTCGTCTCGTCTCGTCTCGTCTCGTCTCGTCTCGTCTCGTCTCGTCTCGTCTCGTCTCGTCTCGTCTCGTCTCGTCTCGTCTCGTCGAGACGAGACGAGAGTGAAATTTTTTTTTCGAGAGAAGTCACGAGACGAGACGAGAGAAGACCGTTTCTCGTCGAGAAATTTCTCGTTTTTTCTCGAATTTTCTCGTTTGTTAGAACACTGAATTTTAGGTATCTCCTAATACAGCTATACTCTAAGTGTGTTCCGCGGAACCCTAGGGTTCCGCGATACCTCTGTAGGGGTTCCTCAAGAATTTAGAAAAAAAATCAAAACACCTCTCTCTGGTCGAACGTTTTGACTCCGCGGCCGCGCGTAGGTATATTTATTTATTTATTTGTATTTGTATAAACATGTGTTACACTAGCTGGTACAATATCTCATAAGTTTGGTATCAACATGTATACTTCTATACTTGTGAGCGCGCAGTCCCTTTGATAAAAGCCGCCCCTGAATTGTTTACAACGCAATTTTTATATTTCTCTTTTTATTTTTGCTTTTTGTTTATCAAAGGCGCCGACTCGAGTATTTTCGAGTTCGATGCGCGCATCTTTTGAAAAGTATTTTCCCGAAGAACAGAATACAAAAATGAAACTGAATTCATGGATTCATAATCCTTTTTTACCCAACGGGGAAAAGCCCGAAAGTATGTCAAACGAGATATATGAATCTCTTTTAGAAATGTCATCAGACACAAGTATGGAGTCACTGTTCAAAACGACGCCTCTCAACGATTTTTGGTGCAGAATCCGTGATGAATATCCAATGCTTGGCAAAATAGCTCTGAATATTCTTCTCCCGTTCCCAACAACATATTTGTGCGAAACAGGATTCTCAACCTATGCAGCCACGCAAACAAAATATCGCAATAGACTGGACGCCGTACCTGATATGAGACTTCAACTGTCTTCTATCAAACCTGATATCAACCAATTGATGAAAAATAAAAAACAGTTTCATACCTCCGATTAGTTAGATTTTTCTTTTTTAATATCTTCTATTATTGTACTTGCCATCTGGTAAAGTAAGTAATAATTAGTAACTGTTACATTGTACTTTTATTATGCTTATTAATAAAGAATACACTTTTAAAAACTATTGTTTTGTTGTAGGGTTCCATCAAGTATTTTGCTTCCCAAAAGGGTTCCGTCACCAAAAAAGTTTGAGAACCGCTGTCCTAATATATAGACAGAAAAATAATGTGTTTAACGTTCTTACTCTATTGTATTGTGAAGGCATTTACCTTAAAACAGATATTCAAGAGAACAGAATCAAATTGTCTAGCCTCTTTCTTCTGTCTACGGTTAGTAGTTGACATTTTTAAATAAATTAACCAAATCTGAAAGAAAGCATTTTCGATAGAAAAGACAATATCGAAAAGGACCCCAGTCAAATTTCATTCACAAGGCGAAAGACGATAGATTTTGACTAAATTTAACAATTTTCATATCTCTCTTACCAGTTTTAATATTTGACATTACTTTCATAACACCCTGTATATCAACCGAAACTTTATTAGGAAATCACAGATAAAGACAACGGAGGGCCATGAAACTAGTGTTATTGAAAGAATAGCATTAAGTTAATAGTCTCAATTATGACATTAGTAAATAAATTAAAAATAAAAAGTCTAATATAATAGGTAAAGTGACATTCAGTACGAATGATTTAAGTGTATGCCTTATTTTGCCTCATTTTATTACACAGGTCTCAGACATAAATTTGGCTATTGAAAATAATTATTAAGTGCGGTAAATGATACTTTTCCGCACGAGGTCGCAGTTGCACGAACGGCTCGAAGCAAGTCCGGGCATGCCACTAAGTGAGTGTGGAAACGGAACTTTTCGCACATGTTACTTACAATATTTTTCCTAATTGCGTAAAATTAAGCTTGTTCGTAATAAATTTTTGTATTTTTTGGGTAAAAGGAGCAAAAATAAAGTGAATTTTTAAATTTTGATATGTCAAATAGAGCATTTTCGGAAATACTTATTTAAGTTCTTTCTATTGCACTTTCTATTATTGTAATAAAAAAATTAAGGTTTTTCCCCGGATGACATTCTGGGCTGATCCCTTTATTTAGTCGAATATTTTCCAAACTATTGCAGTTAATTATGCCCCGAATTATGCCAAAAAATAAATAATAAAAGAAGGGTAGTTCCATTATGAATCAATTATTATTATTATAAATCGTTCTCTATTCTGTATCTTTTACCACCCCGTATATTTTGGACTGAAAATACCTCGGTCCCAAGCCTATTACATTACGTGAATTATGTCTTATGGCCGCTTGCAATATTTTGTTGATCTAAGAAAAATAGTTTCTAAGTCACATGACTAACAAACCGACCTATATTAAACCCTTCTGCGAGACGACCAGATACTTTTAAATGTTTACCCCCTTTAAGATTCGTATAAAAAATATTTTTTATGATTCCCTACTCACGAGAAAAAACGAGACGAGACGAGACGAGACGAGACGAGACCATGGCACTCTCGAGCGAGAAAAACGCGTTTTTCGTCGAGACGAGATAAAAAAAAATTCTCGCCTCACGAGACGAGACGAGAATGGGCCAATTCTTGTCTCGTCTCGTCTCGCGACATCACTAATCTCAACTCGTTTAAAAGTTAACACTTCTAAAACTATATTAAGTCATAACATAAAAAAAGGCTAACTAGGTTAAGTCACGTTAATACAGTCTGGCTTTGCAAGTTGGCAACGATGCGTTATGTTAAGTAACGGAACGGATAATTTTCAGTATGTATTTTTGTTTCAAATTGACTTAACATTTTTTGGGCTATGCTATGAATTAAAAAACAAAAGTGACTTGATATACTAACTCTTATTGAAACAAAACCAAAAAAAAACTTTAACAAGCTCTCCTGAAAAATCAAAATTTTTGACTTAACATACTTTGCTTCTGAGGTACAGATATGGGTATTTTGATTCATGAAAGCTGCTTCTTTGAACTTTCGTTTTCTCCAGTACTGTTCTGTGTTCAACACCTTGGCTTCTGACCAATGTATATTAGGAATGCTGGTTGGTCCATACATGTTCCGTTATACCTGATCTCGAAGTTTCACGTCTTTGAGTATGTTTCAGATGTTCTATAACTCGTACGGGAAGAGGTCTTTTTGTTTTTCCAGTGCACGATTCGCCACACTCGCAAGGGATTTAATAGATACAATTTTTTGTGTTTTCATTACGGGGGGGTTTTTACTGTTGTAAGAAAGCTTCTAAGCGTATTTCCGGATTTAAAGGCTGTTTTGACTCTCCGGTGGTGGCTAACCTGCACATGTAATGGTTTGAGTCACACGCTATTAACACTGCCAAGATTAAACCTAAACTTTGGCTTTTTCATTGTTCATTGTGTACCACCTTCAAATAAATCCAGTAAAGTTTTTTTTTGGAAAAATGCTTGGATACGGATAATAACATACTAAGTTGTGATATTTTTTATAGAAAAATGTTGATACAGTGTGTCCCAAATTAAAGATATGACGATATCAATAAGTTTTTTAGATGGCAAACCTAGTTTTCTATTGACAATTTTTAAAGTCCATATTAAATTATACATAAGTACCAACTAATGTAGGGGGTAACCTACATACTAGTTTAATGGTATCCAGTTATCTCTGGGAATTGCTTTTAATCATTTTTTTTTTATAAATCATAACTGCCCTTAAATTTTAAGGTCGATAAAGTTATTGTTGTTGTTTTAAGAAGCTATGATAATTTGATTTGCATGCTGGAACACTGCAAGTTTTGTTATTGGTATGATTATAATTTAAAATAATATCGTTGTCACACAAAACAATCTAGCTTCATTTTCATCATCATATATCATACATCATACATCATACATCACACAGACAATAATATTATCGCAAACTACAATAATATAATACTGACATTGCTTTTTGCTGTTAGGTTATTACACACACATATTATTATTATACGAAACGTATTAGAACGAGCACTAAAAACATAAATTTCCACAATGGTTTATGGAAAAAAGGAAACGTTCCGGTTTATTAATTATTCAGTTAAAAAATATTACCTAAACTATAATTTACATTATATTAAAAAAATATTACGCACATTGTTTACCAAAAAAAGACAGATTAACAAATCAGGCACGTATTTTTAGAAGTCTGACGCCGGTAACTGACCTATTTTTGCACTTGCGTGCATTCTGTTCCGCCCCGTGCAGGCAACCAGCGTTGCCATTTTGTGCCTTGACTACTCAAAAAAGGTCTATCTTACTTTTAATATTCTGAAATTCTATTTTTGTATACATATGCAATCCTAAAAACATGATTTAAATTTAAAGGCAACGGCGCGAACCGCGAAGGGCACCGTAGTCGTTTGTTTTCGTTTGAATTCGGCTCCAGTGACGCATACGTATTTGTTTGTTAGGTAATATAGGTACTATTGTTTGGATCATGTGTAAGTTGAGTGTCAGCAACTCTCTGCCAGAACCGCCAGATTTTAACTTTAGAAACACTTTTGAAAATCGTTTCAGAAGGATGCGTTTATAATACTCACATGGTAATGGTAATAATAAAAACCCGTATGTACTTGAAGCTTGTCCAGAATTTTTTTTATTACGTCATATTACGAGAACGAGAAATTTCGAGACTCTCGCGAGACGAGACTGGAAAATATCTTGCGAGATGTTAGCGAAGCGAGATTTGGAAAAATCTTGTCTCGATTTGCGAGACGAGAATTTTTTAAAAAGTGCGAGATTTCTCGTCTCGTGAAACACTTACAAGAACTGGGAGACTATAAGATCTAATTATTTTAATGGGCTAAATTTAAAACTCTTTATATTAGTGAATACGTTAATTTTTAAATAATATACGTAAGATGTTCTTGTAGATTATATGATATTTTATTTCATATTTCACAGAAACGCAAGAACTCGTCAATGTTTTATTTTGTAATCTGAAACTGAACCTAATTTTGGTAAATTTATATCATAATGTGACTAGTAGATTTTGCTCAATCGGATCGCAAACAGGAAATCTACTATCACCGTTTTAATATCAGTTGATATAATTAGTAACTGATATTATTATGCATCCAACTGTCATTAATTTTATAATAAGTATTTTTTTAGGTCGCTGTCAAGGCCTTCCTGATCAAAAATGAAAAAGACCACTTGATATTTAGATGATTTTGCAAAAACCCGTAAATAAGTTTATTCCAGTTAGGTACTAAAAAATACTATAGGTATCGATCGCATCCCATAATATATATAATATTTTCTTTTCCCATATGTATAGAAATTTTTTAATTTTAAACTTTTCTGCAATAATATACTTACATGATTATAGAATGCATAGTCAGAAATTTTTATTATTATTATTATTAACATGTTCTTTATTGGTTACCCAATTGGCCTTCGACCGAGGTCCTTCAGCCGCAGTAAAGTTTACATATTATTACTAGTTGCTATTGTATAAGTATAAATAATTAAAAAAGAGATCGCTTGTACAAAAAAAAAAAACATTAAGTATTATAATAGTATCTTAAAGTCCAAAAACCGTAGTAAAAGTTATTGCAGTTCCATAATGTTTTCATAGGTCGTTAGGTTTGGAAATCTATATCTGGACTGCCTGTCTTCTCTTTTTCTGCAGTGGGGTTCGATTAACTCGATATTATGTTGTCTCTTGGCAAACTTTGTGTTTAACTGTTTTATTCTTTGTTCAATGGGTTGTATGTGTGTTTTTCTGTACAAGAGTTCGTTGCTGGGTTTGTGCAATTGGTTTTGGGGATGCCTCATTTTGGTTATAGCACGCAGAGCTGAAGTTTCTGCGACTGAGATGTTCTTCAGTGTTGAGGGTCTTAGATTAGAAAATATCATATGCCCGTATTCCAAAATGGGTCTGCAGATGGATTTATAAATTTTCACGGCTGTTCTTGTGTTTATTCCTTGGTTTTTAAAAGTTAATGATCGGAAGTGTTTGGCTCGACTGATTGTTTTGCTTTTAATTGTTTTTGTATGCTTGTTAAAGTTTAGTTTGGCATCGATTTCGATACCCAGATATTTTGCTGAAGGTTTCGGCCTGATCGGTTGGTTAAAAAGGGTAATGTGCGGTGAATTTGCTTTGATTGAATGGTGAAACAGAACGAATTGTGATTTGTGAGGATTTGGAACCAGACGCCAGTTCCGGAACCAGGATTCTGTGTCAGTTATTAGGTTTTGTAGGTTGGCTGTGGCTTTTTTGGTTGTTTCTGCGTGGGTTATCAGGGTCGTATCATCAGCGAATAGAAGGGTGTATTGATTTTGGTCCATGTTGGTGATGCTTTCTGGTAAATCGTAGCAGTAAATATTGTAAAGCAATGGTGACAGTGGTGAACCCTGGGGAACTCCTTGTTCGGGGGTAAATTCTTCTGATTTATGATTGTTTATTTTAATCGAAAGTTTCCTGTTATCCAAAAAGTCCTTGATGATGTTGATAAGATACCTGGGAGTATTTAGAGCATTCAGTTTGTACAGAAGGCCCCTGTGCCAAACACTGTCAAAGGCCTTTTCGATGTCTAAAAATAGTGCTGCTGATTTCAGGTTTTGGTGTTTGGCTGTTTCGATATTTGAGGTAAGTATAGTCAAGGGATGAATTGTAGAACATTTTTCTTTAAAGCCAAACTGGTGTTTTGGTATCCGTTCGCCTACTATGTTTGTTAGAATATTTCTTATAATTTTCTCATAGATTTTTCCGATAACTGGCAATAAGGTAATAGGTCTGTAATTTTCTGGTTTTTTGTGATCAGCTTTGGCCTTTGGAATGTTAATAATTGTACCTCTCTTCCATTGATCTGGGAAACAGTTTTTGTTAAGGCAGTATTCTAGGATTCTTATTATATATTCATGTATGTTTACGTCTAGCTGTTTTATTATATATAGAAATTTTTAATTATCTGTGAATTATTGTTTCCTGAGAATTTGCTTTTTATATCGTGTTAAAATACAATTCACAGATAAAAACCTATTTACTTCAATACCAATAGCCGAATTAAAATAGTATATTAAAGTTCACGTTTCATAAGAAGCGGTTTTAGCGCATGCGTCTATCTTAAAAAACGAGCCACGAAGTGGCGAGTTTTTTAATTGACACGTGCGCTTAAACGCCTTATGAACCACGTGCTTTATACTGTTTTTTCTATTTGTAGTTTCTTCAATAAAAAATACATATTTAAAAAGAAAATAAATCCTTTAAATTTTTATGTCTAAATTTTATGTTGGTAATACTATTTTTTATCATAGTAACCTCTGGACAACAAAAATTATTTTGCGAACTGTCATTTTTTGATTTATTGACCCATTTTCACCACGAGATTCTAAAGTTATTTTAGCGATATGAGATTTGAAATTGGACGGAATACGTTGTGTGATCCTTGTACATTCGGTACATATACAGAGCGTTCGGAAATTCGGGCGATTTTGCTAATTTTTTTTGAATTTCAAAAGACGTGATTTTACGTCAATTTTTCAATTTTTCAATTTTTCAATTTCAATGTTACCAACATCAAATAAAGAAAAAACGCGTATCGAAATAGCTTCATTATGAACTTCATTTCAAGTTCATAATGAACTTATTATGAACGTCAAATAGAAAAAACATTATACACAACAATCTATCCAATAGCAACACCGCAGTTAATATAGATGAAATAACTGTGCTCACCAACCTTTGCATAGACCAAAGCTATTTCAGGTTCAACGACAAATTCTACGTACAAAAGGAGGGACTACCGATGGGCTCCCCCTTATCACCTTTGTTAACTGAACTTTTTATGGCATATTTCGAAAACAAATTATTTAACATAAAAAATCCTCTAGGTAATTAAAAACATACATTTTTAACGTTCGTATGTCGACGATGTGTTTTGTGTTTGGACCGGTACGGACCAACAATTACACCTATTTCTCAATCTTCTTAATAGTCTAAACCATAGAATACAATTTACCATAGAAAAAAATTAATTTCCTAGACCTCACAATAATGAAAAACCAACAAAATCAATTAACCTTCCAAATTTATAGAAAACCAAGTACCACAGATATAGTCATACCCGCAGATTCAAAGACACCCCCAACAAAGAAATCTAGCTGCATTCAGTAGTAGATCGACTAGTTAACATTCCTCTCTCAGACATCCAATACAAACAAGAACTAGATATCATAAAAACAATAGCCACAAACAACGGTTACCCAACAAAAATCGTACACCAAATAATAAAGAAAAAACAAAGAAAAAACACACAAAAACTTCTTTACAATGAACATTCCACTCCAATTAAGGACAAATATTGCTTAATAAGATATACAGTGAACACAAGCCGAAAAATCTCCAAAGAACTTAAAAACCTTAATATCATTCCTATACAAGTCAATAAAAATTACACAAACACATATCCAATCCTAAAATAGAAACTAAAAACAAACTTTTACAAAGTGGGCTCTACCAAATAGAATGCGACAACTGCAATTCTATCTACATTGGACAAACAGATAGAAATGTTGACACCAGGCTTAAAGAACACAAAACATCTATTTTAGAAAAACAAAATAAAACAGGGTTAGCTGATCACTGCATAAAAGACAATCACTCAATCTCCAACAACATAAAACCCATATACATACACAATAAAAGCAGAAAACTAAATCTATTAGAACCAATAGCTATCAAAAAAGCCATAAAAAACAAATGTAATGTTGTTGATAATCAAACTGAAATACCTTCAGGTGCTCCCCTAATTCTTAATAGCACACTTATTAAGATGTTATCTGTACCTTTAAAAATTAGGAAAACCCACAGTTGAGCATTCAGTCTCTAATCCTAATTTTAATTTAATGACATGTTTATAGTTACCATAATATGATATAAATACTAGTGTTGGGATCCCTCGAGTGAAAAATAACCTATCACTCGGTTTTTCAATCACTTGATTAATTCGGTTATCATGCCATACATACCAATCACTCATTGCGGCTAGATAAACTGGTTTACGGAACTGGCGACCTTTTTTTTTTTTAGAAGTCTAAATATCTGGGCAGCGTATTGATAATTCAAGTGATTTAAAAAAAACCGAAAATTCACGGACCTGGCGACCTTTTTTTTTGTAGAAGTCAGCACTGTTGTTCAACGAACTACCGCCCATATTCCCATAATATAGCATTAGTGTTGGGATTACTCGAGTGAAAAATAACCTATCACTCGGTTTTTCAATCACTTGATTAATTCGGTTATCATCGGTAATCATTCGGGGTTTTTATTTTCCAACGACCCGCATGCCATTCATACCAATCACTCATTGCGGCTAGATAAACTAGTTTACGGAACTGGCGACCTTTTTTTTTTTAGAAGTCTAAATATCAGGGCAGCGTATTGATAATTCAAGTGATATAAAAAAAACCGAAAATTCACGGACCTGGCGACCTTTTTTTTGTAGAAGTCAGCAGTGTTGTTCAACGAACTACCGCCCATATTCCCATAATATAGCATTCGCATTCGAGTGAAAAATCGGTTTTCATTCGGTTTTTAAAATCACTTAAATTCTCGGTAGTAGGTTATTAAAATAACTCGGTTATTCCCATCACTAATAAATACCTTTGTTATATCACGTAGAATTTAGTGTCTTCTTGTACTCCTTTGACAATGACCCGTAAGGGCCGAAACACGTGTCATGAAACTGAATAAATTTGTGAAACATAACAAGTAGTTCTTATTTTTTCTTCCTGTATAATGGAATTTTTAATTGTTTTCAACATGGTGGTTTCCTGAAGGTAGAAAATGATTTTGATTCAGACTATGACCTGCCATTAGCCGAATGGCTGAAAAAAGTTGGACAGGAAGATGATAGACAATATTCTAGACAATTTTCCTTATTCTGAAAACGGGTTCAATGAATTTGTCCATATTGATGATAATCTTGTAAATGTCGAATACTTGGATGATGATGCCATTTCCGCTTCTGTGTCTTCTTCAGTTTGTACTGATGACGATGAGGAGGCGGAAGATGAAGAATATGTGAGTACAGAATTAAGGCAAGTTCCAACCACATCAGAGACACATCAGCATATTGACAACGTTCGTCATTTCCTTCAGTCACGAAATACTCCTCAAAGTGTTCTTAATCGATTAGCCGAATGAATTACATATTAATGATATTCATATTACTAAAATAAAACAATTTTTTTAATTAGACTCTTAAAAACAGTTCTTAATGTATCTACTTATTACAAAACATTTTTATCTACCTTCCCATGTACAATATACAGGGTGTTCATTTGAAAACTTCCCACCACGGATTTATCGAAAACCACTGATTAAAATAAAAAACGCCGAGACACGTCAAAATATTTGCCAAAGGGGACAACTTTTTAACCAAAAACTACTTCACCCCCTTTTACCCTCTGCCCCCCGGGGTCATCCCCTTAAAAATTTTAAATGACAAGGGGACAAGTAATAGCTTGTTTGAAAGGTCTTTCAAAGTGCTTTATTTTGACGTTTAAGTTTTTAAAACACACGAAGATATCACTTTTTATTTCAATACGTGTTCAAAAACCGACATAAACAGCAATTCGGAAGATTAGACGTGGCAGCAACCAAATAACAACTCGAATTTTTTTCCGCCTTCTTTTTATCAACACAGATAACATGTATTTATTCTTATACCTGTTTAGTTTTTTATAGTTGCTAAGGAAAATAAAGAATTTAATTTGCTGTCAGTTACCTTTGTGACAATCTTGGGATAGTGAAAATTAATTTATTGATTCAGATTTTACTTCCAAAATGGTTTACACGCTAGCCGAAAGAGTGGAAATGATTCTAATTTATGGTGCACAAAATCAATGTGCTCGGCAAACTGCCGTCACATTTAACGACAGACATCCGGAAAAGATAACTTCGCATGGGTATGTTTTGGACCTTGTTACTAAATTTACTCAAACTGGATCTGTTGCAAATAAAAAAACGTAATCATCGTAGAGTTTTGGATGAAGCCGCTCAAGTTGAAGTTTTGGGTCATTTTGGCATAAATCCTAATACTTCATTACGCAAAATTGTTGATGCGACTGGTATTTCATTAGGCTCTGTACATACAGTTACTAAATTGCATAAATTTCATCCATTCAAAATGAAAATATTGCAAGAGTTAACCGAAGATGATTTCGATAGGGAGTTGAGTTTTGTGAACAAATAAATGACTGCAGCGATTAATGATAATACCATTCATGTAAAGAATATCTGCTTCAGTGATAAATGCACATTTTATTTAAATGGATTTGTTAATAAGCATAACTGCAGGTATTGGAGCAATGAAAATCCTCATGCTTTTGTAGAAGGGCATACTCAGTACCCCCAAAAAATTAATGTATGGCAGGCATTTTAGGAAACAAAGTGATTGGGCCATTGTTTATTAATGGGAATTTAAATGGAGGCATTTATTTAGTTATGTTGGAAAATACCATCAATCCGCTTATCACTGAAACCATTGAAAACCAAATCGAAGACGATGGAAACCCTATACTTGATGAGGCTGAAATATATTTTCAGCAAGACGGCGCTCCTCTTCACTATGTTCTTCCTGTTCGGCAATGGCTAGACGACGAGTTTCCAGATAAATGGATAAGGCGAAGAGGGCCTATAGAATGGCCTGCTAGATCTCCTGACTTGACGCCATTAGACTTTTTTCTATAGGGCCATTTGAAGTCTATTGTTCACTCTCCAACCTGAAAGTTTGGAAGAACTTCGTCAACGCATCATCGAAAGCTGCCATGACACAACATGTTTTTGAAAATGTCCGTCAGGAATTTGAACATCGCCTATATCATTGTTTGGCCAATAACGGGCAACATTTTGAACACTTATTGAAATAAAAAGTGATATTTTCGTGTGTTTTTTTTTCTATCTGAACAAATTAAGATAAATAAAGATTTTTCTAATTTTCTCGAAAACGGATCGACCTATTTTAAAAACTTAAACGTCAAAATAAAGCACTTTGAAAGACCTTTCAAACAAGCTATTACTTGATACCCCTTGTCATTTAAAATTTTGAAGGGGATGACCCCGGGGGCAGAGGGTAAAAGGGGGTGAAGTAGTTTTTGGTTAAAAAGTTGTCCCCTTTGGCAAATCTTTTGACTTGTCTCGGCGTTTTTTCTTTTAATCAGTGGTTTTCGATAAATCCGTGGTGGGAAGATTTCAAATGAACACCCTGTATGTACCGGGTATTCCACCTAAGGAGGTAATCAGCTATATCTCAGAAAGTAATAACACTAGGACTTTGGGAAAAAATATATATCGATAAAAGCGGCCAAGAGAAATTGCTGGAAATTATTTTCAATTTCGAAAAATGACCGCTAGGGGGCGTAAGAGAACTTTCAAAATAGAAATGCCGATTTTCTCTTGATTTTTCCTAATAAAAATATGTTAAACATATAAGCATTGTATTCTTCATAAGATTATGCACCTTTATGTTACGAATCGTTTTTTCTATTTTTAATAATAAAGTGGTGGGAGAAGGTCAAACCTTTTTTCTTTCAAACGCTGATATCTCTGCTTTCGATGAACCGATTTTATTCAACTTGGTCTTGAAAAAAAGCCCTTCTTTTTCTCTACACGTAGATCTATTAACTATACCATATTGGTTCTGATTGATTCCTCAATGAATAAGGATTTAAAAAAAAATCAAATGTTATGATATGACTTTTTCATTATATTTTATTTTAGGCTTATAAAGGCTATTAAATAGTGGAATAAAAAATCCAGGTCCGTATTTAAAATAAAAAAGTTGATGATGGTCGCTCGAATCCGAAACGTCGGATTAAAAAACTAACCCCATCAGCTTGTAGAGGAGGAAAAGTCACTGTAAAGAACTGAAAACCGCAACGTGATATCTTTTGTTAAACTAGAGAAATTAGGGATAATAATAATTAATATGGAAAAATAGGCCATTTTTTAAAACATTCATTAATCAATTAATCAAATAATATATTCGAATTATTCAAATACAATTTCGAGTCCTAGTAAAAACCAGGTCAGATGGTACGATAGTCAAGGAAACAGCCCGTTGCTACGCGAGGGCGGCGTTTGACTGCCATTAGGCTAAGAAAAGTTGCGGTGTTATTTTTCGAATATTTGGACTTTACAATAATATTGAAAATATTAAGAAATGAAGTAACGAATTAGAAGCTATAAAAGATAACACCTCCCGTAATAGACTACGTGAGACTGAGATGCCCGTTATTATTGCACCAATACATTTATCACCAAAAAGAAACCGGATGCTGGTGCTTCTTACGTATGTACAAGAGGTAATTTTTTATCCAGGACAATAGTATGCGTGGTTTAACCGTAATTAGAATAAACGCATAAGGCCTCAATGATGGAGACTAGAAGTGATTAGGAAAAACCACGAAAGCGGTCAGTTACGTCGAAAGTTATTAGGACAAATGTAATTAGGGTCTTAATGGCCCAAACACGAAATGTTAATATCAACTACTTGAACTTTACTGACTAAAGCAGCAGCACCATGTATTTAGGAAAACATAATGTTTTTTTTTCGCTAATAGTTGGAACACCCAGTAGGTATACTAATTTTCGCAACAATATTAAAATATTAATTATTAATTTAATAATATTTTATTTCTCCGCCAACGGGATATTTGCTCATTACATTAGTTAAAATGCAAATTCTTATTTTAATATAAAATAATTTAATATAAATGTCGCTATAAATCCCCGCCTGGGATTTGCGGTATGAGCTATGCAAATCCGATCTTAAATGATGACCATTACTAGCAAATACCGTGAGAGCAAAAATTATTTGCATCAAAGAGGGCCTTGCATCTAAGGACGTAATGCTTAATACCTGTTGGGTATCAGTAACTACCTGAATTAACAATCAATCAGTTATTCCGTCATCTTTGACAGTCGTTAAAAGTAATTTGATTCATCGCTAATTTTTCCAATTTCTTGAACAATTCACACAATGGGCTTTACGGAACAGCACAAAACATTCATAGTTGAAGCGTATTTTCGAAACGGGGTTAGAGTAAATAGTGAGTGGCAATACAATCCGGGTTTGTGCATGGACGTTTTTTACGAACATTTTCCTAACGTTGCTTTTATTGCTGAGGATTTTTATCATTGCCTGAAAAGAACCGTGGCTGTGTTTAGGGGAACAGGTTCTATACAACACAAAAAAGGAGCAGGAAGACCATCTGTAAGAACAGAAGAACTTGTTGCAAACGTTCGTGAAATAATGCAAAATACGCCAACAAATTGTATAAGACGCCTGTCCCAAGAAGGGGGAAGATATTATGGAACATGCAGGACTATTTTTAAAAGCAGCTAAATTTATATCCTTATAAAGTGCAAGTATTCCAAGAAATACAAGCCGCAGATTTTGAAAGACGCAGGAATTACTCTCCATGGTTTACCCAAAATTTATTGGAAATAAATGATTTATTAGACCTGACATTTTTTTTTGGATGTGTAATGTATTAGCGCATTTGTAATAACGCCGTTGTTGCTATGGCAGCATGCGCGAGCACATGATCAGGTATGAGGGTCTCGGTACCAAGTACCTGGACGCCTCTCAGTACATCATCGATACCCGGCACGTGCTCGATGCTACGCGGCTATCACGGGGCAAGCATTCGATGTAGATCCCGTATGTTATCTATGTTGTTACACACCATTGTGAGATTACCTAATAAATGTGCATTGGATAATACGTGTGGTTTCATTGCCTAAATGTGTGATTGCGGAACATCACAACGTGGCGACGAGAAAAAGGTCGAAATTCACGCGGGTGAAAAAACATTCACACAAAAAGTAGTTATTCGGTTGAGCGCGCGCACTGCTGGAATCAGGCGTCGCTGCGCGATCCACAACACGGCCGCTGGCGAATGTTTTGATTGAAGTGAGCGTAAACAAACAAACAAACAATGTCCGACGGTTTGGCAATCGAATTCGATTTCAAAAAGAACGATCGGAATATCCACAAAAAGCGCTTGGAACAATGTTTTATAGCGAAAAATATTACGGATGACAAGATTAAAAGAGCTCATCTTTTGGCTGGATTGTCCGAAGAAACCTTTCAGCTGGTGGAAAGCTTGGTTGTGCCAAAACCAGCTGACGAGACAGAGTACAAAACCATCGTTGAAAAATTAAACGCTCATTTTGGCACCACCAAACTAAAATGGGCGGAACGATACAACTTTCACCAGTTAAGAAAGGCATCTCACGAGTCGATTCCCGATTACGTCGCAAGGATTAAAAGTCACGCTGTGCAGTGCAAATTTGGTGCAAACTTAGACGAAGTTCTCCTTGACAAGTTTATAGTGGGGTTGGAACCAGGCCCCATTTTGGACAAGTTGTGCACAATGGATGATACAGCAACCTTAAGCAAGGCCATCCAACTAGCCTTAAGAACGGAAACAGCGTCGGTTGGCTTTGGTATCAAAAGCGATCGAACCGTTTTAAGTGTTAAGCAGGAACCCAGTGATTTCTATCAGCTGTCGGCCGGCAGGAGGCAGGATCCATCACATAGTGGCAGTGGAGGGCAAGGTCGCTCTCCTCGCAGGGGTGACATTAGTACGGGACACTGGAATACGAATCGTGGCACCGCGAGAGGGGGCAGAGGCAATTATTTCCAAAGGCGCGGTAACGGTTTGTGCATTAGGTGCGGAGGTCAAGATCATGACCAAAAAAATTGTGCGTATGGTGACTACAAGTGTCATAGGTGCGGTAAAGTGGGCCATTTACGTAAAATGTGCAATTTCAGTCGTGGTGTCAATTTTTTACGTTGCGATGAAGGCACTGATGACGGTGACGATTGTAATATTACTGCTGATGCACTCGCTAGATCAACGGATTACGGGAACAATGATGTAAGTCTATTCCAATTAAGTTCTGATCACACTATACCCATGTCTTTGCATGTCTTGCTGAACGAAAAGAAATTTTCCGTTCAAGTTGACTCGGGCGCGGCTATGAGCGTCATCTCTGAAAAAACATGGGTTAGTGATTTCAAAAACGTCAAACTGACAAAATCCAATTGTAACTTATTAAGTTACGTGGGTCATAAAATAGTTCCTCTAGGAAAAATTGGTTTGGTAGTGACGTGCAATAAGCAAAGTCACTTGATCGACTTTTACGTCATTAAAGACGGAAGGCCTACGCTCTTGGGCAGAAATTTTTTATATAAGTTTAATATTGGGTTCAAAGAATTAAATTTTTTAAACAATGGTATAGGTTCATTATTCAATGAGTTTCCAGAAGTGTTTAGTGGCACACTCGGTACGTTTAGAAAATTTAAGGTTTCGATAAAATTAAAGGGGGATGCAATTACGAGATTTTTTAAACATAGGTCATTACCTTTCGCCATTCGTGACAAAGTTAATTTAGAGCTGGAGCGCTTGGTAAATATAGGCGTTTTACGTCCAGTGGAAAATTCAGATTGGGCAACTCCGATCGTTCCCATCATAAAAAGTGACAAAACGGTACGCATTTGCGGTGACTACAAAATAACCTTGAACCCCGCCATTGAGAACGATATTTATCCAATTCCACGCCTAGAAGACATTTTTTGTAAGTTAAAGGGCGGCGAACAATATTCAAAAATTTATTTACAGAACGCGTACGCTCAACTACTATTAGACGAGAACTCTAGTAAATTGACAACAATAAACACTCACAGAGTTTGTTTCAATATACGCGTTTGCCTTATGGTATAAAGTCCGCGTCTTCAATTTTCCAACGGATCATGGAGCATCTCTTCCGCAACGAAGAAGGCGTCGCGGTTTTTGTCGACGATATTTTGATAACGGCTAAAAACTGTAATGAGCATCTCTCAAGATTGCGCAGAGTTCTAAGTATTTTGCGCGATAATGGCCTTACAGTAAAAAAGGAAAAATGCTCATTTTTACAAAACTCCATAACGTACCTGGGTTACGTAATCGACAGGCACGGATTGCACAAGTGTCCGGACAAGGTGCGTGCGGTGAAAGAAGCGCCAACCCCTGAAAATTTGACCCAGTTGCGATCATTTCTCGGTGCCGTGAACTACTATCATAGGTACGTGCCCAACATGTCATATATTTTGCAACCCTTGTACGAGTTATTGAAAAAGGATCGTCCGTGGGTATGGACGGATCAATGCGTAAATGCTTTTAAGGAGATTCGGGAAGTATTGTGTTCAAATCAAGTGTTGGCACACTATGATCCGGGGTTAGAACTTATTCTTACCACAGACTCGAGCGATGCAATAGGCGCGGTTTTAGCCCATAGGTATCCCAATGGTGCCGAGAGGCCAACTGCATACGCTTCGAGGACGTTGTCGGCATCGGAGAAAAACATGGCGGTCGTGATTAAGGAAGCCTGTGGTATAGTATGGGGGGTTAAAAAGTTTTCGCAATACCTAACGGGGCGCAGTTTCGTTTTAAGAACGGATAATCAAGCGCTCGTGGCAATATTCGGGCCCAAACACGGCATCCCCATTATGTCGGCGAACAAAATGCAACGATATGCATATTATTTGTCCTGTTACGATTTTAAAATAGAGTATATAAAATCAGCTAAAAACTTTGCAGATTTCTTGTCGCGGCTCCTGTTAAAGGAAGACCAAATCCTTACAAACGACGACTCAGTGTTTTTAAATTACGTTGAAGGTAACGTGGATATACCTTTAAATATTGCAGATGTCGAAGATGCCACGACGGTAGACCCGATTTTGAAACAAGTACGCGATTTTTGTTTAAATGGTTGGCCAACGCGAGTCACAAAGATCGAATTAAAACCATATTTTCAGCGCAAAAACGAAATCAGCGTCGAAAACAATGTTTTGTTATGGGGACACCGAGTAATCGTGCCAGTAAATTTGCGTGCAAAAATTCTCGAAATGATTCACACTTCGCATCAGGGCATAGTGAAATCGAAAAGCCTTGCGCGTTCGTATGTGTGGTGGCCGTCGCTAAACAGCGAAATTGAGGAGCACAGTCGCACTTGTGAAGCGTGCGGTACGTATCGGCCGAATCCTCCCCACACTCCGCTAACCCCTTGGCCGATAGGAGATTCACCTTGGGATCGTATACATTTAGATTTTTTGGGGCCTATCGAAAACAAGGTAATTTTGATAATGACGGATAGTTTTTCAAAATGGGTAGAGGCTTTTCCTATGTGTAATATGACGTCACAAGCGGTAATAGTAAGGCTTCGAGAAGTATTTTCGAGATTTGGCCTGCCCAGAAGCGTAGTCTCCGATAACCAGACGTGTTTTTCCTCGGAGGAGTTTAAAATTTTTTTGCTGCATAACGGCATAAAACAAATGTTTAGCCCACCTTTTAATCCTGCTTCTAACGGCGCGGCAGAAAATTGCGTCAAAAATTTAAAACGTTTTTTAATTAAAGGAAGAAAGGAGAATCAAAAAGTTGATTTATCGCGTAGCATATGCAGATATTTATTAATGTATAGGAATACTCCTCATTGTTCTACAAATATATCACCTGCTCGGTGCATGTTAAATAGACAGCTAAGAATGCGTTTAGATCTGATAAAACCTATAAACAATGACAGCAACGGGCATAACTCAAAAATTAACAAAAAAATTAAGGCGAATATTTTAGACTCGCAACGAACCCAGAAATTTTATTTCAGAGTGGGCAGGAAAGTGTCATTTTTTATAGGCCAACAAGTGCGGGTTAAAGATTATAGGGGTAGGAAGCCAATTTGGACATTAGGCGTAATAGTGGATACTGTTTCTAAAAATCTGTTCAAAGTAAACATTTGCGACGGAAACTCGATTTGGACTAGGCACGTAAATTAGATAATTTCGTTTAAACCGGGTTTAGACTTTGAGGACGAAAATGAAACCCTATCTTCGCAAGATGGTGAAGTGAGTGACTCTCTAAATAAAGATAAGATCAAGGTTTCGGAAGCTTGCCCGAAACACGAGACTGTTGATTTGGTTTTGGAAAACGAGGCAAGTAACGAAAGGTCAGTTGACCCCAATACGGGTTTAGCTAATAATGACTTCACTAAAGAAGATCGCAGAAGAAGCCTTTCGGTGGGTTCTTCCGTTTCTGAACGTCCTAGGCGAGTTAGGGCCCCTCCGGATCGGTTTTGTTTTTAAATGTAATCAAATGATAAGTGTGGGAGGGTGTAATGTATTAGCGCATTTGTAATAACGCCGTTGTTGCTATGGCAGCATGCGCGAGCACATGATCAGATATGAGGGTCTCGGTACCAAGTACCTGGACGCCTCTCAGTACATCATCGATACCCGGCACGTGCTCGATGCTACGCGGCTATCACGGGGCAAGCATTCGATGTAGATCCCGTATGTTATCTATGTTGTTACACACCATTGTGAGATTACCTAATAAATGTGCATTGGATAATACGTGTGGTTTCATTGCCTAAATGTGTGATTGCGGAACATCACAGGATGAAGCCTGGTTCTACCTCTCCGGTTATGTAAATTCTAAGAATACACGCATGTGGAGTAGTGAAAATCCCCATTTTTTTTGTAGAGTCCACATTGCACCCTCAAAAATTGGTGTCTGGTTAGCTGTTTCTCAAAGAAGAATTGTTGGTCCTATTTTTTTCCATGACACAGTTATAGCACAGCGGTATAGAACCAATATTTTGAATCCATTTGTGGAGCAATTATTTGACGACGAACTACGTTTTGAATATTTTTAACAGGACGGTGCAACCGCCTATACAGCCGCCGAAACTATTAATTACTTACGCAATTGATCAGTTTTCGATCAGACATTAAATTCTCACCTAGATCACCTTGTTTAACGGTTATGGATTACTTCGTTTTTCCTCATTTAAAGAACACTATTTTTAAAACACCAGTGTCAAATTTAGAACAATTACAAGAAAGGATTATTCAAGAATGTGGTAACATTTCTCCAGAGATGCTGGTCAACACTTTCGAAAATATGAAGAGACCTGTGAATTTATGCTTAGGGCATGGCGGTGGCCAATTTCAACAATTTATGTAATTATATTTATTTTTCTTTCTGTATATTCTTACTTTGTTAATTTTGTAAACAACAAAAATAAATTTGTATTTGTCTACTTATTTTATTACTCATTAGTTTGGCATATCATGTCATAATATGAATTTAACAAAATTTTAACCTAGATTTGGTTAGATATATCGTCCCCATATCATTGTGATCTAAACCAAGCCCCACGTTTTTTAATCCAAGTCCTCTTTGATGCAAATAATTTTTGCTAGCACGGTACAAGACATCTGATTAATTTGGAAATCTAATGAAGCCAAAATTAGTAATAAAAATGTTTTTCAATGGATATTTTAATCTGTCTAATTTGAGATCAAGAAGCTTCAAGTTGAAAATTGAAAGATCATTGACTTTAAACCAAAGAAAAATCTTACAAAACGATAACCATCTAAAAAGCTAAAAGTAACGGGTAACCTGATAAGTTTTATAGGCTTTCTTTAATAACTGCCTTCATGTTTGTCTAAATCAAAGGCTTCGTATAATAAAATTATCTATTTACTTTAAAATTAATCTTGCGGCAAAATCTATGTACAGTGTACATTGTTATTAGGGTAAAAGTACTACCTAAGTTATGACGGTAAAATAAACATTACAATATTCATTAAAATTAAGAATAGACTTGGGTAAATAGTGGCTAAGATTTACCGTAATTTTAATAAATTTTACCTATCGTTTAAAAATACCCAAGAAAAAGTTTTTCAAAAAACGAAAATATAATATTCCACCTTTCTACAATTAAAGAGCCCTTTTGTTCTTTATTATTCCACTTGGGAAAAAATTCAGGATTATAAATGGGAAACGATGCCATTTTAAATTATCAGACCAAAAAAAAGCGAAAGCAGGCGAAACGTCTTTGGATAGTATTAGAAAAATTATATTTAATAAACTTTGATCGGCTGTAGAATGGGGCTTTTTAAGTAAAAATTAATTTTACACTTTTATCTTTTACTTTTATTTTCGGTCATTTGATCAACTTCTTCCTTAAATTTTGGGATTACCAGTTATGCCGATGCGATAATCGAAAACCTGACATAAATGTGCAAGCATTATTATTTATTATTACTACACAGTTTTTAAAAATGCAATTATTTTTTTTTTATTGCTAAAAACTATTTACTTTAGATATACGAAGAGTGGTCTAGGTTAGGTGAGGTTACAGTGACAGACTTCTGGCACTGTCCAAATAGTCTCACGTAGTCCTATAAGGACCGTTGTCATACCACACGTGTTCCGCGGAACCTATCCGCATCAGCTTCCTGATTGTTATCGCAAAGGAGAACATAGAAGAATCTTGGCAGCTCATTCGAACCAGCCACTACCGTCAATAAACTTAGTGAATCGATCCATTTGCTTACTTCCTCCAGCTCATTAAAAAATGGTTCACCCAAGGCACTGAACTTTCTTCTAGCTAGGTCAGGGCATTCACACAAGAATTGCTAAATACTTTTCTTCTCTTCTTCATCTCTATAACTATTGCAGAAGTTATTAGCTGATATTTAAATACATTCGGAGTGTCTACCGAAAAGGCAATGTCCGGTGACTACGGCAGTGATATTTTTTAGGTGTTTCTGACTGTTCTGTAATAACGCTGCGATCTCCTGTTATCTAGTAGTGGCCACAATTGCTTGGAGATGCTACAGGTTGTTAGTTCTGTCCATCTGCTTTGGGTAAGTTGTTTAGCTATCCGATCTATTTCATCTTTGACTGATCCCAGTGGTCTAGCTACAGTATTATCCGCTAGTTCGACAGACATCAGTAGCCTCGTTACCATCTATATTGCAGTGGCCAGGAACCCAACACAAGGTGACTTGATGCTGAGCATCAAGTGTGCAGAGACTGTGGCGACAGCGCCTTACCAATCGTGGTCGAGAAAATGTTTTGAATTTTACCTAAAGTCTAAAAATTCAGAAAGCGGAAACATAAAATAAATTTTAGGACTACAGACTGGTACTGGATTAATCCTATTCTGATATGGTTAAAACTATTTTCGCAACATTTAAAGCAAAAATATAATTATATAAGATTATAAACTATTAAAATCAGTTTAATGCATAATTTAGTTCTGATTACCTTCTATGTTAGTAATAAATTTGCATGTAAATAAGATATCACTAAATAATTATAATCTAATATAGGAAAATTTAATTTAAAATTTTAGAATAATAATTTATTACTTCCAATTTTAATAAAATCAACTTTATGTTTTTAAGATTTAAATGGCATATTAAATATCAAGGTGTTTTACTACATCTATAGGATGTTTACAGAATTTTTGGCAAGGCCGTCTGAGTGAAATGTACTTAGAATTTCTTTAATTTAACTTTTGTTTTAAGAAATTTCCACAATATTTAAGGTTTATAACTACAGGGTGTCAGGAAAAAGAAGGTCAATTCGTTAACACTTGTTGCAAACGTTCGTGAAATAATGCAAAATACGCCAACAAATTGTATAAGACGCCTGTCCCAAGAGGTGGGAAGATCTTATGGAACATGCAGGACTATTCATAAGAAGCAGCTAAATTTATTTCCTTATAAAGTGCAAGTATTCCAAGAACTGCAAGCCGCATATTTTGAAAGACGCAGGAATTACTCTCAATGGTTTACCCAAAATTTATTGGAAAGAAATTATTTATTAGACCTGACATTTTTTTCGGATCCACCTCTTTGGTTATGTGAATTTTCAGAATACACGCATGTGGAGTAGTGAAAATCCCCATTTTTTTGTAGAGTCCTCATTGCACTTTAAAAAAAATTGGTGTCTGATTAGCTATTTCCCGAAGAAGAATTGTTGGTCCTATTTGTTTCCATGACACAGTTACAGCACAGCGGTATAGAGACAATATTTTGAATCCATTTGTGGAGCAATTACTTGACGATGAACTACGTTTTGGATATTTTTAACAGGACGGTGCAACCGCCCATACAGCCGCCGAAACTATTTACTACTTAAGCAATTTTTTCGACGACATATTGATCAGTTTTCGATCAGACATTGAATTTCCACCTAGATCACCTTGCTTAACGGTAACTTCGTTTTTCCTCCTTTAAAGAACACTATTTTTAAAACGCCAGTTGCAAATTTAGTACAATTACAAGATTATTACAGGATTATCCAAGAATGTGGTAACATTTCTCCAGAGATGCTGGTCAACAGTTTCGAAAATATGAAGAGACGTGTGAATTTATGCTTGGAGCATGGCCAATTTCAGCAATTTATGTAATTATTTTTCTTTTTCTTTCTGTATATTCTTACTTTGTTAATTTTGTAAACAACAAAAATAAATTTGTTTTTGTCTACTTATTTTATTACTCATTAGTTTAGCATATCATGTCATAATATGAATTTGACAAAATTTTAACCTAGATTTGGTTAGATATATCGTCCCCATATCATTGTGATCTAAACCAAGCCCTACGTTTTTTAATCCAAGCCCTCTTGGATGCAAATAATTTTTGCTCGCACGGTATAAATTTCAAATTTGGTACATTGCTTCACCACGCAGCTTACGATGATCCCATAATTTTCAAATGCTTAATGAAGTCAGCTGTTGTGGTATTACCATTGATACAAGATATGAATAAGTAAAACTTTTTTGTCCTACTAAGAACTTACTATAATCTTCTTCACATAACAGCAATTTAATCATGAATTTTGACTGGTCATTCATTTTTACTATTTCTCAAAACACACTGCCCGCTTTACTTGACGATTTGCATCTAAAAGACAACGTATTTGATTTTACATGACGAACCTCAAATCATAATGTATGATCCTTAGTAGAATAAATTTAATTTGAATTTAACTAGTCGCATTTAGCTAGAAAGGTTAGGAACTATTTACACACATTCTTTCCTAATCACTGGATTGGTCCGGACCAAGATGCTCCAGGCTCCTCACGGCTCCTGTTGAATGGCCACCCCGTTCCCCGGTTTTTTCAAGATTTTAATTATCGTTCCGATTGTGAGCCATTTAATAGAAAGAATCTTTCAACCTGTAGGGCAGTTTAGGTTAAAACCACAAATTTTTCAAAGGTTAAGATATTCTTTAATAAAGAGAACTTGCATATTGTGTATTTAAAAAAATGGAGGTGATATCGAGCAATTACTTTATATTATAATTTTTTTTTATTAGTAACGTACAATTTTATTAAAATAATTTGTTTTGAATATTTATTATCTTGTTATGATGTATCAAATTTATTTAATAAGTAATAGTAGGTTATTGTCTTAAGAACGAGTGATAACAGTGGGGTTTTTCTGTTATGTGAAGAAGTTTAACAATAATAAGTTCTTAGTATGGCAATACAATACTTTCATTTAACTGGTTTAGTACAACAGGCTTTTATCCGTACGCAACTATCTTTCCATTATTTTTGGCTAGTCCATTGCTTTCGGCATTATCACCTATTGCAAAGTTTTACTTAATTATATCGTGTATTCATGCTAATGCCACAACGGCTGACTTGATTTACCATTTGAATGTTATGAGATTACCGTAAGCCGCGTTGGCATCTGTGAAGGACCCATACTTTTCAAATTATCTCCAAAACGCATAATTTTATCAAAATTTTATGAGAGTTAAGAAATAATCAAAAACAAATGATTGCCTGAAAAATATAGCTTGGAAGTCACTGGCGCACGCACTAAAAATTAGGGGTCAGCGGGTACTTGATTATTTTTGATAATTGTTTTTTGTTGTGTTTTTCTCACCAGAAGTGACTCTTTAAGGAAAAACAATGTACCAAATTTGAAATTTATATATTATAAAATACTCCAATTCAAAAAAAAATTAGTTTTTAATTTTAAACTTTATACCGGGTGTCCACGGAAGGTGGTTCGCCCTTCTAACTTTTTTGTTTTTCAAGATAATTGAATACAATTTGGGAGATTTGTAAACGACATAAAATTGCATCTTTTGACAGGTGAGTCAACATTATGGAACTTCCGGTTTAACAAGTGACATAAACTTTCGATTTTTAAATGGGACACCTGGTATATTTTTCCTTTTTTTGACGCCATATGACATTCTGAATATAACGATGTGTCACTTGTCACTTTTTGTCATCAAAAAATATTTTTTTTCCAAATTTATTGTTTTATCTAGATGGCTATGAATACCTTAAAATCACTTATTTCAGTTCTTTAATCTTGGGAAAAATACCATGTGCTGTGTAAACTTTAATCTTTAAAGTTGTATAACTCATTTTTTTATGGCAACATGGTGGCTCGTCGGGTTAAGAAAAAAGAGGATTTTATTACGATTATTTTGATACCACACAATATTAGGTTTTTGAAAAGCTGCCATTAAAAAACGTTAATAAGTTAACAACTTTCCTAAAATGAAGCATCTTTTGAGAATAAATTTAGATTTAAATGCATCAAGTAGCCTGTGACACTGTGACCAGCAAACAGTGCTGGATTTACCATTAGGCTGAGTAGGCTGGCCTAGGGCGGCAGATTTTAGGGGGCGGCAAATTTGGCACAGAATTTTTTTTTTATCTTACAGAAATAAATGGTACAATCTTTATTTATGGTCGACGAGTAGTATTTTTTTAAATAAACTTTATTGTTGGCCGTGCCTGTTAATGGGAATAAAAAAAGGTAGTTGGAACTTTACTGGCTTTGCAGAAAGAAATTTCATTTTCAATAAAATAAGTAGGTAATCATAAATTTTTAAAATATTTATCTACACAAAATTATTGACCAAATTTGGGCGTGGTCTTAAAAAATTTTCGCCTGCAGCGGGCTTTTTCTTTCCCGAACACTTCATCTCTTTCACAACTCACGAGCCGTCACTGGTATAGGGGCGGCAAAAATTGAATAGCCTACTAGCGGCAAATTTGTAAATCCGCCCCTGCCAGCAAAATTCATAAAACAAAAATTGAAAATGAATTCTTTCTACATTCTCCAAACACTAATAACATATCAACTTTTTCACTCCTTGTAAAACTATTATTTTCCATGCTTTTTAAACAACAACCTAATTTACTTTGGCAGAAGCTGTCGGCATGTCAATTTTCTTTAAGGCTTGATTTTGTTTCAGTTTTGCTGGTCACAGGCTACTTAATGCATTAAAATCTAAATTTATTCTCAAAAGATGCTATATTTTAGGAAAGTTCCAAGTTAACTTTTTAAAGTTTTTTAATGACAACTTTTTAAAAACCTAATAGTGTGTGGTATCAAAATAATCGTAATAAAATACTCTTTTTTCTTAACCCGACTAGACACCATGTTGCCGTTAAAGAAAAAGTGAGTTATACAACTTCAAAGATTAAATTTTACACAGCAAGGTATGTTTGTTGCGACCAAAGCCTTGCCTAAGTCTTCTTAAAAAATTTCCTTTTTAGATTTCGATTTTTCTCCAACATTTTGAAATGCGTTTGTTACACTCAGCTGAAGTGGCTAAGATTTCATTTTTTGTAACTTTGACTTATGCAGCGGTCTTTTCAAATGTTGATCGTTTTGGAACTTCTATTCATAAACAATAATTTTTGTGCACGCTTTACAGATGACTTTGTCTCCACTAAGCTCCAACTCTTGGAAATTTTTGATCCACGAAGACGTTTTCGCCACCTTATAGACGTCTTAACACAAATTTGAAATTACTAGTTTCACGCGGAAAATACTGAAATCTTTCGACAATCTAAAACAGAAGTATGTATTGCAAATCGATATAATTTTTAGTGTTTAATTGCACAATATTATGAATACATGGCACTATTATTTTTCAATTGATATATTATGTAGAACATCTATAATGTTGAAATATTATTAATATGAAAATTATTAATATCTACGCAACATGCTAAAAAGCAGAACTATCACCACTGAGCTGCGGGGAGAAGAGGTCAGATTTAGGGCTGCCAAAGGGTGTCCGCAGGGGGGTGTCCTGTCGCCCCTCTTGTGGTCACTACTGGTGGATGACCTGCTGGCCATACTCTCCCTATGGAAGATCAGTCTGCAGGCATATGCGGACGACTTAGTCATATTAATTAAAGGAACCTCGGAGGAACGAATATCTAATATTCTACAAAATATCCTCAACACTATTTATGCATGGTGCCTGAGAGAGGAAATGTCAATCAATCCTCACAAAACGGTAATTGTGCCATTTACCAAGAAAAGGAAGCTGGGAAATCTAAGACCGCCTACCTTAAAAGGAGAGAGTATACCATTTGCAAGAGAAGCGAAATATCTGGGAGTAACCCTAGACAAAACGCTAAGCTGGAACTCTCATATAGAAAAGACTATCCGTAAGGCAAATCTTTCTCTATGGACATGTCGCAGAATTTGCGGAAAATCCTGGGGCATGGCACCAAAACAACTATACTGGCTTTATGTGACGGTCATCAGACCAAGGATCACGTACGGCTCTGTCGTTTGGTGGAAAAAGGGCCAACAACGACAGGCTCAAGCGAAACTATCCGGACTGCAGAGGCACGCATGCCTTGCGATCACTGGAGCCATTCGCACAACACCAACGGCATCGATGGAAGTCCTATTAGGACTTATACCACTTCACATATACCTGGAGAAGGAGGCCAAATGGGCCACCTACAGACTATATCAAGCAGCTACTAACAGGCCGCAGTCATGTATCATGGAGGACACCAACTTGTTGGGCGGCATGTTAACCTGCGACATGTTGAATATGCCCTCAGACATAATGACAAGAAAATCCAACAACGAACCGCCTTACAAAATCATCCACCCAAAAAGGGATGAATGGGTCAGTAACAGCGCCGACCTGTTAAAGGCGGAATTTGGAATATTCACAGACGGCTCCAAAACTAAAGAAGGTATTGGAGCCGGAATTTATGGCGAAAACCCAAAAATAGAACTAACTATCAGCCTGGGAACTATGACAACCATATTTCAAGCAGAGGTTTATGCAATTGAAATGTGTGCAAGACTGCTGACAGACCGACGGTATGCACATAAAACAATCAAGATATTTTCCGACAGTCAAGCTGCATTAAAAGCTCTTGAATCGAGATGGTGTACCTCAAAAACGGTGTGGAGCTGTCACGAGGCACTATCCGAACTAGGTTTGAACAACAAAATAACCTTAATATGGATACCGGGACACATGGGTCTGGAGGGTAATGAAGCTGCCGACAAGCTCGCTAAGAGAGGTGCAGCTCAAAAATTCACAGGACCCGAGCCGGTAATAAGTATATCTCATGCTACGGCCAGAAAGGCAATACTAGCTGAAGCAGAAAGCAAATGGGAAAGACACTGGTTGAATTTACCAGGTCTAACACACTCAAAAGCATTTATAAACAACCATATGAACCGACAGTTAACTGACAAACTACTAGAGCTAAACAGGTCATGCCTTAAAGCACTAGTGGGATTGTACACCGGCCACTGCAGACTGCGACACCACATGTATAAAATTGGAATAGCCCCAACTGATGAATGCCGGCTTTGCATGGAAGGTGCAGAAACAGCAGAACACGTAATGTGCAGCAGGAAGGATCAGATTCGCCCTATTTGGCGAGATGACTCTGCTGCCGGATGACATGAAAAATGTCTCCCCCAATATCCTCATTACCCTAATTAAAAGGTTGGACTTATTGGGGGAAATATAAATAAGGTGTGAGCCACAATAGACCGCATGGTCGCGGTGGAGGGTTGGCTGTAACCCACTCACTTTCAACCTAATATCTATTTGTATCTCTTTATTTCTATCGGCATTTTCTTTTCTTCTTATATTTCATTTTGTAATAATTGTTATTTTGTAAGGTTATACTTAAATTTATTGGTAGGCCAATATTACTTTAGTTTTATTATATTTATTTATTTTAAGGTTATTTTTGAATAAGGGTGGTTGTATGAGCAGCGTTTGTTGGATACCGCCGCCATGTTCCCAAATTACATGTAATTTATTTCTTCATCATAAATAAAGGCATTTATTATTATTATTATTAATATTATTATTATATAAATACAGTTTGTTAAGCCGATAATAATAACGCATTATTAAGTGACAATAAACAACCCCTAACAATATACCTGAAAACCCCGGAAACCCCTAATAAATACCTTGTGTACCTATAACCTAAGTGTTGTAAGATTGGAAAATCCCTGAAATAAGGACCGAACTGGACATTAAACCTTTAACGTTTTAAATTGTTTGATAAAGCCGAAAACATAAAAATATGCTTTTAAAATAATAATTTATTGAAAATATACATTTTATTATAAAATTGACAAAATGTGCAAAAAATGCTTTCTGAAAAGACGTTCACCCCTATAACTTTTCTGTATTTATAGATATTGAAATGAAATTTTAATATTATGCATTAGAGATGAGTCTGCATTTATTAGCATAATTTTCAATTTATTAGCACTTCCGGTTTGACCGGAAGTGACCTTGACTTTGATATTTTAAATGGGACATCTTGTATATTTTTACTTATTTGAGTTCAGCATAACATTATGAGTGAAATGACACCTTACTTGTCATTTTTTGACGTGGTATAACATTTTTATGTTTATTTTTTATTTTCAATCTAGAGTGCCTTAAGTTCCAATCGCAAATTTAAAAGCGTCATGCATTATTGCCGCCCTGTCTTTTCTAAAGAAATATAAAGGCAGCTTTGAAAAACAATTGAATAGTTTTAAAAACCAATATGGTTTTAAATTAAAATTTTAATGTTATTCGTTTTTATTAAACTTACATTGTGAATCATATAAAATGGTTAGTTTTACTAGAAATGAACAAATTGATATGCTTCTAATTTTTGGAGTGACCAGAAAAATTCTTCTGAAGCCACAAGATTGTATGTATTGTATATGTTTTATAAACTAACTAGCGTGTACCCGGCCTGCGTTGCAGCGCTTTCTCTGAGATAATAAGGCGAGTTCACCATCACGTCAAGATTTATAAATACAAACCCGAACAAACCTCTAAATTTATCAGTGTTTCTCTACAATATTATGCATGTATTATACATAAAAATCTTTCTCTTGAATCACTCTATCTATTTAAAAAAAAACCGCTTCAAAATCCGTTGCGTAGTTTTAAAGACTTAAGCACATATGAAAGAGGGGACAGACGGGCGACAGCGACTTTGTTTTATACTATGTTAAGATGACACTAACTTTAAATTAAAGCAATATTGTTTTTCAAAACCATTCCATTGTTTTTCAAAGCCGCCTTTATATTTTTTTAGAAAATAGCCATATGCATAACGCTTTTAAATTTGCAATTGGGATTTAGGGCAAATTTTTCAGTGTCAATTTTAAAATAAAATAGAAGTGTATGGTATCAAATTGTTGGAAAAAAAATGCTCGTTTTAAATATCCTAGTGAACCACCATCGTTCTATTGGAAAAAATGGAGTAAACGTCAAGAAAACAAAATTTCATTTTTTAAACGCTGGTGAAACTTAGAAAGTCAATTATTATGACATAATTTTAATTTTCATATACAAATTGACTATAAATCATGATACAAAGAAAGAAGAGATATGACATTGCGCATGTGGGCGGAGCCAAATCGACAGCCGCTTACGTCATGCGGTGCTAATTTTCTGGCGGGCTTCGTATAAAATACGTTTGGTTTTATGTACTATTGTTATTATTTGTTATACAGAAAGAGGTTTTTAGTATTTTTTTGGATTATTATTGTTGTTTGTTAGTGACAATTAGTTGTTAATATGCGTTGTGCAGTGGCGTTATGCATAGGTGACAATATGACAGCTTTTATTTGTTATAATTATCTGCAAAAGTATATACCTACATATTTATGATACAAATCAATGTAAAATATTTCAAATTTTAGCTTAAAAAAATTGTTCTCCTCCTCGTAGGTGAGATAAAAAAGTTTAATTTGACGAAATTGGTTTAAAATAATAAACCGTTATACAGGGTGTCCCAGATAAGAATGGACTCTACAGGGAACTCGTAAACCATAAGAGATACAGAGATGGTTAAATTAGAGAAAAGCTGCGCATTACTAAATCCTGTAACGTCATGTTTTTAAATTTAAAAAATTCCGAATGCTTCCGAAGATATTTGGATAAAACCGAATTTTCGCGATTTCGTTTTAATTGATTTATGATTTTATTTGAGGAGACATGTCAAAATAAATTTAACATTTTCATTGCCACTTTTTCTCTCCGACAAGATAGTTTTTTGATCCGACGTTTCGTTTAGTCACAACCATCATCAACTTTGTTATTTTAAATAGTAGGAAAATTTTATTTTATGCTTAATAAATTCTACGCTTTATTTTAAATCTAACGGTGTATCACACTTATTATTTATTAGACGTTTCGATATTTGAAAACACACATCATATGTTTTGTTATAAGTTTCTTTTAAAAAAATGTTTTAAAATCCAACTCATGTTTTGTTATAAGTTTCTTTTAAAAAAATGTTTTAAAATCCAACTAGTATTTAAATAAAACAATAAAAACAAAAATATTTTCGATAATGTGCCTATTTTCATTGATGATGTATTTTTAAATATCGAAACGTCTAATAAATAATAAGCGTGATACACCGTTAGATTTAAAATAAAACGTAGAATTTACTAAGCATAAACTAAAATTTTCATACAATTTAAAATAACAAAGTTGATGATGGTTGTGACTAAACGAAACGTCGGATCAAAATAATTTAACCATCTTGTAGGGGAGAAAAAGTGGCAATGAGAATGTTAAATTTATTTTGAAATGTCTCCTCAAATAAAATCAGAAATCAATTAAAACGATATCGCGAAAATTCGGTTTTATCCAAATATCTTCGGAAGCATTCGGAATTTTTTAAATTTGAAAACATGACGTTACAGGATTCAGTATTGCGCAACTTTTCTCTAATTTAACCATCTCTGTATCTCCTATGGTTTACGAGATCCCTGTAGAGTGCATTCTTATCTGGGACACCCTGATGTATGTGTGCCTTATTTTTTAATAATTGTTAATGTAACTCTTATTACTATTATGATAATTACCAGTCCTAGTATATTTTTTTTTAAGTCTGAATGAGTTTTTTACATCCTTATCCTTGGTCAAATTTATAGTCAAATGCAGTGGCGGACTGGAGCGGGTGGCCATCGCCACCGAGGCCAGAAGGTCTTTGGGGCCAATTGGTCCAAACATTTAAACAACCATATTTTTGTTTCAAAAGTTTTTCTTAATGAGGGTTGGGGCCATAGAGGTCATGTATAGCCACCGGGGCCAAATGATTCCAGTCCGCCCCTGGTCAAATGTTAAGAATATAAATTTATAAACAGACATCTCCAAAAATATTATCGTTTCCTATTGCATAAAGAAATCTTAATAAGCAAATAAATTGATTTTGGTCATTTAAGGCTCGAAACTGTTTTCTAAAAATGTTTAAGACTGCACATTTGTACAAATTTTTTCAAACAATTTATTGCTTAAGGTGGAAGGACCAAAAAATATAGGGTATTTTTTTATGATTTTGTAAAAATAAATAAGTAATTGTAATCATTTAAAAGATAAAATGCATAAGCAGACAATTATTTTCATTGATATCAAATATATGCTAAATTTTAACATTTAACCCAAGAACATCATGAAATACGTTCTGATTTATGAACCTCGCTATCCTTAAAGTACTTAAAATAATATGCACTTAAATCTTCCAAAGCAATAATAGCAAAATATGCAGTAAAATTTCTACTTTTACCGGCTAATCCTATGTAATTTTAAATCTCGTTAGCACCACATGACGTCATTGCGCGGACCGGACCGAATTGGGAATACGATCGATCATATCTTTCTTTCTTTGTATCATGACTATAAATTAACAGATTTAATTAATTTGTAGCACTCTAGATTAAAAATAAAAAATAAATATAAAAATGTTATAACACGTCAAAAAATGACAAGTGAAGTGTCATTTCACTCATAATGGTATGCTGAACTCAAATAAGTAAAAATATACAAGATGTCCCATTTAAAATATCAAAGTCAAGGTCACTTCCGGTCAAACCGGAAGTGCTAACAAATTGAAAATTATGCCAATAAATGCAGACTCATATGTTATGCATAATCTAAAAATTTAATTTTAATATCTATTAATATAAAAAAGTTATAGGGGTGAACGTCTTCTGAAAAACACCCGGTATATGCATTTTACCTATCTTCCGCCCTTTACATATGATCATTTTCATCGATAAAATAATTTAAAACATAGTAACAGTTATTTGTTCTTTTGTAACTTACACAGTTGATTAAAGTTAATCAATATTAAATTCTTTTAGCTAGTTGTTGTGTCGAAAGCGCTTAAAATACGATTGTCGGGTTGCAGAAAGCCTTGTATATGAGTAAATTTTATATTCCTATTGTAAAATATTTTACCAATCTTAATCGCATAAAGAATAAATAATCATTACGTCAATTACATTTATTACGAAAACTTTTAGTCATAATGTTCATCTGCCATAAAAGCCTGAGATTATTTTTATAAAAAGAAATTAGTTGTTATAACTAAGTGACTAAGAACGGTAATTAAGGAAGATATAATCAAAGGATGATGTTTTTATCTTCCGCTTTTATTTTTGTAAAAGTTATTAGGTAATTAAAATAAACTTTTTCCTAAAAGTTGTCAGTATATTTTAAATTATCTATGAAAGGTGATTAAATCTTATATAATAATTACCATGGGGGATCCCTTGTCCAACGGTCGACCACAAATCTGTACTCGGGAGGCATACGACACTATGTGCCATCAGCTCGATTTGTGGATATTTAGTAAAAACAATTAAGTTTAACATAATTTTGAGGTTAGTGTTGATTTATGAATGTATTATCTTACTTTCACCACACAAAGTATTAATTATTTAGTGTTTCTTTGTAAATAAATTTTAATTATCAGAATTTGTATTTTGAAGGACATAGTGTTCTATACCTGTAAAAAATTATAAGCCATAATACTGTACTCGGGAGGCATACGTCACTATGTCAAATTTTTACAAAAAAATGAGTATATTAAATGGAAATGGTATGCATTTTGGTAAAAGGAAAAGTAATAATAGACAAAATAAAAACTTACTTACTTACTACTTAACATTATGTGTAATCCCCACTTACTATTATATCGATCTAGTTAGAGGCATATAACACCAAGTGATTATATAGTGTTCTATGCCGCTAAATGTGTTGCTAAAGATATTACTAAAGATCCGAGGCATACAGATATTATTACCTTGGTGTCTTAGGCCTCTGAATAAAAATGCTCATAGTGTTAAAAGTCTACGCTGTTTCTCAGCTACCTTAACTAATTGGACTTGGTATTGTATGCCCCATAAAATAGTTTAATTTTCTGAATAAAACTACATAGTTACCTAACTTTTTGTAAAAATTGAACCTAGTGTCGTATACCTCCCGAGTACAGAAATGTATCAAGAAGAATTCAATGGAAATTAAAAAAATTGGGCAAAATTCGCCTATTTTAAAAAAAAATCAGCAATTGGAAAATAAAACTAAATAAATGTGCCGTTTTATTCTTTTCTGCAAATTAACCTCTGTTTGTGTATAATATTATTGATATATAATAATAATAATAATAAATATATTTATTTGTGCCAAAATATAAAATAAATTTTTAAAAATTATAAAACATAATATATCGGTGACAGTAACATACCAGTTTACACAAAAATGTAGAATAGTTTAGTTTTTATTTTATATCGGATTGTATATTGGTATATGTTATGGAACTATTCTATTAAAAAGAAGTTTTATATTTTTCTTTATAATGTAGGGTAAACATACCAGTTATTGGACCTATGCGAGCTATTGGACACCCAATTATATCAGCATAAAACAAGAATTCTGTATTCAGTAGTTCGCTAAGTTTTGTTTAATTGTACTATTAGTATCAATATTGACATAAATAACATTTGATTGATGTTTCGGTTTTGGCGCCAAATGTGACATTCTTTGGTCATGCACAAGAAATACGGTTTTCTTACGTTTATATTAAGAAGTCTTAGGTAAATTTTAGTGTCATAATTAGTGGTCAAATTGTTCCAAAGTGCTCCGTATAAATATACAAGGTACTGGTGTAGTAAAGCTAATTATTTTTAAGGTTTGAATCAATATATTTAAATTAGGTTATGTCTTACAAGTGTGTCCAATAACTGACCAAAAATATGATTATTTTCAGTTGTTGGACACCTGTCCAATAACTGCATATTGCAAAGCTAGTACAGTTTTTGTGTGAAATGTTAGTGCGTCTTCTCTGTTTCCGGCACATCCGATTTTGGGTCACTATTCACAGTGTAGGCAGTTATTGGACGCCCGTCCAATAACTGGTTACAATCTGTCCTATAACTGAAACTAAGTTTTTTATGTTGTTAATTTTTAGTCATGCCCAAGAAAAATGAATATAATTCGGAATCGATGGAAGCTGCGATAAATGAAGTCAGGAATAACAAAACGTCATATAGAAATGCGGCACATAAATACGGTGTACCCAAATCAACACTGGAAGTTAATAAAAAATCCTGGTCATAAGGATACATGCGGCCCAAATCCAATTCTTTCAGCAAGGGAAGAGTCTGATCTTGTAAGGTAAAGTTAGTTTAGTTGGTTGGATATTAAACTGTTGAATATTTTATTTTTATTTTTGCAGGTGGATAGAAGAGCTAGCTAAACGTACAGAAAAAAAATGACAGCAAATTGTGCGATAAATCGAAAAAAGTAGAAAGTAGCGAATGTTATGAAGTAGATGAGCAAGATGAAACCAACAGCCCAATTTGTGAAAATTCGCCGGGAAAAATAGAAAGTGAAGAAGGAATCGATACGGACGATTAATTGAAAACTGATAGCAAAATTTGTGAGGAACCAAAAATGGGAAGTGACAAAGATTTTGAAGACTATGGAACAAAAGTGGGCCAGATGTCAGAAAATAATGCAAATGACGACCTGGACGTCGAAGAACTATTTAGCATGTACCAAAATGAAATGAAAAATATAAGTGAATATAGTTTTAAGTTAATAAAAGTTTTTGAACACTGATTATAACTTTATTAGAATAGTTGACATAGGAAAGGTTTTCTCTCCTCACACTTACGTCACTGGTTCACCAAAATGTGACTTTTCAGTTACTTCTCATCTGCTTATAAAAGTCTTTACAACATTTACCACTCCAATTTTATAATTTTTCTTCTCTCCTCACACTTATAGTGCGATGTCACTAATTTGACACTTAGCTTACTGCTATATTAGCTTAATATCTTGGTTTTTGCCAATTCTCCACGAATGACCTGTTGCTAGGTATACCATTACGGTGGACGTTTTTCCAATTACTTTATTTGTCCTCTCCATCATCTTTTAGCTCCGTTTGGACTATTTGCACCTGCTATTTCTCTTTTTCTTTATTCTCTTCTCATGATAATGACTGTTTATACAGTCAAAACATGGAGAGAATTTACCCTTAATTAAAACTTATCTTAATATACCCTTAATTAAAACTTATCTTAATATACCAGTGGAGAAAGACTTAAAGTGTCTTATTGCTTTCCCTTTAAACATACACTCCACTTAAAGTATGGACTATTTCTTCAAATTTAAGTGAAGTTCGCGTCTAATTTCAAGTTTTATAATATTACGTTGTCTATAGGTTGGAGTGTATCTGCTTAAAAACTCCTAAAACTCCGCCATTATTTACCCTGTCGTCTTTGGAGAAAAGAGCTGGTAAGATAACAATTTCACAAACTTTTACAATGGAAGAAAAGTGACGCAGATCGCAACAAACCCGCTCATTTTTCAACAGATGACACCAGGCGTTTGTCATCGATCAGCTGATATTGGGACTTGATAATATGAGCAAGCACGCCGAATTAAAAATAGCGTTTTTGTTTTTTGTTGCATTTTATTTCGTTTCAAATATTTTTAGTGATTTACGTGCCTTTGACTTTTACTTTAATTGGCTTTTAATTACTTTTGTGTGGTCAGTAAACCCAGTTAGTTTATGCCATCGATAAGCCATAAGTTTTATTTAATCTGAACCCCGTTTTTGTTCGACTTTTCTGAAATTTTTCTTCTTAAAATGCGGATTCTCAACGATTAGGTTTCTAATGTCAAATTTTCGAATTATGTAATCCTTTTCTGTTTTAAAAAAGTAAAGATTATTTTTTTGATTTTGGTAGGTACCTTCACCACTAACACCACGCCATAGTGTTCAAAAATAAAAACTTTCCTTAATTAACCTGAATTTGAATGAATTATTTACGGTTTTCCTAGTTTTGATCGTTTTTTATGATGCGACTACTATTAAACTATCTTAATTAGTTTTATTATAGTAATATAATTCAACATTAGCTAGTACCTAATTTAGGGAAGTTATCACAGTTAATGGCTTAAATTTTCGAACTGAACGTAAATAGGTGGGTATACAGAATAAAAAATGTGATAAACTAAATGTCACTGCTATTTAAAAAGAAAATACTGGTTAAATTTGGTCAAGTTTGACCTTTAATTCAGGTTTAAATGCAACATTTTATGTGTTTGCGTAATAGGATACATATCAACAGTATAAGCAAAAAGTCTGTTTACCATTAAATTAATTTTTGTCATAAAGTATTTACCATTATGTTAGCCTATATAGAGGCTAGTTTAGAAAGGTAATCGTATTAATATATAATATGATTGAGAACAAATCTATAATAACCATTTTTGGGTACGTACCTTACGTAAGTCCATAACTGTTAAAGTAGGGCTTCCATTGGCAAAAAAAATTGAATTCTTGAAGTAATTGAAGTTTTGAATTTTATGTTGGCCTATATAAATATTGCAATAGAAAGGTAAGAGTATACCAATCTATAATCAAATCCCACAGACATGTAATATACAGGGTGTCTCACGGTCGATGGTACCTTAGACGTTTCGGACGAACCAGTAAAGGAATCGTTCTGAAAATTTGGTCGCGTACATAAACGGACATGCTCTACCAACCTAAAATATTTTTAACAATACAGTGTTGCCGCTTCCGCACAAAAATAATAGTAACTTCGATTTTTTAAATGCAACAGCTTATATTTTATTTTATTTTCGAAACCCCCATTACTTTCCTTACAATTTTTATTAACTCTACTCTATACTAATCTCTTACCGTTTCTAAGATATAAATTAATTTCCGTTTTTTTTTTGTCCGAAAACGCCACTTTCAAAAATGCTGATAATTTTGAACTCTAAAACACTGAAACCTTGAAATTTGGTAAAAAGTTAACTAATACCATAGGGCTCTTTGCCCTAGTCCCAAATCTTAGTTGCAATATACAGGGTGGTTGAAAAATACACTTATTCTGGTTACTTGAAAAAGTGACCAAAAGTCCTTTTTTTCAAAGGTAACACTCTGTATATTATTACGGATTTGAAAAGCTGCTAAAATTTCACTTAATTCTTGTATATCATACCTGTACCTAACTAACTAGTTTAACCATTTTTTTGACGTATTAAGCATAATTTGTAAAATTTTCTATACAATTCAATTTTTATTCGGTTATTAGTAAGTTAGCCATGACAAAAACTGATGTTTACGTATATTACTATGGTTATCGTTTTAACATTTCATTAAGTTTAGATAAAAGATAGCAATACATTTTAAAGTCATGGAAGAAAACTATACAAATGCAGTTCTTATGAATTTATTTATTTTATTTGGACAATGCGTGTTTGCATTAACATGCAAAAAACATTAAAACTAAATTTTTCTTGAAATCCATGCACTCAACACCCGCATATTAAAGTGTTTGGATGTAAACGGCCAGCGTTTTGAACATCTGTTAAAATAGCATTTTATTAGTTATAATTTTAGTAGTCGTTTATTATTTGACTACCTAGTTAACATTTAATAAAATTGTCCTGGATGGATATGAATTTTCTAAGATTCATTGGCGGTAAATTAGAGTACATTTCGTTAAACTTTATACATATCCTGGCGATAATTCACATTGTCCTAATAAAATAAATAAATTCATAAGAACTGCATTTGTATAGTTTTCTTCCATAACTTTAAAATGTATTGCTATCTTCTATCTAAACTTAATGAAATGTTAACACGATAACCATAGTAACATACGTAAACATCAGTTTTTGTCATGGCTAACTTACTAATAACCGAATAAAAATTGAGTTGTATAGAAAATTTTACAAATTATGCTTAATACGTCAAAAAAATGGTTAAACTAGTTAGTTAGGTACAGGTATGATATACAAGAATTAAGTTAAATTTTAGCAGCTTTTCAAATCCGTAATAATATACAGAGTGTTACATTTGAAAAAAGGACTTTTGGTCACTTTTTCAAGTAACCAGAATAAGTGTATTTTTCAACCACCCTGTATATTGCAACTAAGATTTGGGACTAGGGCAAAGAGCCCTATGGTATTAGTTAACTATTTACCAGATTTCAAGGTTTCAGTGTTTTAGAGTTAAAAATTATCAGCATTTTTAAAAGTGACGTTTTCGGACAAAAAAAAAACGGAAATTAATTTATATTTTAAAAACGGTAAGAGATAAGTATAGAGTAGAGTTAATAAAAATTGTAAGGAAAGTAATGGGGGTTTTGAAAATAAAATATAAACTGTTGCATTTAAAAAATCGAAGTTACTATTATTTTTGTGTGAAAGCGGCAACACTGTATTGTTAAAAATATTTTAGGTTGGTAGAGCATGTCCGTTTATGTACGCGACCAAATTTTCAGAACGATTCCTTTACTGGTTCGCCAGAAACGTCTAAGGTACCATCGACCGTAAGACACCCTGTATAAGGAGACCCCATTGTTTACATTTTGTACCGATCAGAAATAGTTTTAACATAAATCAATGATGATAAGTTTCTGTTGATTGCCCTAGATCTACCACCTGTGTTTGCAAACGAAGGTTAACCTTAAAAGCAATGGTGTAGAAATATATTGATTATTTTTTATCCTAAAAATGATGAATGAATGTAAAAATTATTATTTACCTAATTCAGCCGATACTAGGTGGAAATCCATAATTATAGTATTATGGGATACAGTTAAACAAAGTTGAACTTGTATAGTATTTGTAGAATTATACCGTTGATCTTTTGACTGCAATAAACCCTTAGTATACCTTTGACCATAAAATAAATAATGAAATCCCAAATTTTAAAACCTTATATCGAGCAGAGCCGGACCAGGTACAAATTTAATTTATACCTATGCCTGATTCATATACGAGTATAAATACAAACTAATTTTTAATAATTTTAGTCTTTAGTGGTTTTCCGGCGAGTAAGTTTTAGTTAGGCTTATTAGTGGCAGAATGTGGCGTCCTTGGAATTGTGCTGATAGGGGGGCATCTTCAAGTGTCATTTTTAAAAGAAAGCATTTATCTACCGATGCCAAACTAATAATTAAAAATGTGTATCAATCTTTGTTGAGTAGAAATTTTAATTCGATGGATGTTTTAGCAGAGACGTCTACTTTGACAAAAACTCCTTTATCTTCGGTACTTAAACCTGTTAATCCTAGAAAAAATCGGAGTGATTCTGGCACATTTAGAAGCATTGACGAAAATGACATGGATTTATTAAGAAGAAAGATTTACCAAATGTATGAGGCACCAACTGTACCCACTTTGATTTCCCTCAAAGAGCGGCTGATTAAAGACGAAACAAATATCTCTTGTTGCCTTTCAAGCCTTAGGAAAATATTGCGTAAAATTGGTTTTAAATACCGAAGCATTAATAAAAGACAAACATTAATGGAATCTCAACATTTACGGGAATGGAGACTTAAATATTTAACAGCTGTTAAACAATTTAGAGAAGAAAATCGTTCAATTATTTACCTTGACGAAACATGGTTCGATACCCATGACACTCCAAGAAAAGGTTGGGATGATTCTTCCAAAAAATGTCAAACCAAGGCACCATCAAATAAAGGCAAAATAATCACAATATTACATGCTGGTTCGGAGAACGGGCTTGCTCCAAATTGTTTGTTGCTTTCAGCTAATAACATAGCAGATTCTTCTTTAGATTACCATCAAGATACCGACGCACAACTTTTTGAAGATTGGTTAAAACATAAACTCCTTAAAAATATACCTGAAAATAGCGTCATTGTAATGAACAATGCTAGTTACCATAGTCGGCAAGCAAAAATCATTCCCAATTCTAATAATACAAAAGCAGATATTCAAAATTTTATGATTGAAAATGATTTATATTTTGAAGAAACTTTCAAAAAACGAGAACTGCTAGAAGTAATAAACGCTTTTAAAATAAATAAGGAATACGAGTGTGACAAACTTGCAGCAGAAAATGTACATACAGTGTTGCGTATTCCTATATACTATTGTATATTCAATCCTATTGAGCTAATATGGCACCAATTAAAATCCAATATTGAAAGAAATAATATTTCTCCTACATTAAATGCATCTGTAGTAGAATTAATTAAAAACGAAGTAAGAAAAATTTCTGCAGACAACTGGAAAAACTGTGTACAGCATGTACTTAAGGTGGAAAATTCTTACAATTGTATGATTACAAATGTTCTACCCTTAATTATAAGTTTAGGCTTAGATGAAGATAGTGATAGTGATACAGAGTTAAATTTTGAATAAAATATCAATAGTTTTTTAGAATTTAATTAATTTTTATTGTACTTATCCTAATAGTTATACTTTTAAATTATATTATTTTCAATTATCATTAATTGTAATCATTATTTTACATTTATTATAGGTACCTACCTAAAACTAAAAATGCCTATCTATTTATTTTAAATTATAAAAATAAATCATGTGGTGTAGGTACATTTTCAAGCCGACCTTGATCCCTTTGAAGAGGTTGGGGCGTATACAATAGGGTTTAGTCAGGTAGTTTATTTTTGGCAGTAAGAGTCAACGGTATAATTCTGGAAATACTATACATTTCCACTATATTACCAATAAAATGACATGTTTCGCTAACACTGTGGCTTTGTCAGATGACAATGATTTAATAAATGTTGAAAATAAAAAGGGGGTGTAATATAATTAAATTATTGAAGATGTAAATAAAACAGTGGAAGGGTTACAATAGCGTGAAAATATAACAGAGGGTTTAAAAAATTAAATTAGGTACAGAAAGGGTAATTTACAAAATCTTAAGTATACAGTGTCCGCAAGAAAGTCCGCATCAAATGGTATTTTTTTTTATTATTAGGTATAGGTAAAAATTGAAAAGGCAGTTAGTTTTTGCTTACCTAAAAACCAAAAATGACGTATACTGAAGCAGCTGCACGACTTGCGTTACCTGTCAAATTTGACATTTTTAATAAAATAGGTTCAAAAATGCCCTTATTTAACAAAATATCGAAAAACTTTATTCGAAAAAGTTGTTTATTTAGGCATTTATAGTCTCTGTCCGAAATTTTGACTGTCTAATACAATTTTTATTTTTTGCCAGGTTCTTGAAAATTTTGATCAACACTCGTAGATTAACTTTTATACATCGATGTAAAACCATTTGCCTTTACTTCATTTGTAATCTTAATGCAATTTTGTCTAAAATTTTTGTTTCCTATTATTTGTTTTGCTTCAAAAACTGAAATTGTTATTGATTAGTATGTAATGTTTGATGCAAAGTTTATCTAATTACATCAGTTTTGCCAAAACCGACGTTTCCTATTTTTCTTAAGTTAGTAAACAGATGTACAAAAAGAAAATATTAGAAAGCTTTCGTTGAAATTTTACTTAATTAAAATTGGATTAAAAAGAATATATATTAATCGCTCGAAACATTTTATTCAACAAAAATATAGTTTAATATTAATATTTAATTTAATATTAATTAAGTAAAATTTCAACGAAAGCTTCCAATATTTTCTTTTTGTACATCTGTTTACTAACTTAAGAGAAATGAGAAACGTCGGTTTTGGCAAAACTGATGTAATTAGATAAACTTTGCATCAAACATTACATACTGATCAATAACAATTTCAGTTTTTGAACCAAAATAAATAATAGGAAACAAAAATTTTACACAAAATTGCATTAAGATTACAAATGAAGTAAAGGCAAATAGTTTTACATCGATGTATAAAAGTTAATCTACGAGGGTTGATCAACATTTTCAAAAACCTGGCAAAAAATAAAAATTGAATTAGACTGTCAAAATTTCGTATAGAGACTAAAAATGCCTAAATAAACAACTTTCTCAAATAAAGTTTTTCGATATTTTCATAAATAATGGCATTTTTTAACCTATTTTATTAAAAATGTCAAATTTGACAGGTAACGCAAGTCGTGCAGCTGCTTCAGTATACGTCATTTTTGGTTTTTAGGTAAGCAAAAACTAACTGCTTTTTCAATTTTTACCTATACCTAATAATAAAAAAAAATCCCATTTGATGCGAACTTTCTTGCGGACACTGTATAATCAACAGAATAAATTTAACAAAGGTGAATTATTTAAATCTAATTAATCATTAAGTATCAGGTCCTGTGTAGTACTGCCTCGAGTCTAGACCAGTGGTTCTCAACCTTTTTGTGGTGGCGGAACACTTTTGGTAGCAATAGGAAAATGGCGGAATACCACCTTTGTCAATATATTTGCGGTGAAGTAATCAGTTTATCAAATACTATCTCATGATTCAGATTAGTTGATATTACTAAATTATTTCGCCGAACACCTGGAAGAGGTTTGCGGAACACCGGTGTTCCGCGGAACGGCGGTTGAGACCACTGGTCTACACCAGTGATTCCCAAAGTGGTCCAGGTGAACCCCCAGGGGTCCACGGGAGACTCGACGGGGGTCTACGTTGGCGTGACAAAAAAATGGGGGTTCACAATTCGTAAGCGGGGTCCACGAAAATTTACCTGGTTTCGATAGTGAAGAACTAAAATTTTTTGTTTTTATAGAAGTAACGTTACGTTACTAATGTTTAATTTTAATTATTTTACAACTGTTCATATTACAATGTAATGTTAACCTTACAATGTAATATGATAACAGTAATAATTAATAGTGTAATAATTACATATATTTGAATAAATACAAAACAAGAAAATATACCTACTATTTTTCTTTTTATTTTTACCACTCCGGTAGTTTTCTAAATAAAATAAGTGAGAATTGATTGGATTCTTGTGCTGTGAGTAGATGCCAAAAAAGTAAAGTTGGATGTATTCACTTTTTTGATTGGCCAACTTTACTTATTTGATATTCACTCGCAGCACAATTAATTAATTAACCAATCAATTCTCACTTTTTTTTTCGAAAACTGTTAATTCGTGGTTGGAACTCAGCCACAACGCAAATGTCCATAGTAAGATCTAATCTTCACATTCTTCGTCGAGTCTTGGGAATATGGTAGAAATATAGCTGCAGGGGGTCCACCAGAACCAGCAAAATTTTTAAAATGGTCTATGAGAAAAAAAAGTTTGGGAACCTCTGGTCTAGACAGTACAATCATTAATATCTTTGAGAGTTCTTTTTAACTTATTTTGTATTTTTGAGTTGGGATCTTTTTTAAGTAATATGGGGTATTCCTTTTCTAGAAAAGTATCTATTTTGTCTTATATTCCCCTTTACCCAAAATAACAATTGAGTTTCCTTTATCTGCCGTTGTCATAATTAAATCTTTCCCACTTATTTTTGATTGGATAGATTTTATTAGTGATTTTTCTATGTAGTTGTGTATAGGCGTGAGTTTGTTTTGTATGGGTTTTTTGACATTTTCTTTTGTTAAAATATAGTCAAAAATATAATCCCAATACTAATACAAAAAAAATCATATAAACGTTAATGTGTGAGGTAGAATTATCACTTAACCAGATATCTGATTCAAATTTAATAATGAAAAACAAAAACAAATAACACTAAACAAAATATATCCACACATAGAAAATAGTGAAAAAGATAAATATAGAAAAACAACATATTTTGGTCCAATTTCTGATAAAATAGCACACATAATTTCAAAAAACATCATAAAAGTCACATCAGCACAAAAAAATTCTCACTTATTCTTCAATGCCCCTTAAAAAGCAGGAGTTTATAGGTTAGCTTGTACCGAATGCAATAGCTTTATACAGGGTGTTCATTTAAAAACTTCCCACCTCGATTTTCCTGCTTTAAAATGAAAATGTGGAAAATCGCTTGGACCCGTCGATTTTTATTTTGAGGGGGACATCTTTTGCGTATATTGTCAATCTTGTTACTTCAAGCCCCTAGGAGGGAGGGGGGTAAGAACTAAATCTTAAATGGATACCCCTATTTTATATAATTTTTTTGGATTCTGCATAAAATTCTGAACATTTTTTAATAAAAGCATTATTAGTCTATACTTAACAGTTACCGAGATATTGACTCTTGAAAAATGACATTTTTGAGCTTTGACAGCGTCTAGCTTTCTAACTGTACGTCTTAGAGCAAAACGGCTTACATGTCCCTATCTTCGATTTTTATTATCTTTCCAATAGTGTTAACTTCCGGTCAAACCGGAAGTAATATATTTCTTACATCCGGTTTAACCAAAAAATCACACTATTTTAAAGATAATAAAAATCGAAGATAGGGACATGTAAGCCGTTTTGCTCTAAGACGTACTCTTAGACGCTGTCAAAGTTCAAAACTATCATTTTTCAAGAGTAAATATCTCGGAAACTGTTAAGTATAGACTAATAATGCTTTTATTAAAAAATGTTCAGAATTTTATTCAGAATCCAAAAAAATTATATAAAATAGGGGTATCCATTTAAGATTTAGATCTTACCCCCCCCCCTCCCTCCTAGGGGCTTGAAGTAACAAGATTGACAATATACGCAAAAGATGTCCCCCTCGAAATAAAAATCGACGGGTCCGAGCGATTTTCCACATTTTCATTTTAAAGTAGGAAAATCGAGGTGGGAAGTTTTCAAATGAACACCCTGTATATAGGTCAAACAGGAAGAAATTTTAATATTAGATTTAATGAACATAAGGCGTCTTATTTGTTAAATAGGGAAAACTCTAATTGAGCAAAACATTGCTTGGAGACAGATAATTTTTTCCCAGATATTAATAATTTTCTTTAAAAAAGTTGTATAATGTTTTAAAAAGTAAGAAACTTAATATCTTAGAATCAATTGAAATTTACAAACATAATAAAAATCCTACCATAACCTACTAAATGACTAAACAGACCTGTTAAATTGCCCACTATTCACAATACTTAAGGATAAATAACTAAATTAAGAAATAATAATTTGTACTATATTGCTATGAGTATCCTTTGTCAAACCTATTTATAATGGTACACTGTAGTTTTAGGGTATTCAGTTTGATAATGTAGTAGTACTATAAAACTGCAGTCACTAATATTTTAAACAATATCCTTCTCTTCTATAGGTACATCAAAAATATGCGTCAGAGGTTACTGAACCCCCCTATTTTGAATATTTGACAATTGTTTTTTTTTGTTTTGTTTCTCTCAAAAGATATAACTCTTTATGTTCAAGCAATGTACCCAATTTGAAATTAATATCTTATTAAATATTCTAATTAATAAAAAAAAATAGTTTTTAATTTCAAACTGTATATCGAACATGAGGGCCAAAAATAAAAAATGGTATTATAAAAGTCATAATATTATTTTCGCTCAAGGAAGGAATTGTGGACAGTGCATCAAGAATTAAGCTAACCGGGCAACTCTGATTATGAAAAAATCATTTATGCTAATGTAATATGTGTCACAGTCAAAATTACTTGTTAGTTAATTATGGTTTAAAATATTTGTGCCCTCCGACATAAATGTCTTCTTTTTGGGTCTGTGTAAGACCAAAAACTGATAAAATGAGGATTTCCTTGACAGTAAAATTTAATATTTAAAAATAATTCATGCTGTAGGTTAGGTTAGGTTAGGTTAGAGTGGCAGACCTCTGGCATTGTCGAAACAGTCACACGTAGTCCTATAAGGACCGTTGTGGTACCACACATGTTCCGCGGAACCTATCCGCCTCAGCTTCCCGATGGTTAACGCGATCGTAGAAGAATCTTGACAGCTCATTCAAACCAGCTACTGCTGTTAATAAACTAAGTGAGTCGACCCAGTTGCAGGCTGCTCACTTCCTCCAGATCATTAAAGAATGGTTCGCCCAGGGCATTGAACCTTCTTCTCGCGAGGCCGGGGCATTCAGACAAGCAATGCTGAATACTTTCCTCCTCTTCTTCATCTCTGCAACTTCTACAGAAGTCGTTAGTTGGTATTTAATTTATCCAAACTCAGTTTGAGGACATTCCAATCTTTTCATATGGCGGTAAACAGTCTCAAAGATACCGACCTTACAATCAGGGTTGTCAGATCTTTCTTCTTCAATTCTTTAAGTTTTTTTATTAAAGATGTTTTATTTATATCAGTATTCAATTGTCAGTCAGTAACTTTCTTTGAAAGCTAGTTTGCAAATACACTTTAAACCGAGGAGTTTTGAGTGTGACAGAAAAAAATAACAAGCCATTCATAGTTATAATAATACATTCTTTAGTCCTTAAGAAACAATATAACTGAAATCAAGACAAAAAGTGTTTTCAGTGTTTAAAAACAACTAATTAACAAACCCTTGTTTCTCATATACTTATACATAATATATTAACAAACCAAAAAATTTGGTAGAACTGGCAACCGTTCACAATTTATGCACGTTGTCAGGGGTGATAAGCGCCAGCTACCTGCAGCTGGTATAGCAGAAGCGGTCCCCAGCCCGTTCAACGATCGATTCTGTCAGACAGAGAAAGGTCAGTGACCGCGGATGGCGTGGAAGAGACCATGATAAAATATACGTGATTTGGATGAATGGACGGGCCGGGGAATGGTCCCAGAATGGAGTTCTGGTAAAAAAAATTAAAGCCTTTTCTGAGCAGTGTCGTCTTTGAGTTACCTTATATTTATTATTTTAATATAATATTATTATATATACAGTGGGTTTCTAAAGTGTAGTATGTACAAACACCTAATGTTAAACAAAGTTATAAGTGTGTATACGCATTTTAAGTATTTGTTTGGGACGCCTATGGTTAGGAGTTTCATACTGTTTTATGTCATTAAATTGACCTAAGAAACACTATATTTGCACACGTTCAGCGTGTCTTCCGAACAGGCAATGTTCGGTGACTACGGCAGTGGTGTTTCTTAGGTCCTTGCCATTGGGTCCTTCCGACTGTGCTGTAATAGCGCTGCGGTTTTCCTGTTATCAAGTAGGGGCCACAATTACCTGGAGATGCTACAATTCCTGCTGTAAATATAAGACAGACTATGACAGACTATTTAAAATTGCTTTCAGTTAGTTAATATTTTCTAAGTTTGGGTAATTATAATGTTATCATTTTTCTTATTACCCTTTAAATATAATATTTACAAAACAAACTTCGCAAAATAAATTATAATTATTATTGTTTGGCAATAGTAAGCGATAGATCCTTCGATGTTGGCTCTTCCTATACTGGCATCAATTGTCCTATAAGGTATAACATCTATAATTTTTAAGTCCGGTCCTGGAATTCATACCAACTTATCAGAATTAAATAGACCAGGATTTACAGTGTCATATGTCTTGGAATCCATCTTGGGAGAGGAATTAAATAATTGACTACGTCAACAAATCTCGCTATACTTTGACAATAACATTTATTATAGCAATAAAAGCTGGGTTTATTTGTTTACTTTTAGTTTTAATTAAATAAATTTCGCGCAGCTATCTTTATAAAAATTAAAATACTTGAAACTTAAGCAAGTGTAAAAATTGGGCTAATTGGTTTCGAAACCAGTTACTTCCAACCAAGTTCATTTTGTTTATTACATCACTTGGTTCGAAAGAAAGTGAAGACGTTAAACATTATGGATTCTTGCATTTTGTTGCGTTGATTCACATAACATTTAAATCAGGTTCGACACAAAAGGTTAATTTGTATGTGAGAATCGTTTACACGAAGTGTAACCTTTATTATTAGCTTGTAATTGGATTTAGCTACAGGGTGTTTAGTTAAATCTTGGCTAATTTTGATCTTGAAATCCCGGAATAAAAGAATATCTTTTAGGTACGGTTTAATAATATTATACACAGTAAAAACATCAATTGATTAACAGCAAGAGATGTCTGATTAAATTAATTTAATTATACTTTTTGATTTAATTTTATACAAGTCGTATGATTTGTACTGTTTTTTACATAAAATATTGAATATCTGTTAATCAATTCGGATCAATTGTATAAAATATGCGCCAACCCTATAAATCATGTTTGATTTGACAGTTTAATCGATCGGGAGTACCACTCCATAAGAGTGAGAGAGAGACAAGTCAATAGGTGGCAGCACCCCCGTGAAACTTTAAATTGGTATTTTGATTCTTCAGCTGACCGAGGAGCCTGGTTCTGTCCATAGACAATGTACCTTTAGATACGTACAGCTTGTCTCTTGCGCAAACAAATGTTACGTTTTATGGGTGAAAAAATACGTCCGAGCGCATGACTCGCCGGTCAGCTGCCTTCCCTCTGGGCACCATCGAGCATGCGCACAAACCTCGTGTTATCTGCCTGTCCTTCTTTAGCGACATGCTCAAAACACACTCCAGAACCGGGTCGGCCGTCATTTTTGTGGTTGTGTTTTAAGTTTTCTCTGTAGATTTCTTGTTGTTTATTGTGGGTGTTTAATATTTAAGGGTTTTTTCAAGTTCTTGAACAACAAATTGTGCTTGAAAATATTTTACACGTACCCAAGTTTTTGCCAAATTATAAAAATCAATACAAGTTATATACCAACTAATATTTGACTTGAGGTTAGGTACGCGATATAACCGTAGATTGGTTATTTTGCTGGTTTTGTTTGTTTTTACATTCGATGTTATAGGACTAGTTTAATTCACTAACACAACTAAAAACACGACGACGAATCATTTTTAAACAAATTTTAAAAACAAAACCTTAAAAACAATTTTCTATCCTTAAAATCTGATAGGTTTGCTACTACTAAAAATGCCAGAAATCACTACCTTTTTTTCCCAACTTGATCAAAAATTGAGAAGAACTTCCAATTTTTTGGCAATAATTTAAATTTTAAAGCCCGGACCTGTCTATTTTCCCATTTGTCAAACGATAATGTTGCAGTGCGCATGTCTAATAGTGTCTAGCTTTGTTTACATGCGCGAGGCCATAAATCTGCCACTTTCGTGATTATTGTTTGCTTATCTACAGGTAAATTGTCTATGGTTCTGTCGCATATTTTTGACGTATAGAAGAAAAGGAACGGACATTATTTAAAATATTAGTGACTGCAGTTTCGCAGTACTAATACATTATCAAACTGAATACCTTAAAACTTCCGTGAACCATTATAAATAGGTTAGACAAGGGATGTTCAATGTTCATAGCAATATAATACAAATTATCATTCCTTAATTTAGTTATTTCTTCTTAAGTATTAATTGTAAATAGTCAGGCCTGTTTGGTCATTAAGTAGGTTTATGGTAGGGTTTTTATTATGTTTGTAAATTTCAATTGATTTTAAGATATTAAGTTTCTTACTTTTTGAAACATTATACAAAATTTTAAATTATTAAATATGGGAAACAAAGACCTGTCTCCAAACAATTTGCTGCTCAATTAGAGTTGTCTTTATTTAACAAATAAGATGCTTTATGTCCATTAAATTTAATATTAAAATTTCTTCCTTTTTGACCTATACGGGTGTCCCAGATAATAATGCACTCTACAGGGATCTCGTAAACCATAGAAGATATAGAGATGGTTATATTAGAGAAAAGTTGCGCATTACTGAATCCTGTAACGTCCTGTTTTCAAATTAAAAAAATTCCGAATGCTTCCGAAGGTATTTGGATAAAACCGAATTTTCGCGATTTCGTTTTAATTGATTTATGATTTTATTTGAGGAGACATGTCAAAATAAATTTGACATTCTCATTGCCACTTTTTCTCCCCTAAAAGATGGTTTAATTACGTTTTTGATCCGACGTTTCGTTTAGTCACAACCATCATCAACTTTGTTATTTTAAATGGTAGGAAAATTTTATTTTATGCTTAATAAATTCTACGCTTTATTTTTAATTTAACGGTGTATCACACTTACTATTTATTAGACGTTTCGATATTTAAAAACACATCATCAATGAAAATAGGCACATTATCGGAAATATTTTTGTTTTTATTGTTGTATTTAAACACTAGTTGGATTTTATAACATTTTTTTGAAAGAAACTTATAACAAAACATAATATCTAATAAAACTTATCGGAAAAATGCAACAAGTAATAATTAATTTTAATTATTAAATACTTGCAGTTACATATTTTTAATTTTTGAAAAATGCATGATAATATTCAAACATAACGAACCATTTAAATTCGGCATCATATGGGTGGCTATGAAATTGATTGACGACATTGACGTTCGCAATTGTTTAAATAGTTTCTTTAGATCTGTCACTTAGTTACAGAGAGCTGTTAGTTTTAAATTTGGTAATACCTAATTATTATGTTTTAAAAAACAAATAACTCCAGAAATGTTAAATAACGTTATGGAAGAAATTGGTTACCGGTGTTATTTATGTTTGGAGAATGAGGGTGGAATTTTTAAAAATATAAAATAATTTATTATAAAAATAATTGTATTTAATAATTAAAATTAATTATTACTTACTTGTTGCATTTTTCAGATAAGTTTTATTAGATATTATGTTTTGTTATAAGTTTCTTTTAAAAAAATGTTTTAAAATCCAACAAGTGTTTAAATACAACAATAAAAACAAAAATATTTTCGATAATGTGCCTATTTTCATTGATGATGTGTCTTTGAATATCGAAACGTCTAATAAATAATAAGTGTTTACCATTACCGTTAGATTGAGAATAAAGCGTAGAATTTATTAAGCATAAAATAAAATTTTCCTACCATTTAAAATAACAAAGTTGATGATGGTTGTGACTAAACGAAACGTCGGATCAAAAATGTAATTAAACCATCTTGTAGGGGAGGAAAAGTGGCAATAAGAATGTCAAATTTATTTTGACATGTCTCCTCAAATAAAATCATAAAACAATTAAAATGAAATCGCGAAAATTCCGTTTTATCCAAATATCTTCGGAAGCATTAGGAATTTTTTAAATTTGAAAACATGACATTACAGGATTCAGTAATGCGCAACTTTTCTCTAATTTAACCATCTCTGTACCTCCTATGGTTTACGAGATCCCTGTAGAGTGCATTCTTATCTGGGACACCCTGTATATAAGCTATTGCATTCGGTACAAGCTAACCTATAAACTTCTGCTTTTTAAGGGGCATTGAAGAATAATGGAGAATTTTTTTTGTGCTGATGTGAAAGCTACTTTTATGATGTTTTTTGAAATTATGTGTGCTATTGTATCAGAAATTGGACCAAAATATGTTATTTTTGTATATCTATCTTTTTCACTATTTTTTATGTGTGGATATATAAATTGTTAATACATTACAAACTACTAAGTTTTGGTAAATAAGTCATGTAAAAATCTTTCTTCAAAAAAAATATCTGCAGTAATTAGTGAATTTTATGGCGTAAACACCTACAGCCATATCGCATTAACTAAACATAATGGCATAATATAAGTTTACTTGTTACAATCTTTAAAACTAGTAAACTAATTTTGCAATGGCTTTAATCATCTTTAATTTGAACAGGAACGCGTTCATGCAGGTTTATTATTAAACCAATTAGTAAATTAGGTAAACATTTATGAAATTGGATTACTTACTTACAGTGGCGTAGCTAGAAATGTTGGCGCCGGGGGCAAACCTATCAGCTGGCGCCTTTTACAGGAAGCGAAAATTCTTTGGGGTACCACGCCCTAATTAACGATATTTTCATACTTACAAGTACCTAAAACCAACACCGAGAAAAAAATTTAGTTAAAATAACTCGATATTTAGTTAACCGAACTAAAATCTGTAGTAGAATAGGCCCCAGGTTAGATGACTTGCCGATTTTACTAAATCTATTTTGCTAGAATTATCTATTGGTTGCAACTAAAAATAATTTCTGTTTTCTGCATAGTTGGAGCTACTATAAACTTTATTTGCGCTAGCTAAAAGTATTTAGTAGTTTTAATATATAACCTATTAAAAATAGGAAGGCATTTAGTAAATGAAACTAAATGCGTTAGCTGTATTGGGTATCCTTACCATGCTATTTGAACTTACTCTTTTGCTGTGTTACATACTTTTATTTGTAAAAATAAATCGATGATCTTACTTAAATTAGATTAATGTATTTGCAAAAGCTACTATTTCTTATAGCTAACCTTAAAAGTTTATCCTGCTAAAATTGCGATTTAAAGATCCTTTTTTTCTGTTACATTTTTTGTATTTTAACGGGTAAAATAAAAATAGGTGTAATTTTGTATTTTTATTCCAATAGAATTTATTTAGTAATAACAAACTTAAACAATAACAAGATCAATCACAAATATAGTAAATACAGATTAAAGAAGTAATTTATAGTAGGTACCTACCTACCATTTGCTTAAATATTTTTTGGTTTTAGAACTTCAGCTAAAAAATATAACTGAAAAATTGTTAGTGGCGTGAAGAGACAGTTTTTAAAATTTAAAAAGTTTTATGCATCCGCTTAGATTTAAACCCAGAACTCCTTGAATACCAGTCGAACGTTCTATCAATTAATGGCACTACGTAGTTTCCAGACAGTTGCAATGTCACATTGAAATCAAATAGTTTTTATTGCTATTCTTTCTTCTAGAATTCTAGGGCATCAAAGGCCTAAAAAAAATTGAGTTTGATTAATGTATACCTAGTAAAAGTTTATTAGTAGTTTTTGTTAGAGGTCATTAAAATAATAAAGCCAAAGTCCCATGCATTCGGCGTCCCGTGCAAATTTAAAAAATCTAGGGTTATAAAAACTTTTAAATTTTTAAATTTTTGTCACTAGTATTTGTTTTGTGCAACCTCTTAACCGAGAAGATTATTTAAATTGACAGACAACAGATTTTCTGTAATTAGACACAGTGACAGGCGAAAAATACATTTTTTGATATTTTTTAAGTTTTCTCTTTGATAACACGAGAACAGAATTGACCTTAAAACGTTAGAGTTGTATATTATAATACGTTTTCTATATATTAAGGTTCTGCAAAAACAAATAAGTACTTATAAAACACTACAGAGGTTAGAGACCAAATATTATTATATAATAAAAGTCACTGACAATAACTTCCACAGGATTTTTGTTCAATTTACTTTCATTAATTAAAAAAAAATGTCTCTTTACTGTGCTGTAATATTTAAAAACTGTATGTTAAATTTGAATTCTTTAAAAATCCACATTTGTATAGAATTTATAAAAGCTACTTAACCAAAAAAGCACCCTCGTAATCACATCTAAAAATTAATTGGCACTTACCTATTATTAATATTGTTTTAATTTCTGGATGACATCAAGCGTTCGTGGGACTATGAAAATAGTTGTCAGCCAAAATTTTTACATAATATTCATTAATCTGTATGCTCCAAGCTCCAACATAACAATATGGCGTCGGCTCTATCATTTGGATTAGAATCCATTTTGATACTGAAATAAAAGAATAATTGGTTATAAAACATCCCAGCACCAAATAGAATGCAGGGGCCACCCGGCAGGGTGCCGTATATCCACTGTAGGTACTTGCTATTAACTTTCAACTTACCGAAATACTAAATATTATGAAATAATCAAGACACAAACATAAAAAAAAATTCAGGTATTCATAATCTGTGTAAAGCTAAATGTTAATGCCGCCATGTCGGAGCTAACGTGTAAATAGTGGTTTCGTGAAGTTTCGTTACGTATTCGAGTATGCCGACTCTTCACGAACGATTACCTTGCCTGGTAATGTAGTTAAACATACTACTTCGTCTGAGTAGAATTAAATGGATATATTGCTAAATCCAATAGAAAATTTGGTGACCAGTAAGACTAAAGATTCTTTCGAGTTGAATCTAATAGATCGATAGTAGAAACTATTTAGCAAGAAACTTTTTTAGTTATCAATATTATTATGCTATTTAGTTAAATTAAATTAAATAATACTAAATCTTAATAGATTTCCATAGCAAAATGATTTTAGTTGCTACAAAAACCCTAATAGGCTAAAGTTGCACGTTTTTTTGGTACGTTAACTAAATAATTTGCCATTCTTACTCATTTCCTCTCAGCAAAGAAATTTAGTAAACTAATTTTCTGGGTGAAAGACCTCTTACAGAACAGACTAAGCCATTTGTTCATGAATAGCCTGTTTGTTTGCATCAAACATTCGTACGCGTGAAACAAAGACAGAAGAGAGCGAGAGAGCGATAAATTTCCGACTCGAATTGTAATGGCTCAAGGATTCGAAGGGATTAGTCAACACCAGCGGCGTAGGGTGTGGCAAGAATTTTTATTACAATAAATAAATAATAGTAGAAAAAGTATTTATTAATATTAATTATACTATTTTTAAATATAATATTATAGTAAATATGTACACTTAAGTAAAAATTAAAAGAAGCATCTGAAAAAAACCTAGACTGTAAATATGTACTGTTATTATAATGAATGAACTTATTGAACTTTTAGGCAAGGGACGATAAGAAATATTTTATTTTTTTGTATTTATTCATGACCTATAACCACCTAGAGGATATTTGTATAAACTTTGGTATGTTGTGTGCTGTTGCAGTGCAGTGTAGGTAAAACTACTCAATTTTTGAAAAAGAAATATTTTTTGTTGACATGCCAGAAAGAAAATACATATAATTACAAGTATCATTGTTTCCTACTTGTACCGTGCGAGCAAAAATTATTTGCATCAAAGAGGGCTTGGATTAAAAAACGTAGAGGTTGGTTTAGATTACAATGATATATCTAACCAAATCTAGGTTAAAATTTTGTCAAATTCATATTATGACATGATATGCCAAACTAGAAGTAATAAAAGAAGTAGACAATTACAAATTTATTTTTGTTGTTTACAAAATTAACAAAGTAAGAATATACAGAAAGAAAAAGGAAAATAATTACATAAATTGCTGAAATTGGCCACCGCCATGCTCCAAGCATAAATTCACACGTCTTTTCATATTTTCGAAAGTGTTGACCAGCATCTCTGGAGAAATGTTACCACATTCTTAGATAATCCTTTCTTGTAATTGTTCTAAATTTGCAACTGGTGTTTTAAAAATAGTGTTCATTAAATGAGGAAAAACGAAGTAATCCATAACCGTTAAACAAGGTGATCTAGGTGGGAATTCAATGTCTGATCGAAAACTGAACAATCTGTCGTCGAAAAAATTGCGTAAGTAGTTGATAGTTTCGGCGGCTCTATGGGCGGTTGCACCGTCCTGTTGAAAATATCCAAAACGTAGTTCGTCGTCAAGTAATTGCTCCACAAATGGATTCCAAATATTGTCTTTATACCGCTGTGCTGTAACTGTGTCATGGAGAAAAGTAGGACAAACAATTCTTTTTCGGGAAACAGCTAACCAGACACCAGTTTTTTGAGGGTACAATGTGGACTCTACAAAAAAATGGGGATTTTCACTACTTCCCATGCGTGCATTCTGAGAATTCACATAACCGGAGAGGTGGAACCAGGCTTCATCCGAAAAAAATGTCAGGTCTAATAAATCACTTCTTTCCAATAAATTTTGCGTAAACCATTGAGAGTAGATAATTCCTGCGTCTTTCAAAATCTGCGGCTTGTATTTCTTAGAATACTTGCACTTTATAAGGAAATAAATTTAGCTGCTTAAGAATAGTCCTGCATGTTAAATAAGTTCTTCCCACTTCTTGGCACAGGCGTCTTATACAATTTGTTGGCGTATTTTGCATTATTTCACGAACGTTTGCAATTCGTTCTTCTGTTCTTACAGATGGTTTTCTTGCTCCCTTTTTGTGTTGTATAGAACCTGTTTCTCTAAACACAGCCACGGTTCTTTTCAGGCAATAATAAAAATTTCCAGCAATAAAGGCAACGTTAGGAAAATGTTCGTGAAAATCGTCCATGCACAAACCCGGATTGTATTTCCACTCACCATTTACTCTAACCCTGTTTCGAAAATGCGCTTTAACCGTGAATGTTTTGTGCTGTTCCGTAAAGCCCATTGTGTGAATTGTTCAAGAAATTGGAAAAATTAGCGATCAATCAAATTACTTGTAACGACTGTTAAAGATGACGGAATAACTGATTGATTGTTAATTCAGGTAGTTACTGACACCCAATAGGTAAGCTCTACGGCTAAGCATTACGTCCTTAGATGCAAGCTCCTCTTTGATGCAAATAATTTTTTCTCGCACGATACGAAGGAACCCTATATATTATTTTACAATTGAAGGTTTCAAATTCCAGGTGGAGATTTCACTCTAACTGTCGAAGCTTACATTTCTGCAAGTGGAAGGGGTATTCAAGGAGCTACGTCCCACCACCTGGGCCAAAATTTCTCGAAAATGTTCGACATTATTTACGAGGACCCCGAAACCCAACAGAAGAAATATGTTTTTCAAAACTCTTGGGCTCTTGGGGTATAACTACTAGGACCCAATGGAATCTTAATAATGATACACGCCGACAATCGAGGTTTTGTATTACCTCCCAGAGTAGCCATTGTGATTGTCCCTTGTGGTATTATCGTCAGTTTATCGGAAGATGGAAAGGAAAAATTGCAGGAATCTTGCGACGCCCTAGAAAATGAGTTAGACTCAGCAGGAGTAAGAAGGTAGATTATAGGGTAAACTATTGTGTATTAGTGTAACCACTAGGCCCCAAGGATATTTATATTATATAGTAGTTTTAGTGTATTTATACATACATAATTTTTGTAGGTAACTTTTCAGAAAAAAGGAGTATCAAACATTTTTCGCTGCGAAAATATTTACCCACCTGCATTGGGTAATAAAAAAAAGTTTGAACACGAACCGTTTCCCGTTGCTAATAAAATTCTGTTCTTGATAAATGCATGCATAAAGACCTAAATTATTAATGTACTGTTAGTACTAACTGCTACATATCCAACTAGATACCATGACAACAATTATTGTTGATCCAATAATAGCATCCTTCCTTACCCGGGGCAACACATGTGTATAAAATAATCGTGTACGAATGTTTGTTTCGAAGACCATCCACGCATAACACTTTTAGAACCGAATATTTGCATTTAATAATTGAGTCCTTTGATGTGTGTTAATTTACCGATTCAAGAGGCAAATATTTGTGTTCGGCTTAATTTACAAATATTCGTTAATTATCACACATAATTCTTTATCCATATTCGGTTAAATGCCCTTATATCAAATTTTTGTAAACGAATAACGCAAGTGTGGCGCCGGGGTTAGAATTTATATCATAGTTATTGGTATAGTATTTGCAGAATTATACCGTTGACTCTTACTGCCAAAAATAAACTACCTGATTAAACCCTATTGTATACGCCTCTTCAAAGGGGATTAAATGGGATCAGGGTCGGCTTGAAAATGTAGGTACCTACACGACATGATTTATTTTTATAATTTAAAATAAATACATAGTTATTTTTAGTTTTAGGTAGGTACCTATAATAAATGTAAAATAATGATAACAATTAATGATAATTGAAAATAATATAATTTAAAAGTATAACTATTAGGATAACAAGTACAATAAAAATTAATTAAAATCTAAAAAACTTCATCATCTCCATTCCCTTTTATTAATGTTTCGCTATTTAAAAACCATTTTACGCAATATTTTCCTAAGGCTTGAAAGGCAACAAGAGATATTTGTTTCGTCTTTAATCAGCCGCTCTTTGAGGGAAATCAAAGTGGGTACAGTTTGTGCCTCATACATTTGGTAAATCTTTCTTCTTAATAAATAAATGTCATTTTTGTCAATGCTTCTAAATGTGCCAGAATCACTCCGATTTTTTCTAGGATTAACAGGTTTAAGTATGTCTCTTACTGAAGATAAAGGAGTTTTTGTCAAAGTAGACGTCTTTGCTAAAGCATCCATCGAATTAAAATTTCTACTCAACAAAGATTGATACACATTTTTAATTATTAGTTTGGCATCGGTAGATAAATGCTTTCTTTTAAAAATGACACTTGAAGATGCCCCCCATCAGCACAATTCCAAGGACGCCACATTCTACCACTAATAAGCCTAACTACAAATTACTCGCCGGAAAACCACTAAAGACTAAAATTATTAAAAATCAGTTTGTATTTATATATGAATCAGGCATAGGTATAAATTGAATTTGTACTTGGTCCGGCTCTGCTCGAAAAGGTTTTAAAATTTGGGATTTTATTATTTATTTTATGGTCAAAGGGATAATGAGGGTTTATTACAGTCAAAAGATCAACGGTATAATTCTACAAATACTATAACAACACACCTATTAATAATTGTAGCCTTAGTAATTGCGAAAGATAATTCCGAATTAAAAGAATCTAATTTTTTACAAATCTGATACTGACGCATCATTTTGTTAAGTGTAAGAATACAATCCTTTAAAAAAAAAACACCTACAAATACGAGTATTCCGACGTCTAACCACAACGTCAAAAAACAAATACTACGATTACTCACAGGAAAAAAAATGGTTTGTTCGATTACTACAGCGATTTCTGTTGCTTCATGTGAATGGCCGACACGTGAAAAAGGAAACGACGTTGCCGCTATCATTCTAAATTTTGTTACCATAGGTACTAAATACAATACAATACCTGTTACTAAATATTATATCTTTATTTTATTTAAAACAACAAAACAAAAACTTTCTACTTATAGTACCTTATTTTAATTTTATAAGGCTAATATGTGACTTGGTAGTAAATTTAATTACAGCGCTTCTTTTGAGGCATGCGTATAATTTACGTAGACCATACAACTAACCAGACAAATTGTGAACGATGGAATATTTGATTTCTTTAAAATGTAAACAATCTAGTCTATCCTATCAGAGGTCTTTGAGTAAAACAAGCAAACAAATTTTAAAATTTATTGTTTTATTTGAGTCGCTCTAACAAAATAAGTAACACACCCCTCTAGTTTATGTTTAGTTTCAGTTTCAATTGATTTTTTTTTGTTATTTAACTGAGAAAGATAACCCAAAACCAACTTGATGGGTTTCTGTTTTTCACCCGGCCTAAAAACAGAGGCGCCTTTTTTAACCCCACCTACTCTCCGGCATTTGAGCTAGAGCACTTTGCTCGCCAATATATGGCCAGCGTCTATGGGAAGAATACAAAGCTATTAAGAAGACACTAAAGGGCAAAGTGAAAGCCTCCAAAAAAGCAAAATGGAATGACCTATATGCAAAGACTTGGAACGAGATTTTTGGGGAGACGGTTATAAAATAGTAATGAAGAATATGCTAGGCTGTCCACCAAGACCACAGATGAGTATGGAACGAATGAAGGAAGTCGTTGACTACTTATTCCCCATGCATCAGCCTGTAATATGGAACCACGCAAATAACACCGAATTTGTAAACTTTACCCAAGAATAATTAAAGAAAGCATGTGACAAGCTTAAAGTTAAAAAGGCTCCGGGACGCATATACAGTAACAGCACGCGAGCTAGAAAATCCGACTTTCCGAAGTCCTGGCTAGTAACGACACTCGCGCTAGCAGCAGTTACAGTAATAGCACGCGAGGTATAAAAAGGTATATCGGCAATCGGTTTGTTCGTTGTTAGCAGAGCATTTTTTTTTAAATCCAATTCATTTTATAATATTTCATAACATATTAATTAAATTTTTAAAAAAATGCTCTGCTAACAACGAACAAACCGATTGCCGATATACCTTTTTATATCTCGCGTGCTATTACTATAACTGCTGCTAGCGCGAGCGTCGTTACTAGCCACCACTTGAGGAAGTAAGATTTTCTAGCCCGCGTGCTGTTACGCATTCTGCTGTCTAGCACACGTGCCATTACTGATTATGATTTCGGCGATCCGAGCTTAAACGAAGTTTCTAGCCCGCGTGCTGTTACTGTATATGCCTCCGGGACCCGGAAATGTAGGGGGAGTCCGGGATACTGTACCCGTCTCTTGCTTAATAAGGTAAACCTTTTTTTGTAATTAATAAAATGTATTTCTGAATATTGGTTACTGAAGCCTAATCATTTAGTTTTATTTTGTATGGAGAATATTTCGCATAATCATAATTAATTTTGCGTAATCCCTTCATTTCGAAAAAACTACATTTGGTTAAACTCTCCCGTCTGGACGGGAGACTTGGCCCCACATGTAGGGAGCCGGGTTTTTAAAGGTAATAATAAATCAATAGATTAAGGCACAACACGTTGTAGGTATATTTTATATAAAAATAAAATTGCAACGAACATAATATGTTATTAAACTACATGAACATAAACTAAAAAATAACATGGAATCCTTAAAAATATACCTATCTAATAGTCATTTTAACAGTCTTAACAGTGATTTAAAACTAAAAGACAATTTTAACAAAAATAAACATCATAAAAGGCTTTTCCTTACTCTAATCAGTGCATCTAGGGCAAACAGATTTTTCTTTATCAGATTGTGACAAGCCAACACACATTTCGTGAACATATTTTTTGCAAGAGCTGCATAGCCTCATGTCTGCTATTTCATCTTTTCCGCATATAAAGCAAAACCAACTGTCATCTTTATCTTGCCGTTCTTCCCATGGGCTATTTGAGCTATCGTCACACAAAATCTCTTCTTCAGTGGATGTCTCACTATCACTACTTGATTGGAAAACTTTTCTTTTTACTGTGCGTCTTTTTGGTAATGATTTGGTGTCCTTACTTTCGCTGTTGGTCTCCAGCTGATTGACTTTTTTCTTAAGCTTTTTGGTTAGCTTTTTCTTTCGAATTTGTTTAGTATTTTTTTCTTCCGGTTCATTTTAGATTTCTTGTAAAGTCTTTTCAGGTGTCTTAGTTAAAATATAGTTACGTAATGTATTTCTATTGATTCCATATTTGGTAGCAGTTCCTCTAATAGACTTTCCAGTATCAATTTCTTCTAATGCGTTTCGTAAAGTCACTTTATCTATTTTGCTTCTATTTCTTTCCCTTTTATTTACCATAGGTTTGTATTTAAATGACATTTTGGTAGGTATGAAAACCTAAAAAAAAAGTATATTATGTTATTGTTCAAGTAAGACAGGCTCATACAAGTCATACAAGACATTTATTAGATACAATTAACGTACAGAAAGCCGTGCTGGGGAGAGTTGACCCCAAGGCGGGAGAGTTTACCCCGGGCAAACTCTCCTGCCGATGAATGGCTAAAGTCTCCCACCCCACGCCATTTTCACTTTGACAATATTTTTTTTAAAAACTAAAAAATATTGGTTTAAAACGTCCACTGTACGTTAAACTATGATAACCATCCATTTAATATATATATATAAACTAATCAAAACAACACATACAAAAAAACAGGAAGGAATTTAATAAAAATATATATTTTTACTTACGGGACGTAAAAATATGTTGTCGCTAACACACCAAAGCAGAATTGCCGGACGTCAACCTTGATACGTAATCAAAACGAATAGTATGGGGAACGCCTAAATGCGCTGTAGCCAAACTTCTAACCACCGAACACTAGGAATTAAATCGAATGGCTAAACTCTCCCACCTGGTAAAGTGTCCCGGACTCCCCCTACCCACTGAAATAATAAAATACATAGTATCTCACCGCTCTGAGAGAATTTTATATGCTATAATATGCTAGCGCAAGGAGCAAATTTTCCATTGTGTGGGAAGAAGTCAAAACTCGTACTACTTAGGAAGGGAGAAAAACAGCTCGAAAACCCAGGATCATATAGACCTATTTGCCTACTTGACATCGAAGGAAAACTATATGAATAACTAATACTTATCAGATTAAAGCAAGAGTTAAAAAGAGCTGGAGGCCTAGCAGCAAACCAGTATGGCTTCACCAAGAACAGACAGATAGCTGATGCTATCAATAAAGTATTAAGGATCGCCAGAAACGCCAGAGCGTATTCGAGTAGCCATCGAAGATTATGCGCGGTCATTACACTCGATGTGAAGAATGTTTTCAACTCGGTTTCATGGCAAAAGATCCTAGAAGAACTTTGGAAAAAAGAAATAGATGAACATCTCCTTAATATAATTGCGTCCTATCTGTCAGAAAGACATGAGCCTCTTAATCTCAGTTAGATCAAATTGGAGTTTTGTAATGTTTAGTATCTTCTAATTCTTTTAAATTAATTTTTTTTGGTTAATTTACCGGCGCAATAAACGTGTAGCAAAATTGGCGTTGAAGGCGCCTATTTCTCCTTGGCGCTGTGGGGCATTTTGCACGAAAAGTGTTTATCAGTGCATCACTTTACTTTATGATCTTTTACCCTGTGATCTTTATCATAATTTCGACGCGAACTTTTTTTAACCAGAATATGGCTTAATAAACTAAATGTAAAAAGCAAACAATAAGTTTGGGTAATTAACGTTGCCTCATTGTATAATGTTCTGTTTTATATTTTTTTTTCAAGATAACAATTCTTTGATTTACATACCTGCTTTAGAAAAATTACAAAATACTTAATATATGCATTGCAACTCATAAATCATAAAAAATATAATTATTATACATACATGCATGGTTTAAGTTTCTTTTAATTAACCATTATATTTTGTTTTTGTTTCAAATAATAAAAGATGTATACAACATAATACCGTGCGAGCAAAAATTATTTGCATAAAAGAGGGCTTGGAAAAAAACGTAGGGCTTGGTTTAGATCACAATGATATGGGGACGATATATCTAACCAAATCTAGGTTAAAATTATGTCAAATTCATATTATGACATGATATGCCAAACTAACGGGTAATAAAATAAGTAGACAAATACAAATTTATTTTTGTTGTTTACAAAATTAACAAAGTAAGAATATAAAAATAATAATAAGAATAGTCCTGCATGTTCCATAAGATCTTCCCACTTCTTGGGACAGGCGTCTTATACAATTTGTTGGCGTATTTTGCATTATTTCACGAACGTTTGCAACAAGTTCGATCTTCTGTTCTTACAGATGGTCTTCCAGCTCCTTTTTTGTGTTGTATAGAACCTGTTTCCCTAAACACAGCCACGGTTCTTTTCAGGCAATGATAAAAATCCCCAGAAATAAAAGCAACGTTAGGAAAATGTACGTGAAAATCGTCCATGCACAAATCCGGATTGTATTGCCACTCACCATTTACTCTAACCCCGTTTCGAAAATACGCTTCAACCATGAATGTTTTGTGCTGTTCCGTAAAGCCCATTGTGTGAATTGTTCAAGAAATTGGAAAAATTAGCGATGAATCAAATTACTTGTAACGACTGTCAAAGATGACGGAATAACTGATTGATTGTTAATTCAGGTAGTTACTGACACCCAACAGGTATTAAGCTCTACGGCTAAGCATTACGTCCTTAGATGCAAGGCCCTCTTTGATGCAAATAATTTTTGCTCGCACGGTATGTTTTATTCTTATGATTATAGTTTAGTTAGTGTTGGGTTGCTTTAAAAATTTGTAATAATAATTAACTAGGCAGCCACTTTTATTGATGTGACATAAATGACTTAGGCAGAAATGATTTCTCACAATCAGAGTGGCCTGGTTAGCTTAATTCTTAATTCACTAATCACGCAATTTTGATTGTGAGTAAATTTTTTATATCATAATTAAAGTTACCTGATTATTGTCAAAAACCTTTGTGCAAACCAACGCTAGTTCTAACTTAAAAATGTCTAAGACCTCTTAGTCGTCAAATGAGATTGTCTATAGGGCTGGATTGACAAATTTTTTTTACCACCGAATTTCGTTCAGCCTGACCATTGATAATCTTGTAGACGACACAAATGCCTAACTTCATAAACTACTAGACCCCTATTTTTCTAAACGAGATCTTCGAAAAAATTGTTGCATGCCCAAAATATCTGCGCTAGGTAGTCCATTTGTGTATGTTTGTATGTACCTACTTAGCGTAAGCTATCATAGTCTTAATCACACTACATTATTACATGGAAGGTTTGGGTTGGAAGTGAGTGGGTTACATTTAATCATTCATTAAAACCATTATGATCCATTATGTTTCTACCTTTTTTAGATTTCTCCCAATAGATCTAGATTCTTAATAAAGCTAATTATTATATTGGGGGAGACATTACTAATCTCTTCCGACAGTACTTCGCCGAATAGGATTAATCAGATTCCTGCTGCTGCAGGGCAGGCGTACAGTATGTGTTCCGCTGTTTCTGCATCTTCCATTCAGAGCCGACATTCTTCATCTTGCGCTAATCCAATTTTGAACATATGGTGTCGCAGTCTGCAGTGGCCGGCATACAATCTCACAAGGGCTTTAAGGTGCACTTTATTAAGCTTTAGTAGTTTGTCAGTTAACTGTTAATTTATATATTTGTTAATGAATCCAATTGAGTGTGTTAGGCTTGATAAATTCAACCAGTGCCTTATCTCACTCACTTATCTGCTGCTTCGGCCAAAGTTGATCCCTTGGCCGTAGCGTGGAATATACTTATTGCCGGTTCGGGTCCTGTGAATTTCGATGCTGCTCTTCTCTTAGCAAGTCTATCAGCAGCCTTGTAGCCCTCCAGAACATACCTCTCTATACCGTTGTTGAAGTACAGCATCTCGATTCTGGGGCTTTTAGAGCGGCTTGACTGTCAGAGAATATCATGACTTTGTATGTGTATACTGTCAATTTATCAGCAGTCTTGCACACCTTTCAATAGCATAAGCCTCTGCCTGGTATGTGATAGCTATAGATTCCAGACTGATTGCTAGTTTTATTTTTGGATTTTTGTCAGATATTCCTGCTTCATTACATTCTTTAGTCTTGGAGCCGTCTGTGAACAATCCAAACTCCACTCTGAGTAGGTTCCTACTGTTACTGATTTATACTTCCCTTCATGAATAAACGGCAGTGTATGGCCGTCCGTCATTGGGTCTTATTGTCATGACGTCTGGACATTTCCATAATGCTACCGGTCATAGTTTTTTTCCAGCATTCTGCTACCCTCAAGGATATATTACTGCGGCTTGTTAATAGCTGCTTGGCACAACAGGTAGTCCATTTGGCTTCCTTCTTTAGATATACATAAAGATAAATTAGTCCCAATAGGGCCTCCATGTCTGCCGTTGGTGTGGTGCGAATAGCTCCAGTGATCGCCAGGCATGCCTGTCTTTGTAGTCCGGCTAGTTTTGCGTGGGCCAGTTGTCGTTAACCCTTATTTTACCAGACTACAGGGTCATACGTTATCATCGGGTTTGTCAAGCATTAGTAAACAATAATTGTATGTACTATGTACGGGAAGAAAAAGAAAAGGAAATTCCTTTCGAATACGTATTTTATTACCACTTTTTAATTTTTTAACTTTGTTTTCTTACACAAAGTGTTCTTGTCCAGCAAAGACGGAAATTCTACCATTTGGATTTATCGTTATTAGTAAACTACCCCATAGGGCTAAATTATCTGCTATATACGAATTTCCAAAAACCTGGAGGAAAAAGTTACAGGATAAAAACTTCGAAAAGTAGCGTTTGTAAACGAATCTAATTTCTTTAGTGGAGAAGGATTTATTGTCTTTAGTCTTCGCCACAAAAAAAAATTAAATGCGTTTACAAACGCTATAGGTGAAATTGACACGTACCAAAAAAAATGTCATTGCTGCATAAACATTGCTAACTTCACACGTATCAAGAAATCTATAGAGAAAACATAAAACACAACAACAAAATCGCACCGAGCCGGTTCTGGAGTGTATTTTAAGGATGTCGCTAAACATGGAAACCCTTATATCAAGGGGGTTGTGCGCATGCCCATACCTGTAGGGCGACAAGGGATGTGACTGGCGAACTGTGCGTACCGATGCATTTTTTCACCCATAAAACTAAACTTTTGTTTGCGCGCGAGATAAGCTGTACAGATCTGAAGGTCAATGTCTATGACACACAGTTTTAAAATTTTTTTTTTTTAAGAAAAAGGCACCCCCACGTGTCAATGTTGTGAAAGTAATTTGGCATACTTTAACTCTTTAACACAATAATCTACAAATTTATAAACACGCTAAATACATTAATTGCTATTTTTTACATACCTTATTTGTAGCATGTTATTTTTTACACTAATTTAAATTTTTACATTAAAGCCGGTATATAATGATTGTGTTCATTCATTTAATTAAATATTATTATGACAATTATTTTACTTTAATTTTTACCTAAAGTATGCGGTTTGTTATTTGTCTAAAAGCTAATATAATGTTTTCCAAAAGAAAGCTACCATTTAATATTACCTTTAACATTTTTATATTTTAAGGAGAATAACTTACCTACCATATTTTACCGTGTCTATAGTTTATTTAATCTTCGAAGAACGCTAGCCGAACCGATCACTTCCGCAAAAGTTTGTTTACAAAGAAAGTGAAATTTTAACAAAATTGTTATTCTTAAATCTTTTTTTAAATACGAATTTAAAAGATTTGCCAGCAGCATGTTTTTTCGCATAATTTTTTTGTATTTAAATTACATACATATTTTGCAAATCTTGAAAACGATAAAAAAAAACAGTTAAGAGAAGCTATTACACCACATGAGGGGCTTGTAGCAACGTTAAGAATCCTTGCTTCAGGCAGAAGTTTAAGGAAGATTTAAAATTTTTGGTTATCTCACCTCAAGTTTTGGGTCAGATTATACCAGAGACATGTAAATCAAGTTATTATGTTTTAAAGAAGGAGTAAGTAAGGGTAAGAATAAAAATTGCCATTTAAATGATTTCAATCATTTTTATAGTGTATGTGCAATATATCAGGGGAGGAGCTTATCGGACATATTTTGTCTTCGCAGGCATTTGGAACAGAGCCCTCTCCAGGGAGGGGAGGGTAACTTGCCCCCCTGCCCAGGGCAGCAAATTTCAATTTTTGACACAAAAATTTAAGAATCGCAGAGGCCATAAATCCCCGTTTTGCGTACCTATAATATTATATATATATTTGAACTTGAAATCATTCCATATTCCCAGTTAACTAAATTAATTTCCTTTGTTTTACCGTCTTATTTTCTAAAGAGTGGTAATTTCGACAGAACAGCTGATCGCATCGTTTTTGATTACTAGCTGCAGGCCAAGACGAATATGAACAGTTGAACATGAACAGGTATCCAGACAGTTGGTAATATTAAGCTTATTCTCGTTAATTTACATATTATACAGTGTCACCAGTAAAATCCGCATCATTTGGGATTTTTTTTGTTAATAGCTTTAGTCACGTGATTCGCATTATCTGTCAAATTTTAATTTTTTCCAAAAAATAATTCAAAAGTGGGGTTATTTCTGAAAATATCGAAAAAAGTTATTAGAAAAAGTTTTTTAAATGCAGCTTCTAGCACACATGCAAAATTTCAGCTGCATAAGATAATTTTGATTTTTTACTTATATTTTGTAGATTGCACCACTTTTGCAAAATAAGACTCAACGCAACCTACATAAAACTTCTTAGTTTTGACAATGCAAGTAGCGCCATATTAAATGAGTGTTTTTCTACGAAATCAAAATTGGGCTATTAAAATTCGGTCGCATGTGATGCAAAGTTTATTTGATTTGACCCTGTATAAGGTAACTTTATAAAACAAGTATTTTTGAAAACGTAGTTTGTGTAATACACATTAATATTAAGACAAAAAGAACAAAGTGTAGTAAAGTTTATCTATTTTTCACGATTTAATTTAAAACCCCTATATTATACTTTATTATTAAGCTATGTCATAATAACGTTAAGGTGTATTAGTTTCAGACACAAACTACGTTTTCAAAAAAACTTATTTTATGAAGGTACCTTATACAGAGTTAAAAACAAATAAACTTTGCATCACATGCGACCAAATTTTAATAGCCCAATTTTGATTTTGAATATATCCGAAATAAAGCATTGTCAAAACTAAGAAGTTTTATGTAGGTTGCGTTGAGTCTTATGTTGCAAAAGTGGTGCAATTTACAAAATATAGGTAAAAAATCTAAATTATCTTATGCTGCTGAAATTTTGCATGTGGGCTAGAAACTGCATTTAAAAAAAACTTTTTCTAATAACTTTTTTCGATATTTTCACTTTTGAATTATTTTTTGGAAAAAATTAAATTTTGACAGATAACACGTGACTGCTATTTTTGTGCTTAATTTTCATCTCGATCGAAGCAGAACTTGATGAAAAAGTCAAATTTTGAATAAAGCTATTAATAAAAAAAATCCCATATGATGCGGACTTTATTGGTGACACGGTATATACTAACATACTAATGTGTAGTTAGTGTGCAACGTTAGTTTGCGCAATTTGCTCGCAGGAATAAGGGGGCCTTATTTGTGACGCGATATGCTGATAATTTAATACGGTATCAGAAGAGCCTTTTAATTTAATAACAAGTAAATGTCCATGACATTATTCAATAAAAAAAGAATAAAAACGAAGCATTTCGACAGTTGACACCCACTTGTGACATTAACAGCTAATATTGCTTTCTTCCTAAAAGTTCCCATTTCAGTAGTGAGCCGTAGCAAGCTCACGCGTCAGGTTTCAGAGACTACATTTCTTTGGTGTTTAGTATTTTAGTTAAACGGTAACTAGAATAAACCAAATTAGGTTAATTAACTCTCTTATAACAAACATTTCATCTATCATCATTTGCTATTATAACTTTAATATTATTAGTTTAATTACAGTACAATAGGTTACCAAACCTTTTGCACTCACTGAGAACTAGTCCAGCTGTTTGTATTTAAAAACACATGTCATTTTGGCGGCTTTGTACTACGCCGCAAACGTAAATTATAATATGGCAGCGCAGCATTGATTGCGAGACATGCGCAGGCGCACCGCTTGCCGCTTAATTGTCTCTTAGTTACAATATTTTTGCGGTGAAATTCTTGTATGTTGTCAGGGTTGTTCATAGCATTTTCCATTGGTAAATTTAGTGCATGTCAAATGTATTTCTATGTTTTAGCAATGAATAATGCCATACTTTTTACTCTATTGCACGCTGAGTTCGATATCTCAATTGTAAATCGAATTAACGTTGTATTTTTGCAAGCCGTTATGCTAATAAACCATTAAGTCCTCCGTACAAGTTAAAAATATGGTGATTTCTATGGTAAAAGAACTTAGTCCAGTCCTGTCTCTGTTGCCAACATCTTAACATAAAATAGATCGGACTTCAAGAAGATGATGTAAATGACAGGAGACTTAGCCACCATGCAACGTATTCTTATGCCGGGTCCACACCAAACCAACAGCATAAAAACAAAACTGCAACTCAATGTTTTCCAACAATATTCATACAAAATTAAAACATTCAGGCAACTATTTTGTTTTGTTGGTGTTTTCAAAAACTTTTTATTTTCCAGGCAGCTGGCGGTAAAGATCAAAGTGTTGATGTTTTGTCTGCGTTTCTAGCAACTCTATTGGCCTAGTGTGTACGCACTCGATGACAAAAAAAAAACAAATCAAATCAAAATTTGTATTTTTCTTCTGTATCGAGGGTCCAACAATTTGTATTAGATTTTTAAGATCAGCACTGGTCATTCATTTTTGAAGCTAGACCGCATTTTTCCACTAATACCAACATCATCTTTTCGTAAATCTTCCAGTAATTCCTCAACATAGTTTTTTTGCCGGTTCTTTAAACTCGGTCTAACCAAAAAACGTTTGTTCTTTTTTTGGTTTCAGAATACAAAACCAGCTGCCATAATAAATAAGTCATGGTTCCTATGTATTGCGAAATTTCAAGCACGCCACATTAAAACAGATTCGATCACAAAGTTGAAAGATTAATAATTATTGTTTTCGTATTTAACCAACAAAACAAAAATGACAACAGAACAGCAACGCAACAAAACTGCAAGTTCTCGAAAAAAGAAACAAATTTTCAAGTGCTGTCCACATATACGAAAACAATAATTTTTATTAATCTTTCAACTTTGTGATCGAATCTGTTTTAATGTGGCGTGCTCGAAATTTCGCAATACAAAGGAACCATGACTTATTTATTACTAGCGTGTACCCGGCATGCGTTGCAACCCGCTGGTATAAATACAAACCCGAACAAACCCGATATATTAGTACCCGGCATGCCACTTTCTGAAATTGCACCCGTGCGAAGCCGGGGCGGGTCGCTAGTTATACATAAAAATCTTCCCCTTAAATCACTCTATCCATTAAAAAAAAAACGCTTCAAAATCCGTTGCATACTTTTAAAGATTTAAGCATATATAGGTAGACAGCGACAGCGACTTTGTTTTATACTATGTTAAGATGGCAGCTGGTTTTGTATTCTTAAACCAAAAAAAGAAAAAAACGGTTTTGGGTTAGACCAAGTTTAAAGAACCGGCAAAAAAAACTATGTTGAGGAATTACTGGAAGATACGAAAAAATGATGTCGGTATCAGTGGAGAATTGCGATCTAGCTTTAAAAACTTTTTAAGAATGACCAGTGCTGATCTTGAAAATCTCACACAAATTATCGGACCCTCGATACAGAAGAAAAATACAGATATTGATTTGATTTGTTTTCTTCTCTTCATCGAGCGCGTACACACTAGGCCAATAGAGTTGCTAGAAACGCAGACAAAACATCAACACTTTGATCTCTACCGCCACCCGCCGGGAAAATAAAAAGTTGTTGAAAACACCAACAAAACAGAATAGTTGCCTGAATGTTTTGATTTTGTTTAAAAATTGTTGGGAAACATTGAGTTGCTGATTTGTTTTTGTTTTGTTGGTTTGGTGTGGACCCGATTTACTTTGATAATCTGTTTCTGCTTTCGAGAACTTGCAGTTTTGTTGCGTTGTTGTTTTGTTGCCAGCGGCATTAGAGAAATTGGCCTCGATTAGGCGCAATATGCTGCTAAGGGAGTAATTGGTTTGATTACCTCTTGAAGCTGAGTAAAATAGCTTATATTATATTACTTTGCAAACAACATGCTGGTTATAGGTGTACACTTCTGGCACTCCTGAAATTACACGGCGGCTTTTAATGTAAATAATTGAATACAAAATAGAGTTAAAAAGAGATGGATGAAGATTCAACATTGCATAGTAACAACTTTTGTTCGATCACGTTTCACACTCCGCTCTCGCTGCACATACGTTCGGACTGAATTTTTCAGGTAAGCGAACGGTGAAATATGGTGTTTTAAAATGGTTTATCCGCAAAAACAAAAAAATAATGATGTGTGGTAGGCGTAAAACCTTAATGAAGCTTTTATGGCATCAAACATTGTATTGTTGAAATTACATTATGTGAAGATATAAAATGAAAATAAGTTAACACATACAGAGTATGTGGAAAAGTCAGTAAAAAGGGGTCTCGAGCAACCAAAGAGGAACGTGAAGTTAGAAAAAACTATGGAGGGCTTTAGGTTAGAAGACCGATCGCAATACATTGGTTTCGGGCAAAGTTTTGGATCGGTAAAGCAGCTTTAAAAATGGCCGTCTGGGGCGCATGTGTTCCTTTAAATCTATAAAATGCATGGGTTCTTATGGGATAATCAACTTTTTTATTGAATTTAGTTAACTAAAACCCTCTACAGGCTGAGATATGTATATATTATATTTAATAAAGCTTATTTTATTAATTATTGTATAAAAATACCGCTGACGTCTATCAAAACCTGTAAAAAGTCAAACACTTGACGATCACTGCGCCGGCGCCGCGACCGGGAAACAGCGAACTAACTACTAAACAGGGACGTAAATTTAAAGAACAGCCATTTTCGATCGGACTCCTTCCTAAAGCCCTCCATAGAAAAAACTCTTCTGAAAGAAGATGATAAGAAGGTTTTCTTAAAATATGTCTTGTATACATTGTAAAATGTGGAAAATAACGTTATGTATATAAATTGTGCATTGTAGGCATCATATGTATCCAGTGGCAGAACAACGTAGCCACGGGCCCGTGTGCGAAAACTTTGCCGGGCCCAATTATGATACGGAGTATTATAATTGATAACCATATAAAAAAATCATTTTTTTCTTGCTTTTGCATGAGCAAAGTTTGAAATCAGATTAAAAATGTCTATTTTTTGAGCTTCCTCATTTTCGATAGAAATAATTGCTAAAGCTGATAATTTTTTATCGGTCATGCAATTTCTCAAATAAGTTTTAATTGACTTAAACTTGGAAAAAGACCGTTCAGCTGATGCAGCCGAAATAGGGATGGTCAAAAAAATAATGCAGGCAGTTACAATTTCACTAAAACTGGAAGATGAATAATAATTTTTTACCAATATAAAATGTAATATAATATCAAAAATAGAAGTTAAATTTCTAAATCATTCTTAAAACATTCTCTAAATAAAAGCACTTGTAATGAAATTGTATCAGCGATATCTTCTAGATATTGAAGATGCAGAGGGCTTGACTCATATCGTAAATATCCTTATCAGAAAGAGAAGGATCTCGTAAAACGTTGGGGAATAAAACGCGAAAATAAGAACAAATTTTGTGCAGGCTAGAACTTCGATCTTTTAATTGAGCTGTAATTATATTTATTATTTATAGTTTTAAAAAACACATTTATTCTAAACCAATCATCACTTGTTTGAACCCGATAATGGTTATTAATCATCAAAAACTATTTTTGGTCTTGATATCCTTTTGTTTTCGAATTCAGGAGTAGTGCCCCATTGCCTAGCCAAAATAACAGAGTCCGTTTTAATTACATCAAAATTATTTCTGATTTGATTTATGATTTCAGTGGCGGTGGTAAACATTTTAGACGCAGCTTCAATATTTTGCTCATTTTTTTGTAAAAGTTTTGTCAATGCATTAATATTCTTTAAAATTTTATTTTTAAATACAATACGAAAAACGGTTTCAAATTTTTCCAAGTGTTTTCTTAAAGACTTTGCTTTATTAACTTCCGCTTTATTTAATAATTTGTAGAGGTTAAAATTATTTTTGCCAGCGTTTTTAAAATATCCACATAATAATATCTAAAACGAAGAGCTTCTAATGCATCGTGTCTCGATGACCATCGGGTGTCAGTTTTTTTGGTATTAGTAACACTTTGCAAAAGTGCCCACTGTTTAATGATATGTCAAAAAAAAACATAGACACTTTTAACTAAATCGTAGAAATTCCTAATTTCTCTTATCCAAGTTCAATAATTGCCGACACAAACACCGACCTTTAAACTAAATTCCGGTATTGCGAATTGCGGCTTAATAAAAACAATAATAAAAAAAATAAAGGCAGTTTTATGTCATTATTCCAGTTACTATTTATAAAAGTATTGAGTAGAGTAGTTTTGCGGATACGTTTCCGGAGTAAGTATTGCATTTTTTTTTCTATAAGAACATTTTGTTTTGCATTTTTATGTTTTTGTGGCTCCGCTCCCGGGCCCTTTTTTAGCCCGGGCCCGTGTGCTTCGCACACATTGAACACCGGTAGTTCCGCCACTGTATGTATCAAATTCTGTAAAATAAAATAAAAAGAAGATTGAAATCTGAGTTTTTTGCAAATTTAAAGAGAGTATGTACTTACGGAGTATTTTTCCAAAAAGGTTGTTTGGGGCACTGAATTTTACCTACTAACTAACTCAGATTTCAATCTTTTTTTTATTTTATTTACAGAATTTGATACATGATGCCTAAATTTCACAATTTATATACATAACATTAATTTCCACATTTTACAATGTCTACAAGACATATTTTAAGAAAACCTTCTTAACATCTTCTTTTTAAAAGAGTTTTTTCTAACTCCACTTTCCTCTTTTGGTTGCTTGAGACCCCTTTTAACTGACTTTTCCACATACTCTGTATGTGTTAACTTATTTTCATTTTATATCTTCCCATAATGTAATTTCAACAATACAACGTTTGATGCCATAAAAGCCATTAAGGTTTTACGCCTACCACTTAACATTTTCTCTCTTGCTATAACCATCAGCAATATACCTTTTCTCTCTCCTGATGATGAACGTTTCTGTGTTCGAAACATGTAGAGACCTTAAACCTAAGAATTTTTATTCTATTAAATTTTGTGGGGGAAGACTTTGTGTTTTTCTTTCCTATTGATGCTTTCAACTCCACCTTAAGTATGGACTATTTCTTCAAATTAAATAAATATAATTATTCGATGGTATGCGAAGGCTGGGAGTGCAGAGCAAGTAGGCGTTTTACATTTTTGTATCCCGATCGATCTGTCCGAAAACCCAAGACTATCTTAAATATGTTTGACAGTTCTAAAATGTCGTGGTGCACACCACCGTTTTATTTTTTACCGTAGGTTAACAAAAACAATCAATTTATAATAATTGAACCATAGGCTGGAACAACGTTGTAACCGCCAAATATCATTTTGTTGGGAAATTGAAAAAAACGAAATATGATCTATTGCTTTATCAGGTAAAGTTATTATATGACTAATATGGCTACCCAAAATAAACTAATTATATAACAGGTATTGCAGATTCGATTACATGAAGGATATTACGAATATGAGCATATTTTCCTCATTTTAATAAAACAACGTTGTATATCCACGTCGGTTACAACCTTGTTTTATGGAACTAGGGCGGTTACAACGTTGTTTTATATTAAAAATAAAGTACAAGTGAAAATAAAAAATTATTTTTTATTAAAGAAATGAACAGAAAGTGAAATGTATTACATATAGTTTTAAGCATGGCTCGTGTAAGCAAGTCAAAAGCGCGCGAAACTTACAACAATGATGGCGTATACAACGTTGTTCCACGAAATAACGAATTGTACTGATCGAAATAACACTGGGAAATCATCAAAAAAATGTGCTGCATTGTCCATATCGCGTCGGTACATTATTTATAGCGTATACAACGTTATTCCACGGAAATACCGCATTTACACTTAATGGCGGTTACAACGTTGTTCCAGCCTAGGGTTCAATTGTTGCATTTTTAAATTCAATAATTAATTAATTTGTTATTTAAATAAAATGGAAAATACGTTCAATTATTCGAACGTAATTAAATAAGCGACACAACCAAAGCAAAGTTCCAAATATTACTGATTAGTATTGTCGGAATTTCTGTCGATCTGATCTCGCCAGCACAAATTATCCAATCTCTTTAACCGAGGGATCGACTCGCCATCCGTTGGTCACGTCGGTAACACTGATTTAGTTGTCTTTATTGCGAACATCTAAATATATTATTCATTCTCTCATACCCACATAATATGCCACTGTAAGTTCTAGTTGACCAAAACGATATATTGATGTAGTTTAATAAAATATATTTTTAATAAATTTTTAACTTTTTTGTAGTACTTAAATCTGTATATTGTTTAAGGTGGGAGTATCAACATGCTTGCCAACCTGTAACCTATTTCGCATAGATTTATTTATGTTTTCTAGCGTTTATACAAAAGTTAAAGAAAATCAGTATCGACTTGATATTCTATAGGTAATAATTGACATATTTAATAAATATCAAGGAATTTCATATCTTATTTTAGGAGAATTGTATAGCGAAAAATATCAGGTAAGATTTTTTTTAACATTATTATGTCATTGTCGCTCATTGTTATTTCACTTTACAATTCTCCCAAAATTAGCAATGAAATAAATTAATATTTTTGTAATATATCAGATACTACCTAAATAATGTACCGACGATATTGATTTTCTTTAAATGTTACTTATTAAAATAATAAACTAAAAAAATCAACGCGAAATAGGTTATAGGTTGGCAATAGATTGAATGACGTTGAGAATTCAACCTTAAGTGTATTCAGTATTCCGTTATTTTCGGTTTGTTAATGACAATGACTAAACGGCGGAATATATGCAAAATAGTGCATTTTTTTGCATATTTTGTTAATTTTATAATAAAATGCATATTTGTCTAAAAGCACCCCTAAGAGGACAGTTGTATAAGGAGAGATTACCAGGAGTTAGTTTACCTCCAGAACCTGTAATTGTCCGGTGGGGAACATGGATTAAGGCCGCAATATTCTACGCAGAGCATTTCGAGGCAATTAAAGAACTAATTTTGGATTTAGATGACGATTCGCTGTGTGTTGTGCAAAATAAAGAGTTGTTAAAAAGTGCAAGTGTAGCTAAAGATATTGTTTTTATTAAGGTTAATTTTAGTTTTATACCATACCGTACCGTACATAATATCGTTGGAGAGTAGAAATTTAAGTTTAAGAGACTCAATTAGTATTGTTAAAACTTTTTCCGCTAAATGTAACAACATTCCCGGTAAAATAGGAGGTCAAGTAAGGAACAATGGATGTAACTGTAAAAAAAATAAAGGATTTAAATACTTAACTGCAGTAAAAAGCATTTCCAAAGAAGTTGTATCTTGGTATTATATTTTGCTAGCTAAGTTGCAGTATTGTCCGATTACATCAGTAGATGTTGAAAGAAGCTTCTCTTTGCATAAACATATTTTTACTAATAATAGAAGACAATCCTTTTTATTTGAAAATTTTGAAAATCATTTAGTAATAAATGTATTTTATACAATTTGAGGCTAAAAACTGTTAACTTTTATTTTTCTTTGTTTTTTTTTGCATTTTTTTTTAAATGACCTGAAGAAAGTAGCAACCAAACTACCGAAATGTTGGCAAAATATTAAATTACATTATCTAAAAGTTGGTCCAATAAGCTCAAATTTTAAAAAAATTAAACAAATATATTTAATAGCATTCCATTTTGGTTTGTAATAACAATTCTAAAAGTCAATCATATATAAAATATCTTTGGTGCTCACTACTTGTACTTAATTTAGCTAGCTTAAATTTATAAATAATAAATCATCTGACCTTTATAGATATTATTGTGTTTAATCAAATTAAGTAGTAGGCAAAGAAGTAGTCCTTCTCGTTGACAAATGATTTTAGTTACAATGAGGTGGAGCAGTTATCATAATCATAATAACTATTGTATTTAAAATGATATGTAAATTTTAAAATATTTCAATTAGATATTTGTGATGCAATAGGAAGGAGGTAAGCAAAACAATAATTCGTTTGAATTAGTAATTGTTTTATTTAAATGGTTGGGCAGATGTGTTCGTTGAGTACAAGAAAAGCTGTGTTCAATATTGTTTAATGTTGTAGCCTAAATAAGTTTCCTCGTTAATGCTTTTTCTGATGGAAAAGTAAGCCTTATTAGGCCAATCTGTACAGGATGTACAACTAACAAGGGATACCGGTTGTATCTAGGAAACCGATTACCGCACGGCTGGACCATAAAAATATTTATAACAGAAGTGTTTAAAAGAAATTGCTGGAAATTATATATATACGTTTCTTAGTTGACCGTTAGGGAGCGTAACTATAGTAAATATGTATTAAAGGTAGCATTCTATTTATCTAATGAAAATTTTGCACTATTGTTTTTCAGTTTCTGCTCCACCTTATTGTTTAAGGGTGGAAGGAGGGGATAGATATTACTATGAAAAAAAATTCACAACTTTGGTTTGTCTTATCGGAATTTGACTAATTTGAACTCGCTAAATAGGGATTATTTTGTTTTATAAATTTTAAAAAAAACCAGGTCGTTATGAACTAAATTGCGACAGCTAGAGTTTACTATTTAGCAAAAGCAACAATTTCTTTATTTTTCTTAAAAATCTTAGATTTAACCTTTTCTAACTTAAGCAAAAAGAAGAATATCTGTGAAAATCTCTAGCCGATAATTTTGACCGGAGATATTGGAAATATAATATAAAATTGAGCTTCATAAGAACAAAGTGGCGTTTTAATACGGTATTTGTAGACAAGAACTTACAAATACCATACCATTGTGTCTTCTACAAAGCCATATTCTTAACACCTCTTTAAGTTAATGTTCTGTAAGTTTAAATTATTTACAACAAAAATAATAGAGGATGGTTGCATTAATGGAACAAATTGCAGTAAAAGTTTAAGTGGGCTGTGAAATAAACAAAAAAAAAATTATTTGATTTAATAAATGAAATAGTATGTGTCAAACTTTTAATAAGTTAAATTTTGATTTATTTCCTTAAAATGTATGCTGCATCAAACGAACAGGCGTTTGTCGTGCTTCAATTTTTGACGAAATAAATCAAAATTTAACCCATTTAAACTTGACACGTACTATTTCATATCAAAGCCTTTTTGTATTTTTTTTTGTTTAACAGCCCTCTTATAATTTTACTGCAATTTCTTCCATTAATGCAACTATCCTCTATTTTTTTTGTTGTAAATAAATGCAATTTACAGAACACTAATTTAAAGAAGTGTTGTTATGATTATGGCTTTGTAGAAAACACAATGATTTGATATTTATAACTTCTTGCCTACAAATACGGTATTCAAACGTCAGTTTGTTCTTATGGAGCTAATTTTTATAATATATTTTCATATCCGCGCATATCCCTGGTTTAAAAAAGATATTGGCTTGCAGTTTTCACAGATATTCTTCTTATTTATTTTTCTTTTTGCTTAAGTTAAAAAAGATATACAGTTGCATTTGAAATTTTTGAGAAAAATCAAGAATTTATTGATTCTGCTGCAACGGAATTCAGAACGAGTTTCTTATTAACTTGATAAAACAAAAGAATCTCTATTTAGCGAGCAAAACTGACTAACAAACACAACTATTGTTTTTGGGATTTTTCCTAGAAACCCATCGTGTACCTACCTGAAAAAATAAACTGTCTACTCTCTCGGGTGGTTTCTACCTTACTGTGTCTTGCGTGTCAATAATGAATGTCGTATAATTTTATTGTTTATTAAAAGGTTTTTGGATAACTTTTGTACGAACTTTAATGAGGTTAACATGAAAATTACAACTATATTTGACAACTATATTATTTTAACAATAGCAGGTTGCAGGTTGATGTTTCCTGGAACCTACAGGGTTAGCGTGAGTGATCTCATTGATCTCTTCAATTCCAACGCTCCCCCTCACGAGCTGCTGACCTAGAGTCCAATACATGAACATAGAAAAACATGTTTATTTTTGTTTAATGCTTTTGTTAAAACATCAGCGTACATATAGTCTGTTCTTTTATACGCAATTTCAACTTCTCCACGTCGGGTTACATCTCTGTTGAAGTGTTCTTTTATAGCGATGTGCTTCGATTTTGAACTAACAATTTGATTGGCAACTAATCTTTGGGCAGCTTGATTGTCATTGAAAATCAGAATTTTGTTATGAATTACACCCATATCATTTGCTAGATTTTTTAAATGTACAGCTTCTTTTGTGGCTTCAGTCAGTGACATATATTCAGCTTCAGCTGTAGATAGCGCCACTGTTCGTTGCTTTCTGGCTTCTCAACTAATTGCTGCACCAGCAAACATAAAGCAATAGCCAGTATATGATCTTCTATCAGTAGAACAGGAGCTCCAATCTGCATCAGCAAATCCAATTATTTCTTCATTATTTTTTGTGTAATTTAAACTCCAATGTTTTGTTCCTTGTAGGTAACGTAATATTCTTTTAGCAGCAACCCAATGCTGAGCACCATTTCAGTTATTGAATTGACTAAGGTAACTGACGGCGAATGAAATATCAGGTCGAGTAGCTATAGACAAGTACATCAGGGAACCAATACGATTTTGGTAGGGTAAATTTTCTTGTTCATCTGGATTAGCTTTTTCCAATTTTATACCAATATCCATGGGCGTTGCAATACTTTTGCAATTTTACATATCAAATTTATTTAACAAATCTTCTTTATATTTCTTTTGATTAATACTGATTTCTTGATTCATTTGTTTAAATTCCATGCCAAGACAATAATTTATATCTCCAAGGTCTCGCATCTCGCATGTCAAAGTGTTTCATAATGTTTTGTTTTAAATTTTGAAGTGCTATGTTACTAGAAGAAGCAATGATCAGGTCATCTACGTAAACTGCAACAATTAGCTTTTCTCCCCCTTTGCATGAGATGTAGATGCAAGAATCAGCTTCTGATGACTTAAAATTAAATTCTTTTAGTTTTGTTGCAGTTTACGTAGATGACCTGATCATTGCTTCTTCCAGTAACATAGCACTTCAAAATTTAAAACAATACATTATGAAACACTTTGACATGCGAGACCTTGGAGATATAAATTATTGTCTTGGCATGGAATTTAAACAAATGAACTGTCTACTCTCTCGGGTCGTTTCTACCTAACTGTGTCTTGCGTGTCAATAATGAATGTCGTATAGTTTTACCAGTCAAAAGAGTTTGATTGTCATTTTTGACAGTAACATTTTTAATCAACATTATTTCAAAAATGTCAAGGTGTTGTAAAAAAGAACAAGCTTTAATTTTAAAATTGTTTGATTATTCTCAAACAGAAAGTGACGCCACAAAGACTATTTTACATTTTAACGCAATATACGAGGTAAGTAGATATAATAAAGCAGGAATTGTGAAAACAAATACTAAACATGAAAAAGATAGTTCAATGTTTTTTTAAAAACCAATCTGTTTTAGAGAGTTCCTGATGCTTTGGAAGTTTCGTGTTCAACAAGCCAATGATTTTGCCAAGGAGATAGAGAAATTGGCAAGATGATACTCCTCATACAATTAACAAAAATCGTCAGAGGGTGTAATAAATATGCTACCAGCAGAAAATAAATTTGTGAATAATGCAAGTTTGATATATACAGGGTGGTCCTTAAGTACATCAAGAAAATCTAGGATATGATTCCTGGCATCAATTTAAGTTGAAAAGTTCATATGGACTTATGCCCCAAAATGCTTACCCTCTAAGATACAGGGTGTTAAAATATTTTTAAAAAATAATTGTTTTTTTAAAATTTCGAAACTCCTTGAAGATACGGTATTGAAAATTGATGTCGATTGATTTCGTATTAAACTGCACTTTTTGGTTAAAAAAGGGTTTGCCTACTTCCACCAGTGGCGTGCATGAAGATACCATCAATATTTTTTTTGTGAAAATATGTGATACGCCACTGTTTTTTTTAAACTCTGATGCATTTTTATGCATTACTGATATAAGCGGAACAAAAGTTGTCTCTACTATGTTTTTGAAAAAAATGGTAGTTTTAAAGGAAAATGGAAAATATTTTAACACCCTGTATCTTAGAGGGTAAGCATTTTAGGGCATAAAACCATATTAACTTTTCAACTTAAATTGATGCCAGGAATCATATCCTAGATTTTCTTGATGTACTTAAGGACCACCCTGTATATTGACTGGCCTGAAATCTGGTGATATCATGATTCGATGAATAGGATACTGTTTGATAAAACAGGTGTTTTTTAATAGAGCAACCCTATACAGGGTGTTCATTTAGTGTGTAATTCTTCGATATCTCAAATACTATTCTATACAGGGTGTTTCATTAAGGTCGAAGTGCGGCCATATCTCGAAAACTATTGGGCATAGAAATTCAGGAAAAAAAATTAATAACTAAAGTGGCTATGAGAAAATCCTGGAAATAATTTTTAAGTTCCGCATTTTGCCGCAAGGAGGCGCAATTGAAAAGTAAATTTTAACATTTTAGATATCTCCGAAAATTGCACGTTAAGGTATATTTTTAATAACACCATTAAAAAGCTTGGACAATTTTGCATAATTTTGGTCCCGTGCTTGTTGGCGTACCGACCTTAGTAAGAGTGGGGGAAGCTGTTGAAAGTGTAATCATTTAAATCGCTGTAACTTATAAACCACTTATCCGATTTTAGCAAACTAAAACTTGTTTGGAAGAGAAATGTAAGTACTTTTAACTGTCGTCTTGAGTGGTCCATGATGCTTCTCAATAAAAATACTAGAGGGCGCAATTTACAATAATAACACATTTCTTAACTTTATTCATTTATTTCAAATCATACGTTATAATTATGATACCATAATCGAAAAGTAGATGAAATTTGCTACAAAAAAATATCAAAACCGCAGTTCGATATCTCCATCCGTTTCAGAGTTATTGCCAATAGAATAATTTTTAAAACTTTAAATGAAGAAGCGGTTGTTTTCATAGTTTTGTGATCAAGCACTCCATGACAAAAAATATTTTTATTTTTTTTATGGTTAGGTAGGTTTGTTTCTCATTATTCCAATGGTCCAGAAACCACTCTAGAGTTAATGGCAATCATGGAAAACGTGTCATTTAGGCGTAACTCTAACAATATGATGTGTTTTAAAAAATAAATCTAGATAGCTGTGAAATAAAATTTGAAAGTTTCCATGGAGATAAGACAAATAATGCAAATAGTTGTTAACTAGTTTCATTTTGAAAGGTGTTGACAAAAGTTTATCCGTAATTCATCTTAAACTTCTTGATAGAAAATTGTGATACGTACCCTTCAAAAATGGCTTATACCAATGCCGAAGCTTACGATATGCTGGCCGTATATTTTGAATGTTTTTAAAATGCGCCTATAGCGGAACGCGAATATGCTGTCAGATATCCTGAACGAAGGCACTATGGCAGAGCAGTATTTCAGCGACTGGCAATATGCGTAAGGCAAACGCAAACGCAAACTACTTATTTCTGACTTCATTAACAGTATAAAAATAATAATTAAGAATTTGAAAAAACGCTCTGATATTTTACTTGTTCACATGCATCCGTTTTTATGTAGATAAAACCTAAGAAAAATCATAACCTTCACCACCGGTAAGTCAAACTGACTGAATTAATTTACGACGTACCGCAAATATGGAGAATATGACGTCACGGTCAGCGGTCATTGAACAGACTATACTTGCAATTTTTAATTTTTTTCCATCCGGTATAATATTAAATTGCATTGGTTACGTCATAGGTATACCAAACTATTAATCTGCAAGAAAAAATCGTTCAAACTCTGCAAACCGCAATAAAATTCGTTATTTCGTTTTCGAACCACAGAGCTGTAATAAAGGTGTAAAAAAGCATTTTGTGGCACATTGTGATGATCGGGTTATTGGTAAATGGTCAATGGTAAAATTTAGAAGTTTTTGCGTACTTTTAAATAAAATGGAGATAGATCATTGATATAACATACACTCTTAGGAAAACAACATATTTATTAAAATAAAACTACAAAACAAGTATCAATAATTTTAAAATTTTCCAAAATCTTGCCCATATTTTTTTTATGTAATCTAATCTATATTGAAAACTAAAAATAAAGGTAAGGACTGTCGAAAAGACTACGTATACCTATAACTTGAAAGCAGTGGTAGATATAAAAAAAATACAACAAGAAGAGAAGAAGTAAATTTATTAAGCATAAAAAATGCTTAAAAGCACATTGCATTGGTAAAAAATAAATGCTCCATAGGCGTGCTAGGGGGTAAGGAAAAGTGACTTAATTTAATTTAATTAATAAAATCGTCAATATTTCCCAAATTTTTAGGTATAAATTGTAGATAATGTGTATATTGTATTTTAAATAAAATTGGTAGTAGTAAAATATGCGCAACGGCAAAAAATCAAGAGAAAAAAGGTATTTTATCGTTAAATTAAGTAACTTTTGTCTACCCTTTAGCACGCCTACGGAATATTAATTTTTTAACAATGCATGTACTTCTATGTATTTTTTTATGCTCGACAAATTTGCTATCTTGTATTTTTTCTATATTTAGCACCGTTGTCGAGTTATATGTGGTTTTTCGGAAAAATATTGATATAGATATACCTATTGAAATCGTGTCTTGTCTATATAAAGTATCGAGCAATAAAAATAATGCATGGATTATTTACCGCAGCAGAACCTATAGTAGGTACCTATAATACAGAATTACGGAAAGTAATTGGTGTATCTCTAAGCCTCCAAAGCAGAAACCCAATAGATATTTTTAAATCATCTAAAGAACTTTTACCTTAAAGAAACGCATGAAGTAAATATCATCTCCTTACATTTAAGAGCATTACTTTTGTTACACCCATAACATAATAGCTTTGTTTCAAGCCAGCCAGAAAATCGTTACTGAATGGTAAATTAGTTAAGCGACTGGAAGTTAGCGTTTAGTAACGACTTTGTCGTTAGGTTGAAATAAAGCTATATTGGCAATGTGTATAATTAAAAAGACATATGTAATAGGACAGACATATTGTAAGCAAGAGCTCTAGATGAAAATAGAAGGTAAGGATATTAGACGACCCAATCTGTGCCGGATGCCTGGAGGAGGAAGAGACCCCACTGCATTTTCTGGGCACCTATAAGGCCCTGGGAAGACTCAGGCACCAGGTCCTGGGATCGGCGGCTCTCCAAAAGGAAAAAATCACGGCCCTAGCCTGAAGCGACATACTTAACTTCATAAAGAGGTCGGGACGCTTTGACGGGGGCCAAGGTGGTTAGTGTGACTGGGGAAAGACTCTGGGGTAGGTAAAAAGGATCGCTGTTGGTCTACTTGCCAGGTTTTCGGAACCTCCCCTCTATTACTACTACTACTAGACGAGGATCAGAAGAAAATAATTAGAAAAGATAAAAGTATAAAGTTCGGGAAAATGATCATCATTATAATCATCACATGTATTACAAATATAAAAGGAATAAAAGGTACTAACAAACACAGTAAGTGAGCTGTCTTTTTTAACATAACATCTATTGCAGGTATATTATCAAAAGATGTTCACAATACTTACTGATGAACTAAAAATAGTACATCTTACTATTAATACGTTTAAAAATGTTTTGAGTAGTAGAAATTAGGGAAAATCAGTAGGGTTGTATCTGAATTAAACTGTAGCTGTCATGACAGCTTCTCATGCGAAGCGTTTTGACCTATATTTAAAAAGAGACATTGTATGCATAAATAAGAGCTTACACCTGACTGGTATTAAAAAACTGCTTTCTTAGCTTTTAGCTATTGAATATGTCTTTGAGTAAGGAACAATTGCGTTTTTATGGTTTAATATGTTAGTTTGACAGCTAAATATGATACAATCACAAAAGCGACACCGAGCCGACCGAAAAATGTTTTTTAAATAACACGAAAACAAGGCCAAATTAAAGTGGATGCAATACCTCATCAAAATGGAAAAAAAAACCGTAAATTATTTCGCAATGTTAGTAGAAACGTTTGCGTTGCTAACATGCAGTACAAAACAGGAAGAAATAGGGACTGCACATGAATCCACTTCAGCTTTGTTCTATGACCCCAAATCGAAAGACACGTGCCTAGCTCAATGTAGCTTACGATATTTTTAACTATTATCAAAGAATGTTACGTCTACGCTGTCGCAGTTAACCCCAACAGTTGATACTGCTAGATTGCATGAACAGGGAACGTATTGACAGAACCAACAGTGGAAGGGAAATAAGTTAAATCCTCTGTAATGGGGTTGGAAGAAAACACAAAATACATTGGACAATTGTTATGACTGTGTCTTCTGTACTTCACTCTCTACTACAAAAAAATTTCATGTGGTTGTTTAAAAAGCTGTTATACAAATTGTGGTTGCAGAAGGTTTGGCACCAAATGCTCCATGTGGAATGTGCAGGAATTGATTGCGAAAATGCAAATGTGCCAGAAATGTCTCAAGAAGATGTCGATAAGGATATTAGGTTAGGTTAGGTTAGAGTGACAGACTTATTGCACTGTTCAAACAGTTTCACGTAGTCCTATGAGGACCATTGTGATACCACACGTGTTCCAAGGAACCTATTCGTATCAGCTTCCTGATGGTTAACGCCACGTAGAACATAGAAGAATCTTAGTAGCTCATTCGAACCAGCCACTACTTAGTGAGTCGGCCCAATTATTGTAATATACTTACTTCTCCACGTGATTAAAGAATGATTCGCCCAACCTTATTCTCGCGATGCCATGGCATTCACACAAGAAATGCTGAATACTTTACTTCTCCTCTTCATCTCTGCAACTTCTGCAGAAGAAATTAATATTGAATAATTTACTTCCTAACCTAAATAATGTACTTTTTCTGTACCTCCAGGAATAGAAATGTCAATGTTTATTAATTAGCTTAAAATTGTTGCTTTATTGTACAGGGTTATCCAACCAAGACTAGATAAGGCGATTTTTTGACTTTTCCTGTACTTTTATAAAAAAACTGAAATAGCCATCTTAAGTCATTTTCTCCCGCGAATTCGAATATCTTCAGCAAAAAACAATTGAACATCAAACAAAAGAACTAGGGGTCACTTTGATATTTTTTTAAATGGGATGCCGTATTTTTAATGAGCTTATCCGATTTCTCATATAAATTTTGATCTAAAATGTTGGATTTTTAATTCAAAAACGCCTTTTTTCTTCAGTTTTAAATTCGGAAAATGTTCGTCTACCGTACGATTAATACCTGATAGATGGATACCCGTTTCACCTGTTCACCCTTTAACCTGCTTTAAAGCGTCCGTCAGTTAGACAAAATAATCAAGTGTCAAATTTCTATATATTTTTCACGTTCTTTGTGTTTGTCGAGCATTCTCTCCACTTTTGTAATATACTTTTATTATACTTAGCCGTTCTTCTAAAGAATATTTCATTATTTGTAATTAATTCGTGAAAAATATATAGAAATTTGACACTTGATTATTTTGTCTAACTGACAGACGCTTTAAAGCAGGTTAAAGGGTGAACAGGTGAAACGGGTAACCATCTATCAGGTATTAATCGTACGGTAGACGAACATTTTCCGAATTTAAAACTGAAGAAAAAAGGCGTTTTTGAATTAAAAATCCAACATTTTAGATCAAAATTTATATGAGAAATCGGATAAACTCATTAAAAATACGGCATCCCATTTAAAAAAATATCAAAGTGACCCCTAGTACTTTTGTTTAATGTTCAATTGTTTTTTGCTGAAGATATTCGAATTCGCGGGAGAAAATGACTTAAGATGGCTATTTCAATTTTTTTATAAAAGTACAGGAAAAGTCAAAAAATCGCCTTATCTAGTCTTGGTTGGATAACCCTGTACAATAAAGCAACAATTTTAAGCTAATTAATAAACATTGACATTTCTTTTCCTGGAGGTACAGAAAAAAGTACATTATTTAGATTAGGAAGTAAATTATTTAATATTAATTTTTTCTGCAGAAGTTGCAAAGATGAAGAGGAGAAGAAAAGTATTCAGCATTTCTTGTGTGAATGCCATGGCATCGCGAGAATAAGGTGAAAATGACTTAAGATGGCTATTTCAATTTTTTTATAAAAGTACAGGAAAAGTCAAAAAATCGCCTTGTCTAGTCTTGGTTGGATAACCCTGTACAAAAATTGTATAAAAAAATAAAAACAAGGAATGTCAGAGCAAATGCGGTAAAAATGGCAACATTGAATGGCGATATCTTGGTCACCGTAGCCGCGTTGATCGTACGGCGATAAGAAACAATTTTATTGTTTATCTTTTTTAAACCATAATTTATCTAAATATTTATAATGAGGGAGTTGGGAAAATGCGTTAGAAAATTTTAAGGGGCACATGCAAAAATAATGCTAGCAGATCATTTGGCAAAATGTCGAAATCTCCATGGTTACCAAGATACAGGGGTTTGAATTTGATTTTTTAGTTTTAGTTTTTCGTCATACTACATTTATTTTCGAACCAAATCATTTTATATTAGGCACACATTCTAATCTCGAGCGACTATACAATTTGAAGATAAGAGTGCTTTTTTTTAAACCGCTAGAATTTCTGAAAAATAAATATTATTGCCGTCATAACTTTTTTCTTTTGGTAGCTGGAGCAAAACCGAAGGTTCCATTCTAGTGGCAATTAAGAACACAAAAATAAGTTACTCTTGATCAAGGTCGATAAACCCCACCGTTTAGCCACTAATCGATATCGAAGCTTTCATTACTCCCAACTAAATGCCTATACGTACATAAATGGAATCGCGTCAAATCAAGTGGCCTAGTTTCAAATTATGCGAAATTTGACAACTAAATAATTTGATTACTGTAAAGTTTAGATAGGGAGAGTTTTTTGTCATAAGAAGCCGAAGTTAAATGTAACGAGAATATTCAAATGTTGAGTAGGTACCGTGATATCCATTTCTGTTACGGGCTAGCAAATGGGAATGCGGAAGAGGCTAGACGGCTTTTAATATAGCCCGGTCGTAGCTCAGTGGTAGAGATACCGCTTACGGCCGTGGCGGTCCGGGTTCGATTCCCGGAGTGGGCATACGCATAATAAAAAAAAAGTATGACCGAATTTTAGTTGGTTGGTGTAAGATCGTCTTTCGGAGGAGACGTAAAGCTGTCGGTCCCAGCCATCTCTGGTCGTTAAGTCACGCTAGAGGCGCTTGCGCGACCTGAAAACTCTAGCACCAGACTTGAGCACCACAAGTTACACGAACTTTACTTTACTTTTTTTTTATTATATCGAAGCTTATCCTGAAAAATGCTCCATGTGCCCGAACTTTTATCAGTATTCATAGGCGGCTTGGCGAGGTAGGTTCGTTCAAAAATAGTTTGGGTGATAGAGGCAGATCAAGGCATGTAAGAACTATCGATAGGGAAGAAAGAATTCTCGAAAGAGTAGAGAAAAATCCAGTTACAAGTACAAGAAAAATGGCGTTGCAAGAAGGGATTGCTAGTTCTACAATTTGGGAACCACTTCATAAAGAGCTACTGTACCCCTTTCATGTACAAAAAGTGCAAGCGGTTTATGAGGGTGATTCACAATAATTACAAGTAGACATGTGCAATTCTATTTTAGAAAAATTTGAAAAAGTCAAACAAATTATCGAAACCATATTGTTTACCGACGAGGCCTGCGGCACTAGATGCCGCAAAAGTAGTTATTGTCGGATTACTGAAAAACGCTTAATTTTTGGCCTTGTTGTTAGATTATTTTTGGTAAAGTATGTTTCACAATAAATGGTTGACTCCGTTTAACTACCTGGGACGTTTTGCAGTCCGGCGGCCGAGCTCTTGCAAAAGGTCACAGGTAGTTAAACGGAGTCAACCATTTATTGTGAAACATACTTTACTTTGAGTGATTTTATCACTTTTAGGTGTCCAACTAACATATTAAACCATGAAAACCCTCCAAAGCAATTGTGTTCTTTTCTACCCCTTAATTTTGGAATTGAATGCAATTGTATTCAGCCTATTTTCCCGGTAAATAAATGCAGTTAATACAATACCAATGTTCACTATTTATGACCACTAAACTTTATAAGGAAATCTTATCCTTATGCTTCCTTACATTAATGAGCTTTTGACTTGACAATGACTATTGTTATTCTAATTGGATTCTAAATACTATTTATACATAATTACAAATTACAGGTGGCAACCTTTTATCACCTCATTTGGCTTCATCTTAATTGTAACTGCCATAATCGTACCCGTAGTAATCATGATGACCGTAGCTGTCGGGATAAGCATAGCCTGTATCGTAGTCGCCATAGTAGGTTAAGGCTCGTGGTTTAGCATAACCTAAAAAGTATAATAATTTAGTTAATTTTTATTAGTTGTTGTTAAGAACATTAGTTTATGATTGATATTCTCGTCAAACAAGGTTACCATCGTATCGTCAAATGAATAGAGCGATTAAATTGTCGAAAACATATTATTGGTACTTCGAGACCAAAGCTGAATCATCCAACTAAACAGACCAAACATTTTCCTTCGGGCCAGACGCGGCTACACGTGGGGGGCAATTGGTGCAATTAAAAATTTTGAAATCGTCGTAAAGACATAATTACCTGTTTTCAAGAATCGTTTTTAACTCATTTCTAACTATCAAGTTTGTTTATTTTCACCGTAACTAGCAAACATTATCATGATTAATGTCAAGTTTTATTACAACTGCCAGTCGGAACTTAAACAGTTTATAAAACCAGATTACACCCCCAATAGAACTTGATAAATACTGTAAATATTCAGCGCAATAATGTCTATAAACCATTTTATGGTGGCAACTCCTATTTCCTGTTGGCTAAATTACCGTGTTATTATTACTACACAACGGTCTAGCAACTTTCGTTGTCTTACAGTGGGGAAGCGCGTTGCTGTCACATATAGTATTAAACAGTTGTATAAATAGTATGTGAATTCTTATAAGGAATAGAAGGCGTTTTTATCAGTGTACAGATCGCAAGGATGCAAGACTTTGTTGTGAAATGTGACTTTATGAAGAGCAAAGGAACTTCGTGAAATATCACAGTTAAAAACAGTGTAATAAAAAAAAATCACTAAATTTCTCACAACCCTAACAAACCAGCGGTGCCGGGCTCTTTCGAAAATATGAAAATAAACTCATGCAATTTTTAGAAAACACCCTTTTATGCAAAGTTATGGTAATTTTAACGTTTGTAAATAACTAAACAGTCAAATGCCATCAAAATATATTATTAAACACATTGAAAGCTTTAGTAAATTTGAACTAAATAGTAAATACACGGTATCCTCCAACTTGCGTACATCCAATTTGCGTACAAGGATTATTTCTTCCAACTTGCGTACATGGGTAGGTAGGTCCCGCGAACCAGGTAAAACTGCAAGAGTACATTATTCCAACTTGCGTACATACACAGAGTTTTAAACGGACCGTACGCCCTCTCCAATCTGTTCTAAAAGGTGTATTGGCAACCGGTTTGTTCGTTGTTATCAGAGCATTTTTTTATGTCCTTAGTTTGTTTATAAGCTTCTAATATTTGTGTATGTACGCAAGTTGGAATAATGTACTCTTGCAGTTTTACCTGGTTCGCGGGACCTACCTACCCGTGTACGCAAGTTGGAAGAAATAATCCTTGTACGCAAGTTGCACGTACGCAAGTTGCATATATACCTTCTAGACAACCACGATATAACCCTTAAGGACAATAGAAAAATTTGGAAAGGCCCAGAATTTTTCCAAGCAAGTTTTAAGCAAAAAAAAAATTTTCACAACATTTCTGCCGTGCTTAGCAGAAACGCTGTATCTACAAAAATTTCCAAAAATGCGATATTGGCATGTAATGTCTTAAAATTTGGTTTTCTATCCGTAGAACTTAATAAAAATGCCGTACCTAATACCAAAACTCATATAATAAATCTGTCTTTTGTCGTATCTAACAAAAATAGGGTTCCATGCTAAGTAAGAATGCAGCATCTATACCTAGCTTATGAAAAATGCCGCACCTACATGTAAATACGGCGTTTTTCCTAAGTATGCATACGTTACTGCATTCTTATTAAGCACACGAGCAGTTAATTTTCTCTTAAAACGCGTTGAAGCGGATCAATTATTGTTTGTTTACTTTTGTGCTGGCTGGATGTTAGTTTTGTAATGTGTGTGTCTGATGTTTAAATATGACGAAAAGAACAAAATTAATATTAGAATTGGCTACAAATAATAATAATACACAGGTAAGTACCTATGATATGAGAATTGTTTCTTATTTTAGCGAAATCTTTTGTTGCCTTGGATCATAAATTCATAACCTCTCAAATGAAAGTATGGTTCCAGTACATTTTATGTACACCGGGTCAGTGGCGCAACTAGGGGGAGGGAGGGGGAGGGTGCTACGGGGGCTTAAGCTCCCCCTAGAACCTGGTAATAGTATAAAGTTTCATCCATTTTTGTAGGGTTGAGGCGGTATTGCCTTAAGGTTTGTTATTGTTCTGCGATTTTTCTGAGGATTCTGTGTTGTGTTTTACTTAAAAACCAAAGAAAAGGGCGTGGCACCCAAAAAATGCTATTTTTTCTTCGAGACCTAAAAACCTAAAGATTCGTATTTTTCAAAAAATCGTCAATACCAGGTGTACACCAAATGGACCGAAACCTGGAAGGACAAATTTATTTTTTCGCCATATTTTGTTGAATTTCAGGTACCTGAAGAATGTGCCACTTACCACACCCTCCTTCTCGTTTCTTTTGACATACAAACAACAACATATTTTGAGGTATATTATTATTGTGTTAATAATATTGTTTTATATTCAAAGTACATTGTTATACGAGTTTGTTTATTCTAATGATGAATGTTTAATACAAAGTAAAATGTGTTTTATTTAGAGGCATTTCATAAATTAATATACAAGGGTGCTGAATAAAAACGCAGTACTGCATTTTTCTTAAGCAAGCTTAATTACCCGCTGTCTGTATTACTTAGGAAAAACGCAGCAAACAGCATAATTATAACACCTTATGTTATTTTCTAATTTTTTTAAGGAATACATGAATTTTCCTATAAAACAAAACAATTTATTAAACAAACTCTAGCTAAAATTGTCCAAGTTATTACGGCTGCAAAAAAACAGAAAACCAAACAAAAAGCCATTTTTCTTCATTACGGTTTCTCTGTAGATACCTACTGCGTTTCGGCTAATCAGGGCAGATTTACAGATGAATTTATTACTATCATTGCGAGTACCTACCTATTCCCATTAAAATTAATCATAAAATATTTTAATGATAGAATACGTTTCTTTAATCCTGTTTGTTACTTGTTAATATGGTAGTAATGTAATCTAAAATCCGGGTATTAAGTTAAATGTCAGATTTCTTTGATGCAAGGATTTTTAGCATGATAAAATTTATTGTTTATCATTTTTTACTTGGGGATAGGTGTAAAGCGTGAAAAACATTTCCTGCTACGGAATTTTGTAAAAATTAACTTTGCTAGTAAATTTTCGTTTCCGTAATCCGCATTAAAGAACAAATATTGCATCATGTACGCTGAGCGCCAATACAAAATTAGTAAGTACATAGAAAGAAACCTATTTTAAAATAAAACATACATAGACCAGGGCTGAAGCCTTTGCAAATGGTAAAAAGTGAAAAAAAAAAAAATAGTAGAATGAAACCCATTGGAAAAGGAAGAGAATATAACAAAAATGAAAGGAAAAATAAATTACGGGCGATCCGAGGTCGGGAAGTGGGGGGCGGTGAGTTTTTAAGGTTAGAAAACGATTTTTCTCGATTTTCGGCAAAACTACAAGTCCTATGGAAAAATGTTAAATGGTAAAGTTGTAGGTAATAAAAAGATCTACAGCTTTTGTGTTTGCACTTTTTTCACATAACCTCAAAATGTATGTGAAAAATTCAAATAACCAAGTTTTTGGTTTTTTATTTTTATCTTTTACAAGAAAAATTTTTTTTTCACGACATTTGATGAAACTTACCTTTTTATGCCCCAAAGACACTGTAATTTTTTTGATTTAAAATATTTATTTTTTTACCTTATTTTGACTTAATATCGAAAAAGCACCCTAATTTTCAATCGACAATTCTCACGTCAAAATATCTGCTTTTTTAAAAAAGTTGGAGGGCTTTTTGTTCGTTGAAATCTCTACTTTCTGATGGTGTAAAAAAATATACATTACTATGGTAAATGTAATGAAATCCCCTTTAAATCATACCTTTAATTATATTTAGAACAACTATTTTCGCATATTTTTTGCGATCTTTATGTTTTATGGATTTGTAATTTTTTTGTTTATCAATGTAACATGGAATCTTGCGTTTTTCGAGTAATTAAAGTATAAATTTTAATAAATAGCTCAAAATTGTACATAATCATTAAAAAAAAATTCGGATTCGATTTTTTTTCGTTTCTTTGCATTTTTTGAGAACATTTACCATAGTAATGTATATTTTTTTACACCACCAGAAAGTAGAGATTTCAACGAACAAAAAGCCCACCGGCTTTTTTAAAAAAGCAGATATTTTGACGTGAGAATTTTCGATTGCAAATTAGGGTGCTTTTTCGATATTAAGTCAAATTAAGGTTAAAAAAAAAATATTTTAAATCAAAAAAATTACAGTGTGTTTAGGACATAAAATGGTAAGTTTTCACAAAATTTCGTGAAAAAAAAATGTTTCTTGTAAAAGATAAAAATAAAAAACCAAAAACTTGTTTATTTAAATTTTTCACATAAATTTTGAGGTTATGTGAAAAAAGTGCAAATACAAAAGTTGTAGATTTTTTTATTACTTACAACTTTGCCATTTAACATTTTAGTAAATCGTTTTCTAACCTTAAAAACTCACCGCCCCCCACTTCCCGACCTCGGATGGCCCGAAATTTATTTTTCCACACTAGTGCGGAAAATTTTTTCGGCACGATTATGTCAAAATCAATAATATATCAATTATAACTTGTAGTTATTACTTTTTTTCTCAGAATTAGTTACTGTTACATATTATGTATGTGATTGTTATAGTTAATTAAATATTATTAAATTTGTTTGAAATATGTGTATTATTTCCACACGTCTGTCGAAAAACTATTGTACCTGACACGTGCGGAAAATGTTTTCCCTGCACTCGGCTGCTTCACCGAACTCCGCTACGCGTCATTCGATGAACAGCAGACTCGTGCGGAAAAATTAATTTTCCGCACTTGTTAGGTAAACAGCTATTTCCTTTCATTTTTGTTACATTCTCTTCCTTTTCCAATGGGTTTCATCCTACTATTATTTTTTTTGGTTTTAAAAATTATCGACCCTGGTCTGACATTATTGGATAGCTTTTGTCGCCACGACCACTAATGCCGATAATTTTTTTCTCTCGATCGCATTTTTCACACGCGAGCGAGCGCGAGACGAGAACGAGAGCAAGACGAGGGGATATTCTTTACAAAAAGTACTTTGTACTTGTAGTCCAATTTTATTAGTTTTGCATGAAAATAAATGGTAATTGCAAGCCCTTTTTAATACAGTGTCACCAGTAAAGTCCGCATCATATGGGTTTTTTTTTATTAATGGCTTTACTCAAAATTTGACTTTGGCATCAAGTTCTGCTTCGATCGAAATGAAAATTAAGAAAAAAAATAGTAAACGCGTGATTCGCATTATCTGTCAAATTTTAATTTTTTTTTTTTAAACTTATTAGAAAGAGTTTTTTTAAATGCAGTTTCTCCCCACTTGCAAAATTTCAGCTGCATAAGATACTTTTGAATTTTTACCTATAACTGCACCACTTTTGCAAAACGCAACCTACATAAAACTTCTTAGTTTTGACAATGCTTTGATTCAAATACATTTTCTTTAAAGTAGCGCCATATTAAATGTGTGTTTTTCTACAAAATCAAATTTGGGCTATTAAAATTTGGTCGCATGTGATGCAAAGTTTTTTTGTTTTTGACCCTATATAAGGTAACTTCATAAAATAAGTGTTTTTGAAAACGCAGTTTGTGTCTGAAAGTAATACACCTTAAGATTAAGACAAAAAAGAACACAGTGTCATCAGTAAAGTGTTCATTAAGGGAAAAAGTTTATCTATTTTCATCGATTTAATTTAAAACCCCTTTAATTTATTTTTTATTTTTTTACATTCAGACACAAACTACGTTTTAAAAAATACTTATTTTATAAAGTTACCTTATACAGGGTCAAAAACAAATAAACTTTGCATCACATGCGACCAAATTTTAATAGCCCAATTTTGGTTCTGTATAGAAAAACACACATTTAATATGGCGCTATACTTTAAAGAAAATGTATCTGAAATAAAGCCTTGTCAAAACTGAGATGTTTAATGTAGGTTGCGTTGAGTCTTATTTTGCAAAAGTGGTGCAATTTACAAAATATAGGTAAAAAATCAAAAATTATATTTTGCATGTGGGCTAGAAACTGCATTTAAAAAAACTTTTTCAAATAACTTTTTTCGATATTTTCAAAAATAACTCCACTTTTGAATTATTTTTTGGAAAAAATTAAAATTTGACAGATAATGCGAATCACGTGACTACTATTTTTTTGCTTAATTTTCATCTCGATCGAAGCAGAACTTGATGTCAAAGTCAAATTTTGAATAAAGCTATTAATAAATAAAATCCCATATGATGCAGACTTTACTGGTGACACTGTATACCAGTGGTTTTCAACCTTTTTGTGGTGGCGGAACACTTTTGGTAGCAATAAGAAAATGGCGGAACACCACCTTTGTCAACATATTTGCGGTGAAGTAATCAGTTTATCAATGGACCAGGGCTGAAGCCTTTGAAAATGGTAAAAAGCGAAAAAAAATAATAGTAGGATGAAACCCATTGAAAAAGGAAGAGAATATAACAAAAATTAAAGGAAAAATAATTTACGGGCGATCCAAGGTCGGAAAGTGGAAAGGGGTGAGTTTTTAAGGGTAGAAAACGATTTATCTCGATTTCCGGCAAAACTACAAGTCCTATGGAAAAACGTTAAATGGCAACGTAGTAGGTAATAAAAAGATCTGCAACTTTTGTATCTACACTTTTTCACATAACCTCAAAATTTATGTGAAAAATTCAAATAACCAAGTTTTTGGTTTTTTATTTTTCTCTACTAGTTACTACTACTCAAAATTGTACATATTGATTAAAAGAATAATTCGGATTCGAGTTTTTTTTGTTTCTTTCCATTTTTTGAGAACATTTACCATAGTAATGTATATTTTTTTGCACCATCAGAAAGTAGAGATTTCAACGAACCAAAACCCCACCGACTTTTTTAAAAAAGCAGATATTTTGACGTGAGAATTTTCGATTGAAAATTAGGGGGCCTTTTCGATATTATGTCAAAATAAGGTGAAAAAATAAATATTTTAAATCAAAAAAATTACAGTGTGTTTAAGACATAAAAATGTACGTTTTCACCAAATTTCGAAAAAAAAATTTTTTCTTGTAAAAGATAAAAATAAAAAAACAAAAACTTGGTTATTTGAATTTTTCACATAAATTTTGAGGCAATGTGAAAAAAGTGTTAATACAAAAGTTGTAGATCTTTTTATTACCTACAACTTTGCCATTAAACGTTTTTCCATAGGACTTGCAGTTTTGCCGGAAATCGAGATAAATCGTTTTCTACCCTTAAAAACTCACCCCTTTCCACTTCCTGACCTCGGATCGCCCGTAAATTATTTTTCCTTTTATTTTTGTTATATTCTCTTCCTTTTCCAATGGGTTTCCTCCTACTGGTTTTAAAATTATCGACCCTGGTCTAAAAAAAATACTATCTCATGATTTAGATTAGTTGATATTACTAAATTATTTCGCGGAACACCTGGAAGAGGTTTGCGGAACACCGGGTGTTCCGCGGAACAGCGGTTGGGAACCACTGCTGTATACAAATATTTATGTTTGTGCATACAAGGCTTAGGGCTTACCTAGTACTCAAAGCCCTGTCATTTATCGCTTTGCAGATGTTGAAGCGCCTTGCGGCACTGCGTATTGTACTGTAAGAGGGTCCATCAGTACGTACTACTGGATATTTTCCATGTTGAGAGAAATTCAATTTCAAGAAAGATATCACATCAAATGACCGATTAACATATTTAATTTCACTTTGATTAAAAAAAAAATATTTTTGCGTATGTAGTTGATGTTACAAATTAAGTAGGTTAGTTAGTATTATTTTTTTAAACTTACATCAGATAACCATAATCGAATTTTTAGTTTTCAATGGCAAAATAAGAAAATTGAAAACTTTTTGAGAAATTAAATCTTTGAGACAAGAATCTATTCAAGTACAGCAAAATATGAATATTATTTCATTCTTTCCTTTTTTGGTATCATGCATTTTTTAGAGGCCGTTTTTTTGCTTATTTCATCACTTTTATACTCGTTATTAGTATAGCCATATGGAATGTTTTTAATCCTACATTTGTTCATTATGTAAATTGAATCAAAACTAGATTATTTTCGGCTCCAGACTAATTTTGTAAATATCAAGGACCCACGGCATATAATCCTGTTTGACATTAAGTTAATCTTTAAAAAAACAATTAAACTGGTTAACAAAATACCAGAGTAAAGTATTTCCGAGTATTGTGTTCAAAAACAATTAACGTTTATTTTAGAATTATTGCGCGTCCTTCTGATTTCAGTAGGACATTTTTAGCAACAAATAAATTGAGACTCGCTGATGATGAATAAAGAAAATTTGTGGCATATTCAGCCCTATGCAGTAAGTACATAGTCAATGTTGAAATGATTTCAATAAACATTGACTTTCATTTCAATATTAGACCAGGGTAGATAATTTTTGAAACCAAAAAAAAATAATAGTAGGATGAAACCCATTGGAAAAGGAAGGAAATATACCAAAAATTAAAGGAAAAATAAATTACGGGCGATCCGAAGTCGGGAAGTGGAGGGGGTGAGTTTTTAATGGTAGAAAACGATTTATCTCGATTTCCGGCAAAACTACAAGTCCTATGGAAAAACATTAAATGGAAAAATTGTAGTTAATAAAAAGATTTACAACTTTTGTATTTACACTTTTTTCACATAACCTCAAAATTTATGTGAAAAATTCAAATAACCAAGTTTTTTTTTTTTTACGGCATCGGTGGCTCCGTGGTTAACGCGGTAGTCGCTGAGAACTCTAGGACGAGAGTTTGTGGGTTCGTATCCCACTGCCGGCAAACTGGTTCGAGCCCAGTGGATTTTAGTGGTATAAGTCTTGACGTGGGTCCAGCGTCGAGCAAAAAATTAGGGAAGAGTGAAAAATGTATCATCCCCCAAAACCACCCCATTCACGCCGGTAACCAGGCCGGATGAGATCGGATATCTCGTGGAGTGGAGGGGGAAGGAACACACTCACCAATCGGTAGGTCATAGAAAGCGCGAAACCAAAGGGTTGATAGCCCTTGGGGGGTACTTCTAATGACTGAGGATCGTGGTTCGGAGCCCACGTTAAACTGTAGGTCCCCTCGGGAATGGCCCTGGCAGCGAACGAAGAGGAAAAAATTGGAAAAAGCAAGCAAGCAACCAAGTTTTTGGTTTTTTATTTTTATCTTTTACAAAAAATTTTTTTTATACACGAAATTTGGTGAAAACTTTCCTTTTTATGTCCCAAACACACTGTAATTTTTTTGATTTAAAATATTTATTTTTTAACCTTATTTTGACTTAATATCGAAAAAGCAACCTAATTTTCAATCGAAAATTCTCACGTCAAAATATCTACTTTTTTAAAAAAGTCGGTGGGCTTTTTGTTCGTTGAAATCTCTACTTTCAGATGGTGTAAAAAAATATATATTACTATGGTAAATGTTCTCAAAAAATGCAAAAAAACTAGAATCCGAAATTTTTTTTTAATCATTATGTACAATTTTGAGCTATTTATTAAAATTTATACTTTAATTACTCGAAATACGTAAGATTCCATGTTACATTGATAAGCAAAAAAATTACAAATCGCAAAAAACATGCGTAAATAGTTGATCTAAATATAATTAAAGGTAGGATTTAAAGGGGAATTGAATTGAATTGAGAACATTTACCATAGTAATGTATATATTTTTTTACACCATCAGAAAGTAAATATTTCAACGAACAAAAAGCCTACCGACTTTTTTAAAAAGCAGATATTTTGACGTAAGAATTTTCGATTGAAAATTAGGTTGCTTTTTCGATATTAAGTCAAAATAAGGTTAAAAAATAAATATTTTAAATCAAAAAAATTACAGTGTGTTTGGGACATAAAAAGGAAAGTTTTCACCAAATTTCGTGTATAAAAAAAAAATTTGTAAAAGATAAAAATAAAAAACCAAAAACTTGGTTAGGTGAATTTTTCACATAAATTTTGAGGTTATGTAGAAAAAGTGCAAATACAAAAGTCGTAAATCTTTTTATTACCTACAACTTTGCCATTTAACGTTTTTCCATAGGACTTGTAGTTTTGCCGGAAATCGAGATAAATCGTTTTCTACGCTTAAAAACTCTATTATTATAACTATTATTTTTTTTCACTTCTTACCATTTTCAAAGGCTTCAGCCCTGGTCTATATTTCGTCCATAGCTTATAAAGTCAAATACAAATGATGGGTTGTGCGGATTATGAATTTTCTATTGTTTTATCTGGCATAGAAAGTTAAATACTTTAATACTAAGTAAAAATAAATTAATTAAAATAGGTATTGGTATGATCAATAAAATCAAATCCAGACAGGACAGCTAAAAGACTCCGAACAACGATGTGACCTGCGCAACAAATACGTTAAAGCTAATACTAGGGCACGCGGCGATTGCCGATCGCTATGAGCCACCACCAACGTCTTGTGGATTCTAGGTTCTAACAGATACAATTTGTTTTTCCTAAATTGTAGAGGAAGCGATTTACTGTGAACAAAATGCGTCGCATTAAGAAAATACAATTTATTTCTTAATATAAAACCAGGTTACACCCCAAATAGAACTTGATAATTACTGTGAGTATTCAGAGCAATAATGGCTATAAAGCATTCTATGGTAGCATTAACTCCTATTTCCTATTGGCTAAATTACCGTGATATTATCACTACACAACGGTCTAGCAATTTTGGTTGTATTTCAGTTGGAAAGCGCATTGATGTCACATATTAGTATTAAAGAGTTGTATAAAGAGTAAGTGAAGTCTTATGAGGAATAGAAAGCTTTTTTCTCAGTGTACAGATCGCAAGGATGCAAGATTTTGTTGTGAAATGTGAGGTTATGAAGAGCAGAGGAGCTTCGTAAAATATTACAATTTACATTTTGTACCTAAAACCCAGAAGGCTTTAGGTACAACAATAAAATATAAAATAGATTGTAGTAATGACCGAAAAAAATTCTTTATAGCCAAACATATCTCTTCTTTTAGAAATCATTACATTTAGAAAAAATATTTTACAGACGCCATATTTTTTTAACATGGTGTATTAGGTATCTTAAATTAATTTTGTTAAATTACTTGTAACACTAAAACAAAACAAATATCTTACAAAAACCAAGCACATAAACGAGCTAACTTATTCGTCCAAGCACAAAATATTGGCTATATTTTATATTTTTTGTATTTTCAATTTTAATTTACTTTGTTTTTTTTTAATTAAACGCCTTTTTTGGGGGACGCGGTTAGTTTTTCACAGTGAAATGGAAATCTATACGAAAATTATTTACGCGCACCTTATTTTTCACCTTCACATCGATGAAATATTGATTTTATAAGTATCTATAATATACTACCACTCCATTTTAAAAATCATATATAGGTATATATAATAAAGAAAACTACTGCCTCCTGCGCTTTGATCACGATAAAAACAACATAATATTTTTATCATTTTCTAAAATTGTGATTATAGTTTTCCCATAACAGGCACAACATAGGCCCACAAAGGTTACATACAGGTAAAAAAAACACAGAAATGACAGGTATTTTTTACCAATTTATTACCTTGTAAAGCGGCCTGTCGTGCTTTATAGTAAAAACCGTAGGTAATAGTAACCTTTTTTACACTATAATTATTATTTGTTGGGATACTACCCTTTACACTACAAACAGCCCATGCAACAAAATTTCACACTTTTGTAATTTTTCTCTTGCTTGAACATGCTGAGCAAACATATCATATCGTTCTTTTACCTAAATTTAAAACAAAAAGTTTTAAAAAAATATCTAATATAATTATTTTTTATTTTTATTACTCTATGTTACAAACTGCTATTTTTATATCATTGTTGGAAAGAAAACTTTTGCAGTGCCTCTCATAGTAATTTGTTTGAACCGTCACCATTGAAAGAATTATGAAATGTAGATAAATGCATTTCTGTAAGAATTGTAATTACAATCACAAAATAACAAAGCCGCTAATGAATCCAGTTCTTTGCATTTCCTGAATTCAATACTGCTATTATATTATCGTATTACACCATCTTCTATTAGCTCAACAGAATGAATAAGTGCAGATATATTTACTGCAATTTTTGAACCGACTTTAGTATAATAGATCTAATGAAATAACATACCGAAGTAAATTAAACATTAAAATAAACAAATAATCAATAGATAGCAATTATTGAGTAATACACATTGTTGTTTTTGATGATGTGAAGTAATGCGGTAGTAATCATCAGAAAAGTAATTTTAATTTAAGAGGAAGATCAATGATTTATTCAAAACGCGTTATCTATCGATAAATCGGTAATGCATACCTAATAATAAAGCACAGCCTTAGGGGCCTAAAAAATCAGGATCGACGATATTTCGAATTTTAAATTAAAATTTGGAATTTGGCCCTTATCACGCACCATATTTTACCACTGTCGAAAGCTATATAATAAGAGTATCATCTGCAAACATTTGCATTTTTAATCGTTATAAGATTAATAGCATGAAATTGTTATATAAAATAAAAAGATAATGCCCCAAAATACTTCCCTGAGGTACTCCAATATTATTAAATTTTTTGTTGGAAATATATTGCCAAATTTGGTTTTCTGTGTTCTATTATTATTATTATTATTATTATTAAAAGAACTAATTACCGAAAAAATATAGTTCCGAGATCAATAGCGCATGTACTAAAAAATAGGGGTTGTCAGCAAGTACTAGACTTCCCCTACTTTAAATATTTGATAATTTGAAGAAGTAGTCCATGCTGAAAGTGGAGTTGAAAGTATAGGAAATAAAGAAAGAACTAAGTCTTCCTCTACAAAATTTAATAGAATATAGAAATTCGTAAAAACTTTCATCATCAGGAGACAGAAAATTTATATAGTGCTGATGGTATTAGCAGAAGAGAAAATGGTATAAAAGTTATAAAACCTTAATGGGGCTTTTATGGCATTGAAAAATTGAAATGTAGAAGTGACATAAGTAAGTATATGAAAAGTTTGGGGAGAGTTAAAACATGCTTAGCATGTGAAGAAAGTTAGTAAAGGAAGTGTAAACAACCAAACAAAATGAGAAAGAAGAAAAAGGCCTTCTAAAGAGAAGGTGTCGACGATTTTTAAAATCTTTTATATAAATTTTTTTGCAAAATTATTGATATGTCTGTAAGGCAGTATAAAGATAAGAATCGTCCTTTGTAGAAGTCATAATGTCAAAATTGTTGATGAATGGTTTTTGGGGTACTGGGGGTAAAGCCCAATAACCCCTCGAGAGGTTAAATTAAATATACTGAAATTAGTAATGTAATCACTCATTTTAGAAAATGCAGAAGAGACTCTTCGCTACACGTGGACGTGAACATAAAAATTTTTATTTTAATTTTCTAAAATGAGTGATTACATTACTAATTTCAGTATATTTAATTTAACCTCTCGAGGGGTTATTAGGCTTTAACCCCCAGTACCCCAAAAACGATTCTTCCACATTTTTGACATTATGACTTTTACAAATGACGATTCTTATCTTTATACTTTCTTACAGACATATCAATGATTTTGCAAAAAAATGTATATAAAGGATTTAAAAAATTCTCGACACCATCTCTTTAGAAGGCCTTTTTCTTATTCCTCATTTTGTTTGGTTGTTTAGACTTCCTTTACTAACTTTGCCAGCTCAGCATGTTTTAACTCTCCTCAATCTTTTAATATACGTCACTTCTACATTTTAATTTTTCAATGCCATAAAAGCTCCATTAAGGTTTTATACCATTTTCTCTTCTGCTAATACCATCAACACTATATGAATTTTCTGTCTCCTGATGATAAACGTTTCTACGTTCGAAACATGTAGATATCCCTAAAGAATTTCTATATTCTATTAAATTTTGTGGAAGAAGACTTTTAGTTTTTTCTTTCTTTCCTATATTTGATAATTGTTTTTTATTGTGTTTTTCTCAAAAGATGTAACTCTTTATGCTGAAGCATTGTTGCCAAATTTGAAATCAATATATTATTAAATTCTGGAATTATTTTCAAAAATCAGTTTTTAATTTCAAACCTTGACACCTTGTATATCGAACATGAGGGTCACAAATAAAAAAATGGCATTATAAAAGTCATATTATTTTTGCTCAAGAAATATATGGTTAACGGATTGACGTCCTGTTTCCGGACACCATGTATATAGGCATACACATTCTGTATTTTTACTATTAGTCTATTCTGCAATTAAAATTTTTAATTTGTCCACCATCCATTGCGGTTAGTTGTTGTCTATCTTAGTTGTTTAAAAAAATCTTTTCTCCAAAGATAGACAACTAGTAGCACCAGACAACTATAGACTTTATTTTTGAATAAGTAGTCCATACTCAAAGTGGAGTTAAATGATATAGAAAAAAGAAAAGCACAAAGTCTTTCTAGACCACGGTCGATAATTTTTGAAACCAAAAAAAATAATAGTAGGATGAAACCCATTGGAAAAGGAAGAGAATAGAACAAAAATGAAAGGAAAAATAAATTACGGGCGATCCGAGGTCGGGAAGGGGGGGAGGGGGGGAGGGGGGGAGGGTTTAAAAGTAGAAAACGATTTATCTCGATTTCCGGTAAAACTACAAGTCCTGTGGAAAAACGTTAAATCGCAAAGTTGTAGGTAATAAAAAGATCTACAACTTTTGTTGATACACTTTTTTCACATAACCTCAAAATTTATGTGAAAAATTCAAATAACCAAGTTTTTGGTTTTTTATTTTTATCTTTTACAAAAAATTTTTTTTATCCACGAAATTTGGTGAAAACTTACCTGTTTATGTCCTAAACACACTGTAATTTTTTTGATTTAAAATATTTATTTTTTAACCTTTATTTGACTTAATATCGAAAAAACACCCTAATTTTCAATCGAAAATTCTCACGTCAAAATATCTGCTTTTTTAAAAAAGTCGGTGGGCTTTTTGTTCGTTGAAATCTCTACTTTCTGATGGTGTTAAAAAAAATATACATTACTATGGTAAATGTTCTCAAAAAATGCAAAGAAATAAAAAAAACTCGAATCAGAAATTTTTTTTTTTAGATCAATATGTACAATTTTGAGCTATTTATTAAAATTTATACTTTTTTTTATCAATGTTACATGGAATCTTACGTTTTTCGAGTAATTAAAGTATAAATTTTAATAAATAGCTCAAAATTGTACATATTGATCTAAAAAAAAAATTTCGGACTCGAGTTTTTTTCGTTTATTTGCATTTTTTTGAGAACATTTACCATAGTAATGTATATTTTTTTTAACACCATCAGAAAGTAGATATTTCAACGAACAAAAAGCCCACCGACTTTTTTAAAAAAGCAGATATTTTGACGTGAGAATTTTCGATTGAAAATTAGGGTGTTTTTTCGATATTAAGTCAAAATAAGGTTAAAAAAGAAATATTTTAAATCAAAAAAATTACAGTGTGTTTAGGACATAAAAAGGTAAGTTTTCACCAAATTTTGTGAATAAAATAAAATTTTTGTAAAAGATAAAAATAATAAACCAAAAACTTGGTTATTTGAATTTTTCACATACATTTTAAGGTTATATGAAAAAAGTGTAAATACGAAAGTTGTAGATCTTTTTATAACCTACAACTTTGCAATTTAACGTTTTTCCATAGGACTTGTAGTTTCACCGGAAATCGAGATAAATCGTTTTCTACCATTAAAACCCCCCCTCCCCCCCTTCCCGACCTCGGATCGCCCGTAATTTATTTTTCCTTTTATTTTTGTTTTATTTTCCTCCTTTTCCAATGGGTTTCATCCTACTATTATTTTTTTTCACTTTTTACCATTTTCAAAGGCTTCAGCACTGGTCTATTCTTCACAATTTTTAATTAGAATAACTAGGCGAACCTAGAATAATTCATAATTCAAATCGACATATTTCGAGTGTAAAAACACTCATCATCAGGAAAACAAAGTGAAAGTTAAAATGCTGATATTGTTAGCAATAGAGAAAATAATAGTGGGATTAAGCCTTAATGGAGCTTTTAATGGTTTACAAGAGGTGTAAAATTGAATAGTCAAAAGACCGACAAACAAGACTTCAGCATAGTGAAAAGTCAAGGGTAAGTTCAAAGGCACTGTCCTGGGCAGAAAAATGAGGAGAGCAGAAGAAAAATTAGGGAGTTTTAAAAAACTTACTAGTAAAAATCATTAATAAGTAGCGAAAAATCTTGAGTTTTATTCAGCTTTGTCAGAGACATATGAAAGTATTGAAGTAAGATGTAAAGAAAAGGAAAAAAAGTTGTTTTTCATAAAAGTTGAAGCATCATTTTGCTTAAAGTTAAATACTGTTGGGGTACCAAGCTTTTACGGCCCAGTTACCCCGGCAGGACTCCGGTGGAAATTAATATTTCAAAAAAAGTTTTTTAAAAAAAATTATATATAAACTTTACGCCTACCGCCATCTCTTTGTGTTATATATAACCTAAACAGTCGTTACCACTATAATATAGGTAATATTTTTTTTAACACCATCAGAAAGTAGATATTTCAACGAACAAAAAGCCCACCGACTTTTTTAAAAAAGCAGATATTTTGACGTGAGAATTTTCGATTGAAAATTAGGGTGTTTTTTCGATATTAAGTCAAAATAAGGTTAAAAAATAAATATTTTAAATCAAAAAAATTACAGTGTGTTTAGGGCATAAAAAGGTAAGTTTTCACCAAATTTTGTGAATAAAATAAAATTTTTGTAAAAGATAAAAATAAAAAACCAAAAACTTGGTTATTTGAATTTTTCACATACATTTTAAGGTTATATGAAAAAAGTGTAAATACGAAAGTTGTAGATCTTTTTATAACCTACAACTTTGCGATTTAACGTTTTTCCATAGGACTTGTAGTTTTACCGGAAGTCGAGATAAATCGTTTTCTACCATTAAACCCCCCCCCCCCCTCCCCCCCTTCCCGACCTCGGATCGCCCGTAATTTATTTTTCCTTTTATTTTTGTTTTATTTTCCTCCTTTTCCAATGGGTTTCATCCTACTATTATTTTTTTTCACTTTTTACCATTTTCAAAGGCTTCAGCACTGGTCTATTATTCACAATTTTTAATTAGCGAATAACTAGGCGAACCTAGAATAATTCATAATTCAAATCGACATATTTCGAGTGTAAAAACACTCATCATCAGGAAAACAAAGTGAAAGTTAAAATGCTGATATTGTTAGCAATAGAGAAAATAATAGTGGGATTGAGCCGTAATGGAGCTTTTTATGGTGTACAAGAGGTGTAAAATTGAATAGTCAAAAGACCGACAAACAAGACTTCAGCATAGTGAAAAGTCAAGGGTAAGTGCAAAGGCACTGTCCTGGGCAGAAAAATGAGGAGAGCAGAAGAAAAGTTAGGGAGTTTTAAAAAACTTACTAGTAAAAATCATTAATAAGTAGTGAAAAATCTTGAGTTTTATTCAGCTTTGTCAGAGACATATGAAAGTATTGAAGTAAGATGTAAAGAAAAGGAAAAAAAGTTGTTTTTCATAAAAGTCGAAGCATCATTTGGCTTAAAGTTAAATACTGTTGGGGTACCAGGCTTTTTACGGCCCAGTTACCCCGGCAGGAGTCCGGTGGAAATTAATATTTTAAAAAAAGTTTTTTAAAAAAAATTATATATAAACTTTACGCCTACCGCCATCTCTTTGTGTTATATATAACCTAAACAGTCGTTACCACTATAATATAGGTAGTACCATAGAAGTTAGCATCGTCGAATGTTCAAGCGAAAGTAAAAAAACAACAGATTTCTTACCTACTGTAGAAGTGTATCCTCGAACAGGCTTCTGGTATTGGATAACAGCTGGCTCTGCTGGTAACGCTTGTGCTCTTGGAATTACTGCCTTTGTATATACAGGTCCCAATTGTTTCACATAGGTCGGTACTTGATTAACATATGTTTGTACGGGTGAAGGGACGAATTTTTCTGGTACTAGGTGTTGTTGTGGTTCCACGTGAACGTTTGGTCCGCTTTTTGATACTACAGCATTGAATCCTATAAAAAATATTGGCAATCGTTATTAAAGTTGCTTAATTTTTTCGCAAAAATTGTCTCTCTTTCCCCCACCCCTTTATTTGAGAAGCTGGATTAATAAGTGCTGAATATGGAGGACTTGAGGTAGGAGGCCGATCGCAATGCATTGGATTCGGTCCCAAATTAGCATCGGTAATTCAGCTTTACGAGTTGCCATAAGATGGCGCTCGTGTTCGAAGTGGGCTATCAAATAAATGGTTTCTTATGGATGCGATAACTATTTTTATTTAAATTAGTTCTTTAAGGAACAAATAAGGACTTTTATATGAATTTACACTTACTTTGTTATACTTATTAGTAAACTCGGCCTGTATAAAGTTCCAACGATGCTTCGTTTTTAAAATACAGGAACATTCTAGCTGATCTAGCTAGAGTGTTTTACCTTTGGAGCTAGAAAGAGACTTATTTGGCTGCGTTTCATCTCTGAAGAAGATCCTGTCTTACCACCCCCACACAAAGCAAACTCTACTTTTATAAACTGTACCATTATTCATTATAAATATGGAAATTAATTACAATACAACGTTATTTGTCTTGTCTTGCCTTCAAACGTTATTTGTTATTTCGAAAAATAAAATGTCAATTGTCAAAAGTAAAAGCACAGAAAAATAAAGGGTTTAAGTAAAAGTTAAAAACTATGGAGGATCTAGTTTTTCATATTAAAAACGAAGAAGAAGAAGACAACATCAGCCCACTTCGGACCCGAGAGCCATCTATCGGCCAATAGCAAACTAACCAAAAAACCGGGACAAAATTTGAAAATGCTGCCATTGTCGATCGGCCTCCTACCCTATAGTTCTCCATAGTGCTGAACCAAACTTGCTCAGAAATAATATGTCAAAATTACAACACATAACTTTTAAATATTGTTTAAGGCCCTTCGCTTTCTTAGTTAAGCATTAGGCCGGGGCTACACTATGCGTATTCAGCGGATGCGTATTTTTGCTGCGTATTTTCTGCAAGAGAGTTGTTGCGTACACATTGTGCAAATTTTCGGCGTCTATGTGCGGAAGCGTACACGGTATGGTTTGCGATTTGAGGTCGTTTCCCAGTTTGTGTGAAACAACGAAGCAGGTATGTTCAAAGTAAAATTTGTTTGCGCTTTGAAAGCTGCAGGATTACTTCGACGACCCACCCGCAGGAAGTATTGGATTCATCCCCATCCTTATCATGTTGAAGGAAACCCAAGTGAACGGTTTCCGTTGTTTTATAGTAATATTAGAAAACTCGATTTGAATAATCTTTACAGGCTTTGTCCCATAATGATGGTTGATCGTGTACTAATGCAATAAACTTGTCCGTATCGAACATTTTCACAAATTTTGCCTAGGGCGCCTGCAAATACACATCACCGATCTGCACACTATGTGGACGCTCGCTCCTGACTGCACGTGTTTTGTATCAACGAACCGTTTAATGGCGCTCGGGACCAGCATGCGTAGGTACGTATTTTCGGCGGTATACTGCGTAGTTGTATATTCTACGCATATATGTGAACGTTCCAATTTAAAACAATGTGTTGTCATCTTGCCGAAAATACGCAGCCGAAATACGCATCTGCTGAATACGCATAGTGTAGACCCGGCCTTAATATTACGTTATTTAGCGGTCACCTGAGAGACCTAAGATAATTTCCGGCCATTTCTCTTGCTCATTTTCCTTGTCAGACCATGCGATTAATTTATAGTGTCTCTTGACCCCTGGCCACTAATAGCACACAACGCCGTAATTAAAAAAATGCTTTTGGATTGTTTATTCGTTTTTTTTTCAACGGCTGCAAAACTTTTTTTTTAATTTTTAATTCATTACTCTGAATCTACTGAAGCAAATTCAATGATATTATAAACAATTATAAAGGAAACTAATACAAATCCAAAAATGAAAGAAAATACAGGATATCTCATTTTAGAAAATATAACTTTATGTCACACTTTTTTGGGCCACTACATCTCGTAGTACTATAAGGCAGCATATGAATGAAATTCCTAATTTAATTCGTATGGGAGCCTGACGCAGGACCCTGTGTACCTATAAGAACGTAACAAGTTGATGTCAAGATACAAAAAACCCAAGTAACCCAAGGCTATTCAGGATTGGGAGGCTTATAAAGAGACGAGAAACCCATTTATCCGTGCTGTCCGTGACGAGAAAAACGCTTATCTTGATTTTGTTGCAAGAAATAATAGTAAAAAAGATGTGTGGCTCGTTCTTAATGACTTAAATGTACATAATAAGAAAAAAAATATATGAGCCTGTCTATAGTAATTTAAAAAAGCCAGAAAACAGTAATATTTTTTTTATAGAATCCATAATAAATTTGTTTCACTCTCATCTCGCTTTTTCCCTTCGAACGAGAACGAGACGAGAGTGGTTCGGTCTCCTGCGAGACGAGATATTTTTCTGCGTGAATCTCGTGAGACGAGATAAAAATATGAAAATAATTAAAAAAAAAACTATCTTTATTACCGATATTGCAAGGTGGCCAGGGAAAAATCGGGGCACGTTGACAAAAAGCAATAGAAAAAAGGAAAAAAAAAAGAAAAAATTAACCCTTTTTTTTAACGTCTTATAGTTTTTGTCAAAATTTTTGATACAGAGAACCATTTGATACATGACAATCTTCGCCGCGAATTAAGTATAATAATATTATGTCTAGTTGTCTCTGGAAAGCGCTTATAACCATTTTTTTTCTATAAATCATAACTGGCCGAACATTTTAGAATGTAGCAAAGAAACCCCGTTCATACAAAGTAGTGTTATTTTTGTACCAAGAATGAAAAATGCATTTTTGCCGGCAGAGGAACAAACCAATATTTTTGATTGAGCAGAGCGTAGAAGATAATTATTTATTTTCCATTATCAAATTGATTTTCAAATTCTGTATTGTCAGATTTAGTTTCGCAGGGTCGAAATAAGAGAAACAGGAGGCACAAATTTGATATAAGGGCATAAAATGGTATGCGGTCATAATAGCGCAATATTCGGCCCTAATTTAGTACCTAAAAAATTTAAAAAACAGATAATAAAAAACAGTGGCGCAACCAGGGGGGGGGGCTGCCGGGCTGCAGCCTCCCCCGAGCTTAGAAACTTAGCCTATTCGTTTAATTGCAAACCAATTTTTCATGTCATGCGAACTATTTTCGCATGTTTTTTGCGATCTCAATTTTTTATGGATTTGTAATTTTTTTGTGTAACAATGTAACATGGAATCTTACGTTTTTTGAGTAATTAAAGTATAAATTTTAATAAATAGCTTAAATTGTACATAATGATTAACAAAAAAAAATTCGGATTCGAGTTTTTTCCGTTTCTTTGCATTTTTTGAGAACATTTACCATAGTAATGTATATAATTTTACACCATCAGAAAGTAGAGATTTCAACGAACAAAAAGCTTACCGACTTTTTTAAAACAGCAGAGATTTTGACGTGAGAATTTTCGATTGAAAAAAAGGGTGCTTTTTCGATATTAAGTCAAAATAAGGTGAAAAAATAAATATTTTAAATCAAAATAATTACAGTGTGTATGGGACATAAAAAGGTAAGGTATCACCAAATTTCGTGAAAACATAATTTTTTTTGTAAAAGATAAAAATAAAAAAACAAAAACTTGGTTATTTGAATTTTGCACATAAATTTTGAGGTAATGTGAAAAAAGTGTTTATACAAAATTTGTAGATCTTTTTATTACCTACAACGTTGCCATATAACGTTTTTCCAAAGGACTTGTAGTTTTCTTTTTATTTCTATCTCTTTTTAATCGTATGAAATAATACAAGATAGACATACTTTGTGTGCAGTACAATTATACTAATTAAATTATATTACCGTGGAAGAAATTCTGGACGAAATGGCAAAAACAAAACGAAGAATTTTACTTTAACATTAGTATTATTGTGATTACTTACAACTTATTGTATAGGGTTTTTGTTTTATTTTAGTATAGGTATGCTTAATATATGCGTTTCTTATTTTTACTACATTTTTACTAATTAAAATAAAATCTCTAAATTTTTTTTTTATAAATATTTCGTTAGGGCCAGCGGCGTATTATTGCAAAAGTTTTAGTGGGCTGTCGCTCTCGTCAATCATACGTATTTTACCCAAAAAAGGGCGTGGCACCCAAAAAAATTTTTGCCTGCGGCGCAACAGAGCGCCTTCAGCGCAAGACGTTAAAGCCCCCCCCCCGAACAAAATTTCTGGTTGCGCCACTGATAAAAAATTTACTTTTCGTAATGCGAGCGGAAAATAAATTTGTTTTATCCATATTACCATTTACTGGATCTGCAACATAGTTAACTGTGCGGGTTGATCCATCAGGTTCTACAAGCGAATATTGACCTTTGACCACCTCTCCATCTCTGATTTCCGTTTGAGATTTGTGGTCGCCAGTGTTAGGATCTGATACTCCATATTTAAAAGCGTATTTGGGATGTGACTACAACAGAAATATTCGATTTAGTTCAGTAATTGTTGGAATACGACTGTAACAGAAATATTTGAATTAGTTCATTAATATTAATAATATCGGCGCCAGTATCTCTGTACTGATTTGAGGTCATAAATAAAAAAAAAATTGTTGGAATACGACTGTAACAGAAATATTTGAATTAGTTAACTAATTGTTGGGATGCGACTACAACATATTATTATTCGATTTAGTTCGTTAATTGAAACGTTCGGCATTGGTTCTGCCTAAAAACGGTTTATGAGACTGTAGTAATTTTTCAAAATAAGATAAATCATGTCTTACCAATAGTACCTTTTTTTCGTGGAATACGTCAGGTTTTTTTAATTTGACATACAAAAGTATAAATGTTAGCGCAAAATGTTATGTGTATTTTTACCTTACTATCCCCTATTTCAAGCTACATTTCTTAAATATCGGCATTTTTAAGACCACAGTTCCACTCAGCGTACAAAGTTCACCAAAATATCTAAATTATGAATTTTAGTATTTTTCCTTTGTAAAATTCAAATTTTTGTAAATGTATTATACTATACATACTCGGTTGGTTAGGCAAACAGCAGCTGTTGCTGACCTTCGCCGAGTCAACATTTTTGTAAGGAAAGGTTGTAAGTTTTTCTGTTTAACTATAGAACAATGTTTAAAAAGTGTTTTTAGAATGAAATAATATACGACGTGTGCCATTTAAAATATCAAATTTTTTAAAAGAAGCGGCAACATTTTATTGTCAAAATGTTTTGGACAGGTAGAACATGTTCCATTATATAAACTACCAAATTGTCAGATCTGTTCATTGACTGGTTCGCCAGATATTTTAAACGTACCATCAATTGTGGATCACCCTGTAGCTTAAAATTTATTTTAATGGGACTTTTACATGAAAATATAGTTAGTTGTATCATAGATGTTGTTGAGGTGTTGAGAATTTTAGTATACTGCTAAATGTTTTCTGTTTAAATTTTAGATTAATACATCATTCTTGTTAACTGTTTCATTCAGGGGCATCTCTAACCGGGGAGGAGGGACATCCCCAAATCCCCAATAATTAATATAATTAATAATAATAAGACGTTTATAAGTCCTTTTTTTTTGCTTTGGCAGATCTGCCATTCAGCCAGGTATTAGTCCTTTTAGTATTACACAAAAGTTGATATATAACGAAAATAAAAAATAAAAAGTAACAGTTATAACAATTTTAGATTCTACGGATTAATAGGCCGTTGTATCAGCTTTTTCCCAACAGGTTGTTGGGGGGCTGTTGCGGCCATTGTATACCTAAATCTATAAAATAACTAAGACTAGTAATTAGAATAGAAACACAAATATTATTATATAAAAAAAAAACATAAAAAACATGAAAAAATTAAATAGGCAACGCTTACTATCAATCACTAAAAATAAGAGACAGCAAAATAGATAGATAGTTATATACTATTGCATTAAAATAAAAAAACAAAAAATCTGCAAGCAAAGAAAAGTGAGAAAAGAAAGATAGGTTGTTGGATGAAAAGAAAATAAGAAAAACCAGGCAACTCTCAAGACACATGATCATAAAATAAGAAAAAGACAAAAAATCACACTTGAGCAGATAACAATTTTGTATTCTTCTTGTAAGTCTGGCAGCTCAGCGAGAGGTCGATTGGGGTATTGGTGTTCATTAGGTTGGCAGCGTAATACGAGAAAGATCGCTTAAATAGCTATTTTCTCAATTAATTGCGTTGACGAGTTAGCTATTACACATAACAAGTTGGATATATTTAAATTTTGAAAAATTTAAATTTTTCTTTCCATAATATTTTTGTTAAAATTTAAACTTATTAAATTACAATATCTCTTAAAAGAAACGGGTTTTTCACAGAAACGTCACAGGTAATTTTAGAATAAGTTTATCTATACCTTATTAACATTTTATTCACGCCGGGTAAATAACCCTGATTTCCACAATAAATTTAAATTTAAATGCCAAGTAAGGCCAATTCATAAATAGATCAAGTCACGGTCTAATCCCGGTCCGGTCACAGGCAGATTTAAATATTGTTAAAAATATTTACCGCGGTGACTGGACGGGCACGGGATCTGAACCTGCTTTATAATGTGAATAGTGTAAAGTAAAATGCAAGCCACAGTATTTAATCTGAGTGTGACGGACCGTTATTAGACCGTGATTTCACGTTCATCACACAAAAAAACTACAAGTGTTCTGAATATAATAAACAATTCAACAATAAACAGTGTCTTTCAAGGCACGAAAGGAAGCAACATAATATTACATACGTTGTCCAAAAAATATTTATCGGCGGGCTTTCTGGTTCTATAACACACAACATTATAAGTTTAATTTTAGGTAGCCCCCCCACCCCCTAAATTGTATGTGCCTAGCGATGCCCCTAAATGATGCTATAAATTATTATTATTCTGATAGGGAAGTAATGCTTACATGGTAATCTATTTCCTGTGAACCATGCTTATGATATCGAGGATCATATTGTGGCCCATAGTAAGGATTGGCAATATTAGTAACTCCTCCATATATTTGTGGTAATAAAGTTGATAATCCAAATATTAGTACCTAAAAAAGCATTTAATTAAAATACATCGGCGACAATACCTAAATATTAGTATACATTATGTAATGGGCGTATAATGTAGGCCATAATAAACGCAAGCGGCTTGTGTTATAATAATCTAAGGGTGAGATGTAATTATACGCAAGTCAAAAACTGTAATTTATAGTATTTTATTTCAACTATTCAAAATCCATTATTTCTTGAATTCTAAAAAAGACGCAGTCACGGTCTCACGTAAACCTTTATTTAAGTACCTACCTAAGTTAGGTTAAGGTAACATGTTTCGCCTTATCGGCATCATCAGACCTAAATAACAGAAGTACCTACCTAATTACAATAAGCACAAAATATACAAAAAACAGGATCGGGTTTGTTCGATGAATAAACAATTAAAAAGTCATTAAAACATTGAAATTGCGTATTTTTTACAATAAGTATTTTGACATTACGCTGGAAACCCTAGAGTTATACTGAAGTCTAACATTTTTGTCCATTTTTAACACGCTTTTATCACCTTCACCTGTATGTACCTATGTTTGCTTGTTTGTAACCGACTTTTTTGAACCCGATTTTGACCCACTTTAAACGGTCGATTTAATTTAAATGTTGTAGACTTATCAAGAACTGCTGACAATACAATAATCTACTAATCTAGCTCAATCTACTCAAAAAAAATTTTTTTTTCTTAACAATAACTCAAACTAAAAAATGGAAAATATAGTATATTAAAGTATAAGTGGATATTAAGGTCTTTAAAACACTCGCGATTTTGGAAGCACGACGGCGCAGCCGGAGTGCTTGAAATAAAGCAAGTGTTTTAAAGACCAGTTATCCACGAATACTTTATATTATTTTTTTTTATTGGTACACTTGTTCGTATTTATATTACAAAAATGGAAATAATAACTTAGTAAGTAAGTGAAATTATCGAATTCGTGATGTGATATACCCGTCGTTGTCATGAAAATGAGGAGAACAAAAAATAACTTCCAATCTGTCACATAAGATTCATTGTTGTCACCGTTGACATTGGTTGTGTATTGCTTAAAAAAATATTTTCTTTGACGTTAAAAGTTAATTCTGTCAAATCAATAATTAAAACGTTGACATATTTAGACTTCACGTTTCACGGATTGTTGATGTTGCCATGGTAACTTTAAAACACGCGCGTTTTTTAAAGTGGGATTTAAACACGCTGAGGCGTACTTTAAATAAGCGAAATAGGGTATCAGTAAAAAAAAATATAGTTTAAAAAAACTAAGAAACACGCTTTAATAATTAATCAGACTAAAAAGCGAAAAATAAATATAGTTTAAAATAATTCTTGAAATTCTTAATATAGGCAGAAAATAATAATGAACGATAAACATTATTGTGAAAAAAGCGAGGGGTGCTCGATATACGAAAAATATAGCACAAAGCGCCCCACGCTTTTTTCACAATAATACTAATGTTTATCGTTCATTATTATTTTCTGCCTATATTAAGAATTTCAAGAATTATTTTAAACTAAATTTATTTTCCGCTTTTTAGTCTGATTAATTATTATTAAAGCGTGTTTTTTAGTTTTCTTAAACTATATTTATTAGCATTACAGACGTATGTGGAATGAACTTCTTACAGAGTTTCAAAAGGTTATCTAACATCTTTTATTATCAAAAAAATTACCTTGTCGGACTTTCATTGTCTTTATATTGTTACTTAACACAACGTTTCGGTTAGTTATCCCTAACCGTATTCAAGTGTAAACTAAATTATAATCCTAAGGCTTACTGTCTTAAATACTATCCACGTGCAATAAAGCTTAATGACTCCGCCTACGTGCTTATTGGAGTTTGAAGTTTGAGCTGTTGGTATTGGACAAGAAGAGGTTTCCAGATATTGGGGATATCTATACTTGGTTTACTAAATATATGGGTATTTTGATTCATGAAAGCTACTTCTTTGAATTTTCGGTTTCTCCAGTGCTGTTCCGTGTCCAACACCTTGGTTTCTGACCACTGTATAATATGTTGGTTGGTCCATACATGTTCCGCTATACCTGATCTCGCAGTTTCACATTTTTGAGTATGTTTCCGATATTCTTTAACTCGTATGGAAAGAGGTCTTTTTGTTTCTCCAGTGTACGATTCGCCACACTCGCAAGGGATTTGATAGATACAATTTTTTGTCTTCATTACAGGGGGGTTGTTGTTGTACTTTTGTAAGAAAGCTTCTAAGCGTATTTCCGGTTTTGAAGGCTGTTTTGATATTATAGTTTTTGGTTATCCTTCTAATCTTTTCAGAAATCCCCTTGACATAAAGTATTGTGAGAAATGCTTGCTTCTCTTTCGTTTCTGTATTAGTTTTTACTTCGCGATTTTTAAGTTTTGAGATTGTATTAGTTACAGGGTAACCATTCTGTTTGAAATCTTTTTGATACCTATTTGAAATTTCAATATTAAGGTCTTCCGGATTGTTGTAAACGATATAAAGACAATGGAAGTCCGACAAGGTAATTTTTTTGATATTACTTCATTTATTTATCCTTCAAACAAATCTTTAATTATATGCAGTCAAAAACACATAGTTACATATCGCGCGAACACGCGATATGTTATTCGTCTCCTTCATGCAGAATCATGACATCCCCGACAGCCTCTAGAAAATTTTGCACTATATAGGCGCCTTCGTGAGAATAATGTATGTATGTTGTCGCCGCCGTCGTCGTCGTCGTCAGTTTCGACATTTTCACATTTGCGATTTTTTTTCTCGGAAACGGTTAGAGTGGGACGATTGAAACTTTTTCAGTTTAGAGAGGAATAGTGGGGGTACGTTGTGTGAAAATTCCGAATATACAGGGTGTGCCGGAAAAAAGTTATTAATTTTTAAAGTCGAAGAATATCGGATTCTCGTTGAAATTCGATACAGGTCGTAAAAATGAGTTTTTTCGATTTAAACTTTTTCGACGCGTAGACGACCGTCGGCTACAGAAGTCTATTGTTTGTGAGAGCGATTGAAAGTTTGGAAGTAATTTTTTTGATGTTTTCAAAGTCGAAATTTGGTCAAAAATGGTACCTCTTGGATCGCTAATAAGTCGAATTGGGTGCATCCGATCGACATTCGGTTTAGATAATCGTTTAGGCCACCTAAAAAACCTTTTTCCAATACGTCATTCTGTACCTAACTGGAATGGAAATTGCCGAAAATTGTAAAAAACTGGAAACCACAGAGTAATGAGTGATTTTTTCGCCGTTTTTATTTTTTTTCGTACGGAAAACGACTTTTGATCGAAACGTTGTATACTTTAGCGGATAGAGCTCGTCAATTTGTATTTGTGAGATATTTTTTCGTTTCTTTATCTTGAATACGGAAAAAACGGCAAGCTTCCGAAATTTCACTTTCTAAGTATTCTATCAAGTCGCACTGGATCGCTTAAACACGTCAGCAAGTTTCTGTATATAACTTTTTAAATTTTTCTTTGGTCCACTATATCGACGGATAAACAACCTTTAGTTTGCATAGTAAGCGCGCTCTGTTAAAACATTATTTGTGACTGAAAAAAATTAAGTAATGATTTAAAAAGAGATATATTTACCTGATGTTTTACTATATCGACTGTAGCTTATTCAATTTTTAACAAAACCGTTTTATTTTTTCCCAAAAGACGCGCTGATTTATTCTCAACACCTCTACATATCCAAACTTATCAAAATATATTCGTAAGTTTAAGAAAACTCAAGTTTTTGAGTGCGGAAACAGGCAAAATTTACAAATTCTAATACTATTCGATTTAGGAAAGTTGGCCATGCTTTCACCACGTGTGTGGGCGTGAACTTTAACTTTTATACCATCTGTCAAAAATAGGTGAAAAATGAGATTTACAAGTTGACCATTTAAAGTAATAAGACCAATTTGAGAAGGTCTTTTGTAGGAAATAGGTATCTTGAACCTTTATCTTTTTCGTTTGACCAAAAATAAGGGAAAAAAGATCGCATTTATATCCGTAGTTTTAATAATAAAAATAGCTTGCAGGAGGTATTTCAATTTCAAATTCTATAGTTATAATAACATTTGGAGGCTATTTTAGGGATAAAATACCTGTTCTGGACCTTTTTCTTTGCGTTTGATCAAAAATAATTGTAAAAAATATATCATTTATGTCAGTTTTTTCAATATTTAACATTGTGTGGTATGTCCATTACGGTGTTAATATACTTATTTTACATCAAATTTTTAGAAACGCTGCGGCAGCGTAGAGGTATAGATTTTGACTCTGGTCACGAGGGTCCCTGGTTCAAACCCGCATTTCGCTACATACGTTTTCTTATTATTTTTTTTTTATTTTGGTATTTAGGTACTGAACATTTTTTATTCGGATTCTTACAGCTATAAACCTGTATATGAAAAAAGCTTAAAAAAAATGTACACCTACCTGTCAAAATTTGACAGCTGACGTATAGAACTTTGTTATTTAGGTACTGAAAAAAATTTCAATTTAGGATTCTTACAGCTATATATAACCCTCGCTACGAAAAACGTTTAAAAAAATTTACACTACCTGTCAAAATTTGACAGCTGTCGTATAGAACTTTGTTATTTAGGTACTAAAAAATTTTTCAATTTAGGATTCTTACAGCTATAATCGTCACTACGAAAAAGCTAAAAAAAAATTGACACTTACCTGTCAAAATTTGACAGCTATCGTATAAAACTTTCTTATTTAGGTACCTGAAATTTTTTAAATTTCGGATTCTTACAGCTATAACCTTCGCTACGAAAAGACTAAAAGAAATTGACACTCACCTGTCAAAATTTGACAGCTATCGTATAAAACATTCTTATTTAGGTACCTGCAAATTTTTTAATTTCGAATTCTTACAGCTATACCTAACCCTTGCTACGAAAAAGCTAAAAAAAATGACACTTACCTGTCAAAGTGACAGCTGTCGTATAATAAAACGAACGAACTAGAACAGTGCCGTGCCCGAAGGGCTCGGCACAATAACATTTCTACAAATTTATTAGCTGATAATTGATAGCTTCCATGTAAGAATAATTTTTTGCTTATGTTTTAATCGATTGAATACTTACATATTTTTATAGAGCAAATATGGAAAGTATATCCCACATTGCACAAAGGTGTGCGAGTTTAAAGAGCACCTATAAATATCAATATCATATATCTTCGTAGCGAATCGAGCGAGGCGGCATTGGAAACGGGACGTCGAGCACTATACGGCGCCGTCTCCGAAAACTACCTATCTATACGAAAAAACGGAAATTTTGCACCATTGTCTAGTTTTGGTCAGTTGTTATAATGACAATTTGGCGATATGTTTCCCCTTCACGTTCCGCAGGAAGGTGAGGCAAAAAAGCAATAGTAAATAGAAAAAAATAAAAGAAAAGTATTTTTTTATTTTAAATTTTTGTAAATTTTTTTTAGTACTAATATTATATGCACTCTCGGCTGACGATTAGCGATATGTACCCAGTCTAGTTGTATATAGACGAAAAAACATTTTAAGCATTGCAAAGTGGTATGTGACACACATACAACTCAGTAACGTAAATATACGAATAACAAACTAGTACATACACATACATTGTTGTTTGTTGTGGTAAAATAAAATCTAAGTAGATTTTGTTTTACCAAAATGAATATTAATTATCCTGCATTAAAATGCTTAACAAAATTAATTACTATAATAATAAATTAATAACACTTTTTTAAGTAGGCAGATTATCTTTTAAATATTTTTTTTTTTAAATTATAAATAAGTTTCGCAAAATTGGATTTACCGTATGGCAAAACCCAATTAACATTCTTTACGAAGCCAAGGAAAGTAAATTAGTACTGTTTAAGTGTTAAGAGCTCCCCATCGAGCTGTTAAACTTGCGTTTTTATCGTGAAAACACGTTCCAATCAACTGAGAAGTTACCGTATACCAGATTCATTAGTTTGGAAAAAAATTACATAGATGTAAAGTTGGTCTTAAAACTAGAGCATAGTGCCCACATCCCTTAACTTTTAATTTATTTTAATTTATTAGTTTTTGTGTTAATTTAAGGTGATTCTCTGGTTCTTGGCTGAAATATAATCCCTTGCAGTTGCAAACCAAAAATTCAAAAATATTCGATAGTTCTCGCGACCAACTAGCGATTTTTGGTTTGCAAGGGTTTATATTTTAGTCAAGGACTAAAGAACCACTTTGAATTACACCAAAAACTGAATAGAATTTAAAAGTTAAAGAATGTGGTCAAAATACTCTAGTTTTAGTTTTTTAAATAAGGCCAAAATCGCAACATAAACACATTTTTAAAAGTACCGTTTTATGGCCAGCTTTCCATAAAATATAATTTTATTTCATCAATGTTTTCTCCTCAATTTAATAGGAGCTAATACAATGATTTATGTGCGTATTCTAACACATTTATTTTTAAATTTCTTGCGCTTTATTGTGAACGTTGATTGGGCGGTTGAAAAGTCCACAGCCAGACTCTAGACGCTTGTCATATTGTGCCAATTTTTTAATGGGTGGGTACCTACTTCAAAAATTTAGATTAAAAAAAAAATTGTACAATCATTTTGTATTGTCTTGTACCAAGTCGTTTAAAGGTTTTATCGTAATGAAAGTGAAAATAAACATAAAAAAATTGCAAAAGAAATAAACAATCAGTTTCTTGTACCATATGCGCGTAACATTGTTTTTCTTTATTATCGCTACATTTAAGACATAAGGAAATAAGCACCTTCTTGCAATGGACAATTTTTTTGGTGAAATTGATATAACAGTTTTTATGTATGTATTTATCAACAGATGGTATTCGGTAGGCAGTTTTTGTATGTATGTCGTACTTGTTTGCTGGTAGTTGTTGATCCTGTGAATAATAATTTTAAAGAATCTTTTAAATTGTGGTGATGCAACATTAATGTTTAATGACCAAAATTATAGTTGACAAGTTATGAACAAGATTCTGGTTCTATACTTTTGAATACGTTTTTTAGTATTGAAAATACTACTGGGTGCGTATATACGGGTCTATTTCATGAAAAATGAACACGCGACATGCACATAAATAATACGGCGGTGAAGTCTAAACAAACATCCGAGCAGCACAGGATCGATGACATCATCTAGCTAAGTGTTAATATTGTTTTGTTTTGGGTTTCGGCATTTATTATTATATTTGTTGATATTAAGATATGGCCGGGAGAGAAAACAGTTATAGTAGTTAGTATTGAATCGGCCAGTACCTACTTTTATGTTACGGAATCTCCCAAAACCCACAGCTGCGCACAAGCGGCGTCGGCTTTATCAGGATGTTTATTTAAACCAAATATTATTACTTATTACTATTTAAATATTATACTGTGTGTTTGAATTTTGAATATACCTTTATTTGGACATAATAAAAAGTAGATTATCTCTATTATTGTTCTATATTCTTACATTATAGTTATTAATGATACTAGTTTGATGAACACTATAATGAAACGCGTGCAACATTAAACCACGAGGCGTCAGCCGAGTGGTTTAATTGCACAAGTTCATATGGAACGTGTATCATTCAAAATTTAATCTACGACAGTGCAAATAGATTTTATTCGTCTAAATTTCATTGATATCAGATAACGTTTTCGTAATTTTTAAAATTTTCAGCTGGTTCAGAAAATGGATTTGTGAACATTGCAAGTTTAATACTCAAGTCTCGCCTGAAATCTGGTGATTATCACGATTCGATAGTGAAAACTTTGAGAAATGGTTTAAAGAAAAATTGTTACCAAACTTGGAACAGTCGCTTATTATTATGGAAAACGCCACCTATCATTCTGGGCTAATTAATGCCAAATACAAGTTGATCAAAAATATTACTTATTGCATGGTTAGAACAAAGATCTATTTCGGTTTCACCATTTGCAATAAAGATATGGATAATAGTGAAGCAGCACATCCCACCCAAACGTTATGGATAATCCGGAAAGCGCTATTTATTTTATTTTAATAGGTAGGACGAACTAGCATTGCAACATGGACATCGAGTTTTAAGACTTCCTCCATATCATTGCCACTTTAGTCATATTGAAATGGTTTGGTCGCAATGTAAGCGCTATTATGATGCAAAAATAAGTTTTATATATTCTGAAACAATTGACGTAGTTTTGGGTCTGTGGAATAAAGACATAGAAAATGAAACAGTGAAAAAATAAAAAAATATGTTACATACACTAATAAACTTAAAAAATGATGTGTGGGAACGGGAAAGATTTATTGATGTTTCAGATACTCTTCCCCTTATTATTAACTTGGACAAATCTGATGATAATGATCCCTGCGGAGATGATTTATTTTATTTTAATTATTAAGAAACTCTATTTTGTTGTGCTGTCATTTTTTATTATATTTTCTTATTTATGATTAGACTGATGCGGTAGAGATGCACTAGACAAAAAAATATTTGATGAAATTTTAAATTTTATAAATGAGTTTTATTTAAATTAATTAAAAATTTCATACTGATTTTTAAAAACAAAATGTTTCATGATACCTCTTACCCCTAAATAAACTACTTATTTCTGACTTTATAAACCGTATAAAAATAATAATTAAAAACTTGATAGAACGCGCTTTTATTTTACTTGTTCACATGCATCGGTCTTTATATAGATCAAGCCGATCAAGCCTAAGAAAAATCATTTACCAGCGGTAAGTCAAACTCACTGAATTAATTTACGTCGTACCGCAAATATAGAAAATAGGACGAATCGATACATTAATATAAGCAAGAAACGAAATATGATGAAATTTGTACATATTTCTTTTTCTGCTGTTATAAATCCAACCTTTTTTAATGTAAAACTGTAGGTAATTGTACTCCAAAGAGGGGTATTTGGCCAACTTTTAGATAAAACGAAGAAGTAACAAAATGTTTATCGAAAAACGAAAGGGCGAAAGTAATAAAGTAAACTACACGTCACATAATGTTCAAAATTTTCTAAATAACTTTTCTCACTCTCACATTAAATAATTCCAAGCGTTACGTAAAAATCCTATTGTTTTGCGCACGAGCCACACAAAGACAAATTATTTCACACGCTTTTAATTACCTTTAAATTGCACATGTTAATTTTTTTTTAACCACCTAATAACAATTGTATACAAAACTAACACTTTTCCAAGTCGTACTTATAACTTTATACGCGTCGTTTTGCTCCCGACGCATTTAACCCCACCTTGAAAATTTCGTGATACCCCTCTGTCCTAGCTTAAGGTCATCAAAATGTGTACCTAGTTCTCGGTCATTAAATTTTAAAGCCATATATATTTTTTATAGTTATTAATAAAAAAAATGTTCTACTATGTACAAAGGTGAAGTAAAATTTATTAAATGATTTATTTGTTTCATGAGTTACGGTCTCTTATATGTTACATGCCGTAACTTTTCTTCTGAGCCTAATTTGATATACCTACTCCTTTTCCTACGACCACCTATAAAAATGAGAAATAAAGCACGCCTAACTTGCCTAGAAAGTCCTTTATATCACACGCGTGTTGAAATATTTTCTTTCAATACGTGTGTTTAAATATAAAACAGCTGATAGCCGACGAATTTGACAACTATTTAAAAAAATAACAAAGTTACGGGACCCGTGGAGCGGATTGGGGTGCTGGGTGGGGTAAAGTACGCTAGGGTATTACTGCAAATAATTATTTTTTTTTCGTTATTTTTGGGAACTTAAGAGTATTTATGATAAAAATAATAATATATCAAAAAGGGAAAATATTTCAGGCAACCCACAAAATATGTCAACTGAGTTAAACCACAGAAAAAAAGGGGCAGTTATAGAGCAGAAATAGAATACCTACCCTAGGAAATACCGATTTATAATTTTACAATTATCTCGGATAAAAATATTTATACAACGTTTAAGGATATGGGACAAGTAAATGTGGTTTATGTAAGTAAATTTATTTTAGCAATATTTTAAACAAATCGAATATAGATAGAACTTTTATAATTAACAAGCTATCGATATTTAACTCCATCTCTATCTTTCTATAATGTTGAGGTTAGGTTTTAGTTTTGTGTTTTGTTGTTTTTGTATGTATATTTACTATTTAGGTGTATTATTGTTTTATTGAAAGAATGCAAGTAGCTAAAAAATCAGAAACGAAATTTATTCACTGCACATAGATAGTTTAGTAGGTATGATATGCGTAAGCAAATGGGAGAAGTTAAAATGTGAAAGTGGGCATTGTTTTTATTTTTTTCAACTCTAGTGTTGAAAACATTTGTTTATCACAATGGTGATACCTACAAACTATTAAAAACAAATAAAACTCTTTTTGATTATTTTGTATGGTCGTAGGAAAAATTGTGTACATTACTCGTGTGAAAGTGATTTTCTCACACTCGGAGAATTTCCGCACTCGGCTAATACCTTGTGCTAAATACCTCCTCGTTTGAGGAATACCATGCACTTTCAACACTCGTTATGTAATATACTATTTCCTACGACCTCCTATGAAAATGAGAAAAAAAAGTGCATTAAAGTACACTCGTGTTAAAATATTTTTTTTCAATACGTGTGTTGAAATGAAAAACAGCAAATAGATGAGAATTTCACAGATGTTTAAATTTTGCGTTTTTGAGACATTGACTTTTTACAAATTACTTTTGTCACCTTACAAAACTGTTGCGTTGTTATTTGGAGGCCATCCTGTAGGTATATTATAACATGTGCGTTTCATGTTAATTCATTTTCTGCCATTTAATTAATATACATCTCATTTTAATACAATTCTTTATTTTAACATAAAATATTATAAGCTCATCTATTTTTAATGACATGCTAATTATGTAATTGATAATTTAACGCTTGGTTTAACGACATTATACACTTCATTTAAATCTTTATTTGAATGTACGAACACTCAATCATTCATAATTAAATCATTATGAAAAAACCAGATGCAGTAATCGTAGTATTAAAATTGTTATTTATTAATGTCAATTATACAATCATGTAGTAATTAAATTAAATGATAATATTATATTTATTGTAATGACTTTTTCACCTAAAAATGCCGCATCAGTCATAAATAAAAATAACCTGATATTGGTGGACAATAAAAATAAGATAGATCGTAATATCGAATATTAGGAACCAGCGGCTCAGAAGAGGGAAGGGGGGCGCTCCGCCCTGGGTACCATACCAAGGGGAATGCCACTAGTTACACTGAGGAAAATGATCTAATACAACAGATTTGCTAAGATATAGTTTGTATCGATAGCTTATTTTTTATTAACCTATATTAAATAAATTGCTAGTGTATTAAACCCGCTTTAGTGCTATATAAATTCCACATTTGCTAAAACATTGTTCTTATTGGTAGTAATCAGTTTCATTAGCAGCACGGTCTTGTTGAATGATGGACTACATTTATTTATTACATCAATTTGATAAGAAATAAATTGTATATTCTGAATGCAACGCATTTTGTTCACAGTAGAGTTTTCTTTACAATTAAGAAAGCAGAACTGCGTCCCAAAAAACGAATTGTATCGGTTAGAACCTATAATCCACAAGTTGGTGGGGGTTCGTAGCCATCGGCTTCTATCTATCCTGTCTGAATTCGAATTTTATTGATCGTACCAATACTTGTTTCAATTTAATAATTCTGACACCCTAGCGCTGGTTTCCAGATTTAAATAAAAACAGTGACATTCAGAACGAATCAGTGGAAGAAGACTAAGAAGGTCGTAAAACATTCGAACGAATGGACTGGTAAAACCAATTCCGACAAGTTGAAACTGTGGCATAAACCGATATGTCAGACATACCGGGATATACAAACAAATGTTTGGCGGTGCGCGACGACACCACAACCCGATATGTCTAGCATATTGGGTTTTGCCAGCGACCAATTTTCATTTATGAAACATATCGGGATCTTATTTTATTAACCCACATTGTATAGGAGTAACAGAACCATATCGGGTTTTGCCATCATATTCGTCACCACTAACTGCATATATTGGCTTTAAAAACGGAAAATGGCTTTTTCTTGACATATCGGGTTCTGCCTTAGTACCACAGACCTATTAACCGTAGTAAGCAAATATTATTATGATAAATGTCAAGTTTCATTACAACTGCCAGTCGCAACTAATACAGTATATAAAACCAGATTACACCCCCAATAGAACTTCATAATTACTGTGAGTATTCAGAGTACCTACCTACTCCGATTTCCTATTGGCTAAATTACCGTAATATTATCCCTACACAACGGTCTAGCAATTTTTGTTGTCTTACAGTAGGAAAGCGCGTTGCTGTCACGTATAGTATTAAACAGTTGTATAAAGAGTATGTGAATTCTTATAAGGAATAGAATCCTTTTTTTCAGTGTACTTTATGGGTAATAATGTAAAACATCTTTTTAAAAATCCGGTTTATTTATTTGGTCTTTGTTAAAAACGACCTACAAGCATTATTATCCTTTACAAGCATCTTTATTTACAACATTAACATCCCCATAACACTTTGCTTAAGATTTTATCTAAAAAATAATAACCGAAAACATGAATATGCAATTTTTTATAATAGTTTAAACAATCGTACATTTAACACTATGTTGCTTGTATGACGAAATTGTTAGTAAAGATCTTATAAAGTTTGTGATAATTTAGAAAACATGTAATATAGTAGTATCCTTCGATATAAGAAGGTTACGGAAATTTAGGTTTAGATGTTTCTTATTATTATAATAATTATTAAAAGGGTCGGTTCAACTTTTCTATAAACCGGGTCCGTAAGCGAAGTAAGGACGAATGATTACACGCTGATCAAAAATATACTAAAACAGCATAAATTTTGGAACTAATAAATATAGTTTAAAAAAAACTAAAAAACGGGCTTTGATAAATAATCAAACTAAAAGCGGAAAATAAATATAGTTTATAATAATTCTTGAAATTCTTAATATAGGCAGAAAATAATAATGAACGATAAACATTAGTATTATTGTGAAAAAGCATGGGGTGCTCGATATACAAAAATATAGCACATAGCGCCCCACGCTTTTTTCACAATAATACTAATGTTTATCGATCATTATTATTTTCTGCCTATATTAAGAATTTCAAGAATTATTTTAAACTAGGTATATTTATTTTCCGCTTTTTCGTTTAATTAATTATTATTAAAGGGTGTTTTTTAGTTTTTTTAAACTATATTTATTATAGTTTGAGTTATTGTTAGGAAATTTTTTTTTTGAGTAGATTGAGCTAGATTAGTAGATTATTGCGAGGATTATTGTATTGTCAGCGGTTCTTGATAAGTCTACAAAATTTAAATTAAATCTGACCGTTTAAAGTGGGTCAAAATCGGGTTCAAAGAAGTCGTTTACAAACAAACAAACATACATACAAACATACAGGTGAAGCTAATAAAAGCGTGTTAAAAACGGAAAGTTTTAAAAGTACTTTACATTATAGGGGAAGGTTGCCCATATTGGACCAATTTCCAGATTTCTTATCATAGATCCTGATAATAACGCAAAATCGATCTTGAAGCTATACCTTAGTATACTTTAGTATGTTGTTCAACTGCAGGATTTTTTGCAGAATTTATTTCAAAGTATCTATGATATACCAGGCTATAAAAAAAACCTCTGCAAGTGGTTCAATATAGGAAACCGGTTGCCTAAATTGCACCTGGGGGTTCCAAAATTGGACCACATGATTTCAATCGGAAGCTTAGGTGTTAAATAAATAAATAATAAATAAAATTGTTGGTACAGGAAGTTTTATACTTATATTTCAAAAAATCATCAAATTTACAATCAAAATTTCGGTAGAAGACATCCTAATGCAAAAAAAGTACCTATTAGTTTCCTATATTGGACCAGTCATAGTTTCATTTTTTAACTCAAAGAAAAAAGATTTTAACAATATTGAAATGGTGTTGGTTCATGACATTAACTTATTTAAAGAGAAAAATTATTTTTGCACAATTTGGAAAAATTGCCTAAATTGGACCGGTTCAATTTTGCCAATCACCCAGTAGTCCAATTTAAGCAACTAGGTACCACGTGTTTTACAAAACCACACAGGAAAGAAACAAGAAAAAACAAATGGAATGGTAATAGGAGAAATAGAGAGAGAAAAACTTACTTGAAAACTTCCGGAAAAAAGATTTTGCTTAGAGTTTTGTGGTTTTAAGGTAGATTCTTAGGAAAATCCTAAAAATATTACATTAAAATTGTGTAAATTAAGTTTTGCTCTGTATACGACAAGCACTAACGGCCAACTAGTTGAGTTTTTTGCCGATCAACGGTTCTAGGTGGAAGTATGTTACAGTGTTGCCAGATGATATGGCACTTGTTTAGTTTCGAAGAAATGTACTGTGGTCCAATTTAGGTAGCGGTTCAATATAGGCAACCTTCCCCTCCAGGGTGACTCAAAAACGTGTGGTGAACTAAACTAGTATTTATGAAATGGAACACCCTTGTTTTTTTCTGTCAAAAATCAAGGCGCAAAAAATTAAAAACCCAAAATTACATTTTTTTTTGAAGGTATCATAGACATCTACCTTCAGATAAGCAAACAATATTCATAAAAGTGGTAAATTTATGACCTCGCACATGTAAACAAAGCCAAACAGGAATAGGCATGCGCACTGCAAAATTTTCATTTAACGAATGGGAAAATAGACAGGTCCGAGCTTTAAAATTTAAGTTCTTGCTCAATAAACTGTAAAAGTTGACCTCCAATTTATTTTCACGTGTGAAGAGCTAAAATTTGCCCTCAAGATGCCACCATTTATTGTCATAAGACTGGAATTTGTTCAAATTTTTTGTCCAGGTTGGGAGAAAAGGTAGCGATTTCTGGTGTTTTAATAGTGGCTGTCAAGCTATTAGATTTTTAGGTTAAAAATCATTTTTAATGTTTTGCTTCTAAAATGTGTTTTCAAATGATTCGCTCTCGTTTATAGTTCAAAAAGCAAAAGAACAAGTCAATTAAACTTAACTTATTAAATCGGAAATAAAAAACAAACAAAACAGCAATCTTCGATGCTATTGAGTACTTACCTAACCTCAAGTTAAATATTAGTTGGTAACATTTAGCATTTAAAGCCCAAACTAGGTACGTGTAAAACAAAATTTTTAAGCAACATTTCTTGATCAAGAATTTGAAAAAGTTTTCGGTAGATACTATAGGTAGAACAAGTTTTTCTTATGTTGGTTTAGATAAAATAAATAACATTATATCAGGTCGTTGTATTTAGTACATACTTATTTTAGTTCCATGGTAACAAAATCTAAAATGATAGCGGCAACTTCGTTTTCCTTTTTCACGCACCGGCCATTCACTGGTAGCAACAAAAACAAGTATAGTAATCGAACAAACTCTTTCTTTTTTTCTGTAAGTAATCGTAGTACTTATTTGTTTTTGTAATCGTAGTACTTATTTGTTGGTTGTAAGAAATATAGTACTTCCGGTTTAACCGGAAGTTGACACTATTGGAAAGATAATAAAAATCGAAGATAGGGACATGTAAGCCGTTTTACTCTAAGACGTACAGTTAGAAAGCTAGACGCTGTCAAAGTTCAAAAATCTCATTTTTCAAGAGTCAATATCTCGGAAACTGTTTAGTATAGACTAATAATGCTTTTATTAAAAAATGTTCAGAATTTTATGCAGAATTCAAAAAAATTATATAAAATAGGGGTATCCATTTAAGATTTAGATCTTACCCCCCCTTCCTCCTAGGAGCTTGAAGTAACAAGATTGACAATATACGCAAAAGATGTCCCCCTTGAAATAAAAATCGATTGGTCCGAGCGTTTTTTTTTTAAATTAACGTGGAATCAGATATTTAGCCTGTTTCGTTTTAAATGGGGAACCCCGTATATATTTTACATGTCATTTTAATTACAAGATTACAAGTATAATCTTATAATGGCTCATTGTCTCTCGTCGAGTTACTCGCCAAGGAAACGCCCTTGTTTGACACAAGGTGGCTGGTGTTAAGTGGGGTAATTAAAAGTTACTTTGGGTAAGTCTGGTTAGCCAGTTTCAGTGATCTTTTACGGCTATGCGGGAGTTTATTTTGCGTTAGCTTGAGAATTTTATTAGGTTTTATTTGTTGTGATTTTCGCCTCGGGGTTTGCTGGAAAAGTAGATGAAAAAAAACAGCTTAATCATTTCCTATCAGGTACATTCGTAGCGTTATTTTGCTGAAGAGTTTTTGTTGGCGTTTTTTAAATTTTGGGGGGCGTGTCTATAATTTTTGTCCGGGATGTGGTTTTCGTGGAAGTGGAAAATGCATTTTTAATTATTGTTGTCATAAAATAGGGGTAGTCTAGAGTATAGAGGGTAGTGAATAAGGTATTTGTCGTATTTTGTCTCTGTTATATTTTGTGTTATTCTTGAATTTTGAGGTTGGGTATTACAAAATTTTGTCGCATTGTCTTCTACGTATTGTATTATGTATGGTGTGTCTGTTATCTGGTGCAGTTGGTATATTGGCGTGTATATAGGTGCCAGTAGTATTTGTCTTAGATTTTTGTTTTGTAGAATTTGTATTTTCTTAAAATGTGTATCAGCCATACTGCACCAGACTGGTCCGGCGTATGTCAAAATTGGTCTTATACATTGGTTGTAAATAATTTGTTTGTTTGTTGGTGAAAGTGGAGATCTGAAATTAAGTTATTTGTAAAGTATGTTTGTTGCATTGTAATATTTTTGGATTATGTAATTTGTATTGTCTTTAAACCTTAGTTGTCTGTCTAGTACTACCCCTAAATATTTCAGGGAATTTTTTGGAATTATAGTTTTGTTGTTTATTTTTATGTGCTGGTTGATGTGGTTGTTTGTTCTTTTCCTGGTTATTATAAGGAATTCACATTTTTCTTCATTAATGTCTAATTTCCACTTCTTATAACACAAACACATTCATGAATGAATGACTTAGTCTATTCTATGAGAAGTCTATGATTTATACAAAAACTAGTTGGGTGTGCGGGTGTGATGTATTTTAGTTGATTATCTTGTTTTAAGTGTGTTATTTGAAGGGGAGGAAACTTGGTCCCGAAAAGGACCCGATTACCATGTTTACCTTACTAAAATGTCAAGAGCCGTCACTGTGAGTAAGTAAAATTTCAATACCTATAATGAAAACTTTAACTTGTTTCGCCAGTAGCTTCTTCAGACGAAAAATCGGTGATAAAAAACTTTTTCATACAGTTATATTATTGTTTATACTTTTGATATTTTCACTAATTTTTTTAGTTAAATTACTTTTATCGTCAACCGTCAGTAAAGCCGTACATTATCAGAGTGATTTCCGGAAGTAAACAATTACTTTATTTTATTGTAAAATAAATTACTTATATTATTATTATATTACTTATATGTACTAGTATTTTACCTTCAGCAAATTTTCATTTTTCATTTTTTTCATTCATTCAATTCGCATTTTCAACATAGATAATAATCCTCAAACGTTTTCAGTTGGAACCCCTTCGCCTTCAGGAATTAATTTTTATAATACTTCAGATTGTACGTTCACTTTTAATATAACAAATAATAAGTAGATTTGTTCTATATTTGCTGTTTACTTTGTTATAATAAAATGCGATGAGTTGTTATACCTCAATTTTTTATATTATAAATTCTGAACGGTTGGCGATAAAATTTTGTATGCACTACGTCAGTAAAGTGTCTTTATCAAACTCGCCTATTATTCGCCTCGCTCGCTCATGTCATAATTTCGGACTCGTCCGATGAAGAATCACTTTACTGCCTTGGTACATAAATAACTATTATTTGACCCCGTACCATAAAAATGCAAGAAATAATTACAAATGTTAATTTATACTTTTAATAATAATTTAAAGAGATTTAAAACCATTTTTCTTTACAATAACAGAAAACAAAGGAAATGGCAAATTAGGAATTCATTTTTAAACAAGTCGGTTTTAAGTAGTAATTAGAGGATTTCATAATAAAAATGTAGCAATTCCTATTTACCTTGCATTTGTGAGAAATGTGCCACACAAGAAAGATAATAGGATATTGTGTTTTAAGAAATTAATTTTACTAATAGAATTTGTCTTATTATTTAAATAAAGTTTTTTGTTTAAATACTTACATAAACTGGTTTATTGTTTAAAAACAATCTGAAAATTTTGGAGCATTTATTACTTTGAAAATGATCGTCGGATGAACAAGTGAGATTTTTTGCAACATCGCTAATAGTGTATGACTTTGTTGAGAGAGTGGTGAATGACTTTGAGAATCATGACTTATCAATGGGATTGTTTTTAGATCTGTCCAAGGCCTTTGACAGCCTGAACCATATAATGTTGGTAGAGAAACTAGAGCGGTATGGCATTAGGGGTCCAGCGCTGAACTGGATAAATTCATATCTTTATAACCGTCAGCAAAGGGTGGTCATCGATAGTAATGGGGTACAGCACATCTCCGAGGAGGGTACCATGCAAATGGGAATACCACAGGGAAGTGTCATTGGTCCATTGCTATTCATCTTTTATGTAAATGATTTAGCATCACAAATAATAAATCAAGACTGCCAACTAGTCAACTTTGCTGACGACACTAACATTTTAACAATAGCAAAATCGCTTAACGACTTATATATTACAGATATCAAATGACCGTTTAGATAGGGCTGAGGAGTGGTTCAGACTTAATAGATTAATTCTAAATGGTGAGAAAACTCATGTAATTTGCTTCCGAACGAAGCAGAGCTGCGCAGGCATTCCAAGCGAGGTCCCGCTTCATTCTCGGACTGTGGCACTGGAGGCACGTGGTTCCTTGGGCTTGACATTCACCAGAATCTGGACTGGATCGGGCAGGTTGGGGGGGGGAGGGGTTTGCAGGAGAATAAACTCTTCATGCTACTCCCTAAGAGTCATGGCAAGGTACTTGGATAGAGACAATCTCAGGGCTGTTTATTTTGCAAACATTCACTCAGTGCAGTCATGTTCTGGGAAGGAAGCGTGGACGCAAAGCGTGCTTTCATGGGACAGAAAAGCGCTATTCGCATTCTGACGGGACTTCCGTATAGAAATACATGTAGGGGTAAGTTTAAAGAACATAACATCCTAACACTTCCGGGTCTGTTATACGAGTGTCTAATTTTTCTGTTTAAGAATAAGCACAAGCTTCGTGAGTTTGAGGTACAACACGAATTTGGCACGCGCTGGATTGGCCACAACATCCCCATCCACAGATTAAAAATACTGAGAGGGGACCTGTTTATTCTTGTGTGAATTTTTTAAACAAGCTAAACGATCAAATAAAGACTGAAATTAATTTTAAAGTTTACAGAAAGTATGTTTTTAATCGTTTAATATATGTTATTATAGATCCTTATACGGTGGAAGAATTTTTGAATTACTAAGATGTTATTTTTGGGCTACATGTGTGTGCTCGTTGGAATGTTTTATTTTTTTAGTCATTCTGAATGTATTTTAATTTTTGTAAATTTGAAATTTTTTTATTACTATTTTTTAATGTGTGAAAACCTTCATTTAATTCTTTAAACCAATTCTGTATTGTCTTATTGTGATATTTTATTCGAGAGTCAGTTAGGACCTACCGTTGGTCCCATTAAGAATGCTTTTTACTTGATTCTGACGCTTACTCACTAAACTTAGGTGCTTCAACATGTTTGTAACATATTTTTTCTGAATAAAGAGAATTTTGAATTTGTTGTTTGATATAAGGAATATTCAACACGTCGCTTAATAAAACTGGGCTTAAAATGAAAAACCATTACAGGTTTAAATACCTTTTCCACTTTTTATAATTTTTTCTACTTTAAAACCAATGTATTGATTCGTATCATTAAAAAAAAACTTCGTACCGCCACAAAAAATTATTAAAATTATCAAAAAAAAAATGTTTACATCAAGTCAATGAGAATCTGAAATATCAAAATAAACAGATACTCTGTGCAATGACCGCTGACCGTTACGTCACGACTAGTGCTTATCTTTCTAACATTCGTGAAATAGGTGAGATAATAAATTTGCGTCAATAATGAATGTCGTATAATTTTACCATGACAAATAAGTGTTATTGTAATTTTTGACAGGGACATTTTTAATCAACACTAATTCAAAAATGACACGGTATTGTGACAAAGAACAAGCATTAATTTTAAAATTATTTGATTATTATCAAGGACCACATGTGTTTCGGTCTATACGTAGTACAAACACTGAGGATTTATGTTTTGTATGATTTATTATTAAAGTTATAATTGAATATGTATTTTAGAATAATATACACTTTTAAGAGTCTTTTTTCTTGTCTCGTCTTGTCAGAGATTTTTCGCTGTCATCTGGTTGTCATGGTTTTTTTACAACAATTAAAAAGTAGTTAGGAGCGTTTAAACAAGGTGTTAAGGTCGTCTAAACATACTGCCCGCCTTGAAATCCATACGGTTTCAAATTTTCATTGATCATCAATTGGTAAGATGCACAGCTTGACAACAGGTCGCTTGAAGATGGAGGTTGCAGTTTTAATAGTAGCAGCCCTAGCCACACCATCAATGCCAGGATGAACTTCGTTTACAACACCCAATTGCCATTTCAGTGGTGGTAGCCCATCTTCTTTTACTAGTACAACACAACCAGGTTTTAGTAGACTGGGAAAGTGTTGCTTCCATTTAGTTCGTTGTTGCAATTCAGAAATGTATTCTTTGGACCAACGTGCCCAAAAATGTTGAACCATTTTTTGCAGCCGTTGGAACCTTGAAAGTCGATTCTCAGGAATTTGGATGTAGTCATCGTCCGGGATAGTGGTAAGTCGTTGCCCAATCAAGAAGTGTGCGGGGGTTAAAGGTTGAGGATCTGAAGGATCATTGGATAAAGGAGATATAGGTCTCGAATTTAAAATAGCTTCGATTTGTGAGAGGACTGTATAAAATTCTTCAAAGGTAAGTGAATTTGTACCTATAACTCTTTTTAAGTGAAACTTTGTGGATTTTACTCCAGCTTCCCAGAGGCCTCCAAAATGTGGAGCTCGAGGTGGAATCAGGTGCCATTTAACACCGTCACAACTAAGTCGCGAATGAATTTCATCTTGATTTTTAAGCAAAAGCCTTTCAATTTCATTTTTTGCTCCAACCAAATTGGTTCCGTGATCTGAGTATATATCAGAACTTATTCCGCGTCTAGAAAAAAATCGTTTTAACGCAGCAAAAAAAGCATTGGTGGACAAGTCTCCAACAAGCTCGAGATGTATAGCTCTCGTTGATAAGCATACAAAAAGACAGACCCATGCCTTTACTGATTTAAAATTCCGTGTTAGTCTATCCTTTAAGAATACCGGACCCATAAAATCAATACCAGTAAATAAAAAAGGTCTACTAGGTGTTACGCGGTGTTTTGGTAAATTACCCATAATATGTTGAATACCAGAAGCATCAAAACGAAAGCATTTTGTGCAAGATCTAACCACCTTTTTTACTAAGTTTCTGCCAGCAAGGGGCCAATAATGATCTCTTATAGAAGCTAGGAGATTTTGAGAACCTGCATGTAGTAGTCTAACATGCTCATATTGAGCAATTAACAAAGTTAACTTATGTTTTGCCGGCAGGATGGCAGGATGTTTTTTATGTTCTACAAATTCAGAATGCGTAAGCCTACCTCCTACTCTCAAAATTCCCTGACCGTCCATGAATGGATTCAGCCTTATTATTGAACTTTTATTTAAAACTTTATTTGTTTTTGTCAAACTGCGTATGTCTTCTTTAAATTCCTCATGTTGAGCCATTTTTATAAGCTGCAATAAACTATTATTTAATTCATTGCAAGAAAGAAAACCACTTTGTCTCATGCGTCTAGATACCTTACAGTTGTTTACAAACCTAAGACAATATGCCATAACCCTTTGCAATTTACTTAGAGAGGAGAATTTATTAAAAATATCACACTCATTTATGGTAGATATCAGAGTAGTTGTCTTTGTTCGCACTTCAGGCAGCTGTGTAGTGTCAACTTTAACTGCAGTTATAGGCCATAACTTATTAGACATAGAAAGCCAATGGGGACCATGCCACCAAAGATCATTAGCAATAAGACTGCCTGGACTGAGACCTCGAGATAAGTGATCAGCAGGATTTTCATTAGTCCTTACATAATTCCACTCATCAGGTTTAGTGAGAGACTGTATTTGGGTAATCCTATTTGCAACAAATATTTTAAAATCTTGAGATTGAGATTTAATCCATGCTAATGCAATTGTAGAATCACACCAGTAATATGTTTTTTGAAATGAAATATTCAAGGAGTTTTTTACTTTATTAGCCAGCTCAGCCAGAAGAAGAGCACCACATAGTTCAAGCCGCGGAATTGTTACAACTTTTAGTGGAGCTACTCGTGTTTTAGCACAAAGTATACTAACATGATAGTCTCCTGCACTGTCAATGGAGCGGATATAAATACAAGCCCCGTATGCTACCTCACTAGCATCTGAGAAACCGTGAAGTTCAATAGAAATAGGGTTTTTTATAAGAATAGTCCTGGGAACCTTTAAATCATTCAAGTCGACCAATTGGTTGTATAGTGTTCTCCATTTGGTTAATACCTCCAGAGGTACAGATTCGTCCCAAGACAACTTAAGCTGCCAGAGCCTTTGAATGATAATTTTTGCTGTGATCACCACAGGAGCAATAAGACCTAAAGGATCAAAGATTTGTGCTATACATGACAAAATATTTCTTTTAGTTGCTGGGCCTTGCATGGTCATTTGAATTGAATATTTAAAAGTATCATTCTTTGTGTCCCAATAAAGACCTAAAGTTTTGTTTTCAGCAGAGTCACAAAAATGAACGGACGTATTTTTAGAGCATTGATCACTTGATAAAACTGTTGGCTCATTTGAATGAAATTTACGTAAATCAAATCCTCCTGACAAAAGAATTTGAGTAATTTGCATTTTAATATTCTTGACCTCATCGATAGTACTGCCTCCAGTACAAAGATCGTCAACATAAAAATCTTTAGCAATTATTTGACTTAATACAGGATTAGATTGCTTACATTGCAGAGAAAGTTCCTTAAGACACCTTTTAGCCAAGTATGCCGCTGGACCAGTGCCATAAGTAAGAGTGTTTAACTGATAAGTTTTTATTTCACAGGAAGGATCAGAGCGCCATAATATCAGCTGAAGACTGCGCTGAGTTTTGTCTACAAAAACTTGCCGATACATCTTGGCAATGTCGCCTGTGAGAAGAATATTATGTTGTCTTGCTCGCAAAACAATGGAAAATAGGTCTTCCTGTACTGTGGGTCCTACAAGAAGAATATCATTTAATGAGTAGCCACTGGAAGATTTACTTGACCCGTCAAATACAACGCGCAACTTTGTAGTTGTACTCAAATTATTTAATACGCAATGATGTGGAAGATAAAACGAATCAGTATTTTTAAGTATATCTGCATTAATTTGAGACATATGCCCAAGAGCCTCATATTCCTCAAGAAACCTACTATATTCAATTTTAAGATCATTATTTTTGTTAAGTTTTTTCTCTAGATTTAAAAAGCGCCTTTTAGCTATTTCTCTAGACTCGCCTAATACTGAAGTAGGTTGCCTTAAAGGTAGAGACACTACAAAGTGACCTTCCAAGTTTTGTTTAGTAGTAGATTGAAAAAGGTTTTCACACAATTGATCTTCAATCGATAAAGCTTTTTGAATATTCTTTTCCTCAATTTCCCAGAATTTAGTCAAACTGTTTTCAAGAGTTTGATTTATGCTTAAATTACATGTTATTTGAGAATTAGTTTGATTACTATCTATGATTCCAGAAATTATCCATCCTAGCTGAGTTTTCTGAATAATTGGTAAGTTATCACCTAGTCTAATTTGACCCGTGCTAAGCAAATTCCAAAATTTGTCACAACCGATCAAAATATCGATGGGACCAGGTTCATAAAAACCGGGATCAGCTAGTATAATATTAGTGGGAATTTTAAGATGAGAAACGTCTATGGCCATACATGGTATTTTGTTAGTTATTTTTGGTAAAATCAAACATTTTAAGTTTGTTTCATAAGAGCTTTGACGTGCTTGAATTGTAATATTAGTTTGCTTTAAGACCTTAGAATTAGTTTGCCCTATACCTGTCACAGAAATATTAGTGCTAGTAATTGCTAAACCCAGCTTGTCACACAATCGTTGTGTAACAAAACTAGATTCACTGCCACTGTCCAACATAACTCTACACATATGACTATTACTGTCCTTATCAAGAACATTGACTATGGCGGTTGATAATAATACCTTTGGCACACTATTTGAGGAATGGTAAGAACTAACATTATCCTGAGCATTTAAAGTATTTTGTTTAATTTGGCCTGCATGCGGCATAGTAGGCTCAGGATTTTGTAAGTTGTCATTGACAGCATGATTATTTTGACTATTATTACCCTCAGATTGACTATTAGTGGTAAAATTAATGTGCAATAAAGTATTATGCTTTTTTGAGCATTTTCTGCAAGGTTGAGAACGGCACTGTTCAGTAGGGTGGTTATTTCTTAAGCAGTTTAAGCACCATTTTCGTTTTTTAGCTTCAGTTATTCTTTTATTAACATCGAAATTAAGAAAAGTCCTACAATTATAAACAGTGTGATCTTTGCTACACAAAGAACATATCGGTGTATGTGTGTGTGTTGCCGAGAAAGTATGCCTTCGATTACCTTTTTGGTTATTATTTATTTGCAAAGTTTCTAACACTCTACATTTTTCATGTAAAAAGTCTGTAAATATTATAAGCGTAACAGAATCATGCTTGCAATATTCACTTTCCCACTCTCTACGAGTAGAATTATCCAATTTTAAGGATATCATATGTATAATCAACGCATCCCAGGAATCTACTGGTAGCTTTAATACATGCAGAGCTCTAAGATGACGATTAAGGCCATCCAAAAGGTTCCGTAAACTAGTATGACACTCGACTTTTACATAATCAAGATCAAAAAGTGCTTTAATATGATTTCTGATTAAAATTTGTGTATTTTCATATCTTTTTACCAGTAAATTCCAGGCTATAGCGTAATTAGCAGCAGAGCTTTCCAAAGATTTTAATAAGTCTGCAGCAGGACCTTTTAAAGATAAGCGAAGGTAATGAAATTTTTGAACCTCGGGTATTGAGTCATTATCATGTATAAGAGAATGAAAAGTGTCTTTAAAAAATAACCATTGGTCATAGGCACCATCAAAATTAGGTAAAGGTATGGGAGGAAGCTTCACGTTAGGTTTAGATTGAATATTTTGACTTTTATTAGAGCTTGATGCCAAGGTTTGATTATCAAAATCATCCCCAGGAATTTGCCCCATTTCTGGCGATGTTAAAGCTTTGTCCTCTAGAGCAGTTTTTGCCTTAGACATATATTTAAAATAAGTATCTTCGAATTCATTAGTTTCCGCTTCAAATACGTCATCAGCTATGTCGGTGTTAAGATTTTGAATATTATTTTGAACTTCATAAAATTTATTTAAGCAAGGCTCTATAACTGAAATACGCATTTCAAGATCTTTCAGCTGTAGATCCTTTCCATCCGAGCTACCCTGTATCACGTTTTTAAACCGCGTTAATCTAGCTTTGAGATTCTTTTTTTCATTTTTAAGCATATTTATAGTTGCAATTTCCTGATTCTCAGACATTGCTTTGGTTTATTATTAATTTTTTCAGATAAAAATAAATTTTTAATGAAAAAAGCGTATCTATATTTTAAGATAAATCCTATTTAAACCACACTTTTGAAGCCAGTTTAAATTAGAAAAATATATTAGGAATAAGGATAGGATTTGGGAAAAAGAAGTGATTGGAACGCACTGACCTTGATTCCAAGTTTTATTGCTTCTATATCCACTATCGCTGCGTCGCGTCGCCTCTACGGGAATTATCAAATTGCCTTCGTAGAAAACCGGACAAATTGTGAAGTTTTGAATCAGCGTTTTCTTGAGTTATCCAGCGAAGAAGTACCATGTGTTTCGGTCTATACGTAGTACAAACACTGAGGATTTATGTTTTGTATGATTTATTATTAAAGTTATAATTGAATATGTATTTTAGAATAATATACACTTTTAAGAGTCTTTTTTCTTGTCTCGTCTTGTCAGAGATTTTTCGCTGTCATCTGGTTGTCATGGTTTTTTTACAACAATTAAAAAGTAGTTAGGAGCGTTTAAACAAGGTGTTAAGGTCGTCTAAACATAGTGTTTCGGTCTATACGTAGTACAAACACTGAAGATTTATGTTTTGTATGATTTTATTATTAAAGTTATAATTTACTATGTATTTTAAGATAATTTACACTTTAAGAGTCTTTTTTCTTGTCTCGTCTTGTCAGAGATTTTTCGCTGTCATCTGGTTGTCATGGTTTTTTTACAACAATTAAAAAGTAGTTAGGAGCGTTTAAACAAGGTGTTAAGGTCGTCTAAACATACTGCCCGCCTTGAAATCCATACGGTTTCAAATTTTCATTGATCATCAATTGGTAAGATGCACAGCTTGACAACAGGTCGCTTGAAGATGGAGGTTGCAGTTTTAATGGTAGCAGCCCTAGCCACACCATCGATGCCAGGATGAACTTCGTTTACAACACCCAATTGCCATTTCAGTGGTGGTAGCCCATCTTCTTTTACTAGTACAACACAACCAGGTTTTAGTAGACTGGGAAAGTGTTGCTTCCATTTAGTTCGTTGTTGCAATTCAGAAATGTATTCTTTGGACCAACGTGCCCAAAAATGTTGAACCATTTTTTGCAGCCGTTTGAACCTTGAAAGTCGATTCTCAGGAATTTGGATGTAGTCATCGTCAGGGATAGTGGTAAGTCGTTGCCCAATCAAGAAGTGTGCGGGGGTTAAAGGTTGAGGATCTGAAGGATCATTGGATAAAGGAGATATAGGTCTCGAATTTAAAATAGCTTCGATTTGTGAGAGGACTGTATAAAATTCTTCAAAGGTAAGTGAATTTGTACCTATAACTCTTTTTAAGTGAAACTTTGTGGATTTTACTCCAGCTTCCCAGAGGCCTCCAAAATGTGGAGCTCGAGGTGGAATCAGGTGCCATTTAACACCGTCACAACTAAGTCGCGAATGAATTTCATCTTGATTTTTAAGCAAAAGCCTTTCAATTTCATTTTTTTCTCCAACCAAATTGGTTCCGTGATCTGAGTATATATCAGAACTTATTCCGCGTCTAGAAAAAAATCGTTTTAACGCAGCAAAAAAAGCATTGGTGGACAAGTCTCCAACAAGCTCGAGATGTATAGCTCTCGTTGATAAGCATACAAAAAGACAGACCCATGCCTTTACTGATTTAAAATTCCGTGTTAGTCTATCCTTTAAGAATACCGGACCCATAAAATCAATACCAGTAAATAAAAAAGGTCTACTAGGTGTTACGCGGTGTTTTGGTAAATTACCCATAATATGTTGAATACCAGAAGCATCAAAACGAAAGCATTTTGTGCAAGATCTAACCACCTTTTTTACTAAGTTTCTGCCAGCAAGGGGCCAATAATGATCTCTTATAGAAGCTAGGAGATTTTGAGAACCTGCATGTAGTAGTCTAACATGCTCATATTGAGCAATTAACAAAGTTAACTTATGTTTTGCCGGCAGGATGGCAGGATGTTTTTTATGTTCTACAAATTCAGAATGCGTTAGCCTACCTCCTACTCTCAAAATTCCACCGTCCATGAATGGATTCAGCCTTATTATTGAACTTTTATTTAAAACTTTATTTGTTTTTATTAAACTGAGTATGTCTTCTTTAAATTCCTCATGTTGAGCCATTTTTATAAGCTGCAATAAACTATTATTTAATTCATTGCAAGAAAGAAAACCACTTTGTCTCATGCGTCTAGATACCTTACAGTTGTTTACAAACCTAAGACAATATGCCATAACCCTTTGCAATTTACTTAGAGAGGAGAATTTATTAAAAATATCACACTCATTTATGGTAGATATCAGAGTAGTTGACTTTGTTCGCACTTCAGGCAGCTGTGTAGTGTCAACTTTAACTGCAGTTATAGGCCATAACTTATGAGACATAGAAAGCCAATGGGGACCATGCCACCAAAGATCATTAGCAATAAGACTGCCTGGACTGAGACCTCGAGATAAGTGATCAGCAGGATTTTCATTAGTCCTTACATAATTCCACTCATCAGGTTTAGTGAGAGATTGTATTTGGGTAATCCTATTTGCAACAAATATTTTAAAATCTTGAGATTGAGATTTAATCCATGCTAATGCAATTGTAGAATCACACCAGTAATATGTTTTTTGAAATGAAATATTCAAGGAGTTTTTTACTTTATTAGCCAGCTCAGCCAGAAGAAGAGCACCACATAGTTCAAGCCGCGGAATAGTTACAACTTTTAGTGGAGCTACTCGTGTTTTAGCACAAAGTATACTAACATGACAGTCTCCTGCACTGTCAATGGAGCGGATATAAATACAAGCCCCGTATGCTACCTCACTAGCATCTGAGAAACCGTGAAGTTCAATAGAAATAGGGTTTTTTATAAGAATAGTCCTGGGAACCTTTAAATCATTCAAGTCAACCAACTGGTTGTATAGTGTTCTCCATTTGGTTAATACCTCCAGAGGTACAGATTCGTCCCAAGACAACTTAAGCTGCCAGAGCCTTTGAATAATAATTTTTGCTGTGATCACCACAGGAGCAATAAGACCTAAAGGATCAAAGATTTGTGCTATACATGACAAAATATTTCTTTTAGTCGCTGGGCCTTGCATGGTCATTTGAATTGAATATTTAAAAGTATCATTCTTTGTGTCCCAATAAAGACCTAAAGTTTTGTTTTCAGCAGAGTCACAAAAATGAACAGACGTATTTTTAGAGCATTGATCACTTGATAAAACTGTTGGCTCATTTGAATGAAATTTACGTAAATCAAATCCTCCTGACAAAAGAATTTGAGTAATTTGCATTTTAATATTCTTGACCTCATCGATAGTACTGCCTCCAGTACAAAGATCGTCAACATAAAAATCTTTAGCAATTATTTGACTTATTACAGGATTAGATTGCTTACATTGCAGAGAAAGTTCCTTAAGACACCTTGTAGCCAAGTATGCCGCTGGACCAGTGCCATAAGTAAGAGTGTTTAACTGATAAGTTTTTATTTCACAGGAAGGATCAGAGCGCCATAATATCAGCTGAAGACTGCGCTGAGTTTTGTCTACAAAAACTTGCCGATACATCTTGGCAATGTCGCCTGTGAGAAGAATATTATGTTGTCTTGCTCGCAAAACAATGGAAAATAGGTCTTCCTGTACTGTGGGTCCTACAAGAAGAATATCATTTAATGAGTAGCCACTGGAAGATTTACTTGACCCGTCAAATACAACGCGCAACTTTGTAGTTGTACTGGAATTATTTAATACGCAATGATGTGGAAGATAAAACGAATCAGTATTTTTAAGTATATCTGCATTAATTTGAGACATATGCCCAAGAGCCTCATATTCCTCAAGAAACCTACTATATTCAATTTTAAGATCATTATTTTTGTCAAGTTTTTTCTCTAGATTTAAAAAGCGCCTTTTAGCTATTTCTCTAGACTCGCCTAATACTGAAGTAGGTTGCCTTAAAGGTAGAGACACTACAAAGTGACCTTCCAAGTTTTGTTTAGTAGTAGATTGAAAAAGGTTTTCACACAATTTATCTTCAATCGATAAAGCTTTTTGAATATTCTTTTCCTCAATTTCCCAAAATTTAGTCAAACTGTTTTCAAGAATTTGATTAATGCTTAAATTACATGTTATTTGAGAATTAGTTTGATTAGTATCTATGATTCCAGAAATTATCCATCCTAGCTGAGTTTTCTGAATAATTGGTAAGTTATCACCTAGTCTAATTTGACCCGTGCTAAGCAAATTCCAAAATTTGTCACAACCGATCAAAATATCGATGGGACCAGGTTCATAAAAACCGGGATCAGCTAGTATAATATTAGTGGGAATTTTAAGATGAGAAACGTCTATGGCCATACATGGTATTTTGTTAGTTATTTTTGGTAAAATCAAACATTTTAAGTTTATTTCATAAGCGCTTTGACGTGCTTGAATTGTAATATTAGTTTGCTTTAAGATCTTAGAATTAGTTTGCCCTATACCTGTTACAGAAATATTAGTGCTAGTAATAGCTAAACCCAGCTTGTCACACATTCGTTGTGTAATAAAACTAGATTCACTGCCACTGTCCAACATAACTCTACACATATGACTATTACTGTCCTTATCAAGAACATTGACTATGGCGGTTGATAATAATACCTTTGGCACACTATTTGAAGAATGGTAAGAATTAACATTATCCTGAGCATTTAAAGTATTTTGTTTAATTTGGCCTGCATGCGGCATAGTAGGCTCAGGATTTTGTAAGTTGTCATTGACAGCATGATTATTTTGACTATTATTACCCTCAGATTGACTATTAGTGGTAAAATTAATGTGCAATAAAGTATTATGCCTTTTTGAGCATTTTCTGCACGGTTGAGAACGGCACTGTTCAGTAGGGTGGTTATTTCTTAAGCAGTTTAAGCACCATTTTCGTTTTTTAGCTTCAGTTATTCTTTTATTAACATTGAAATTAAGAAAAGTCCTACAATTATAAACAGTGTGATCTTTGCTACACAAAGAACATATCGGTGTATGTGTGTGTGTTGCCGAGAAAGTATGCCTTCGATTACCTTTTTGGTTATTATTTATTTGCAAAGTTTCTAACACTCTACATTTTTCATGTAAAAAGTCTGTAAATATTTTAAGCGTAACAGAATCGTGCTTGCAATATTTACTTTCCCACTCTCTACGAGTAGAATTATCCAATTTTAAGGATATCATATGTATAATCAGCGCATCCCAGGAATCTACTGGTAGCTTTAGTACATGTAGAGCTCTAAGATGACGATTAAGGCCATCCAAAAGGTTCCGCAAACTAGTATGACACTCGACTTTTACATAATCAAGATCAAAAAGTGCTTTAATATGATTTCTGATTAAAATTTGTGTATTTTCATATCTTTTAACCAGTAAATTCCAGGCTATAGCGTAATTAGCAGCAGAGCTTTCCAAAGATTTTAATAAGTCTGCAGCAGGACCTTTTAAAGATAAGCGAAGGTAATGAAATTTTTGAACCTCGGGTATTGAGTCATTATCATGGATAAGAGAATGAAAAGTGTCTTTAAAAAATAACCATTGGTCATAGGCACCATCAAAATTAGGTAAAGGTATGGGAGGAAGCTTCACGTTAGGTTTAGATTGAATATTTTGACTTTTATTAGAGCTTGATGCCAAGGTTTGATTATCAAAATCATCCCCAGGAATTTGCCCCATTTCTGGCGATGTTAAAGCTTTGTCCTCTAGAGCAGTTTTTGCCTTAGACATATATTTAAAATAAGTATCTTCGAATTCATTAGTTTCCGCTTCAAATACGTCATCAGCTATGTCGGTGTTAAGATTTTGAATATTATTTTGAACTTCATAAAATTTATCTAAGCAAGGCTCTATAACTGAAATACGCATTTCAAGATCTTTCAGCTGTAGATCCTTTCCATCCGAGCTACCCTGTATCACGTTTTTAAACCGCGTTAATCTAGCTTTGAGATTCTTTTTTTCATTTTTAAGCATATTTATAGTTGCAATTTCCTGATTCTCAGACATTGCTTTGGTTTATTTTTAATTTTTTCAGATAAAAATAAATTTTTAATGAAAAAAGCGTATCTATATTTTAAGATAAATCCTATTTAAACCACACGTTTGAAGCCAGTTTAAATTAGAAAAATATATTAGGAATAAGGATAGGATTTGGGAAAAAGAAGTGATTGGAACGCACTGACCTTGATTCCAAGTTTTATTGCTTCTATATCCACTATCGCTGCGTCGCGTCGCCTCTACGGGAATTATCAAATTGCCTTCGTAGAAAACCGGACAAATTGTGAAGTTTTGAATCAGCGTTTTCTTGAGTTATCCAGCGAAGAAGTACCATGTGTTTCGGTCTATACGTAGTACAAACACTGAAGATTTATGTTTTGTATGATTTTATTATTAAAGTTATAATTTACTATGTATTTTAAGATAATTTACACTTTAAGAGTCTTTTTTCTTGTCTCGTCTTGTCAGAGATTTTTCGCTGTCATCTGGTTGTCATGGTTTTTTTACAACAATTAAAAAGTAGTTAGGAGCGTTTAAACAAGGTGTTAAGGTCGTCTAAACAAAAGTGATGCCGGAAAAACTATTTTACCCTTTAACAGAGTTTACGAGATAAGTAAGTAATAAAGCAGGAATTGTGAAAACAGAAATAAAAACATAAAAAATATATGGCAATGCTTTTATAAATATAGTCAGGTCCGGTCTTAACGTGCGGGTCCAAAGGTCACTGATCATATGCGTCAAATCAGACAACACAGAGGCTATCAAAATGTTGTGAGATTATTTACAAATATACCGAAGGAAGGAAAAATAGTTTCATTATTTTAGCTATCGCGAAGATAGCCACATATACCTAATATTATTAGTTTTGTAAAAATTATGTACAGGGGAGTTGAAAAAGTTACAAAAAAATTATATAATCGTTAATTATATACCTACTGTACCCTTTAATTAAAAACGACAATAATAAACAGTGCAATTTATTTTAACAATTTTACTACTAAAACCTAAAAATACAATGGCATTTAGTCTGATAAACTATTTCGATAATGAAAGAAAAAGTGGAAATTCGCAAACCAATATGCAGGAAACCGTAATGAAAACACTGGGAATTAGTTTAGCGACTATGCAGAATAATGTGCATGAAAAAAAAACATAATATAATACCCAAGAATACTAAAAAATGTAAACGAAAAACACCGTTTATAATTATAGCCTAAAAACTCTCATCGTCACTTATAAAATCTGAAAAGTCCTCGTCGTCTGAGTCGTCTTCGAATGGAGCAATTATCATTGGCGCTACTTCGACATCTGGTACTTGTTCTCGATCCCACCTTATTAATATTTCTGTATGTTCCACCGATTTCTTCCTGTACTCTTGTGTAATATGATCTAACGAATCTTGCCAAACTATTTGTACTCGGTTGGATTTAAGACCATCACCTACATGTTTTTTATAATAAGACTTTGCACCAGCCCATATTAATTCTATTGCATTAAACTGGCAATGATATGGCGGCAGTCGTAGAACCTCATGACCATATTCACGCAGTATTTCATCTACCGCGTATATTTTGGGTTTTTTAAGAGACTTTGCTATTGATAGGAGTTTTGATTTAGGCATATTTGGTAAAGGATTTTGGTTGTGTTTTTCCAGCCACTCAAAAATATCACTTTTCCTCCAAGATGAAGTAGGCTGTTTATTTAAAATTCTTGAATGATATGATGATCCAAATTTGGTATCAATTGAACTTTTAACCATTTTTCAAACATTTCGCAATTCATATTATCATGATAGTCAGCACTTTTTGATGTTGAAGAAAAAATTAAACTCTCACCTGCAACATATCCTGTTGCAGAACCGGCATGCAAAATAATAAAACGCTTTCCCGTACCGCACCTCCTTCCTTTTAACACTTTTTACAGACTCATCTTACCAAGATTTTGAACCACTTCCATTTGAAAATATCCACGTTTCGTCTAAAAATACCACTTTTCTAAATTTCGATTTGTAATTGTCCGTATATTTTTTATAAAACTGAACACGCTGACTCACTATCTGTGGCTGCTCACATAAAAATCTTCGGTAACAGTCTTTTTTATAGCGAAAAGCTAAATTTTTTATTAATTTTAATAACGCTTCAAGTCCAATTTCCAAAACACCTCGAATTTTTAAGTTTTGTAGTTTTTTGTAAAACTGGAAGAGTTACATTGGTTTTTGATTTGTATAAATCGTAAATCACATTTCGAACTCCCATTTTAATATTTTCGCTTAAATCCTCAGTCTTTGGCTTTCTTCGTTTACACTTTTTAGTATTCTTGGGTATTATGTTGTGTTTTGTTTCATGCACAATTTTCTGCACAGTCCTTAAACTAATTCCCAGTGCTTTGGCTACTGTTTCCTGAATATTGGTTGGCGAATTTCCACTTTTTCTTTCATTTTCGAAATAGTTTATCAGATTAAGTACCATTTTTTTTTGATTGGGGATGCAAAAACCCAGAAAATTGTTTCATTTTGTCACAAACTGTCAAAGTCACAAAACTGGCATATTTAAAATAAAACGTAGCTGGTGCTATTATAAGCTTTTTTAGAATCGCTGGAAAGTAAATACATATCCTTTTTTTTCATGTCAAAATGGAATAAGTCTGTCTCATTTATCTTACGTATTTTATTTAGAGGGTAAAATTAAACGCAAGTAAAGAAAACAAGAACTGAGAGTATGTCTTTCTTGAATCGTATGACCCGCACGATAAGACCAGATCCGACTATACCTATCTGTTTTTGAGAATCTCTGGTGCTTTGGGAGTTTCGTGTTCAACAATCCAACGAATTAAGGCAAAGAGGCTAGAGAACGATGTGGTCGACAACTTCACGAAATTCATAAACAAACCATAAGAGAGCGTATTTATGAGATGTATAGAGCAGGTCAACACGGTACACTGAGGAAAATAATTTGTAGCCATTACTAAAAATTTAGTTACCACAGCAAAATGTTTCATTAAAATAGGGGACAGCAAGGTGGATGACTTATAACAACTAAATCAAGTTTGCTGGAATAGATTAGTAACTACAACTATAGGATTTAGTAGATAACAAACTTATGTTGTTGGGTTTACTAAATGGTTTTAGTTACAGTTACTAAAAAAACTGAGTTAGCACAGCTAATATATATATATATTCGGTACAAGTAGGTGTTTGTTAAAGCTATTATATCATTTAGTTGCAGGAACTAAGCGTAGATGTTAACGTTACTAATAAATTATATAATAGTAACTAAATTATGTAGTTAACCCAAATTGGGTGTTTAGTGAATACAAATAAAAATATTAGTTAAAAAGTAACCACAAAGTTTTTTTTTTATTTGGCAATGATTGCACGCACCTTCAGACTCCTAAGGCCTTATTATATAAGGGCATCTTAACAGTAGCTCAAGTGAACCTTTAACTTGAACCTTTCCATAAAAATCACATTGTCGTCAAATACGGTTTTTTGTTTGGAACTGCAGGCAGCAACGAAAAGCTTACTCTAGTCACCACAGCAAAAAGTATTTCGCTGTCTCCTATTTAACAAGAGTTCTATGCTGCATTAGAAAAATATTTGTTACGGCTGCACATACAACTTGTAGATAAAATCCACTGTAATTGCATGTGTGTATCGCAGCCGAAAAGCTCGGTATATAGCAGAAAAAACTCTAAGCAGCAAAGCATAATTTGCTAGAGCTTTTCTGTAACCACCAATAAAACCATTTTACTGATGTTGAAGCTTTTCGTCTGAAATATATTGCTGCCAGTTTCAAACAGAAACAATATTTAATTTAACTGCAATGTGATTTTTATAAAAAAAAACTTTAAGTACCAGTAAAGGTTCAGTTGAGCTGATGTTAAAAGGCCCTTTTATACGGCCTAAGGAAACTGAAGGTGTGTGCAACAGTAGATAGCAAATAAAACACTTTAACTTGGCTGTTTAACTAGTTGATCAAAATTTGTCTTTGTTTCTGGGAGTAACTTATTCGATATATCTACACGTCAGAATATTTAAATTCAACTATCCCACGATGCTACACACAGATTTATGGTTGTTAATATAAGATTAATTAAAAATATTTTAATCCATAAGTGCAATACATAAATCAGAGCCCAACTTTAAATTCTCGAGGGGTGATTACAATACCTGATCTCACTCGTGAAGCCTTCTGTGATAGCTTGTAGATGAAATTTCATTTCAGATAGATTGAATTATTTTTAAGGCTTTCTAGTTGAGGTAGGTAATTACTTCCCTAAAGTAAAAAGTTTGTTTTCTCTTCAACTTAAAATACAAAAAATATTTTTTTCAGTTTTTAAAATTTTTAATAAATAAATAACATGGATAAATCCTATAACACAACACAACCTTACCATCAAATGCATCTAGATGGGTTTGAAGCCCCCATTCTAACAATAAAAGTCTGTAATACATCACTATAAACTATAATAAATAAATAACACTAATAGATACACACACACACACACACACACACACCCTGGCAAGAAGCACCTGATTCACCTGAACCATGCACACGTATCGAAGCACGGAGACGAAATGATTGTTACCGCGGGGATGACCAATGATCGGCGTGCGCGATTGGGTAAATTAACTAAATATTTAGTAATGGCTACCATATTTTTCGTTACGACAACTTAAGGCATTATTTAAAATATATTTTTTTTTTAGTTGTCACAAGTATAACAAAATCTTACGCCCTTGTTAGTTATCACAACAAAGGATGTATTTACCGCAAGTCTACCAAATAAATTTTCGGCGTACAGCCTACTAAATCGATTAGTAAGTGGAGGGCAAAAAATATATTTGTTAGTCCCTGTAAATAGCTTTGCGGTATTATGGTAACTAAGTCTGCGGACATTTTTAGTAGCTACAACTAAAAAAAAATGAACTAAGTAATTTAGTTGGCGGGTTTTTCTCAGTGTACCATTTGCTCAATATAACTAAACCTTAAAATCATTGATGGTGTTGAAATATCCACTGGTTCATTAGCGGACTGGACCGGACTTAAATTTAAATATCGTAAATGTACTGTATCGAACAAGCGCATTTTAATAGAGCAACCCCATATGGCCCAAAAACGAGTTGAATTTTCACGAGAATTTACGAATAACGGCAACTCTCAATCTCCCTTAAAACCTCTTTTTCTGAATGCAACCTGGATATACAATAAAGGGGCTTTTAGGCAAAGTTGGCAAGATAATATTCTTTATACTGTTAAAAAAAATTGTTGGAGGGTGCAGGGGCGGTTCTAGACTCAAAATATTGGGGGGGGGGGGGGCACCACATTGGCACAGCCACAATTTTTGGTACCCTTCGCTTGATTGTATTTCTCTCAAGATATTTTAAATTTTTTTTCAGAAACGTTGGGCGAGCTCCCCCCCCCGTAGAACCGTCCCTGAGAGGGTGTACGGTATATTCTACACGCTGGTTCAGAAAATCGATTTGTGATTGCGTACCGCAGGGGTCAATTATAAGTCCACTGTTGTTTGCCATTTACACTTCCAATCTTCCCACCGCTCTTGAAAACTGCAAAGATCAGTATTACGCGGATGACGCCCAACTGTATATTTCTTTTAGAAGACAAGAAAATTTGCTCAAGTCTTGTCAAAAATTAAATAACGACCTAGAAACTTTTAGATCTCTTGCCTTAAAACATTCTCTGTTCCTGAATCCTAAAAAATGTTGACTGATGCTATTTGGTCCAAAGAGTAAAGTTAATAACATAAAAAACCAGATTAATTGAGTCTACTGAGCAGACAATGTACGTAACTTTGGGCTCGTATTCGAAAGTTTTTTAAGTTTTGAGAAACATGTTTCAAAGTGTATACAACGTGCTTATGTCAGACTGAAATTATTTTACTCCAGTCGACATGATTTGTCGGTGAGACGTAAAAAATGATGTGTGACTCTCTTGTGCTTTCAATCTTCAACCATGCAGATGTAGTTTATGGTAATTGTTTAACTCGAATACAAAAAAATAGAATACAAAAAGTACAAAATTCTTGTCTTCGACCTATATATTATTATGGAATTCGTAAATTTGAAAGAATCTCTTATAAATTGAATGAGGCAGGGTGGTTGAACATGGAGAGCAGGAGGAGGGTCCACTCAGTTTGTTTCTATCACAGAATTATTGCTTCTAAAACTCCCGCCTATTTGTATAGAAAAATTATATTTCGTTCCAGTGTACATAATATTAACGTTCATTTTGGACGTCTCATAACGCCACCTAACCACGTATTTTGAAAGAAGCTTTACGTATAGCATAGCAAATATGTATAATTCCCTTCCAAATATCTTCAAATCAATGGAGCCTAAAAAATCTTATCGCCATATTTTTGAGTACTTTTTTAATAAAAAAACTAACACATGAAAATTAGAAACTTATAGTAAATGTTTTTAATAATTTTAAATTACCTAAAGATACATATGTTGGTTGTGTGTTTACTTGTAGCGAATAAAACAACACATAATATTATATTTTCTGTTGAGGTTTAAATGTATTTTTAAAATCACTGCCACAAAATATAATAATATTTCGTAATTTGCATTGTATATATCTCAAAGTTTGTGCCATTTTCTTAAAAGTATCATAAAATTATATTATACAATTATTAAAACAAAAATGGAAAAACATCTCGTTCGGTAAAAAGTAAGTTTTAGAGGCCTAAATTGTTTTTCTTTATAATTTAATTATTTAAACGTCCAGTTTAGTGATTGTAGGCAGCGTAGCCTCCAAGAATGTCATGACCGCCAAAACCATGTCCTCCTAAAATACCGTGACCACCAAGAGCATGTCCTGGTGCTATAGCATGAACTGGTGCAGGATGGTGACTTGGCCCAATTTTTTCCACCACAGCGTTAAATCCATTGACGTCGTCAGCGGTATAATGAACTACACGAATAGAGCCATCGGGTTCTGCAACCGAATAGGAGCCTTTGACTACGTCCCCATCTCTGGTTTCTGAATGGGTTTTGCTGTCGCCTGTAAGACCATCAGCAACACCGTAGTTGTAATTATATCTGGGATGAGCCTACAAAAGTTTGTTTTATTTATTTAGTACAATTAGAGGGTAGCAAATAGTATATTCTAACGCAGTGACTCATTCAATCCCGCGAATGGAAGAAGGGGAAGACATTAAGGTACTTTACTCTCGGAGTTTAGTTCTACACACCGTTCTTGGGCTACGACATCTGAAGGGCAGGGAGATAAAATGTAAAAAAAGTCAGATTTTAGCAGTGGCAGCATGAGCGTGTGCACTTTTATGTTTTTAGTCTTAAATTAAAGAAAGCGTCCGTGATATAAATCACCATAAAACATAAAATCATGTTACTCCGACACTGGCAGACAGATGATTATTAAAATAAATATTACATGATGATGTGTGATAAAAAAACACAATACTAACCGGGATAACTTAGCGCGCGATATGGACTAACCAGATACCGTGAATATAGCTGGGTTGCCAGATTTAACAGATTAATCAGTTTTATCAAAATTTCTTTAAATATACCGTGCGAGCAAAAGTTATTTGCATCAAAGAGGGCTTGGATTAAAAAACGTAGGGCTTGCTTTAGATCACAATGATATGGGCACGATATATCTAACCAAATCTAGGTTAAAATTTTGTCAAATTCATATTATGACATGTTGTGACAAACTAATGAGTAATAAAATAAGTAGACAAATACAAATTTATTTTTGTTGTTTACAAAATTGAAGACACAAGTGAATGAAGGGCCTATGTAACACTTTTTCAAAAATGACATTTTTCCATAAATGAAGGGCGTATGTACCTAAAATTCGTTCAAAACGCCTTCCGTTACGATATATTAATAAATAAAGAAGTTGTCAGTGGATAAAGGACCCAAGTACAAGGGAACAATACTTTATTTATACGGATAAAGAACCTATGTACTAAAAACATATGTTCATTTCGAGATGGACGAAAGGATTCTTTAGAAGAATATCCGCCAAGTGTTTCTGACTTTGTCATTCAAAATGACTGTAGAGTTTACACTCCTCCTGGGACTACCTCAAGAGATAAGAGTTTTTCTAACTATACTTGTTTTAAGTATAGATATTTAAAATCAAAGTGTCATTGTTTGAACTTTTAACACAGCAAAATGATCTATACTTTTTTCATTACAAATAATGTATTTTGTTATAGTGAATAAAAGACCTATGTACTTTTTTTTCTGATTTTTATAAAAAATAATGATTAGTACTAATTTATGTTTTTACCGTTTTAATATTCAGTTAAATAACAGTTTATAAATGAATTTTGGTTTTTCTATGTCGCTCCCCAAAAAACTGACAAACAATAAACTTTAAACTGAAATATCTCGAAAAAATTATTTTGCTTCATAGGCCCTTCATCCACTTGTGTCTTCAATTAACAAAGTAAGAATATACAGAAAGAAAAAGAAAAAGAATTACATAAATTGCTGAAATTGGCCACCGCCATGCTCCAAGCATGAATTCCTGCATCTTTCAAAATCTGCGGCTTGTATTTCTTGGAATACTTGCACTTTATAAGGAAATAAATTTAGCTGCTTCTTAAGAATAGTCCTGCGTGTTCCATAAGATCTTCCCACTTCTTGGGACAGGCGTCTTATACAATTTGTTGGCGTATTTTGCATTATTTCACGAACGTTTGCAACAAGTTCTTCTGTTCTTGCAGATGGTCTTCCTGCTCCTTTTTTGTGTTGTATAGAAACTGTTTCCCTAAACACAGCCACGGTTCTTTTCAGGCAATGATAAAAATCCCCAGCAATAAAAGCAACGTTAGGAAAATGTTCGTGAAAATCATCCATGCACCAACCCGGATTGTATTGCCACTCACCATTTACTCTAACGAAAATACGCTTCAACCATGAATGTTTTGTGCTGTTCCGTAAAGCCCATTGTGTGAATTGTTCAAAAAATTTGAAAAATTAGCGACGAATCAAATTACTTGTAACGACTGTCAAAGATGACGGAATAACTGATTAATTGTTAATTCAGGTAGTTACTGACACCCAACAGGTATTAAGCTTTACGGCTAAGCATTACGTTCTTAGAGGCATAGAGAAGTCGGAGCGATGGGAGAGCAATTGTAATTAGAATGATTGCTGGCATGATAGTTCAAGTTGGCTGTGTGTTCTCTGGTTCAAATTATTTCAATTGTTTGTAAATTTATTAAAGAGTATTCTAATTAATATTTGGTCCTCTTTGATGCAAATAATTTTTGCTCGCACGGTAGGTACTATTAGGTCTATGGCTTCGTGAATTTACTTTAAACGATTGGTATTATTTAATATGTGAGAAAATATAAACAGTGTATGTTAGGGGAGGAGGAGTGTATTATGTATGTACCTTAGTGAGATAAATAAATGTGAATAAAAAAATAGTTTGTCTCAAATTTGGGTCTTTTACACGACATCGCCTAAAATTGAATATATTTTCAAAGAGAAAAGATGAAAACTCCGAAACAGAATATAGAAAAGCAATAATTTTTTGCAGAAAAAGAAAAGCACGAAGTCTTTCTCCACAATCTTTATTAATCGAAAAACTAGGCGAACCTAGTATCACATCATCGACATGTTTCGAGTGTAGAAACACTCATCATCAGGAAACAAAGTGAAAATTAAAATGCTGATGTTTTTAGCAAGAGAAAATAATGGTGAGATTGAGCCGTAATGGAGCTTTTAATGGTATACAAGAGATGTAAAATTGAAAAATCAGAAGGTCAAAAATCAAGACTCCAGCATACTGAAGAGTCGAGGGTTAAGTGTAGAAGCACACTGTCGTGCAGAAAAAGATAGGGTAGTAAAAATTAGGGAGTTTTGAAAAACATATCTGTTAAAAGTATTAATAAATTACTGAAACATCCTGAGTTTTATTGAGCCCAGTCAGAAACATTTGAAAATGTTGGGGTGAGATGTAAAGAAAAGAAGAGAAAAAGAAAAAATTGTTTTTTGGTCAAAGCATCTGTAAAAAAATAGAAAGGGGAATGTAGTAAATGAAATTTAAGAAGTGTAGTAGATTAGCTTACCTTTTATTGTAAAAGTAAAAACAGTTGGGGTACCAGGCTTTTTACGGCCCAGTTACCCCGCCAGAGTCAAAGCAGACACATTGTGTGGAAACAGTTTTTAAGAAATTTTTTAGAAAAAAATTATTGTGTTCCCGTTATAGAGGTGCTACTGTAGCCAACACGTGTAGGATGGGAAATGAATCTAAACTTGACATTGTAAAAGAGGGGAACAAATGACAAGCGTTTTGGCGGTCAAAAACCAATAATTTTTTGTCTTAATCATAAAATTTAAAAAACTGTATCCTTTAAATACGATGCAACACTGGGAAAAATCATTTAATACAAGCTTTTTTTTTTTAATATACCTACCTATATGGGTTACCACGAAAGGAAATCCTTTAATCCCTAAAATACGTATCGAATAAAATATTTTTAATAGATGATTCCTACAAGGTTATATATCCTATTTAGGAACTAAATACGTTCTTTCTTAAAGTATAGAGTAATCGTTTCAGCGAGCGCTATATAGTCTATCCCTTACTACAACAGAACAGAGAGGGACAAACTAACTTAAAACAATGATCTGTCGTTGCTCCGAGTGGTTTAAGTTGAACGGAGTAGTTTAAACATATCATTTGATTCCGTTGTTGATGGATGATTGATGGTATGGTGTAGTTTTAGTGCAAGTGCGAGGTGCATGACTGCAGACCTAATTTTGTATTCGGTGATATAAGTATTGTTTAGATTTATTTGTCCTTATATTCATGCTTATTTATGTTTCTTTTCCCCGTAACCATAAACTTGATCATCTGTTGTAATTAACATACTTATAATAAATAAAAACTAATCTTAGTTTTGAAGAAGTAGTCCATACTCAAAGTGGAGGTAAATGTATAGAAAAAGAAAAAGCACAAAGTCTTTCTCCACAAGTTTATTAGAATAGCTAGGAGAACCTAAAGTAATTTATAATAATTCAACATATTTCGAGTGTAGAAAGATTCATCATCAGGAGAACAAAGTAAATAGTACAACGCCGATGTTGTTAGCAATAGAGAAAATAATATGTGGGATTGAGCCGTAATGGAGCTTTCAATGGTGTACACGAAGTGTAAAAAATGAATGGTCAGAAGACCGACAATAAGACATCAGCATACTGGAAAGTCAAGGGCTAATCCAAAGGCCCTGTCTTGGGCAGAAAAATGAAGAGAGCAAAAGAAAAATTAGAGAGATTTAACATACTTTGTGAAAATCATATAGGTATAAAAGTAGTGAAAAATCTTAAGTTTCATTAAACTTTGTCGGAGACATGTAAAAGTGGTGAAATGAAAGGGAAAGAAAAAAGAAAAAATTGGTTTTTGTAAAATTCAAAACATCATTTAGTTTGAAGTAAAATGCTGTTGGGGTACCAGGCTTGTTACGGCCCAGTTACCCCGGCAGGAGTCAAAGCATACACATTGTGTTTTTGAAATCTTTTAATTTTGCCAAGACAGGGCAGGGCCTTGACTTTCCAGTATGCTGATGTCTTGTCGATCTTCTGACTATTAATTGTTTACACCTCATGTACACCATTGAAAGCTCCATTACGGCTCAATCCCACTTATTATTTTCTCTATTGCTAACAACATTTCCTGATGATGAGTGTTTCTACACTCGAAACATGTTGAATTATTATGAATTACTCTAGGCTCGCCTAGCTATTCTAATAAACTTTGTGGAGAAAGACTTTGGGCTTTTATTTTTTCTATACATTTAACTCCACGTTGAGTATGGAATACTTCTTCAAAATTAATCTTATTAGGTTATACCTGGTTGTAAAAATAATTGTTTTCAACAAACTACTCTACGTACTTAGCTGCTTTATTGAGAGGATAACATTTTATTGAAACAAAAAACTAAGGCTTTGGAATTGGTAGGTATTACAAAATACTTGAATAGGTGACAGCCCTCTACTAGCCTCCCGTTACTACAGCTATGATGATTAACTAAGTAAAAATCATCATATGGTTTTTTTTTATTAATTACTTTATTTAAAATTTGACTTTGGTATCAAGTTCTGCTTCGATCGAGATAAAAATTAAGCAAAAAAATAGTAGTCACGTGATTCGCATGATCTGGTGAATTTTAATTTTTTCCAAAAATAATTTAAAAGTGGGGTTATTTCTAAAAATATCGAAAAATTATAAGAAAAAGTTTTTTTAAATGCAGTTTCTAGCCCACATGCAAAATTTCAGCTGCATAAGATAATTTTCATTTTTACCTACCAATAAAATTTATTTTCCACTTAATAACCACTTGTCTTAATATTAAGGTGTATTACTTTCAGACACAAACTACGTTTTCAAAAATACTTATCTTATGAAGTTACCTTATACAGGGTCAAAAACAAATAAACTTTGCAGCACATGCGACCAAATTTTAATAGGCCTATTTTGATTTTGTAGAAAAACACACATTTAATATGGCACTACTTTAAAGAAAATGTATCTGAAATAAAGCCTTGTCAAAACTGAAAAGTTTTATGTAGGTTGCGTTGGATCTTATTTTGCAATAGTGGTGCAATTTACAAAATATGGGTAAAAAATCAAAATTATGTTATGCAGCTGAAGTTTTGCATGTGGGCTAGAAACTGCATTTAAAAACTTTTTCTAATATATTTTTTCGATATTTTCAGAAATAACCCCACTTTTGAATTTTTTTTTGGAAAAAATTAAAATTTGACAGATAATGCTAATCACGTGACTACTATTTTTTTGCTTCATTTTCATCTCGATCGAAGCAGAACTTGATGCCAAAGTCAAATTTTGAATAAAGCTATTAATAAAAAAAAATCTCATATGATGCGGACTTTACTGGTGACACTTTATATGTTAAAAAAATTTAAAATTTGCATGTCTGTATTACAACTTACATAGTAGTCTACATCATGCCCATGATCTCCCGTCGCATATGGCACTGGTCCACCTGAAACTGCAGCATACACTGGAGCGGCGGCGTACGCTGGGGCGGCGGCATAAGCTACTCCTCCATGACCTAAAGCCGAACCAGCATAACCAGCTATTCCTGCTTGCGTACTTGATAATGCAAGAGCAACAAGTAAAAGCTAAAAAATACGATAAAAAGTAGATTGTTTAAGAACATTTTCCACAGTTTTCAATCACCATAAGATTTCGAACTGAACGCTTACTGCAAATACTTTAATTATTTATTTGGAAGTTGTTTTTTTTTCTTCCGTCAAACCTCTAACGACAAACGCCACTGTTTAATGGTTTTTGGGATTACCGATGATGCAGAAAGCATTTCCAACAATGGTAGGTTTTTGAAATCCAAAAGTAAAAATTTGTTCCACATAATACGTAAATTCTGCCCTCTACTGTATAAGGTACCGACCTTAAAAACGTCTTTCAGGAAAATAAATGTGGTAACGGTGTCGGTGGGTAGGATGTACTATATAATGCTAGGTCTAGAATTATTAAGAGAATTTATTCGTGTGTCCAAATAAAGATTTCAATTCATTTTTTTTTTCAATAAAAGTAAAATTATTATCGTGTGTCATTATCTATTATATCAAGAATGACTTAATTAAGGGGGCAGTTATTTTATATTTTTTTTTTTTGAAAATTTGTAACTCCATTTTAAAGTAAACATCATTTTTATTTGCCAGAATTTATAAAAATACATATTTAGTTATTTTTGCTAGTGTTGCCGCCGAGACGAGAGATTCTCGTCTCTCGTCTCTCATCTCGTCTGGCCCTCTCTCGACGAGACGAGAGATATATTTTCCCTCGAATAAACCTCCGAGACGAGACAAGAGAAGTACCCTCTCTCGTCGAGCAATTCCCGTCTCTCTCGATCTCTATCGAGCAAAAAACGTTACTTTTTTAAGCTTTTTTAAATCTTCTTAAATTCCTCTTTGCAAAAATTGTCTATATGTGGACCAGCGGTTTTCGAGTTATTTAACTGCAAATAGTTTCATCTAGTTAGCCGTGCCTGGCCATTCAGAATAACATATTATTATGACGTTTTATCGCTGGATAAAATTATTTGCAGTCAAATAACTCGAAAACCGTCGGTCCATTATATATTTTTGATAAGAGGAATTTAAGAAAATTTTAAAAATCTCATAATAGACAGGGTGTCCCAAAAAAAAATATTCTTTAAATTTGCTGATTCTACATAAATTTATAATTACTTTTATTAAGCGCATTATTAGTCTATAGTTAATAGTTTCCAAGATATTGATTTTTGAAAAATTATATTTTTGAGTTTCGACAGCCTAGAGCTATCTAACAGTACATCTTAGAGCAAAACGGCGCATATGTCTATATCTTCCATTTTCACTATCTTCCCAAATCAATTAAACTTCCGCCTAAACCGGATGTAACTCGAAAGCAGAAAATATAGTTCTTCAGGTTTAACCGGAAGGTGATTTTTTTGAGAAGATAATAAAAATGGAAGATAGGGACTTGTGAGCCGTTTTGCTGTAAGGCGTACTGGTAGATCTGTTGAAACTCAAAAATGACATTTTTTAAAAGTAAATATCTTGGAAATGGAAATTTCTTACCGTGCTGGTGTTTTGGAGCACCCTGTATAGACAAAAATAATTTTATAAGGGGCACCTCTTAACCCTTAATAAGCTTCGTCAAAAGTTTTCCGCTATCTTAGTGGTACAGGAGATATTGACCTTTGTCGCACTAATGTAGTAAATACCAAGCAAAGTTTTAACGAAGTAGGTTAGGTTCTGTCATATTTGACATATATTGCACACAAATTATGTCAAATATGATAGAACCTAACCTAAACGCAATAAAATTTTGCTTGGTTTTTACTATATTTGGTTTAAATCACGAGAGAAGCGAGACGAGACGAGAGAAGGTCGTCTCTCGTCTCGTCTCGCCCCCTCTCGATGAGACGAGAGACCCATTTTATCTCGTCTGACGAGACGAGACGAGAGAACGCCTTCTCTCATCTCGTCTCGTCTCGCGGCAACACTAATTTTTGCATTGATTTAAAGCCTGGACCTGTCTATTTTCCCATTCGTTAAATCAGAATTTGCCAGTGCGTATAGGCCTATTCCTGTATGGTCATAAATTTGCCACTGTCGTGAATATTGTTTGCTTATCTAAAGATAAGTACATGTCAATGATTACTACTGATAACCTAACAGCGACAAGAAAAGTATGTCATGTTAACTGGTCATAGGTCATAGCATTTCATCTACGTTCCAATCTACTTTAGGCTTTTAATTTTATCATAAGAAAATGTTTCGTTTAATATCGCCAAATACATCCTTAGTATCGTTTTACACAGTAGCAAATGATAAATTTAAGCAGAAATTTGTTTACAAATAAATTTTAACGTGTAATACACACTTTACAAATTTTATTAGAAAAATATTATAATATTTTACGAAAATATAGAAACATTTCTATATTTTATCAAAAAAAATTATAAAAGTGCGCGAAAATATGCGTAGTAAGTTAAAATATCACTTGTCAAAATCTTTTAAGAAAAGCCGAAAAAGAAAGGTTACGTTTGATTGAAATTGGCATTCGGAGGTTATATTTGCTATTTCCTAAATTACTTGATTTTTATTTATCGAAAAGCTGGGTTAGATATAATTTGACATTGACATTTAACAATGCGTCACTGGTCTTTAGTGCGCATGATTTTAATAACAACTAACAAACAACTACTAACAATAACATAGCTAGTAAAAATTACTTTCAAGAACTTTTCTTCACTCAAAATTGTAGTATGTACTAACTTTTGATCTATATCAAGAAGTTAGTTCATATTTGTATTTAAACTACTCAATAATAAACATTTGTCGGAACAATTACAAATATTTTTAATACATCGCGTGTGCCACGTGTTTGTTAACGCAAAATCAAAAGGCCTTATTTTGTTTGCAAAATAGAGTGTCATGGCTCCAGATTTGTTTGACAAAATTTTAATTTTTACTAGCTATGTTATTGTTAGTAGTTGTTTGTTAGGCGGGTGACACAGTGGAGAAATAAGCTTGAGAAACTTGCTTCTATAATAGTATTCTTTAACATGTCCTCGGATGAAGGCATCATTTTGTTGTGGTGGGTAAACCTCCGAAAGAAGTTATGAGCGAAGAGAAAAAGACGATTTTGGGTACATCCTGCTAAATCTTTAACCTCAAGTATAGTGCTAGTGTTGTTGGTAAAGATTTCTGGCAACATCCTGATCAGTTTAAGGTGTCAGTGTGTGTACTATTAGGTATATTATGTCTACCAACCTTCCTTTTCACATTATTTGAATTTTTTAAATGGAAATAGATTGGATTTTTTCATAGTAAGAGTTGCAACTAATTAACTTTTTTCCTATAGTAGGTTGAGATAAAAAGTTGATACTATCAGGAAAAGGTAATGTTGATGGGAGGAATTGAATTCAATAAAAAAATAGTAGTGTTACATTTGAAAAAAAACATTCCTTGAGTTACAGAAAAAACTAAAAATCTGGCAACGTCGCAATTGTTAATTTTTTTAAGTTATCCGCCTTTACCAAAAGTCATTGATTTAGCCTTGGTTTGGTAGTTTTGAAGAAAATAAGCCGTTCCGGATATTTCAACTAACCCTGTATAATGACTCATCAGTAAGGCAAGGATCTAACAAAATAATGTGCGTTTACTACTTAAATATGGTAAAGATGGCGATCAGCCGAGAGGATAAAGCGTAGGGCGACATCTAGCGTCGATTTTTGACATTTTTAAAGCATACCAGCGCCTCCAACCAAAACTCAATAAAATTAAGTGAAATGGTAAAAGAAAATAACTTGTAAAGTACAATTACAAAAGTCAGGCTAGACAGTCGGTTAGGGAACCGAAATTAATGAAAGTGTTATACTACTTTAAATTTACCCCTGTCACTCATTTACTTGCTGCGCTATACAACAATGCTGGGTACATCCTGTTGTTAAATGCAGTTAATTTTTAAGACAATGTAACATAAAGATATGTTCGAGGTAAAATATAACATGAAAACTATGGGCTTTCCACATGATGCAGAAGTCGTGATATACCAACTTTTTTATTTTATTTCTTGATGCACGTTATATGCATCAATAAATATCTGCAAAGATCAAAGAAATATTTCTACCCATGTACTAATTGAATAGAATTTTACATATTTTTAATAAAAGAAAAATGCTAACTAATTCCTGATTTAAAAAAAAAATAGTATGTTCAGAAAGTCCATCAACGCATATAAAATAAACCTATTTTTTCATTCAGCTGTCAGTTCTTTTTTTTCCAAATTAGAAATAATACACGCAGACAGAAATCAATCGATAAAATACCAAGCTACTGTTCTGTGAAACTAAGTTCAATTATGGCTAGCGTTCCACTCTCGTCTCGCTTTTTTCTCGTCTCGTCTCGTTCTCGCGAGGCGAGACGAGAGTGGTCCGGTCTTCTGCGAAACGAGAAGAGAGTTTTTTCTGCGAGAATCTCGTGAGACGAGACAAAAATATGCGAGAAATATCGCAAAAACTGAAGACCAAAAGAAAAAATAAACCTTTTTTTATAACGTGTATAGTTTGTGTCGAAATGTTTGATACAGAGAACCATTTGATAAACGTTTTAGCAAATTAAGTATAATAATATACAGTGTGGTTGTTTAAGTGTGCAACATATGGGCATTTTTTTTTATTACCGATTTCTCAGAAAATTTTATTCTTAATAAAAGTTGGTGCATGTTCGATAATCATATTAGGTGCACTTGGAATGGTTGCAAGTCAAACGGCATACAGGGTAGGCCAAAAAATATAAAACTTGTACAAGAATAAAGTTTTTTATTAAACATTTAAAATAAAAATTTGGCATTTTAAATTATAGTTTTTTAATTAGCATATTATCATTACTAATGTCTTATCTTGGTAAAAAGAACTTTTGGGATAATTTAAAGTTGTGTTTAATATCGTTGCAACAAACATGAAATTTGTGATTCCTTAATAATTTAAAAATTCAAGTAAATTTTACAAATATGCTTTAATTTGAACATAGATATGTGAAATTGGTTTGATTTTAATTAATTTATAAAGGTCTTTATGGTAAATATAAAAAAAAAAATTTCTTTTAGAAATCATTTTAATGTTTTTTAAAAAAATATATTTTTTTATTTTAGGAGGTCACGTTTCTGATTCTACGCATATCTTTTAATTCTAAACAACTTTTCTTCATACCATTTTGCTGTATTTTCTGAAATAGGGGTACTTTATTCTTGTACAAGTTTTATATTTTTTGGCCTACGCTGTACGCCGTTTGACTTGCAACCATTCCAAGTGCGCCTAATATGATTATCGAACATGCACCAACTTTTATCAAGAATAAAATTTTCTTTGAAATCGGTAATAAAAAAATGCCCATATGTTGCACACTTAAACAACCACACTGTATACCACAAAAACTTTTTATAATACTTTATCTGCAAGAAAAGTAAAAAGAGCATAAAAATCGGAAAAAGATTTGGTTTAAACAGATTTGAAATTAGTTTGGTACTAAGAATTATTAGTAAGTAAATTATAATTTAGGAATATACAGGGTGATCCACGAAGGATGGAGAGCGGCTGTATCTCCAAAACCATACTTGCAACGAATTTGGGGTGAAAATGAAATTTGATCAAAAAACACTGCTGCAAATAATCTTTAGGTTCCTAATTCTACAGCTAGGGGGCGTAGTCGCTGTGCTATGATGCAAATCCCGTATCCCTTAATAATATGCTCTGTAATATCCTCTATAAATTTTCAAATGCAACCATTCAGCCATTTTATAGCTATTCTATAGCTTACTAGTTAGTAAAGAGAACTGCAAAAACCTCAAGTCGTTATGTCGCAAAAATAGTGGATTAAAACGTTGCAATTCTACAGACAGAGCTTTTTTGTCTATATTACTTTTAGGCGCTTTAAAAAAATAAATTATGAATTTTTTATGATATTTTGTTATTTATTTTAGTTATTTATCTGAAAAATTCAATAATAATCCAAATATTACATAAGGCGGTCGTGGACAATTACGAAATCAAAGAAAACTTTAGTTCTATGCGGTTGACAAAACAGGAATAATTGGTTTTTCCTCTATTTTAAAGGTCATTGCTTAGTAAAAGAAATAAATCAATAATTTATGTAATTAAAATTACGCTGAACTTTTGTGGAATGGTGAACTCTATGAGTATAACACATAACGTATTCTCTTGAAGCCAAAAGTGCGTTCTCCAACAAATGAAAATAAATGGCTTACATCGTAGGCTTATCTACTCATTCGTAAAATGCATTTTTTCTTAAAAAATATTACTTATTTCACAAAAATAGACTTAATGGTCACGACAGTAACAATCATAAATGTTATTATAGGCGGAACGACAATAATGTTATTGTTTTGTTTTATTTCGTATAAATGTAAACGGCTGCCTTGAAAGTAAATGTAACATTTGGATTATTATTTCATTTTTTAGATAAATAACTAAAATAAATAACAAAATATCATAATTTATTTTTTAAAAACGCCTTAAATTAATAAATATAGACAAAAAAACTGTTCCTGTAGGATTTCAACGTTTTAATAAAAGGAAAATTGCAAAACTTTGCTAAAAGCTGAACTAGAACTACCGTGCGAGCAAAAATTATTTGCATCACGGAGGGCCTTGCATCTAAGGACGTAATGCTTAGCCGTAGAGCTTAATACTTGTTGGGTGTCAGTAACCACCTGAATTAACAATCAATCAGTTATTCCGTCATCTTTGACAGTCGTTACAAGTAATTTGATTCATGGCTAATTTTTCCAATTTCTGAAACAATTCACACAATGGGCTTTACGGAACAGCACAAAACATTCATGGTTGAAGCGTATTTTGGAAACGGGGTTAGAATAAATGGTGAGTGGCAATATAATCCGGCTTTGTGCATGGACCATTTTCACGGACATTTTCCTAACGTTGCTTTTATTGCTGGGGATTTTTATCATTGCCTGAAAAGAACCGTAGCTGTGTTTAGGAAAACAGGTTCTATACAACACAAAAAAGGAGCAGAAAGACCATCTGTAAGAATAGAAGAACTTGTTGCAAACGTTTGTGAAATAATGCAAAATATGACAACAAATTGTATAAGACCCCTGTCCCAAGAAGTGGGAAGATCTTATGGAACATGCAGGACTATTCTTAACCTTTCACTGGTAACGCGCAGTCCCTGAGACCGAGGAAAATTTGTTTTTCGTTTAAAAACGCAACGCATCTCTTTCTGGCTGTGCGCCGCCAGGTACCTTGCAAGAGACATTGCAAAAATTATTTGATGAGGTTCCAACTGATTCCGAGGCCTCCGCCCATAAGCTTCTTATTTCTGTTCTTGTGTTGATAGGTGTATAAATTTATGTTATTTTGGTTTAAATGTTCATTTATCTATGGACACCTGAGGGAAAATATTGAAGTAATTATGTTATTTTGTTGATCAGTTAAGAGTTCTAGAATTCGTTTTTGTATTAAAAAGTATATTTTATTATTCTTTTAATTTTTATATACAAAGGTTACCAAAAATTCAATTGATTATTTATTATTAACATTTTTATTATAAAAATAACGGAAAAAACATCATAGCATATTTTAAAGTATCGGGACTGTTACAGAGCCAACAACTAAGATTATTTTTTTTTAATGAAAAGAAAAGAGACTTTAAAAAAATCGGATCCAAAATTGGTCTCTTAGACCGACGATACCAACTATGTACCAATTTAACCACGCTACCAGCGAAAGGTTAAGAAACAGCTAAATTTATTTCCTTATAAAGTGCAAGTATTCCAAGAAATACAAGCCGCAGATTTTGAAAGACGCAGGAATTACTCTCAATGGATTACCCAAAATCTATTGGAAATAAATGATTTATTAGAACTGACATTTTTTCGGATGAAGCCTGGTTCCACCTCTCCAGTCCGGCGGTGGCCAATTTCAGCGATTTATGTAATTATTTTTCTTTTTCTTTCTGTATATTCTTACTTTGTTAATTTTTTAAACAACAAAAATAAATTTGTTTTTGTCTACTTATTTTATTACTCATTAGTTTGGCATATCATGTCATAATATGAATTTGACAAAATTTTAACCTAGATTTGGTTAGATATTGTATCGTCCTCATATCATTGTGATATAAACCAAGCTCTACGTTTTTTAATCCAAGCCCTCTTTGATGCAAATAATTTTTGCTCGCACGGTACTACTTCCACTAGTTTTTCGATAACTTTTAAGAGACAAGCTTGAGGTTTATGCGGATCTCTTTACTAATTAGTTAGCTACATAATAGTGTTAAAATGATTGAGTGGTAGCATTTAAGTTTGTTAAGAAATAAGCTAGAAATATATATTTTTAAAAGTGCCATTTATTATTAACCGCACGCATTCATTTTTATAATATTTATATAAACGGTCAATCAGGATAAACCTTTCTTTAAAATAAGCCATAGTTTGTCAAATTCGGTTAACTCAGACCGAAGTTACAACCTTTTAAGTACTTTTAGCCATTACCCTTCTTCACGCTGTTACCATGGTAACTATTAAAAAAATGTATCACAAAATTTGTAGAGTATAATAGAGAGTATATTATAAGAACTTATTATCTGACCTACATTATATTGCAGTTATTAATAGAAATTAAGGACATTGGCATTGGATCATAGCATAGCGACTACGCCCCCTAGAGGTACAATTAGGAACTTAAAACGTATTTCCAGTGTTCTTTTTTTTTGGCCATATATTATAATAAACTTTTTATCTTACCCAACAATTTATGGATTAAAAAAAAATTAAAATTTAATTTGAAGAAAACCTCAAAGTCGTAGCACGTATGGTTTTGGAGATACCAGATACCGCTCGCCACCCTTCGTAGTTCTTCGTGTGAGTAGTGAAAAGACATTTTAAGTTGTGTTTTCTTTTTATAAAAAAAATATTAATACAGTGTGTACAATTTAGAGATATGACGATATCGATAATTTTTTTTTAAATGCAATCCTAGTTTTTATTGACTATTTTTAAAGTGAATATTAAGTTATAAATAAGTACCAAATGTCCAATTTTTATTTCTTGTCATTTATAGGATAATAAACAAGCAAAAATTAATTTAATGGAATAATAAAAAACCTTCTATCCATCTTTAATACTTTTTCGTCAATAAATGCTCAAAATGTTGTCCATTCACTATTTGGCATTATCTTAAATGCAAGTAAAACTCGTTTTGAACATTTCTAATTACTTCGGGAAAAATTAACCTACACTAAATGTCTTATTTTTGCTTTCAACTCCTCAACATTAAGACAAGTTTGGTATTTATGTAAAACTTAATATGCACTTTACAAATATTTAACAAAAACTAGAGTTGCCATTTAAAAAAAATGATGGATATCGTCATATCTCTATTTTGGAACACGCTGTATCAATATTTTTTGTAATAAAATAGACGACAATTAAAAATGTTAACATCAGTGCCCAAATATTTTTCCAAAAAATAATTTATTCGAAGCTACAAACTCGCACTGTATTATTGGAATACAATAGCCAATATTTTATAGTAGATTTCCTATTTCCCGAAATTGATTAAATATTATTGAGGATTTTATTATATCGATAAGAATTATCTGTATCACTTTATAAAAAAAACTTACAATAACTATCGCCATAACTTAATCAGATTAAATGCTAATACTAAATGTATCCCCACACTTTCTCGCTATTTATAATGATATTAATCCCTTACTCTAAACATGAGACGTACTATATCCAAGGTCGTTCTTCTTATAAGGTTTAAAAAAATAACCATTCTAGATCATAGACATTTACCTTTAGATCCGTACAGCAGTTCTCGTGCGCAAACAAAAAAAGTTAAGTTTTATGATTGAAAAAATGCGTTTGTACTTACAGCTCGCCAGTCACATCCCTTGCCGCCCTAAAGGTATGGGCATGCGCACAACTCTCTTGTTATACAAACGTCTAGAGTCGGGCTGTGGACTTTTCAACCATCCAATCGACATTCGCAATAAAGCGCGGAAAACTTAAAAATAAATGTGTTAGAATGCGCACCTAAATCATTATATTATTTCCTAATAAATTGAGGCGAAAAAAATGATGAAATAAAATAATAAACTAAAGGAATTGTTGATTTTCGCCGACGAAATATGGAAATATTTCCTAATGCTGAGGTTCGTTTGAAGAGCATCGCTTAGATTGTAAAAAACTGTACATTTTTAAGAACGGTTTAGACTAGTAATGTTACAACCTTCCCGAGTGTGACTATTATGTTTAACTAAACCTACTACTTACCTAAATAATGTGCTTACTCCTTTTACAGGTTTTGCATTTTTTGTTTTGAGAAATCTTGCAAAATACAAATAATTAATAAAACAAAAAAGGAACACATGACAATTTTAGTTTTTTTTTAAATGTTTTTATTAAACGATTCTCGTTACATTACAACATTGAAACTGTTTATCTTCTGGGGTTAAATTCAAATTATGACATATATGTAAAATGGTCAAGTATTTTATTTATTCTGTAATGTTGATATTTGTAGTATGTCTACTTTTAAATCTGATTATTCCTAACGTATGTAATAATATGTTGCTTCCTTTTATGCCTTGAAAGACAATATTTATTGTTGAATTGTTTATTACATTCACAACACTTGTAGTTTTTTGTGTGATGAAATTTTGAAAAAGGGAGTGTTTTTGGGCATACGTGACGTTTCAAAGAAACCTATATACCGATATTAATAAATAGCATTTTAGTTTCCTAATTTACAACAACCGGCTTTACATCATTAACCTCAAAACTACTTCCTTTGAGACGGCGGCCTATGATTGGCCGGTTGAAAAGTCCATAGTCAGTCTCTAGACGCTTCTTTTTGTCATTAGGTTTTCCTTGTTTAGCGACATCCTCAAAACACACACCAGAACCGGAGCGGCGCCATTTTTGTTGGTGTGTTTTACGTTGTGTATGTGAATTTCTTGATATGTGGAAAGTTAGCGATGCGATGTTTATACAGCAACTACATTTTTGAGGTACGTGTCAATTCCGCCTGTAGCGATTGTAAACGAATTTTAAGTTTTTTAATGGTGAAGATTGAATTTGTATCATTTGGATTATGGACAACGGCATTATTTTAAAATAATCATACCAAAACAAAACATGCCGTATTCCTGGGTGCAAATCAAATTACCATAGCTCCTTAAAACAAGGTAGAAAACTTAATCAACCTTAAAATTTCCGGCCAATTATTGCCAACTTATGATTTATAGAAAAATAAATAAATAAAAGTCCAGAGATAACTGGAGACCATCAAAATAGTATGTATATACACTGAGGAAAAAGATCTAATACAACAGGTTTGCTAAGACCTAGGTTGTATTAATAGCTTATTTTTTATTAACCCATATTAAAAAAATTGCTAGTATATTAAACACGCTTTAGTGTTATATTAATTCCACATTTGCTGGAACAGTGTTTTTATTGGTAGTAATCAGTTCCATTAGCAGCACAGTCTTGCTGTACGGTCTGAATTTGAATTTTATTGATCGTATGCGAATACCTGTTTCAATTAATTAATTTTTACTTTGTATTTAGGTTTTTTTGTCATGTCCGATAAAGCAATAGAAGATTCTTATTTCGCACAACTCATAATAAAAATAAGTATTAGACTTTTTAATCTATATGGACGAATTTACCTATACCAGTAAACCATGTTGCCTAATAGATAATAATATGCAATGTTAAACAACAAGAACCATATCACACTAGAAGCTATTTAGGTTTTTAAAAACTACAGTACTGAATTTTAGTGACAAGTATATGCTTTACTAACTATTAAGAGCAGTAACCCCCTTTACCACAATGAAAATTGCCGAACGTTTTGCTGGTCAAACAAAAAGAAAAAATAAAAATTGATATTTAGAAAATAAATTCTACCTTAAATAACCCATCCAGAAAAGTAAATGACGATCGAAAATATTCCCAAAATTTTTTTTAGAAATTTTTTTTATTTTTAATAATTTTGTAATATCTTAAACAATTCTTTATTGGTCAAAAGCAAAATTACTTTCCCGGGTGTAGAATGTTGTACCAAACAATTTTTCTTAAAGCCATTTTTCAATATCGGCCTTACTTTTTTCTCAAAAACTTTGGGCGCGTAAACCCACTTTACACGCTTAAATTCACTTTACGCGCCCAAAGTTTTTGAGAAAAAAGTAAGGCCGATATTGAAAAATGGCTTTAAGAAAAATTGTTTGGTACAACATTCTACACCCGGGAAAGTCATTTTGCTTTTGACCAATAAAGAATTGTTTAAAATATTACAAAATTACTAAAAATAAAAAAAAATTCTAAAAAAAATTTTGGGAATATTTTCGATCGTCATTTACTTTTCTGGATGGGGTATTTAAAGTAGAATTTATTTTCTAAATACCAATTTTTATTTTTTCTTTTCGTTTGACCAGCAAAACGTTCGGCAATTTTCATTGGGTAAAGGGGTTACTTCCTCTTAAGGCAATATTATTATGATTGTCAAGTTTCATTATAACTGCCAGTCGGAACTAATACAGTATATAGAACCAGATTATACCCCCAATAGAACTTGTGTATTGAACTGTATTTAGAGCAATAATGGCTATAAACCATTCTATAGTAGCATTAACTCCTATTTCCTATTGGCTAAATTACCGTGATATTATCACTGCACAACGATCTAGTAATTTTCGTGGTCTTACGGTAGGAAAGCGCGTTGCTGTCACATATTTATAGTATTAAACGATTCTACGGTGTGGTTTATTCCCTACATTTTGCTGAAAGTGGCATATTATTCTACTTAAATCGCGAAGACGATTATCGTTTATCAAATGGTTCTTTGTATTGTAGATTTTGACAAAAACTGTAAATGTTATCGAAAAGTTAAAACATGTTTTCTTTTTGTTCATTTTTCTCTTACATGAACAGAATAGTGCGGTGGAGAATCATCCTGTTGAAATCATAAGGTTGATATCGGTAAATTAGGATCTAATTATCAGATTAGGATTACCCTATACGCTGTATAAACTTTTCATCATGTAGTGTGTAAAAGTGTTGGGAACACTTTTAGAAGTTAATTTTAATATGTGCCAAGTTCAAGTAAAATAGGTAAATTTATGAATACAAGTGGCACTTGGGGGGGTAAAGGAGTATAAGTCGAAAATTTTCAAAATTGAGATAAGTCGCCCACAATACTTATAAATTCATTATCTACCCCTGGGAAAAGAGATATAAGTCATTTAATCCTTAAATATGTGCCATTTTTGATTGTGGAAAAGGATATAACTATAGAAAATGTATATTTTTTTGTGAAAATGGGATTAAGATTTGTTAAAGCCTACTGACGAATTGAATTTTAACAAAATTATTTGTAGAAAGGGATATAAATATATTTATCTCCCTCTCCCCTAATAAGTTGTTTGGCCTTTTATTGAGGAAAGGGGTATATGTTCTCCCATTGAGCGATGAAGAGTCGAGCGATGAATAAAAATAATAATAATAAGTTTTGGTTTTGAACTCTGCGTTTATTAACATTTGTTTCTTTTAATTTTAATATTTAATACAGTTTTGAAGAAAGTACAATAGCAAAATTTTATTTAAATGGTGTAAAGAGGTATATGTAAGTTTTTTAGAATTTTTCATGTGTAAATGGGTATAAGTAATATTTTTTAAAATAATAGTTTTTTTATTTTAATTACTGCTATATACAATGTATTAAGGATCAAAAAATGCCTATTTTAATAAAAAAATTGAGTTAAAAAAAAACCGTTATCCAAACGCGAGTATTAAAACTTTAAACTCAATTTCCCAAAATTGTCGATTTAGGACATATACCCCTTTACCCCCCCCCCCCCCCCCCAAGTGCCATGTGTAACTAATAAATTGATTCGCGCTTTTCTTGAAGGGTTAACCTTTAAAGTTACTTAATTATATGTTTACATGATAATATACAGGGTAATGCAATTCATAAGCTGACTGATACTGTAACACGGGATGTATTTTAGGAAAATATTTTCACATACCGGGTGTCCACGGAAGGTGGTTCGCCCCTCTAACTTTTTTGTTTTTCAAGAATAAAATGAAGAATAAAATTCGGGGGATTTGTATACGACATGAAACTGCAATTTTTGACAGGTGACTCAACATTATGGAACTTCCGGTTTAACCGGAAGTGACATAAACTTTCTATTTTCAAATTGGACACCTGGTATATTCGTCCTATTTTTACGAGCGTCTCGCCGCTAATGTCCTCTTGGCATTTGGCTGCCTTCCTTATGGTCAATCGGTTTGTTCGTTGTTACCCAGATCATTTTTTTTTAATTTAATTAACATTTTATAAAATATTATGAAATGAATTGGATTAAAAAAAAATGCTCTGCTAACAACGAACAAACCGATTGCCGATATACCTTTTTGCCCATAAAGACGTGATACTGTTTCGTGCGAGTCTTCGCCTCGCAACGTGCCTCGAGGCAGATCTCATGGTATGTGGGGCACTTAAGGAAGGTAGCCAAATGCCAAGAGGATATTAGCGGCGAGACGCTAGTCTTTTTTTGACTCCATATGACATTTTAAATACAACGATGTGTCACTTGTCACTTTTTGTCACCAAATAAATAATTTTTTTCCAAATTTATTGTTTTATCTAGAGGGCTATGAATACCTTAAAATCACTTATTTCAGTTTCAGTCAATACAATTTTACTATTTTTGGTCCAATGCTGTCTATCTATATGCTATGTAAAATTTAATCTTTAAAGTTGTATAACTCATTTTTTTTAAACGGCAACATGGTGGCTCGTCGGGTTAAGAAAAAAGAGGATTTATATTACGATTATTTTGATACTATATACACTATTAGGTTTTAAAAAAGCTGCCATTAAAAAACTTTAAAAAGTTAACTTAGAACTTTCCTAAAATGAAGCATCTTTGAGAATAAATTTAGATTTAAATGCAAGTAGCCTGTGACCAGCAAAACTGATAAAACAAAATCACGCCTTGAAGAAAATTGACATGCCAACAGCTTCTGCCAAAGTAAATAATTAGTTTGTTGTTTAAAAACATGGAAAATAATAGTTTTACAAGGAGTGAAAAAATTGATACGTTATTAGTGTTTGGAGAATGTAGAAATAATTTAGCCGATGCTGCACGACTTTACGCACAAAGATATTGTAACCGGCGTCATCTACCCCGGCACTATTAGGTACCCAAAACTGGTTCCGAAAATGCGAAATGAGCCTGCCAATAATAACATATCAACTTTTTCACTCCTTGTAAAACTAGTATTTTCCATGTTTTTTAAACAACAAACTAATTTACTTTGGCAGAAGCCGTTGGCATGTCAATTTCCAGTGGCGTATTTTAAAATTTGGCGCCCCGGGCATATAAGGTTTGCCGCCCTAGTGGTGGGATGAAAAGTAGCAAAAGCGCCGAAGGCGCTAAAAAAATTTTTTGGGTGCCACGCCCTTTTTCATTAATAGTGCTTGATTTTCAAGTAGATAGTGCCGCTTGCAAAATTTTTTAGGTGAGTCATCCAAAAAAAAAAATTTTCATGGTTTTTGCTATTCAAGCCGGAAGTAAAGTAGCACATGCACTATTCGCTCGCTGCATCGTCACACGTGTCGCGACAGGCTTGCTTATGCTTATTTCCGCCAGACTTATTTTTTATTACCTTAAACGGCAACGGTACCTACAATTATTATTCTTATTATTATTATTATTAATATTATTATTATTATTAATATTATTATTATTATTATTATTATTATTATTATTATTATTATTATTATTATTATTATTATTATTATTATTATTCCCATAAATTACCGATTTTTTTTTAATAATGAAAAAGGCCATACAAAAGAATAAACACCATTTATTAAATATTTACATTATTTTGCGATGCACTAATGAGTTCACAAATTCGTCAATGACACTGTCATAATTAACCGATTTTGTTAAGTCAGCTCAGCTCAGCGAGGACGCGAGGGATACGTCGCCCGGCAATATAAAATATAATCGACCCCCGTGTCTTGTGGCTCGTCGTGAGAAGCGGCTACGCCGCCCCGAAAAACAAAACAGTTAGAGAGGCGAACCACCTTCCGTGGACACCCGGTATACAGGGTGGCCCAAGAGAGTGTGATAACATAAAGTTGTATTTTTTTGTGTTTTTAGGTTTGTATTGGTGTCCTTTATAACTAGTTATAATTTTATTGAATTTGCTTTAGTAATTTAGGAGTAATAAATTTAAAAAAAAAAAGTTTGGCAGCCGTGGAAAAAAATCAATCCAGAAGCTTTTTAGTGGATGTCTAGAGCCTTTTGTTAAATTAAAAAAGAAGAAAGTACAAGGACGGCTGTCTGATTATGGCTCTTATACTCGTTTTAGGAAACTCTCTAATTTGTATAAACAATCGGCAAGAAAGCGACTATCAGCGCGCGCATCTTGCCACAGCCCTAACTACTTTATCAAGCCATGAAGTAACATCGGGCAACGCCGCATCAGCTACGAGTTGCGGATCCACAAGCTATTATTATGACGCGCGACAATGGGCGTGTTTTTTTATTCTTTCTGATAATATTTTTTGTTTTCTTGGCTTTGTTGACACTATATTGATATTGAAAAATGTACAAAAAAGTAATAAATTGTTTTGGATAACAAGAACAACTTACCTAATTATTAAATAATAGTAATATTGCGTTGAGAAGCTGTTTTTGTTTTACTACAAGTAGATTTATTTGATGGATCAAAAGTAATATTCTATTATAAAAATTATTATCTTCTGAAATCTCAAAATTTAGTAAGCTTAAAGCTTTGTTTAAGAAATCTACGCTTGTCTTAGGTAAGTCACCTACTATCTGGGTATCTTCGTTACTTTTACACTGTATGAATTGGTACCGAGGCAATAAGTTTTTAAGCTGAGAGCACCTGCTTAGTTTCATTTCAAAGGGTAAAATCCATTTCAAATCATTGTAAGCCGACCTTTTAAAAAAACCTTTACCTTCATATGAATGACCACTGAAATCTGATTAACAATATTTATTTATACCGTCATTGGTCAAATCTAAACTATAAAAACATATTTTTGAGTCACTTACAATTTTTACTTCCCAAAATTCAAAAGTATTAGTTTTTTGTGAATAATTACTGAGATCGTCAAAACTTTTTATAAAATCTGATTGCTCGAAAGGTTGATTAAGTTGAGAGGTACGCTCTTGTTGTTCCTCGTTTCTCTCCGCTGGACTTTTTCTAGGAATGAGAACAGTTTTTGACAAGTAAGCAGGTAAATTGGGATAAAAGCACGTAAAGTTAAATTTAGTCTCACTTTAGTTGGAATTTTTTTTGTGGTGCCGTCAGGCAAAAGAATAATGTGACTGGAGACAAAATGCTTAGCACAAACTACAGAATACCTACTATGTGGGCGACCAATTAACTCTTGGAAGGGCTTTTAGCGATAGAATTATCAGATTTTCATCTTTTGGGAAGTGAAAAACTGATACACTCTCTTCACCTGCTTTTAAAGCACTTTTATAGTTAGAGTTACACCCAGGAATACAGCAGGTGTTTAGCATGTTGGTAAATAAACAAACTAAAAGAAAAAAATAGTACTTACCTAAATACCTAGGTATCTAGAAGTATCCTACCTACTTACGAACTATCTCTACTATAGTCAGATCTGGTCTTAACGTGCGGGTCCAAAGGTCACTGATCATATGCGTCAAATCATACAACACAGAGGCTATCAAAATGTTGTGAGATTATTTACAAATACAGGGTGTCCCATAACTTATGGGCCGTAAAGTAACTAGAGATACTAGACATCAAACTAAGCCGATTAAGTCATATAAGTTTTTTCGGATTGTTACTCGTTCTAGAGATACAGGGTGTTGAAAGTAAAAGTTTATTATTATTATTATTAATATTATTATTTATTTAGTTAAAAGTTTAATAAAGTGTATTGAGGTCAGCGGTGGTCACTTTCAACATTTACTAAAGTGAGCTTCTTGTTTTTGTTCCACTGTTTCGAATTTATTGCGTTGTGATAATTAAAATATTAATTTAATTATGTACATGGTTTTTTATGCTTTGGGATGTTTAAAGGGAAATATCTCGAAAACCGTTAAAGATATTAAGATCAATCAGGTATACCTTTTTGACTCAGAAAATGCCCTTCTTTAAGAAACTTTAATTGAAAAACACCTAATATTACAGGTAAGAAAAAAAAACATAGATTTATGAAGTCCAGTGTATGCAACTAGCGTCCTCTAGTGTGAAACTTAAAAATTTCTACAAATTCTTATTTCTTGCTCATAAAAATATAATACTGCCAACTTTCAATGCGATTCATTAAACGGTTTTTAAATTATGGCTTATTTTCGAGAATAAACTCTTACTTTACACCCTGTATCTCTAGAACGAGTAACAATCCGAAAAAACTTATATGACTTAATCGGCTTAGTTTGATGTCTAGTATCTCCAGTTACTCTACGGCCCATAAGTTATGGGACACCCTGTATACCGAAGGAAGGAAAAGTAGTTTCATTATTTTAGCTATCGCGAAGATAGTCACATAAACCTAATATTATTAGTTTTGTAAAAATTATGTACAGGGGAGTTGAAAAAGTTACAAAAAAATTATATAATCGTTAATTATATACCTACTGTACCCTTTAATTAAAAACGACAATAATAAACAGTGCAATTTATTTTAACAATTTTACTACTAAAACCTAAAAATACAATGGCTGATAAACTATTTCGATAATGAAAGAAAAAGTGGAAATTCGCAAACCAATATGCAGGAAACCGTAATGAAAACACTGGGAATTAGTTTAAGAACTATGCAGAATAATGTGCATGAAAAGAAAGCATAATATAATACCCAAGAATACTAAAAAATGTAAACGAAAAACACCGTTTATAATTATAGCCTAAAAACACTCATCATCACTTATAAAATCTGAAAAGTCCTCGTCGTCTGAGTCGTCTTCGAATGGAGCAATTATCTTTGGCGCTACTTCGACATCTAGTACTTGTTTTCGATCCCACCAATCCCTTATTAATATTTCTGTATGTTCCACCGATTTCTTCCAGTACTCTTGTGTAATATGATCTAACGAATCTTGCCAAACTATTTGTACTTGATCGGATTTAAGACCATCACCTACATGTTTTTCATAATAAGACTTTGCACCAGCCCATATTAATTCCATTGCGTTAAACTGGCAATGATATGGCGGCAGTCGTAGAACCTCATGATCATATTCACGCAGTATTTCATCTACCGCGTATATTTTGGGTTTTTTAAGAGACTTTGCTATTGATAGGAGTTCCGATTTAAGCATATTTGGTAAAGGATTTTGGTTGTGTTTTTCCAGCCACTCATAAATATTACATTTCCTTCAAGATGAAGTAGGCTGTTTATTTAATGATATGATGCATTATCTAATACAATTATAGACGGAGCATCCAAATTTGGTATCAATTGAACTTTTAACCATTTTTCAAACATTTCGCAATTCATATTATCATGATAGTCAGCACTTTTTGATTTTGAAGAAAAAATTAAACTCGCACCTGCAACATAATTATCCTGTTGCAGAACCGGCATGCAAAATAATAAAACGCTTTCCCGTACCGCACCCCTTTTTCCTTTTAACACTTTTTACAGACTCATCTTGCCAAGATTTTGAGCCACTTCCATTCGAAAATATCCACGTTTCGTCTGAAAATACCACTTTTCTAAATTTCGATTTGTAATTGTCCGTATATTTTTTTAAAAACTGAACACGCTGACTCACTATCTGTGGCTGCTCACATAAAAATCTTCGGTTACAGTCTTTTTTATAGCGAAAACCTAAATTTTTTATTAATTTTGATAACGCTTCAAGTCCAATTTCCAAAACACCCCGAATTTTTAATGTTTTTTGTAAAACTGGAAGAGTTACATTGGTTTTTGATTTGTATAAATCGTAAATCACATTTCGAACTCCCATTTTAATATTTTCGCTTAAATCCTCAGTCTTTGGCTTTCTTCGTTTACACTTTTTAGTATTCTTGAGTATTATGTTATGTTTTGTTTCATGCACAATTTTCTGCACAGTCCTTAAACTAATTCCCAGTGCTTTGGCTACTGTTTCCTGAATATTGGTTGGCGAATTTCCACTTTTTCTTTCATTTTCGAAATAGTTTATCAGATTAAGTACCATTTTTTTGATTGGGGATGCAAAAACCCAGAAAATTGTTTTATTTTGTCACAAACTGTCAAAGTCACAAAACTGGCATATTTAAAATAAAACGTAGCTGGTGCTATTATAAGCTTTTTTAGAATCCCTGGAAAGTAAATACATATCCTTTTTTTTCATGTCAAAATGGAATAAGTCTGTCTCATTTATCTTACGTATTTTATTTAGAGGGTAAAATTAAACGCAAGTAAAGAAAACAAAAACTGAGAGTATGTATTTCTTGAATCGTATGACCCGCACGATAAGACCAGATCCGACTATAGTGATATTTTTAAACTAATTCACATATACCTTTAAGCTAAATAAACATTTCAATATTTGATAAATTAACTATAGCCAGAAAACAATAAAGTTTATCCCAAAAATTCTGCCGCTATTTTTATAGGTAAGACAACGTAAACAAATCGCCCGGCCGGGCAGACTGTTCGATTTCTCACTTTATTAATGCTATTACAGCAAGCCCGCACCAAAAATGTTCACTTATATTTTGTAGAGGTTCTTATAGCAATCATGTCACTTAAATTTTCTATTAGATATCAATCCGGATAAAAAAACAAATTAATACGACACCTACACCTAGTTCGCGCGTAATTACATACTAAACCATGGCTTTTAAAAGTCACTTGTACCGTACCGCCAAGCAGTGTTGTCGATGTTTCTGTTACGTAGCTTGATGAAGTAGAGAGGGCTGTGGTCTTGCGTAGGACAATTTCGACGAAAGAAGTCAATATAGAACCGTAAAACGGTATAGTGCTAAATCCCCGTGATTTTTTTTGATTTTTTCACCAGTTGAGCTGCAGAATTTTACCCCCTACGGCTATAATACCCTCATCGAACGTTTAACGAGGAGTAGCTACCCCAGAGGTACCTTGTGAAGACCCGCTGCGATCAACCCCAAGCTGATGGATTTCACAAGTTAAGTCGTTTTGGTGTCACCCCCTTTTTTCTGTCAAAATTTACGTCCATTAATTCTCTCAATATGTTAATAAGCTTTCAAGCGAATTCAATGGCACTAAAGGAAGAAAATCAGTTCAGCAATTTTATTGACAATTATTGAAAAGCCAGATATTAATAAAGCATCTGTGGAATGTGTGAAATTAAACAAAAAGGTGAATTCTTTAAATCTAATTGTTCATTAAATTTGGTTGAATGCGACCCACTTCAGATCGAGAATTCACGGGTATTTATTTTTATAGATTTATTTTTAAATTATAAAACGCAAGTTTCATTAAACAAAAAAAAACAGGCAGAAAAGTTAAACAGTTTATATAAAAACCAAAAACGAAGAAGTGATCTGCAAACATCAAGTTTTAAGAAAAATCATTTTCGACAAGCGGCAATTTTAAAATGTCCGGAAGTGTCCCATGTTCAGCTTGACCTTACCCTAATAACTTTGATTAAAAACCTTTTATCAGCAAGAGAAACGTGCAAACTGTTAAATATTATGTTTCTGATTTTTCTTCTGTGGAACAATAAATTTTATTAAATTTTTCCATAATACTTAGCATAATTATATCAATAAGGTATTAAAAATTACATAGAATAGAAGAGTTTGGTTTGGGTAGGGCACGAAAAGGTTAAATTGGGTGTGTCTTAAAATCGGTAATTTTATGTATGCATACAAATTTTAAACATAAACGCTTTTAAAAGCACCAGTTACTCTAATTTTTATTAAGGTAATTGCAGTGTACGTGAATTGAATTTTTATGTATAATGGTTAGTTACTTCTACAGGGTTTAAACGTGTTTATGTTAGGAAAATCGTCTATTGTTTTTATGATACAGACACATTTTATTTTTCTAATCTTATTTTATATCTGGTTGTAATGCAAACCGTAATAACCGATTTAAATTTCGTGCCGGGCGTGGAACACACGACGAAAAAAGGAAAATATTAGCTGTGTTATTACTAAGCAATAAACCATTCTATTCTATACAGAGTGAATCTTTTAACTGCAGTAAATTGGATAACAGGAAATGTATCCATTATTTTAGAAATGATTAAATTTTACATTAAAATTAACTTAGTAGTGATTAAATCAAGGTCCACACCAAATTGATTTCAAAATTTTAAACCGCACAGTGGTGGCTGGTGATAATTGAAACAGGTAGAGCTGAAACACAAGCACGTAAAGGTTTTTTTTATAGGGCTTTGGACCAAAAATATCAAATAAAAAAAACTTACGAATAATTATTAAATGTAGCATAATATATAGTTATTTACATTACTAGATGCGAAAGTTAATTGTTTGGTGTGAGGAGGTTTTTGAATTGCCGAGGCAAAGCCGAGGTGATTTAATACCTCCGACCACCAAAAAAGGCTTTCGCATCGTGTAATGTATTAATTTTTTTCTACTACTGTTCTCTGATCAATATATTATTAAGTAATAAACTTTTATTTTATTCAACAGTAATATCACAAGACCTCGTTTTTTTATCGGTTAAATTTTTCAGCTGTCACGAAAACTTTTTTGTTTGGAAATTTTACGAGTTGAATTTGGAAATGTTTATTCTGATTAGATCACGAGAGCGAAGCTCGAGGGATTTAATCTTTAAATAAACATGCCCAAAGTTAAACGAGTAAAATTGCCAAAAAAGTTTGAGTGAAAAATGGAAAATTTAACCAATAAAAAAATGATGGTCGAGTGATATTTGGCACGATTATTTCGTGAACCCCAAATGTCCTATCCATATCTATTGAATAATAATGTTTTATATATTTCTACAGGTAGCCTGCGGTGTATTACTTGGAATAGTTATTTTTAGTAAAATTGCATAACATACCACTCAACGAAAACTTTTTAGTTTATTGCTGGCAACCAAACTTACAATTATAAGTAAGTTTATAATTATTGTATGTTTGGTTGCCAGCCTTATAAGCAAAAGTCAGAATTTTAGATAAGTTCTATAATAAATGACATTTGATAAGTATTTTTAAAATGTGGTGTAATTTATAAATAATAGCAGCTTAATTGGAATAAACATAGGCATGGGTGCATTATAATATAAAAACAAGTAGGTAAATAGATATAGTACCTACTAATGTTATTGTATTAAAATATCAGAAATTATCCGAAAAAGTTATAAAAAAATAATTTACAATGATTTATACTTCGAAATATTGTGACAGAACTAGACGGGCCAATGGCAACGTTTAATCGCTAAAATCTCACGTAGTTTTATCACTATTATACTAACTGATTGGTTAAAACGAGACGGTTTGATTGGACGAAAAGGCGAAATTGACAGGTGTACGAAATAATCAAATTAAAATGATAAAATAAGTTTTTTTTCCACCTGTAAAATAATCCATGGCACCGAAAGTATTACTTTCGTAGCTAGCAACCTACTTTTGTAGCTAGCAACGGATAATATTCAGGTAACTGAAACATTTACTTTCGTTTTCTTTCGTGTTGCTAGGGCCCGAAAGTTAATTTATTTATACAGTAGTAGAAAAAGGATATTTGTTTGAAGGTGGTAAACAATGAAGTAATATCAAAGAAACTCATTTTGTTACTTAACACTTAACACAACGTTTCGGTTAGTTAGTATCTCTAACCGTTTTCAAGTGTAAACTAAATTATAATTCTAATGCTAGTGTCTTAATTACTATCCATGTACAATGAAGCTTGATGACTCCGCCTACTTGAGCTGTTGGTTTTGGACAAGAAGAGGTTTCCAGATATTGGGGATATCTATACTTGGTTTACCAAATATATGGGAATTTTGATTCATGGAAGCTGCTTCTAGGAATTTTCGTTTCCTCCAGTGCTGTTCCGTGTCCAAAACTTTGGCTTCTGACCACTGTATATTATGTTGGTTGGCCCATACATGTTCCGCTATACCTGATCTCGAAATTAATAAAGTATATATTTACCACTAAAAATCAGTACTGTAGTTCCCAAAAATTTAAATAGCTTCTATACTCAAAACCCAATTATAGGCAGTGACGTATTATTCGAAACCATGGAAACGAATGCAAACCGCCAATGATCATACAGTATTTTGGTCGTTTTCATGGTTATGAGATCTACGTCACTGCCTATATTTTTGGTAATAGACTATAGTGTGATATTGTTCTTGTCGTTTAACATTACATATGATTATCTATTATGCAACATGGTTTGATTGGTTGGTTGGTTAAAGGCGGGGGTCGGGTTGGACGTGCAACTGAGATGGTAAAATTCTTCCATAGATTATAAAGTCCAATACTAATGATGGGTTGTGCGAAATAAGAGTCTTCTATTGCTTTATCTGACATACAAATCTTTAAAAAACTTAACTACAAAGTAAAAATAAATTAATTGAAACAGGTATTGGTGCGATCAATAAAATTCTAATTCAGCACAGCTAGAAGACTTCGAATAACGATGTAACCTGCGCAACAAATACTTTAAAACTAATACTACGGCATGCGGCGTTTGCCGATCGCTACGAACCCCCACTCTTATGGATTATAGGTTCTAACGAATACTATTCGTTTTTGGCGAGTTTGTACTGATTTCTTAATTGTAGAGAAAGCGCTTTACTGGGAACGAAATGCGTTGCAGTACAAGATTGTGCTGCTAATGGAATTGATTACTACCAATAAAAACACTGTTCCAGCAAATCTGGAATTGATATAACACTAAAGCAGCTTTGATACACTAACAATTTATTTAATATGGGTTAATAAAAAATTCACGGTCCTTTACAAAGATGCAACCGGGGAGGACATTGAAAATGCCGAAGCAGAGTGCAACGCTTGTGACTATTATTGTGAGATTTGACATCTGCGAAAACGCATAGATTTGAATGTAATATTTAGTTGATCAAAGTTTTATTGATTTATAATATAAAAAATAGTAAAATAGAGGGTATAAAACAGGGTTGGTACATATCATGTTTATATAAATATTCAAATATTTGATATCTATACCTACATATACCGGAAATAAATATATCAAATTTGGATATTTATTTATATTTTTAAACTATTTCATCTGTTTTGTACTTAAAAAATTTGATATAATTTAATATTCAAAATTACTTAATTTAATAAGTTATCAACATTTAAATTTGTATTTTAATTCTTTTCTATTTAATGATAGTTGCTATTACAATATCAAGTTCTAGTAATACCTTGTATAGGAATGTAAAATGTAGGTATAAAATACTAGTTTATGAATATGAACACATCATATATTTTTGCATTTAACTATGATTCAACTAAAAATAAAAATTGAGAACGGAACAACAGCCAAAAGAAAACTAAAATATTATTTCTAACATAAAACTATAAAACGCGTAAAAAAGGCTGGCTGGGAACAAGTAAGTTTATCCCAGGTTTTAATCAGTCTGAGTAATGGTTGGTCGGAATATAGATTTGAATGTAATATTTAGTTGATCAAATTTTTATAAATCCAACTTTCAAAATTTAATAAATCGAACCGTTTTCAAATTAGGTTTTTTTTCGAAAACAAACGTTCACTTTTAACACCCTGTATATCTAGAACGAGTAACATTTCTAAAAAACTTATATTACGTAATTTATCTAGTTTGATGTCTAGTATCTCCAGTTACTCTATGGCCCATAAGTTATAGGACATCCTGTATATCAGGGTATTTGTCACCGATATTATACAGGGTGTTAATTAATTAAGTTCGTAAACTTTAAGTAATTAATCCTTGATCGATTCTAAGACCAAAAGTTCATATAATTATAGGTCCGCAAGAGCTCCGTTTTGTAAATACAGAGTGTTCAACTTTTTTAAAATATTTACTTTTTTCTAAAATATTATTGAATGGTAACAGCTACTTCATTGAAGCTTGTGACACACAAATAGATATTTAGAGGCTACATTTTGCAAGTATTAATATATTTTTAATTCAACTGCAAGCGTAGATATGGGTAACGGTATTAAGACTTTCAAGCAAAAAATGGCACGCCACTGATTGTTTTAAACTTTTAAACCATTATCTAGTAAGCCAGGCATAAAAAGTGTCTCTTGATAATTTTTGATTGGGCGTATCTTTTTCAAGAAAATTTCCTTATTAGATTTTCATGCACGCCTCTGGAGAAATTTAATTGTGAATCAAAATTGCTCAGATCTCAACAAAAATAAAGTACCAGATGCATCTTATAAAAATAAATAGATACACTTTTTGTGTACATACTAAGCAAAAGCAAAAATGATTTCTTACATTGGTTTCCGATATACAGGTTGCCAAAGTTTTTTTTTGGTTTTATGATTATTCCTTTAGAATTTTTAGGAATGATTAATTCAAATTTTGCACAAATAAAAGATTTACCAGAATCGACGAACTAATGTTTTTAATATTTGAAGTAATCCCAAGTAGCAATTATAGACACAAATTCTTTGCTGAGAAACGTTTCGAAACATTTTCGATTAAAATTATTTAGATTGTGTGGAGACACATGTGTTTCGAAACTTTTGCGTCACATTTTCGAATTTAGTTACTAGAAACGTTTAAGAACTGTTAGTTTCGAAATACTTTCCAAACTACAGTGTCAATACATTTAGGAAACGCACAAAAGAACATTTTTCGAAACATTTTTATATAATATTATGAAATTGTGTTTAGACACGACATGTGCTCCCAAATTGTAGCGACACATTTTCGAATTAAGTGATTCAAAACAAATTGGAATTCTTCTGCTTTGAAATATTTACCAAACAGTGATATCCATTTAATTACGAAACTTGCGCAGAAAATAATTTTCGAAACTGCCAGAAACCTTTACACTACCGCACCCGGACAATTATTATAACCTCGATTATAACGATTATAACCAACAGTTTAAACATTCTTTGAGGTTTTACAAAAGTTTTATTAAACGTTCAACAAAGTACAAACCAATTTTGTAGGTTATATGTCACAGCAAGTGTAAAGTGGTAGTGTATACCGTGACGGTATACAGAAGTTTTATGCTTCTAAGCTGAACCTTCCTCTTGACGGGACTGTGCATTTTTTACTTTAGCGACGTTTGTTTCGCATGGTTTCGGTACAATATCGAAACATTCTTCATGTTTCGACACATTTTCTATAAATTATAGCTACATGATTATCGAAACATTATAGAAACCAAATACTAGAAATTGTGTGTCGACTCCATTTTAGACCAGAATAATTCTCGCTTTCTGGCGGCCATTTTGACAAATTCATTTTTATATCATTAAAATGGACTTTAATTAACTTCCTGCGTCATTTGAAATGTAATAAAGTGGTTACATTAGTTCCATTTTGCTAGCTTAATCAATTGAAAGAAGAATTAAGTAAAATTTTAAAAATATTTAAGATTTTATTTTTGACAAAGTATTTATTTTGCGTGTAAATGTCAATATACCGGGAGCGTCTTAAGAATATAAAGCTAAATTACTAAATTGCACGATAAAATTTATTTCGTCAACCATTTTTGGATCTCCTCTGCAATAAACCATACGAAAAAAATGTATCACTTATAGAAAATACTCTGGTGACAAATTCATTATGGCGAAATTATGCTGTCATCATATTGTTTACTTTCTTTTATTTTACAACCTGCAGAGAGATAGATATTATATATCTAATTATTTGTTTCAATAATGTTTCCATTTTGACAATTTACAATTCCAACACTCAGCGCCCTCTTTGTAAAATGAACTCTCATTCGACACATTTATGGAAACTTGTTCCAAACATTTCTGAAAAATTTTCGAAACATTTTCGATAAAAGTTTCGATTTTGCGTCGAAACAGCGAAAGTCACAGCCCGTACCAACCACTTGGAAACACGTGCTAATGCGCCATTTAAAATGTATACGTTTCGAAAATATTTCCATACATGTTGCCAACAATTTCCAATTTGTGTCGGAAACAGAAACAATAGTTTAGACACATTTACCGTAATGTGTCTAAAAATGCTACTTGGGATCTAGAGGTACCTCCTTTTCTTGTGGTCATGACCCCTTTATGCCCCCCCCCCCCCCAATTTACTTAAAACGACGTCACTGATTAAGTTTAAGAACAAAATCTAATTCATCATTTTATTCTTCAACGTTTACCATTACCTGTCGTAAAGTATTTTACTATCTTTTACGGCCTAGAAGTGATTTTGAATTAAATAATGCATTGTTAGTATTAGATAATTTGCAAGTGGTAAAAGTATTGTTGGACACAGGGTCCATATGATAAAAATAATCCAATATTAACAATACATTCTTTAATTGTTCTCAAAATAACTTCTAGGCCGTAAGAGATAGTAAAAAACTTCAAGATAAGTAAAAGTTGAAAAATAAATTGATAAATCATATTTTGTTCTTAAACTTAGCCATTGACGTCGTATTAAGTAAATTGTGGGGCGTAAAGGGGTCATGACCCCAAAAAAACGAGGACTCTGTAGAATATTTTAAATAATAGTTACGTTCGTTCGGAGACAGTCAGTGGTAAAACATTGATAACAATCTCGATTAATATCGAGGGCTTGTCTGATCAGAAAGAAATCATACTATCGGATCTGTGCAGGAAACAGGCATGCGACTTCTTATTGATTCAGGAGACACACCGAGGCCAAACAAGAAACAGACCAAAGATAGGCGGAATGGAGATGATCATAGAGAGACCCCACGACCAGTATGGGAGTGCAATTTTTGCCAGGCCTGGAGTGAATGTCGTCTCAGCCTCACTGACGGAAAGGGACAACATCGAACTGCTGACGGTCTGCACGGCACAGTACTCTGTTACATCAGTATACAAGCCACCCGAGGCTAGTTTCAAATTCGAGGAGCCTGCCAACTTCAGCTACCAGAGCACAAATTTCATAATCGGCGACTTCAACTGTCATAGTACCACTTGGGGGTACAAAGAGAGCGACGACAATGGAGTGGATCTCGAGACATGGGCAGAGGCAAAAAATCTGCAACTGATACACGACCCGAAGCTGCCACCGTCTTTCAACAGCGGTAGGTGGAAGAGGGGTTACAACCCAGACAACATTTTTGCAGCCTCTAAAATCGCAGGTCAATGCGAGAAACAAGTCGGTGAGCCAATCCCCCGTACACAACATAGGCCGATCATATGCGCTGTCAGCGCGGTAGTCAGGCCGGAGCAGGTCCCGTTAAAGAGACGGTTCAATTTCAGAAAAGCGAACTGGACAGCCTTCAGCAAGGATCTTGATGCAGAAATAGGAAAGATCTCCCCAAAGCCAGATAGGTACGACTCCTTCATTCGATTGGTGAAACAAATCTCAAGGAGAAACATCCCAAGGGGATGCAGAACTGAATACATCCCCGGTTTAAATGAAAAAGCCAAACCACTGCTAAGCCGCTACCAAGCTCTCTTTGATGAGGACCCCTTCGCTGAGGAGACGATAGAGGCAGGAGAGGTGCTCATGAGGGCCATAGGGGAGGATCGGAGGGCAAAATGGTGTGAACTAGTGGAGAACCTCGATATGAAGCTAAACAGCAGACGAGCGTGGAAGTTAGTAAAGAACCTAAGCGGGGATGCTACGGAGCCAAAGAGCAGTTTCACGGAGGTAACCCCAGACCAGGTAGCAAGCCAACTGCTCCTGAATGGCAAAACGACCGGCAGAAAATCCCGGGAACCAATAACACGAGAGCCCGAAAGCGAGAGAGACCATCTTAACACAGTCTTTACCATGGCGGAACTCAAAGAATCCATAAAGAACCTAAAGTCGAACAGAGCTGCAGGAGTGGATGATCTTAGGGTAGAACAAATCCAGAATTTCGGCCCAAAGACTGCCCAATGGCTGCTGGATTTGATGAATGCCTGCGTAAAACAAACAAATATACCCAAAATGTGGAGAAGGGCGAGAGTTGTTGCGTTATTGAAACCGGGCAAAGACCCAAATGACCCCAAAAGCTTCCGTCCCATTTCACTGCTGTGCCACCTATTTAAGCTTCTGGAGCGCCTGGTGCTCGACCGCATCAAGAGCACCCTGGAGGAAAACTTCATCCCTCAACAGGCAGGTTTTAGACCCGGAAAGTCGTGCAGCGGTCAAATACTGAACCTGACGCAACATATCGAGGATGGCTTCGAGAGAAGGAAAATCACTGGGGTCGCGTTCATAGATCTGACGGCAGCATACGATACAGTAAATCACAGGAAACTACTGAAGAAAGTGTATGAGACCACAAAGGACCATAAACTTACAACAATCATTGGAACCATGCTCCAGAACAGAAGATTTTTCGTGTCACTCCAGGGAAAGAACAGTCGATGGAGGGTCCAGAAGAATGGCCTGCCACAGGGAAGTGTGCTGTCGCCGGCACTATACAACGTCTACACCAACGACCAACCTATTCCCCACCAGACAAGGCAATTCATCTACGCCGACGACACAGCCATGGCAGCACAAGGGTCCAGTTTCGCGGAGGTCGAGGAGAAACTGACAAATGCCCTGGAGGAACTCTCCGAGTATTATGAGAAGAACCAATTGAAACCCAATCCGAGCAAGACACAAGTGTGCGCATTCCATCTAAACAACCGCAAAGCTTGGAGGGAACTGGATATCACATGGCGAGACAAAAAGCTCAAACACTGCCAAACACCAAAATACCTGGGCGTCACGCTTGACCGAACACTGACCTTTAAGCAGCACTGTGCGAACACCAAAGGGAAAGTATGCGCGCGCAATAACATCCTGCGCAAGCTGACAAACAAAACCTGGGGAGCACAACCACCTACACTTAGGACATCGGCAATGGCGCTGTGCGTGTCGGCGGCAGAGTATGCTTCTCCTGTTTGGGGCGCCTCCGCACACGCTAAGCAGGTTGACGTCGCAGTGAATGAATCCGTGCGGATAGTGACAGGGTGCTTGAGACCAACACCAGTGCATAAGATCTATCCAATTGCGGGGATAGCTCCCCCACACATACGTAGAAGGGTCGCGGCAGACACGGAAAGGACAACGGACAAACGGACCCCCGCCACCCACTGTATGGACATCAAAAAGCAGCGGGGCGTCTCAGATCCAGGAGGAGTTTCCTGTCGCGGACACGGGCGCTCGAGGGATCGCTGGAGGCAAACCGTATCACCCAGTGGAAAAGCGAGCTTATCGCACCGGAGATCGATCCGAGAGAGGAGCTCGCCTCGGGCAGCAACCTGCCGTTTGCAGTCTGGCGAACACTCAACCGGCTGAGAACTGGAGTGCCGAGATGCAAGACCAACCTGCAAAAATGGGGTCTTCTGCCAGCCGACCAAAACACCCTGTGCGAGTGCGGCCAGGTGCAGGACCCGAGTCACCTATTGGTCTGCCCGGGGCTTGACGAGCCGTGTACCTGGCGGGATATCCACGACGCAAATAGAAAAGCAATGGCAGCTGCAGATTTTTGGAAATATTGTGTTTGACCGGACACGGAAAGTAAGTAAGTGGTAAATCTATTATTTGTGCAAAATTTAAATTAATTCATCCTTAAACTTCTTAAGAAATATTAAAACAACAAAAAAAAAAGGTTTAGCACCATGTATATAGGAAACCCAAACAAACTCGTTTTTCAAAATTAATAATTCGTTCGTGTGTTTTACCCCACCCAGCACCCCAATTCGCTCCACGGGTCCCGAAAGTTTGTTATTTTTAATAAATAGTTTTGTTGTCAAATTGACACCTGTTTAAGTGCTTTGTATTTCCACACTCGTGTTGAAATATTTTTTTTCAACACGCGTGTGATATTTAGCACTTTCTAGCCAAGTTAACCATGCTGTTATTATCATTTTCGTAGGTGGTCGTAGGAAAAAGAAAAATCAAACTTACGTTGGTCGTATTTTACGTGTTTCTGCGGATCGCAAATATAATAATGAACAAAACAATAACAAACAATAAGCAAAACAAAAAAAAATGGAACATATAGGATTCATCAACTAACGATCGAATATCGAATCATCAACTCAGAATTGCGCATTGCTTCGTCTACGTTAGTGGATTTTCGCTTGATCCTCCTGTCGCGGTCGGACGGCTAGACTCAAGTAATTTTAACTCGGTGTCGTTAGACTGTGGTGTGACGTCAGGGATAAATGTCCCGCAATAATTTCGAATTGTGTACCTCTACTATACATGCTCGTGCGATAATATAAACATTTTCAATGTTAAAATAAGCTATGTCTTAGCAAACCTGTTGTTGTGCCTAGTAAGTTATAAAATACAACATATTTTTCTAACTATATAGTTTTTATTAAATTATAAAAATATGCCAGAACATTATCAACAATAAATAATACTAGCAATAAATATCTAATAACAAATGCCTACATAATATAAAAATAATACTAGCAGGGTATTTTATTTACCAAATCGTTTTGTTAATGGTTATAGTTCATTTTTTTAACCAAGCGTTTGACACTTACATTTAAATAATCAAATTATATGTAAAGGTTATTCCGAAATAGGAGATTTAAATGTCCCAGTGTGTTTTACTATTAAACAAAATCGTTGGAAGACAATCGTTGCCTACTAATTATGTTTTATAATATACTGAATATTGTTAACTAATTATAATTGTAATTTATTACTGTAAAAAAGCAATTAAATACATTGGGTTTGATAAATAAAATGTCCTAAAATTACGTCTTTTTGCGGAAAATGAATTTAAAAGTTTTTTTTGCTCTCATATCCGCTCAAAGTTACCCATAAACCTACGTAAGGGCAACAGTGTAGGACTTAAGCTTTGTTGTACCTGAAAGTGTTAAAAATCAACGGCTTCGGGCAACAGTGTAGGACTTAAGCTTTGTTGTACCTGAAAGTGTTAAAAATCAACGGCTTCAAACCATATTCATTATGATAATAATTAAAACATAATATAACCTTTGATAAATCTACGTTTTATGACTCCAAGTATTAATTTACTTGATATTATAAAATAATTTAAAATAATTCTCAGACTTCTTGTTAAGTTTCAAAATCATATTAACAAACAAAGCCCTTTAACTCTACAAATCCCACAAATATTTAAACTAAGTTGTTTAATAATATGCCTGAGCTTCATGTTGATGTGCATGATGCAACTCATGGTCTGCAGTTTCTTCTTGGCGATGATGTGAAGGCTCGAAGAGATTTGCATGTGCATCTACTGGTGCATCTACTGGTGCAGTTCTGTGGACAACTGCATTAAATCCAGAATGCTTATCAGCTGTATATTCCACTGTCCTTATAGATCCGTCGGGTTCCACCAAGGAGTACTCTCCTTTGACTACGTCGCCATCTCTTGTCTCGTGCTGACTTTTGATGTCGCCACTATGAAAGTCATTGACGCCATATTTAAAGGAATACTTTGGGTAAGCCTAAAAATAAAATAGTATTTATGAAGTTAATAATACAGCGTTACGCTAAACAAATGGATCGATCAGCCAGTTATTATATCATAATTCATCATAAAAATGCTACCTGTATAAATTCTATTTTTTTAAAGAAAAATATTGTAAAATTTTACATTTTGCAATCAATTCTAGACATTTTTCGCAAAATATGCCATATGCCAGCCATATCTTCAACCGTTTACGAAATATTCACACTTTAATGCTGGTAAGCACTATGGATATATTTCTCGGCTTAGCAACGTTCTGAATTCGAGTCACAACCTTTAAGCATTGAAAATAATGTATTAGAATCAGAAAGCAACCATCAATCTTGAAAACAGTGAGTTGGAAGCCTAGCCTAGAAATCAAACGTTGAGTCCGACAGGGCTGCATTTTATCACCCTTGTTGTTCAACCTCTACTCCGAGAAAATATTTAGGAAAGCACTAGAAAACACTACAGACTGCGTTAAGGTGAATGGTGAGTTAATTAATAAAATCAGATATGCCGATGACACGGTTTTGTTGGCTGATAGCTTGGAAGGGCTACAAGAACTTACCAACAGAGTTACACACACAAGCGAACAATACGGGTTGGAACTGAATATTAAGAAGACTAAACACATGGTTATAAGTAAGTCCCCTAATCAACAAGGTGTGCTGTATTGTAAAAAACGAAGCTATCGAGAGAGTGGGCAGTTTCACTTACCTTGGTTGTAACATCAAATCGTGGGACCACGCCAAAGAAATAAAGTGTAGAATAGAAAAGGCCAGAACGATGTTCACACAAATGAAGCACTTTCTCTGCTGTCGAGATCTCAGCATGACGCTCAAGAAGAGAATGATAAAATGCTATGTTTTCTCAGTATTGTTGTATGGTGTCGAGGCTTGGACGTTGTCCGAAGCAACAGAAAAACAGATCAAAAGCTTTGAACTATGGATTTATTGAAGACTCCTAAGAATTTCCTGGGTTGATCGAGTCACCAACGAAGAGGTCCTCAGAAGAATGAACTGCCAAGTAACTCTCATGAATATCATAAAACAACGCAAATTTGAGTATTTGGGTCATGTCATGAGAAACCCTGTCAAATATCGTCTACTACAACTATTCCTGCAGGGTAAAGTGGAAGGAAGAAGGGGACCCCGACGAAGAAGAAGAAGAATGATAATTTGCTTTTTAAGTTTGAGACATCAAAAAGTCAGTGAATGTTAATCAAATTTGAATTGTGCTCCGCTGATATTACATCCAAAATGACCCTCGCTAAAATATGAACGCTTAGATATTTTGATGATGTTGTGTTATGGAGATAAAAGTAGTCATGAGACGGCAATCCATGATATGTTCAATGAAATATACCCAAACCGCCAGCATATTAGCCAATCGACAGTTTCTAGGGTAGCAAGAGAAAAAAATAAACATATTATTATCACTACAGGAAGTTTCTCATAGCTCAAGCACACAACTTGGGCGTGACTTCGATCCTCAAACAACAGGATCTATTTTTTTTTAAAGAGAAGTTTCATCCCAAAAAAACAGTAATTGTACAAGAGTTATTGGACGACATTCCTGATAGGCGAGAGCAGTTTTGTAAAATAATGATTGAGCTAAGAGATAATCACGCACGAATTGTCCAAAGAATTTGTTTTTCTGATGAAGCTACGTTTTCTTTAAATGGTCAGAGTAATAAACAAAACTACAGATACTGGGCTCAGTAAAATCATTACTGGTTCATAAACAATCACACCCAGTATCATGGAAATGTTAATGTTTGGGCGGGTATATTGTTAAAAATAGGGTAGTCTGAACATTTTCTTTGATTAGTGCCTTACTAAAGACAGATATCTAAATTTCCTTCGAAATGATCTGGTTCCAGCTATTGACACTTTGTTTCCAGGTGATAACGATCCTGATTTATTAAGTTTAACCTTATCTATGGTTTCAACAGGAAAGTGCTGCCCCACATTATACTGCTCATTTAAGGGAGTACTTTTTTCGGTGCGGTGCATAGGTTGATGGGGATCTATAAAGTAGCCACCAAAATCGTCCGATCCTAACCCACTGAACTTTTTGTTTGTGGGGCTACGTCAACAATTTAGTTTATAAATATAAATGCTCGATAGACACTTTTAAGAAGTCCATTTGAGGAGTAATACGAGAAATTTCTTCACAAGCAGTTCAACAGGTATTTTTAGATCGATTGATCTACAGCAAAACAGTTGGTGGAGGACATTTTCACATCTTATAAAACAGTTTATTTTTATAAGTTGCTGTTTGTCTGTTTTGTTTTAAAAAGTTAATAATAATATTTCGTAAACAGTGGAAGATGGGCATAGTTCATGATTTGATGCGATGAAAACTGTCTAGAATTAATTGTAGAAAATAAAAAGATATAATGTTTCATTAAAGAAAAGTTGAAATGCCTAGCATTTTTATGATCCACCAATCCTAATATCTCTTTTCTAAAAAAACTCATTTAAAAATAAATTTGACGGGTCCGAGCGATTTTTGATAAATAAAATACTGATCCATAAATGATAAACCAAGATTTTTCAACGCCGTCGGAATAAATTTTTTTTAATACTAACAATGTATAAAAATGCATTGTTGGTCTACTAGGTGCCCAACTTCGGAGAAAAACTTTTCTTCCTAAACTTCTAGAGAAATTATTGTTTCATAGAAAAAATGAGAAAAACCCACAATTTTTCCCAGTGCTTTCGAAGAAAACATTTTTCTTATCTCCAATGATGAGCAACGAGTAACCGCAGGTGATGGTGTCAAAACTTAAAATTTCTATTTTAAAATAGAAATACTGTCCAAAATTTAATTTTTACGCCCTGATAGTTTGTCCTTAGGCTCGTAACAATTAAATATAATATTTTAACAATGGATCTACATTATTAGTTATTTGAGAACAATTAGACCAGGGTCGATAATTTTTGAAACCCAAAAAAAATAATAGTAGGATGAAACCCATTGGAAAAGGAAGAGAATAGAACAAAAATTAAAGAAAAAATAAATTACGGGCGATCCGAGGTTGGGAAGGGGGGGAGGGGGGGTTTTAAAGGTAGAAAACGATTTATCTCGATTTCCGGCAAAACTACAAGTCCTATGGAAAAACGTTAAATAGCAAAGTTGTAGGTAATAAAAAGATTTACAACTTTTGTATTCGCACTTTTTTCACATAACCTCAAAATTAATTTGAAAAATTCAGATAACCAAGTTTTTGGTTTTTTATTTTTATCTTTTACAAAAAAATTTTTTTATCCACGAAATTTGGTGAAAACTTACCTTATGTCCTAAACACACTGTAATTTTTTTGATTTAAAATATTATTTATTTTTTAACCTTTTTTTGACTTAATATCGAAAAAACACCCTAATTTTCAATCGAAAATTCTCACGTCAAAATATCTGCTTTTTTAAAAAAGTCGGAGGGCTTTTTGTTCGTTGAAATCTCTACTTTCTAATGGTGTTAAAAAATATATACATTACTGTGGTAAATGTTCTCAAAAATGCAAAGAAATGAAAAAAACTCGAATCAGAAATTTTTTTTTTAGATCAATATGAAAAATTTTGAGCTATTTATTAAAATGTATACTCTTTTTTTATCAATGTAACATGGAATCTTACGTTTTTCGAGTGATTAAAGTATAAATTTTAATAAATAGCTCAAAATTGTACATATTGATCTAAAAAAAAAAATTCGGATTCAAGTTTTTTTCGTTTCTTTGCATTTTGTTGAGAACATTTACCATAGTAATGTATATATTTTTAACACCATCAGAAAGTAGAGATTTCAACGAACAAAAAGCCCACCGACTTTTATAAAAAAGCAGATATTTTGACGTGAGAATTTTCGATTGAAAATTAGGGTGTTTTTTCGATATTAAGTCAAAATAAGGTTAAAAAATAAATATTTTAAATCAAAAAAATTACAGTGTTTTTAGGACATAAAAAGGTAAGCTTTCACCAAACTTCGTGAATAAAAAAAAATGTTTGTAAAAGATACAAATAAAAAACCAAAAACTTGCTTATTTGAATTTTTCACATACATTTTGAGGTTATGTAAAAAAAGTGTAAATACAAAAGTTGTAGATCTTTTTATTACCTACAACTTTGCGATTTAACGTTTTTCCATAGGACTTGTAGTTTTACCGGAAATCGAGATAAATCGTTTTCTACCCATAAACCCCCTCCCCTCCCCCCCTCCCCTCCCCCCCTTCCCGACCTCGGATGGCCCGTAATTTATTTTTCCTCTCATTTTCGTTCTATTCTCTTCCTTTTCCAATGGGTTTCATCCTACTATTATTTTTTTTTACTTTTTACCATTTTCAAAGGCTTTAGCACTGGTCTAAATGTCAATTATCACATTCCAAAAACATGGCTTGAATTTTGACATATATTTAATAAAAGTTCTTCCAGTTTATCCTTACTATTATTACTTTGAAGTCAAAGCTGCAAATTATTAAGATAGCTATCGTAAAATATTGTTAGGCTTACAAAATAATCTACAATGCCTTGATGATGCTGCTGATGTGGACTCTCAATACCGTCATGGTGAGCATATCCATGTGGTTCGGCCAACACATGCTCTTGCTGAAGATGATGATGTTCTTGCTGGACATGCTGGTGAGCATCCGCTGCTCCTTCGTCTATTGAATACTGTTGCTGGTAATGAACGTCATTGTCATTTGCCGCTGGATAATGTTGGTACACTATTTTCGGGTAGGGATATGCAGATACTGTGGCAAGGAGAAGCAGTGATTTGAGAGATGCCTATAAAAAATAAATGGTGTTACAACTAATCAAAAGTACCCACTACTGTAACTACAATGCATTTAATCTGATATTAAGTTATTTTAGATATCCTCATGCAGGCTCAGGTGTAGTTGACTGGCTTAAAACTATGGAGGATTTGAGGAGGCTGATCGGTAATGGCAGTATTTTAAAATTCTGTCCCGTTTTTTGGTTAGTTCGCCAGGTGGTCGATAGATGGGCTGTCTTCGTTTGTGAATTGGATTTTTCATAGAAAGTGTGGCTGGTGTGGCGTTTTTTGTCGCGTTTGTTTATAGAAAACACTTTCATATTATTTTTTTTTTTAACAGGAGAGAGATGAGCAAGTGCGACATAGCTGGCAACTTCGTCAGTGTCTCTGGTTGCAATATGTACCAGGATATCTGGCAGCTCTGTTCAGTATATATTTATGGCTAATGCGAGTCACCTGTTAGTGAGTTTATAATCGTCTCTATTCAAAGTTTTGAGATATAAAGTATGCATACTTATCGCCCGATTACTCTGATTAATAATTTCGCCGCCCCAGTGTTCGGGAAATATCTCCAAGATATGGTCTTGATTTACTTTGATTAAATAACATGGTCTTAAAAAATCAATACGGTTTTGTTAACGGCGTGGGGACTTCGGACGCGCTGTATCAACTTACGAAGGAGGTGACACATTATTAAAATTTTTTTTTTGTTTTTTAGGCAGCAGTAAAGGCGAAGAAGTCTCAGAAGGGTCTATAGCAGGAGGAGGAAGATATGATGATTTGGTCGGAATGTTTGATGTCAAAAACAAACAAGTTCCTTGTGTTGGGGTCTCAATAGGAGTTAAAAGATTAGTTACCGATTAAATGTCTAAAGGAAGCAAGTTATTTTCAATATTAATTTACAAAAAAAGGATAAATATATTTTTTTTGTTAAAATTTAAACACCTTTCTCCAATAACTTTTGTGAACAAAAAATGCATTCCCGTGTTTCTAGATTTGGCTAAGGCATTTGACACGGTGTCTCCTAACCTGCTTTTGGAGAAATTGCCTAGGCATGGGGCAAGAGGTATGGATATCTTCCAAAGCAATCTGAGAGATAGAAAACAGTTTGTTAAAATTTACAGGATCTTGAGTGATCCCTTGAATGTTAAAATTGGTGTACCACAAGGTACCATTCCTTTTTATTTTGTATATGAACTTCTTCATAAAATTAAATTTAGATAATGGATCCATAGTAGTCATATGTTCATGACACAGCTACTATTTTTTCTTGGAAAACCTGGAACTATTATTGTTCTTGTCGTTTAACATTACATATGATCTATTATGCCACATGGTTTGATTACTTGGTTAGTTGGTTAAAGGCAAGGGGTCGGGCTTGACGTGCAACATGGTTTCCACATTCGTCCATAGATTATAAAGTCCAATAGAAATGATGGGTTGTGTGAAATAAGAATATTCTTATGCTTTATCTGATATGCAAAGTTTAAAAAAACTTAAAGACAAAGTAAAAATACATTAATTGATACATGTATTGGTACGATTATTAAAATTCAAATTCAGATAGGACAACTAGAAAACTCCGAACAACGATGTAACCTGCGCAACAAATACGTTTAAACTAATGCTACGGTGCACGGCGATTGCCTATCGCTACGAACCCCCATCAATGTCTTGTGGATTACAGGTTCTAACGGATTCAATTCCTTTTTGGGGACGCTTTTATGTTTTCTGAATTGTAGTCAAAGCGCTTTACTGGAAACAAAATGCGTCGCATTGAGACGATATAATTTATGTTTTAACAAAATTGCTGTATTAAAAGTAGGTCATTATTCAATAACACTCTGTTGCTAATTATTGGACTAATTACTACTAAAAACACTGTTTTAGCAAATCTGCAATTATTGATATAACACTAAAGCTGGTTTGATACACTAGCAATTTATTTAATGTGGGTTAATACAAAATAAGCTATCAATACAAATTATGACTTAGCAAACCAGTTGTATTAGATCATTTTCCTCAGTGTAGGGCATGATTTATGAAAAATGTCTGGAATTTATTATATTATTTAGAATGTAAATTTAGAAATATATAATGTGTTTAATAAAAAAATAAAGTTGATTCACTTAGCATTTAGTGATCCACCCTGTATTATATCTTTTTTTTCCAAAAAAATGCATTTGAAAAAAATTAATTTGACGAGTCCGAGCTATTCTTAATTACGTGGGCGCCTATCTTAAGGTCACTCAAATAAAAATTTTCATGTTTTTAAAAGGATTTATTAATATAGAGTATTTTATTATTTCTTGCATTGATAGGTTACCGTAAAGAAGCTAACCAAAGATCAAGGGTAATCACACGACAAGCCTTACTATATTACACATTCTAACATTGCACCAACGTTGCATACAACATACGCATCGAATTTCCTAAGAACAATATTCTCAATAATGATGACGACAGTAGACAGGTAATAGTCGTTGTGCGTACTTTCAATGCTACACTAGAATTGTTAATAGATTTATGTCTTAAGGTTATAGGAAATCATCATTTATTTATTCACTTTCGTTCAAACGTGTGTATCATTTGCATAAAATAGTCTCGACTTGTGCACACGCAATATGGTCTTTCGCACTAAGAAAGTAATACATCTTGCTTAATCTATATAAAGTAACAATTGGTTTTTAACTATATCCGAATTCATAATATTCAGCAGTTCAGCACTGATATTCTGAATTAGATTAGAACCAATTAAAAATACACCCTAATAAAAAACCGTTAACGGCTTCGTGGACTTTGTAAAGTCCTCAATCTGTTAGAATGGTGTGTGTGTGGGGGGGGGGGGGGGGGTGCATGGTGGGTTGTTTGTTCAGAAGCGACGAAAATTTTTTTGAACCAAGTCTAAATGTTAAGTTTGGTTATTAATTTATAGAAAAAAGAAAAGCACAAAGTCTTTCTCCACAAGTTTATTAGAATAAGTAGGCGAACCTAGAAAAATCCATAATAATTTGACATGTTTCGAGTAGAAACACTCATCATCAGGAAAAAAAAGTAAATAGTACAATATACAAAGAAAACACTATAATATTGTGTTAAATTCCACTATATTCAAAAAACAAACAAAAACATTTGTCGACTCGACATGTTTCGCTACACTGTAGCTTTATCAAGAGTGAATAATCAAACCTAGGTGTAAGTATATATATACCTTAGATTGGGTTTTCCAACAATTCAAAACAAATTTAATAGGGGTGAGTTATTAAGATCTAATTGACAATTTAGGAGATTATTTGTATTTTTAAGTTTATTTATTTCTAAGGATTCCAGCAAATTAAGTTTATTACCCTTATTTTCTGTATGAAGAATTTGGAAGTTGTAATTAAAATTATGAGAATATTCTAGTAAATGATTTGCATAAAGGGAGTCTGTTTTTTCCAACGTAAAGCTAGAACTGTGTTCTCGAATTATTTTTGAAAAGCTTCTACCAGATTGTCCTATGCATGTTTTGGGGCAATCCTGACAAGTTAGTTTATAAACACCGCATTTATTGTCATTTTTTGTTTTAGTTTTATTGTTTTTAATAAATTTCCCTGTTGAGTTATTGGTTTTGAATGATATTGTAATATTATATTTTTTTAAAAAATTTGATATATTTTGGCTTGCTTTACCAATATACGTAATTGACTTATAAATTCTTTTATCTTTGGTGAACGGATAGACACTATTTAACGTTTTTTTGTATATTTTTTTATTTAAAATCTTATCTATTATTTGGCTTGTATAAGCAAATGTAAAAACAAATTGCAATTAATAACGGTTATACAAGCCAAATAATAGATAAGATTTTAAAAAATTATACAAAAAAACGTTAAATAGTGTCTATCCATTCACCAAAGATAAAATAATTTATTAGTCAATTACGTATATTAGTAAAGCAAGCCAAAATATATCAAATTTTTAAAAAAAATATAATATTACAGTATCATTCAAAACCAATAACTCAACAGGGAAATTTATTAAAAACAATAAAACTAAAACAAAAAATGACAATAAATGCGGTGTTTATAAACTAACTTGTCAGGATTGCCCCAAAACATACATAGGACAATCTGGTAGAAGCTTTTCAAAAAGAATTCGAGAACACAGTTCTAGCTTTACGTTGGAAAAAACAGACTCCCTTTATGCAAATCATTTACTAGAATATTCTTATCATTTTAATTACAACTTCCAAATTCTTCATACAGAAAATAAGGGTAATAAACCTAATTTGCTGGAATCCCTAGAAATAAATAAACCTAAAAATACAAATAATTTCCTAAATTGTCAATTAGATCTTAATAACTCACCCCTATTAAATTTGTTTTGAATTGTTGGAAAACCCAATCTAAGGTATATATACTTACACCTAGGTTTGATTATTCACTCTTGATAAAGCTACAGTGTAGCGAAACATGTCGAGTCGACAAATGTTTTTGTTTGTTTTTTGAATATAGTGGAATTTAACACAATATAGTGTTTTCTTTGTATATTAAAATGGAGTTCCACCAAGTAAAGGCAGAATCAATTCAATAAATAGTACAATGCTGATGTTGTTAGCAATAGAGAAAATAATAAGTGGGATTGAGCCGTAATGGAGCTTTCAATGGTGTACACGAGGTGTAAAAAATGAATAGTCAGAAGACCGACAAGACGTCAGCATACTGGAAAGTCAAGGGCTAGTGCAAAGACCCTGTCTTGGGCAGAAAAATAAAGAGACAAAAAAAAATTTTAGAGTTTTAACGGACTTTGTGAAAATCATTTAGGTATAAGTAGTGAAAAATCTTAAGTTTTATTAAACTTTGTCGGAGATATGAAAAAGTAGTAAAATGAGAGGGAAAGAAATAAGAAAAAATTGGTTTTCGTAAAAGTCAAAACATCATTTAGCTTAAAGTAAAATGCTGTTGAGGTACCAGGCTTGTTACGGCCTAGTTACCCCGGCAGGAGTTAAAACATACACATTGTTTGCAAGATTAATAGATTCAAAAGATTTTTAAATTTTTTTAGTTTTACTAAAACATCCTAGAAAAGGTTACTTTTTATCCCACTTATTATTTTCTCTATTGCTAACAACATCAGCATTGTACTATTTACTTTGTTTTCCTGATGATGCGTGTTTCTACACTCGAAACATGTCGAATTATTATAAATTTTTCTAGGTTTGCCTAGTTACTCTAATAAACTTGTGGGGAAAGACATTGTGCTTTTCTTTTTTCTATACATTTAACTCCACTTTAAGTATGGACTTACTTCTTCATTATTAATTTATGTTTTATTTATCGTATAGGTACCATAGCCGTATTCTATCGGGACAAAAATTTGGATCGATCTGATCTTAATAATAATCAGTTCAGTGATCCAAGCGATGAAACAGGGATTTTTATGTCAGTTGTTCGTTTGGGTTTCGATTCTGACCTTATTTCATGTTCAAAAATAAGCGGAGAGTAGCGTAGTAGTAGATATTTATTAAAGCTGACGACTAAAGTAAAACATCTTTAATTATTTTATTTCCACTCTTCTCATTCGCGTACAGGAAATGCACTCATAAGACTATTACTTTTTTATTTTTACTCCGATTTAAGTAATTTTTTAAAGAGCTCCAGATACATTTATTAGTTTTAACATGCCTATACAAATTTTAAGAGAAATTGGTTTTTTCACATATTATACAAGGATAATCGAAAAGTTTTTTTTTTGCCTAGTGCCGAAACATTCTGTGGAATAATTAGGAAGCAAAATTATTCAAAAATATCAGTTTCCATTAAGCTGCAAATATTCTTTGCATTTTAATTTTTGGTTCTTGTCAATACGTATTCACTGTCATTATTTGTTCTCACTAAAATACAAAATGATCTTGATAATGTCAATAATTTAAATTTTTCCATAGTTTTCTCATTGTCATTGCATTCAAAATAAAATAGACTATTAAAATGCAAGAAAACAAATGTTATTGTAATAATCAAGATTTAAGAAACAACTAAATTTACCAAAAAAGGTGCGTATACCTAAGATTTAAAAAATTACATTTTCGCAAAACAAACTTAACAGGTACCAACAACAACTTTTTTCACTTAAACACATCTCAATAATTGCTATTGCCTCCTCTAGCTCTTACTACTGCCTGTAGGTACACGTCGGTTCATGCCATCAATTAGCCTGCGAATATCATCCTGGGTAATATTCTTCCATTCTTGATTCTTATGACGCGGTAGTAATTTAGGTCCAGTTGCTGGTCTGCGTGAGTTTAAATTACCTTCGTGTAATCTTCGACAAATTATCCAAGAACTGACATTTTTACCTCGAACCTCTCGAAGTTGGTTTTTTGCCTGTACTGACGTCAAACGACGATTCCGGAGAGTTTTAAGTACAAAAAATCGGTCATCAATAGCTTTAGTTTTGCGTTTCCTAAGTTATTGACATCATCATCATTTTGCATTTGGTTGAGAACAAATGCATGTATTGACATGAATCAAAAATCAAAATGCAAAGAATATTTGCGGCTTAATGGAAACTAATATTTTAAAGTAATTTTGCTTCCTAATTATTTCACAGGGTGTTTTGACACTAGGCAAAAAAACTTTTCGTTTATCCTTGTATAATATGTGAAAAAACCAATTTCTCTTAAAATTTGTATAGGCGTGGTAAAACTAATAAATGTATCAATACCTCTCTAAAAAATCAATTAAATCCGAGTAAAAATAAAAAAGTTATAAAGCCCTACACTTAATCCAAATTTTATGATGCCGGTTTTTTTTTTGCACGGGAGTGTATTATTTACCTAGATGGGTTCGAAAAGATATAATTTATTTATTTCTACGTCTACATTACAGTTAATTTTCTTGAAAAAAGACAGAATCAAAGAATACTAATCAATACCCAACGAGAATCTATAAACAGGGACAAAATGGAACTATAACTTTCAAAGCCATAAAGTAAACAAAACAAACTACTGATCTGATTTTGGTGCTCCTGCAATTTCCCAGGTTCACTTGGGATTACTTTGACGGTAGTGGGGGAAACAGTGATCATTTGCCAATCGAACACAGGTCAGATCAGTTCTTAAATAAAACACTGTTCTATCAAATTTGGAATTGATATAACACTAAAGCGGGTTTGATACACTAGCAATTTATTTAATATGGGTTAATACAAAATAAGCTATCAATACAAACTATGTCTCAGCAAACCTGTTGTATTAGATCATTTTCCTCAGTGTGCAATATGATTTCATTTTTGATCATCGCACAATTAAAAATAATCCAACACAAATATCGTGCTGGGTTCTTGGCATTGAGGGTAGAAAGTTGAAGGTTCTCAATTACCGAACACTTAATAATGATTTCATCGCGTTTTTTTGTTTCATGTTTTTAATAACCGCTAAACATGAATAGCCGCATACACATTTCACGGATCGGCAAAACTACGTTTGTTATTATAGTTATTAACAATTAATTAAAGTATCTAATAAAATTTTAATAACTGTATCACTTTTACTTAATTTAGATTTTAAAAAAAACAATCAGAGTGTGAGTAAATAACTGCATAATGGGAGTAAGTTTAGATTTAAGCTTGTTGGTGTTAAAAGAAAATATTTTATTATTCACGCTTTGTAAACTGTGGAACTATACAAGAGCCATGGGTAGTGTTTTCATATTTCTTATTAAAAAAAAAAACATAAATATGATCCGTTCTGCTTAATGTCAAAGTAAAGTCAAATTAGTTTAAGAACTCGCCGCATCATTTGTCATGAAGTATGGTATATTTTACGTTAAGCGAATGGCTACAGAAACAGAACCGGACTAAGTTCTTTTACCCTACGCCTTCGCCATCTTTTAAATTTTGTAAGGGAGTCTTACTACTTTGTAAAAAAATAGCGTGGATACTAGTTTTCTTATTTATAAAATAAAATATTGATTGACCCGTCCTACCAAAATAAGAATGAGAAAACATTATAGAACTAAAGGAAGAGCTGAGAGGGAGAAATATTTATTTTTTGCGTACCTACCTGTTTATTTATAAAAAGCAAAATAGGTATTTTTGTATTTATTATACAAGGAAAAAAGTAATACATTTATTGCAAGGTGTAATGGTGCACATCTAATAATTAAATCACCAATTCGGAATTTTTGTATTGTTACTTTGTGGTAATTTTATATATTATATACTATATATATAGGGTGTTCCGTAACTAAGGGGCTATACAGCAACAGGAGATAGTGGACTTGAAAATATGTCATTTAATTTTATTTCTTATATGATTAAAGAAATACAGGGTGATCCAAGTAAATATTTACTTTATAAAATTGGCGATGATTTGATGATAAGCAGATATGAATCAAATTTGGTGTAGTTACGTTTTTGAGGTTAAGAAGGAGGATTTTATAATGAGTTTAAGATATATCCTAGAGAACGCTAGCTACACAATAAGATAATAAATTCTCGCATATGTTTTTTGTCTCTCACATTTCTGACCGCTTTACCTTAAACTATGAAAGAGGGATCTTTTATACGTAAAAACGTATTCCTACAGATCATTGTCTTATTAATCTTAATGTTGCTACTGATGTGCACATGGAGACTGAGGCAATGTCGCCTATCAGACATTGATGAATATACTTTTAATATAGATTTATGCAATACCGAATTTTGGAAGATTTTGTATTTAGGTAATATCACAATTTATTTAATAAACATGCTCCAGTAAAATCTTTTAAAATTAAAAGTAAAAAACCATGTCCTTGGCTGACGCCGAACGTCAGACTTATGATGCGCCTACTGGATAAGGCATTACAAAAATATAGGCGGACAAAAACTCCGGCTCACTGGGATTATTACAAGACCTTAAGGAATCTTACAAAAACCGCTATTAGGAATAAAAAAAGAGCCTATCTAAACACTAAATTTTCCTCTGATAAGTCATCAAAGGCTCTGTATCGTGAACTAAGAACTTTAAATATTTATTCCAAAAACTCTATAGTGGAGATTTGCCAGATGTCCTGGCTGATGTAGAGCAGCTTAATGATTATTTTACTAGTGCTTCCGAAACAAATGGTACACCTTGTGACGATACTCTAAGTTTTCTTTTGTCCAACAAAATGCCGGGTACTAATGATTTTAATTTTTCTTTTGTGGAAGAGGATCTGGTTTATAAGACGCTCCTATCAGTGAAATCTCATGCTCAAGGTAATGACGAAATAAATCTACGGATGTTACTGCTCTGTTGTCCCTTTATAATTCCCTATATTACGCATATAATTAACTTCTCAATACATATTTTCGGAGTGCTGGAAGACCGCAGCAGTTCTACCCCTGGCGAAAAAAAAATACGACTGATTTTAAAGATGTAAGACCGATCAGTATTCTCCCAACTCTCTCAAAAATATTTGAAAAAATAATTTTTACTCAAATAAAAAAACACGTGGATTTGTACAATGTATTACCTGAAAAGCAGTCGGGTTTTAGACCTATGTATAGCTGTGCAACGGCTTTGTTGTCAGTGACCGACGATATCCTAACAGCAACAGATAATAACGAACTCACTCTGTTAGTATTACTCGATTACACGAAAGCGTTTGATAGGATAAATCATCGGCTACTGTTGGCTACTTTAAGTCACATCAATTTTAGTGAAGGTGCGCTGCGTTTAATTGAAAGTTATTTGTCTGACAGGCAGCAGTATGTCTCTTATAGGGATAATAAATCAAGAATGCGCACAGTCCGCAATGGGGTACCTCAAGGTTCCATCTTGGGCCCACTTCTTTTTTCTATCTACGTTTCATCTTTCCAAAAATTTATTAAATACTGCAACAGTCACTTTTATGCAGATGATACGAAACTTTATATTTCTTTTCTTGAATCGAACCTTATCAACGCAGTAACTTTGTTGAATAATGATCTGCAATCACTGCTCGATATATCGGAAAAATATTGTTTGTCCCTGAATCCATCCAAGTCTCAGATTATGCTTTTTGGGCCGAGGCAGGCTCGAGTAAGGGTTAAAAATATAATTAATGTGCAGCTTAATAATCAGCCACTGCTCTTGACTGACTCGGCTCGCGATCTTGGTCTGTTTCTTGATCCGGACCTACGCTTTGACAGACAGGTATTAGAAATTAATAAAAGGGCTTTTTCTAACCTAAGATTACTTTATAATCATCGTGATATCCTGAACAAGCAAGCTAAAAAAATCCTATGTGAATCCCTTGTACTGTCACACCTTAATTATGGAGACGTTGTCTATGGCCCTTGCCTAACGCAGTATAACCATCGACGTCTGCAAAAAATTCAAAACTGCTGCGTGCGTTATATACTTAACCTAAGGGGGCGGGCATCTGTGTCTGATAGATTAACTGAGCTATCCTGGCTAAATGTTTCTAAAAGGCGATTCCTACATTGCTGCACCCTGTTTCACAAAGTCGTTAAATATGGTAAACCAAGTTATCTGCATCGTAGGGTTCTGTTTCGTTCGGACGTACATAATATAAACATTCGTAGAAATGATCAGCTTACTATTCCTCAGCATCGCACATCACAGTTTCAGTGGGCTTTTTCTTATACCATTTGCAAATGTCTTAATGTCTTACCGAATGATCTAAAAAAGCTTGAGCCAAACAATTTTAAGCGTACCTTAAAAAAATAGCTGATGGATAATATAATTATGGTTAACTTTAATATTTAGCTTTAATGTAATACGAAGTGAATTAATAGATTAATTGAAATTGGTTAATTGTAAATATTTTAATATTGATTATATTTTATTATTATTAATTATTTGTATATTGCTAAGATAGTAACTTAGATGTTGTTCATTTTGTTTAAGATATAGTTCCTAGGGCTACATGGAAGAGTGAGCTCTGTGTGTATGCAAATACACCTTTGCTTAAATGTAGTCAACTAACAGTAAGTTCATTCATGTGTTTTCTTTAAATTTATATATTCATCCTTATAGATGCTGTTTTGTTGAAAATAAATAAATAAATAAAACGTTCTACTTCATTAATCTCGATATTTCAATTAGTTTTTGAGAGAATTTCGTTTAAATGCTAGATGGCAATAACATTTAAATCAGGGATGCACAGACTTATAGGGAACAGGGGCCACTCGGGAAAAATATAAGCCAAGGACGGGCCACTACAAACAATACTTATTAACACAAAAAAAAATTTTAAATAGTATGAAATACAATGATAAAAATAAAAGAACCTTCAAAAATCTTTGTTATAATTATGTAATCATAAGGTAATCTAATCATTACAATGTAATATTTCATGTTTTATTATTTTGATGCATGACATTGCATTGAACTGAGTTTTTTTTTTATTTGGCTCTACATTACTTGTCGCCGCACGTGAAAATTTTCCAAATTTTCATTTGCCAGACGGTTTAGGTTTTTCGTTTTATTAAGTTTCATCATACACTGAAAACGTTTGTTCACAAATATACGTTGATCCAAATAAGCTTGCTCATTTCAATGCATTTATTCGCAACTCTTTATAAGCGTTTTTATCAACGCAATGGTAGAATTTTAGTAAATTACATTCATTAAATTTGTTTCGTAAATTATCATCATTTTGAGAGTCTATTAATTCCAGCTGCATTAATTCCGGCGCATTTTTGGGTGAAATGTTAAAAGGATTGCTGAAAATGTCCAATAGGGTAAAGTTGGTAGAGATGCCCCAGTGGTAGAGATGGCCTACCTTTATAACTCGAAAACATTTACATATACGATCGTTTGGTTTGTCCAAACCCAATCAGTTGTTTATGCTAAAGCCTGAAAAGTGGTGTAGCTGCTCACAATTGTCTGGTTTTGACAAAGTTTTGTGATCGTTTTTTTGAGGTAGGTGCAAATTTTTATACATGATTACGCTATAGGTTGTAAAATCATTAATATGTTTTTATTTAATTTGCAATTTGGTCAAACAATTGTGGAATGCATGTGCTACAATATTCTAACCTCAAAACACATGTACCTGTATATTTATACAAAATACATGGTGAGGCATCTTATACCATCTTTTGGTATAGATGCCCTAGTCAAAGTGGGTAGAGATGGCCTGTTAATATTGCGGGATGTGGAGAGAAATATTCCTAAACCACCAGAAAAGATGACTGGGTAAAATGTATACACTGCGAACAATGGTATCACGATGGATGCAGCAAATTTGTTATTTTTTGCTATCCCTGTGGAAGAGTAGCTAGAGTCGATTCACTCAGTAAACCTGCAAGATGGCCGACATGTCATATGACAAAAGTCATATTCCAGCTATATAAAGTGAATTTTTGCATTTTCAATGACTTTTGTCATATGACATGTCGGCCATCTTGCAGGTTTACTGAGCGAATCGACTTTACTAAAAAGAAGACCTAACTTATTTTGTATCCGCGTACATAGGCCATCACTACCACCCTGCGTGGGGCATCTTACCCAACCCCTAAGGGAGAGATGGCCAATTACAAAAATTTTTCTTTATGCATTATTGTGAAATAAAACTTGTTTTTTTGGAATCTTATTATAAATATCGTAACTGAATAAAGTTTCAATTACTGAAAAGCATGCTCATTTTTTTTATTATTTATTTTTATAAAATTTAGGCCAGGTTAAGAAAAAGTGGGGCATCTCTACCAACTTTACCCTAGAGGTTTAACTTTTTTAAAGTCTACAAAAAAAGATCGCTTTTAAAATTCGTTGGCAGGCCCCATACATACCAACAGAGGGCCGCATGCGGCCCGCGGGCCGCGGTTTGTGCATCCCTGATTTAAATAAACACCGTTCTTGACGAAACATATTTATTGAAAATTAACCGTGCGTTCTTAAACATAAATGACATATTTTCAAATCTACTCCTATCCTGGTGCTGTATTTACCCCTTAGTTATGTATGTATTCTGTATATAACGATAAGTTAACCAAAATGGTGTTTGTACTCACTATAAAAGGTAAATAATAAACACCAAGAAAATGTTGTCTCTGAAATATATAAAATCCAAAAGTAAAATGTTTGAAACACACACTGCACAAAAAACAGCCACAGAAACACTTAAAAAATATTAAAATCGGAAGAAAATAATGACACAAGCTGACGCGTGAGCTTGCTACGGACTGCTGATCTGGGAACTTTAACGACGAAACAAGATCAGCTGTTAATGTCAAATGTCGTTGTCTTCTGTCGAAACGCTTTGTTTTTAGAAAAAGTTAACTGTACATGATTGTCAGGCGGCATTATTTCTGTCGTCTTCGCGAATATGGTATATTCAATAAATAGACGAATTTTAAATTATAGTCAAAATGGTAATTGAACTAATACTTTTATATTGTAGTTAAATTGAATTTTTTAACATTTAAAAAACTAAAATAAGGTTAATAAAGATGCTTTTATACCTTCCAAAGTTTTATTACTTCTAATGCTACATTAGACTAGCAACCCCACTTTCGCAGACATAATTTATATTAATTATATTATTATTATATTAATCTTGAAGAAGGTATTTGTGAGGTAAACTCAACAAAATATTTAGGAATTACTATTTATAAACATGTTAATTGGGGACCACATATCAGTTATTCGACAAACAATAATATTAAAAAGTTAATTTATAAATTCTATATTTTAAGGCAAATTATTGGCAGAAAACTAGTACTCTCCATATATAAGACTTTCGCAAAATCTCTAATAGGACCGCATAGGCATAATTGCTAAAACCTCTAAATGTCGTTCAAAAATTATATCCTAAAAATAATCTATAAAAAAACAAACGCTATTTCACACATTTTGTCTACAATTCAAATTCAGTAGTAAAAATGTTAATTTAAAATATATTCATGACTTAGCTCCAAAAATTTATAATGCTCTACCACTAGAAATAAGAAATATTCCAAACCGCAAAAAGTTTAGAAAAAAATGTAGGACTTTCATAAGTAGCAACTTAAATAAATTTAGATTATTATTTTGAAAATTAATTCTTCTCCCGCATTTTGATATTAAGTTACCCACGTGCCTATAATATACTATTTTACATTACTCTTATTCTTATATTATCTATTAAACGCTTATATTTAAGATAAAATAGTATAATATAGTAACTTTTAATTAAACCTTTATATTACTTATTTAATAACATTAAGATTACTATACTGTTAATTAGAATTAAATTTTGCTCCTACAGGGATTTAGTTCTTTAGGTGCAAAACTAAAAAAATCCTATGAGACTTTAAAAACGTAATATATATAGATACAGGGTGGCCCTTTAGTGTGGCAAAGTACAATAGCTCCGTTACTATTTCAAATACATTAAAAATATTAATACAAAAGTTGAAGGGCAGTAAGTGACTTATAACGTAAAATTATTTTTAACTCTATAGGGTGGCTCAAAAAAGTGGAACAATAAAAAATGTACTTTTTTCAAATGGAACACCCTGTATATTTTTTCATTTTTAAATTCCACATAAAATTATAATTATTTTTTATTAAAAATACATTATTAGTCTATACTTTATAGTTTCCGAGATATTGACTCTTGAAAAGTGACATTTTTGAACTTTGACAGCTTCTAGCTTTCTAACAGTACGTCTTAGAGCAAAACGGCTTACATGTCCCTATCTTTAATTTTTATTATCTTCCCAAAAAAATCAACTTCCGGTTAAACCGGATGTTACTCGAAAGCAGGAAATATAGTTGTTCCGGTTTAACAGGAAGTTGATTTTTTTGGGAAGATAATAAAAATTGAAGATAGGGACATGTAAGCCGTTTTGCTCTAAGACGTACTGTTAGAAAGTTAGAAGCTGTCAAAGTTCAAAAATGTCACTTTTCAAGAGTCAATATCTCGGAAACTATAAAGTATAGACTAATAATGTATTTAATAAAAAATAATTATAATTCTATGTAGAATTTAAAAATGAAAAAATATACAGGGTGTTCCATTTGAAAAAAGTACATTTTTTCTTGTTCCGCTTTTTTGAGTCACCCTATAGAGTTAAAAATAATTTTACGTTATAAGTCACTTACTGCCCTTCAACTTTTGTATTAATATTTTTAATGTATTTGAAATAGTAACGGAGCTATTGTACTTTGCCACACTAAAGGGCCACCCTGTATATAATATTATTATTTTTGATCTCTGTTTGGCTGTTAAATCTATAGTATATTAATTTTATAAATAAAAGTTTTAGAAAACTATTTTTAGTATTAATACATTTTCAATACTTTGCTGTTTACGTTGCGCAATTTAAAGAAGTTGATAAATATTAAATTTTTCAAATATTAGGTACATTTAAAAATTCTATGTCGAATTTTTTTAACAAAATTTATGGAAAGAAAGAGCCCGGGGAAGAGAAACTTATTGCTTATAATGGCTTGCACACTGCGTTATTTAATCGACTTTAGTATTGTGGCAGATGTGCCATTTGCTTGGTAAAAAAAAGAAAGGTGGAGAAACAACTCTTGAATAATAAAGTTTTCCGGTTGTGGTTTTTTATCGGGCTGAGAAAATATCGGAAAAAGTAGTAATTGATAATAAATATGCTTATTTATTATTTATTTTTTGGTATAAAAACTTGCAAAATTACAGGCTTTCACATTATAAACCTTTAATTTCATCCCTAGGTCAAGAATGGCATTTTTAGCCAAAATACAAATCGTGTTACATAATTTTGTTTCTATTTACACTATGTCTAACAGGTTAGGTGAATTAGCTATAGGTAACACATACAGGGTCTGTCCCGACCACGGGCCGTTAGCCGACTTATGCAGAAATTTGAAAACGTGCATGTTGTAAATATGCTCTTTTTAACTAAAATATTTGCAACTTCGGTCACTACTCGTAGGTATAGTGTTTCTTTATTATAGAACACCCTGTATATTATTACATTTTTGCATCCTACGTAAAATTCTACTCCTCAAATGTGTGGCATATCTTATACCTAACCGTTTTCAAAATATAGCAATTTCTACCGATTTTTTGTTACATGCCGAGCTGGCTTTAAACCAATACACCGAAAAAACTGGAAATCCGTTCGGACTTATTTTAATTAACCAAGCACAAGTCTATAGCTACGTTATACCATTAAAAAAATATATCATACAGGGTTTGGCAATATTAGATTTATTCTATAGATTTCAAAAGCAAAAAACTGTTATTTTTCAATATACCAGATGTCTATTTAGTGTGCCTGTGGACGATATCTCGTAAACGATCGACTTTAGCAAGAAAATGTAAATACAAAAGTTGTAGCATCTGATAGTGTGCACCTTTTAAAAATAATTTCAAATATACAAGGTGTCTCAAACATGCAGGGTTAACCGCACATGTATTTTTGCAAATGGAATGCCTAATATTTTGTATGGTATTTAAGTACCTACGGGTTCTTCATGTAATTCCAAAAAAAATTTGCCGACAAATGCGACGTTGTCAAGATATGATTTTTGAAATATTTTTTTGGGAAACATAGCTTCATATTTAAAGGTCTAGAGTCTAGATTGTTACTAATATTTAAAGCTTTTTTCAAAAATTCGGGTAAAGAATATCCTTTTATGTAGAATTACTAAACTTTTAATAAAATTAACTTAAAAGTTATACAGGGTGTTCAAAATTTTGATTAAAGCTTCAGTTTTAGTAATTTTTTTAAATAAAACACCCTGTATTGAATTAATTTTATCACATTTCATTGAAAAGGGCTTTAAATTTTCTTTATGTTGATACCAATATGTAGAAAGTACTTTATTTTAGGTCGTTTCTAATTTAATAGAGAACTTGACAAAAATTTTAAATGGGGAAAAATTTTTATAAATCATAAGTATATATTGTCATAAAACATATGGCAGCAAAAAAAACAACAGATTTAGTCCCAAAAGACCGCTAGCAAGATTTTAAAATGCCCCAAAATTCAAATTATCCCAAGCGGGTAAAAACGGGTCGTGACGTCAAGAAGTATAATTCGTGTGTGACATCCACGAAGTAGGTTATAGGTTGGCAATAAATTGAACGACATTAAGAATTCCACCTTAAAACAACAATACAATAACAATAACACACGGCAATCCAAATGCCAACTCGGTCGCTCGGCCACCGGTCAGGATGACGGATGACGGAAAAGTCATACTTCCTGACGTCATCGGGCTTGGCGCGCTTAAAAGGTCGTTTGAAATGCTTTTGACACGCGCGAAACTTCAAAGAATTTTTACCAAGTTATACTGATTTTTAAGCAGTAATAATTGGGGAATATTTTTTTTAGGCCTAACTAAATCATATTATTGAAAAAAAAAATGGAATTTTCCCTATTAAGATTTTCAAAATATTTATTTAACAAAATAAAAATATGAGTAAAAATATGCACTGGTATATTTTAATAGAGGGCCGAATTAATTCCATCAAATTCAACTATTTTGCAAATACTAAACATTATCAGTACCTATACATGTTTGACAGTTTTAAAGTATGGCCTTTTTAAGAAAGTAAGAAGTTAAATTTATCGCAAGTACCTAGTAATAAATATAATTTATGCAATTGAAAAAAGTTATGAAAATTGTTTTACATCTATGTGCTCAAAAGTATCCCGATACGACATTCTGTCAAAAGATCTTTAAGAGTGCCCAAAGGTCAATTTAAGAGAACGGGCGTACGAAAAAATAACTAGAACTAAAGCAGTCTCAAATGTAGATAACCAGTTAACCATTGCATTAATAATAGTGGAATATACAGTGTGTCCGCCGATGAGGGTACCCAATAGGGAAAAAATCTTTATTATTCATTTTACGACCAAAAGTCATTCGTTATAAAAAGTTCTGCTTGTCGAGAAAATGAATTTACGATAAAAAAAATTTAGATTCCATGTACAGGGCGTTAATAAATTGGGAAAATATGAAAACGCTTCAAGAGAGAAGTACCATTCTTTATAATTTTTTACAAAAATTTTATAAAACAAAGTTGTTTATAAACTAACCTAAAGTCTGAATACAAATTTTGAAATAAAAATTCGAATTTTTAAAAATAAAATGGGTTTTATGTAATTATTTGCATTTTACAAAAAAAACCAAGATAGCCGATTTTGTATACGTCCATGTTACGGCAGCATCATATTTACGTGTGTCAGATGTAAACTCGTATTTGTTAGCATAGCAAATGAAGAGGTCTAGTAAAATTGTCTGTCACGTAGTTTTGTGCAATTGGGTAATTCGCAAAATTAAAAAAAAAAAACATGATCCTATTTGGGTACTTTTTATAAAACAATAGTATTATTGAGTTAAAACTAAAATAACAGTATGTTGGAAAACCAAATCACATTACTGTTTAATACAGGCTGTTACAAAAAAATAAGAGCGAAAATGTTAAGAGGTTAGTCTTGAGCTAATTTAGATATCCGATAATACTTAGCTCACCTCTCCCGAAATTCTCAAGTTTAATCGATAATATATTAGTAGATTGAAAGTAACCAAGTGAAACTGAAATTAAATTTTACAAAATTGTGCTGATGCTATATTTTTTTCCCTGTAAGCTCCCCCAAAACGAAATTTTTGATAATACGGATAAGGTGTAAATTTATTATTTTTTTACCATTTTAGTTGAGAGAAAACTAGGAACAGAAAATGCAATCTATTCATTTTATTTCAAAATGTTTGGATGAAGGTAAAAAAGTTATTCGTATCGCGTACAATTTGTTTAAAAGTTACTTATAAGATAAAACACAAAAAGTAAAAATATAATATTTTATTAGTAAAATCGGTACTTTAATTTGTGATGTTCCTCAGGGTACTGTTTAGAGACCAATTTTATTCTTACGATTCTTTAATGGTATATTAAAGTCAAAGTTAAACTGAAAAATATGTCCATATGCAAATGATACTGTACTAATAATACCAGCTAATACTTGGAATTAATGCGTTTTAAATTTAGAAATAAACATTTCCATAAAAAAATTATTTGAGTTATTATCTTTTAAACTTAAATTTAAATAAAACAAACTTTATAACTTTTTCTTGTTATGAACATATTCAAGCGAATAATTTAAAAGAAATTAAAATTTATGATTCAAATTGTTTAAAAGTATCAGATATAGTTATTATTAACTATGGTAAATGTTCGTGTCAAGATAAAATAAAAAAAGTTGAATTTATTAAATATTTAGGAATATTGATTGACCATAATTTAAAATAGAATGATTAAATCAATACACTAACGAAAAAAATTAAAAAATACTTATGTAAATTTGGACTTTTAAAAAGTACTGTGAACCAAAATTAATGTTTTATTATGCATTTTTCAATCAATCCTTTCCTACGATATAATTGGTTGGGGAACTGCATACTCAAATTTAAAACCACAGGTATTAATGCTAAAATATGTTTTAAAAATAATATTTAACAAAATTATTTTATTTCATTCAAATGAGTTATTTGTTTCTAATATTATTCTGAATTTAAAACAAATAGATTACAAAACTTCTATTTTATATATTAAAAATAAAAATTTATTACATATCGAAAACATTAATCATAGTAATATACACGATACAAGACAAAAAATAAATCTTTGTTCTCATTATAATAAATTTAATTTAACACCTTTAAAACATAATATTGTTGTATTATTTGTTGGTATCAAAATTTTCAATATATTGTCCACTAATTTAAAAACTTTAAATCTTCAAACATTTAAGATAAAATTTAAATCCTGGATTATTTAAAATGCTATAAGGGTAAACCTACTCCTCAATAATTAATAATAATATATGTATTTTAGTTTATTTCTCTTATTTATAATTTTTCCTTTTTTTATTGAATATTTTTGACGTACTTATATTTTTAAATATATTATTATTTAAATTATACATATCTATACATTTTTTCATTACAAAATCTGACAGGTTATTAATCTAGAAATTTGTAATGATGCTTTTATTAAATTTATTTTTATTAAAAACAAACAACTTTATTAATTTTTGATAGTAGCTATTATTTTTAAAATTCTTAAAATAAAATAAATTACGAAATTGAATAACAGAATTTAAACAATATTTTAAAACGTATTGTTATAGCCTAAGGCTGTAATAAGTTCATGGGACAAATTATTTCATAATTTTAAGCATAAAAAATAGTAATAATAAATGTTTCCCATAATCTTTTCTCACGAAAAAAGGTTTTTAGAAACTTAAACACCGGTATTTTATATTTTAATGTTTCGTCTATAAAAATATAACAAGGAAGTTAATTAACATTTACTTACCCTTATCAACGTCATATTTAGTTAATCCACAAAACAACAGAAGGATGTATCACACCAATCAACAATAAAAATAAAGCATTTAAGTGAAATTGCCGATACTTTATATATGCTTTCTTCTTCGTTTGGCAGGAAGGATGTCCGAATTGGTTTGCCAATATAATAGAAAGAGATGAAAGTGGGTTACTAGATTTTCACGTGTCTGATGTGCATAGTATTGCAATGCCAAAGAAAGTGAATTTTCAGGAGGAAAATCCTTTTACCACGTGGTGCGGCACTATTTTTTGACAAGTCGTATTGTTGTATAACTGGAGGACTAACAACAAATAATATACTTACTTTTAAATAGAAACTTTTCACTGCTTCAGGAACATATTTTTAATGAAAATAAGAAATACCTGTTGTATTAATTATATATTAGAGAGAAAAAAGCACGATTCTAGGCAAGTTGCCTAGAAAGTTGAAATATTTTTTTTCAATACTTGTTTTGAAATGAAAAATAGCTGATGGCTGATGAATTTGACAGCAAACCTATTTAAAAAATAACAAACACGGGACGCTTGGAGCGAATTGGGGTGCTGGGTGGGGGTAAAGTAGACGAAGGCATTACTGTAAATAAAAACCATTTTTTTGTTAAGGGAATGCTTCGCGATCAAATCGTATAATCGTGTGAAAAATATAGATAGGTATACTTCACCGTGGCAAGGAAGGAAGAAAATATCTTTGCTGAGGTTAATTTTTTAAAAGGAACCCTCAAGCCATTGGTTTTGCTATTTGAAAGCAACTAAAATGAACTTAGACCAGGGCTGAAGCCTTGAAAATGGTAAAAAATGAAAAAAAATAATAGTATAAAATCCATTGGAAAAGGAAGAGAATAGAACAAAAATGAAAGAAAAAATAATTTACGGGCGATCCGAGGTCGGGAAGTGGAAAGGGGTGAATTTTTAAGGGTAGAAAACGATTTATCTCGATTTTCGGCAAAACTACAAGTCCTATGGAAAAACGTTCAATGGCAAATTTGTAGGTGGTAATAAAAAGATCTACAACTTTTGTATTAACACTTTTTTCACATAACCTTAAAATTTATGTCAAAAATTCAAATAACCAAGTTTCTGGTTTTTTATTTTTATCTTTAACAAAAAAAATTTTTTTTCACGAAATTTGGTGAAAACTTACCTTTTTATGTCCCAAACACACTGACATTTTTTTGATTGAAAATATTTATTTTTTCACCTTGTTTTGACTTAATATCGAAAAAGCACCCTAATTTTCAATCGAAAATTTTCACGTCAAAATACCTGCTTTTTAAAAAAGTCGGTGGGCTTTTTGTTCTTTGAAATCTGTACTTTCTTATGGTGTAAAAAAAATATACATTACTATGGTAAATGTTCTCAAAAAATGAAAAAAAAAAACGAAAAAAACTCGATCCCAAATTTTTTTTTTTAATCATTATGTACAATTTTACGCTATTTAATAAAATTTATACTTTAATTACTCGAAAAACGTAAAATTCCATGTTACATTGATAAACAAAAAATAGCAAGTCAAAATATACTACTATAATTAACAACCAAATAAGTTAATAAAGTTAATATTTAATAAGACATACAATATTTTTCGTAATAAAAAACCAAAAACTTGGTTATTTGAATTTTTCACATAAATTTTAAGGTTATGTAAAAAAAGTGTAAATACAAAAGTTGTAGATCTTTTTATTCCCTACAACTTTCCCATTTAACGCTTTTCCATAGGACTTGTAGTTTTGCCGGAAATCGAGATAAATCGTTTTCTCCCCTAAAAACTCACCCCCTTCCACTTCCCGACCTCGGATCGCCCGTAAATTATTTTTCCTTTCATTTTTATTATACTGTCATCCTTTTCCAATAGGTTTCATCCTACTATTATTTTTTTTGGTTTCAAAAATTATCGACCCTGGTCTAACTTGGTTATTGTGGATTATGATGAATGTTTAATATTTCGGATATCTAGTTTTTTGTGCTTTTGTATTGTGTAGTTAAGTGAGTTGTCTTCGTGCTATCAACCATACTGAAAACTTCTTCAAATTCTTGATTAAGGAATTGTGCTTGTAAATGTTGTTTTTGTACAGACGTGTGGAAAAACCAATTTTCTGCACGGATATCAGTGCGGAAAATTGATTTTTCTACATTTGGGCCAAATTTGCCGCCCCCTAAAATCTGCCGCCCTAGGCCTAATGGTAAATCCAGCACTGTGTAACATACTATTCATCCTTGTTTTAATATTGTAACACTATGTTATGTTATGTTATGCGTATAACATTTTGTCAAAATAAGCTAGTAATATTTCAAGTAGCTCAGAAATATACAGTGTGACCAGTAAACTCCGTATCATAGGGGATTATATTTATTCGAAATTTGACTTTGGCATTAAGTTCTGCTTCGATTGAGATGAAAATTAAGCAAAAAAATAGTAGTCACGTGATTCGCATTACCTGTCAAATTTAAATTTTTTTCAAAGAGTAATTCTAACGTAGGGTTATTTCTGATAGTATCAAAAAAGCTATAAGAAAAAGTTTTTTTAAATGCAGTTTCTAGTCCACATGCAAAATTTTAGCTGCATAAGATAATTTTGATTTTTTACCCATATTTTGTAAATTGCACCACTTTTGCAAAATAAGACTTAACGCAACCTACATAAATTTTCTTAGTTTTGACAATGATTTATTTCCGATACATTTTCTTTAAAGTTAGGCCATATTAAATGTGTGTTTTTCTACAAGATGAAAATTGGGCTATAGAAATTTGTACGCATGTGATGCAAAGTGCATTTGTTTTTGACCCTGTATAAGGTAACTTCATAAAATAAGTATTTTTGAAAACGTAGTTTGTGTCTGAAAGTACTACACCTTAATATTAAGACAAAAAAGAACACATTGTCATCAGTAAAGTGTTCATTAAGTGGAAAATCAATTTTAGTGGTGGGTACAAAATCAAAATTATCTTATGCATCTGATATTTTCCATCTGGGCTAGAAAATGCATTTAAAAAAACTTTTTCTAATAACTTTTTTTGATATTTTCAGAAATAACCCCACTTTTGAATTATTTTTGGAAAAAATTAAAATTTGACAGATAATGCGAATCACGTGACTACTATTTTTTTTCTTAACTTTCATCTCGATCGAACAGAACTTGATGCCAAAGTCAAAGTTCGAATAAAGTTATTAATAAAAAAAAAAGTCCCATATGATGCGGACTTTACTGGTCACACTGTATATATTTAAGATACTCGTTTAAAACATGAAAAAATACTTTAAGTACTGCATCAGTTGGGCTGGGAGCTATTTTGAACGATTCACTACCCCATATTAATTGTTCACCAGTGGCGTAGCGTGCAGGGGGCCAGGGGGGGCGACCGCCCCCCCGCCCTTTGAGCCCCTTTCCAAACGGCGCCCCCTTCCCACTATCCCAGTTCCCAGAGGCAAAAGTGTACAGTTGGCCATTTGGCAATATGGTAATATTTTAAATTTCATTAGCAGATCTTTTATTTTTGGTTGTTAAAATTTAAAATTATTTTATTTATTACTATTATTATTATTATTATTATTATTATTATTATTATTATTATTATTATTATTATTATTATTATTATTATTATTATTATTATTATTATTATTATTATTATTATTTAGTTCTTTGTTTCTGCTTATATTATAAGATGACCATTATCAGAAGAATATTGGCAAATATGATATTTGATATTTTGTGAAGCTCTCTTTCCTTTTGTTTTTAAAGTATTTTTATGGGTTTTAGAGTAAAGAAACAGATAAAATAAACCTGTTACCTATTATGGGATTCTATTTTATTTCCACTACTTGATTTAATTTATAATTTTGCCACGATGAATAATTTGTATTCTTTCAGTTATTTTGCTTTAACAATTAAAAATTGCTTGAAATCTCTAATTTACTAGAGACTAAATTTTATCTTTTTAAAAGTGTGTTATTGTCGCCAATGAGAATATATGCTCCTATTATTATGTAATATGCATAAAATATTTGATAGAGTTTTAACAAAATTCCCCCGACCATTATGACGAAACAAAAACTTTATTTCTCAGGCCAAAATTTACTAAAGAAACAAAATTATACATTAGCAGTGAGGCGCCCTTTGAAGGGCGTAGAAAAGGGGGTAAGAACCCCACCCCCTCCCCCAGGACCCATAATGAGCCATGAAAACGAAGAACTTTTTTTTTACTTTATCAATTTTTTTGTGATTTTCTTGAAAATCTTGTGTATTTTATATTTTTCCTACTTGAAAATCAGGCAACATCATTGAAAAAATGGCGTGCCACCCTAAAAATTTTCGCCTGCGGCGCTATTTTTTTTCCCTCTTTTAACCTATAAGGAAAATTTACGCCCTTACCTTTGAAACTTTTGCCCCCTCCGCCCCTTCAACCACGCTACGCCACTGTTGTTCACACCTGCTACCGATATCTATAAAATAGTAGCATTAATTACTTCGTTTAGTTTACACGGTTAAAGAGCTAAATGGGAGAAAGGATTTCAATGCATATTTTATTTTAATTCCTATCGGTAAAATACTCACTGTTTTTTCAATATTGCCATATTTAAAAATTCCATTCACTAATACTAATTTCGGCCATTTTTATTTTTTTCAACATTATCATTTACTTAAATAAAAATGATAATGGAAAAATACTTGTTTTAAAACCGACCAGAAAATATACACTTTCTAGACAATTTTTCGTCCAGAAAATAACGTTTTGTCGATCAAGACCGCAAAATTGACGTTAGAGACCGGAATAGTTATTTACGTTACAAGACCGGAAAACACTAATTTTCGGTTGCGTGACGTACCTACAATATTTTTTTTAAGATCGACACTTCGATATACAGGGTGTTTTGTAATTGAATGTCAATAATTAAGGGGGAGATTTTTGTGTTCATTTTAAAAAGAAAACTTCATATGAACGTATGTCCTAAACGTCTTTATTTTTGATATACAGGGTGGTAAAGTTTTCAAAAATTAATAGTTTTTTAATAATATCTGTAATACCACTTTAGATATTTTAATGAAATTTGGCAGACATGTACTATGTATCAAGATGCATTATTAACCGTACAACAATTTTTTTTATTTCCAGCAGTGGCGTTCGTATGGAATTTCACCTGCCTATTTTGGCAGACATTAATGTAACGCTACTGATTTCTCGTAAAAATAAATTTATTCCTAAAATCCGCAATTATTTCTAAACAAATTTGATCTCTTAAATTTTTTCAATCCGATGCACGGTTTTCGCTTAAAAAAAATAAAAACCTTTTCTCTGCATGATCATAACAATATCGTTAATATAACAATATCACCATGCACAGTAATAGATTTTATTTCTTAGATCAAGTTTGCTTAGAAATGAATAAGGATCTCAAAAATTATTATTGTAGTAGGCTGTGTCTGTAAGAGTTATTAATGCTGTTGTCAGGGCGGTTTTGTCATTATTTTGTTTGACAGTTTATCAATATTTAAATTCGGTTTTTCGTGTCTTATTAATTTCGTGTTTAAAATATCCGAGTATTGTTATTTTGAAAGATAATGGTCGGGTTTACTAATGAGGAGTTGGCAGATATGCATTACATGTATGGTTTGGCTGATGGCAGTTCGCCGGAAGCTAGGCGATTGTATCAAGAGCGGTTCCCTAATAGTCATACCAGATATAGGCGAACATTTGCAAATTTACATAGAAGGTTGACTGAAACAGGTACTTTGATGGCAAATAATTAATTAAAAGGATCCCATCGGACTGTAAGAACTCCAGAAATTGAAGAAGCAATTTTAAATTCTATTGATGAAAATCCTGAAATAAGTACTAGAAAAATTGGACATAATCTGAATATCTCGCAGTCCTGGTTTGGAAAATTTTGCACGATTTTTTATTGTACCCGTATCATATTCAGCGGGTCCAAGCGTTACTTCCCCGATACTTTCCCTTGCCTGTTAATTTTTGTCAGTGGTTTTTGGAGAAAATTGCACATAATCCCTTGTTTGACCATGAAATAATGTTTACAGATGAAGCTAACTTTTCCAGAAACGCAATCAGAAATTTTCACAATAACCATATTTGGGCCGACGAAAACCCCCACGTACTTGTAGAATGTAACCAGCAAGAACAGTTTTCGGTAAATGTCTGGGGTGGAATTGTTGGAAATTATTTAATTGGACCTTTTTTCCTGCCAGAAAGGCTAAATGGCCATAATTATCGCCGGTTTCTAGAGAAGGATTTGCCCATATTGCTAGAAGAAGTACCAATTTTAATAAGAAACAGAATATGGTTCATGCATGATGGTGCGCCCGCTCACTTTAGTGTTGTAGCAAGAGAATATTTAAATCAAACTTTTAATAACCGATGGGTTGGTCGTGGCGGACCTCAACCATGGTCAACTAGGTCCCCAGCTTTAAATAGTTTGGACTTTTTCTTATGGGGGCATCTTAAAAGTCTGGTTTACCGCACCCCAGTAAACACTTTAAAAGAGCTGACAGATCGTATAAGAGCTTCCTTCGATTTAATAAGAAATACTGAAGGTATACTTCAAAGAGTGCGCGACAATATGAGGAAAAGAGCTGAAGCGTGTATCCTTCAAGGTGGAGGGCATTTTCAACAACTTATCTAGTTTCTATGTATGTTCTTTTTTTTCACAAAGGTTGTTGTTGATTTATTAACAGACGATCCTTATTCATTTCTAAGCAAACTTGATCTAAGAAATAAAATCTATTTCTGTGCATGGTGATATTGTCATATTAACGATATTGTTATGATCATGCAGAGAAAAGGTTTTTATTTTTTTTAAGCGAAAACCGTGCATCGGATTGAAAAAATTCAAGAGATCAAATTTGTTTAGAAATGATTGTGGATGTTAGGAATAAATTTATTTTTACGAGAAATCAGTAGCATTACATTAATATCTGCCAAAATAGGCAGGTGAAATTCCGTACGAACGCCACTGTTGGAAATAAAAAAAATTGTTGTACGGTTAATAATGCATCTTGATACATAGTACATGTCTGCAAAATTTCATTAAAATATCTAAAGTGGTATTACAGATATTATTAAAAAACTATTTATTTTTGAAAACTTTACCACCCTGTATATCAAAAATAAAGACGTTTAGGACATACGTTCATATGAAGTTTTTTTTTTTAAATGAACACAAAAATCGCCCCCTTAATTATTGACATTCAATTACAAAACACCCTGTATGTACCGGGTGTCCCACTAAGAATAGCTCTCGGCCGTATCTCAGAAAGGGTTAGTCGTATGGCTTGCGGAAAAAAATTTTTTTAGTAAAAGTGGCCATGAGAAATTGCTGGAAATTATTTTTAAGTTCCTCATTTCGCCGCAAGAGGGCACAATTAATTTTTTTTTTTAAATCCAAATTTCTCCGAAAATTCCCATATTAAGGTATAACTCTGATTACATCATCGAAAAGCTTAGACAATTCTGCATCATTTTGGTTTAAGGCTCGTTGGCGTACCGACCTTGATAAGAGTGGGGGAAGCTATTGAATGTGTAAACATTAAAATCGCTGTAACTTCTAAATGACTTATCCGATTTTACTAAATTTAAGCTTGTTTGGAAGGGAAAGGTAAGTAACTTTAATTGCCGTATCCAATGATACACGATAGTTTCTAATAAAATTGCTAGAGGGCGCAATTTGTAATAATAACAGTTTTTTCGATTTTATCCCGGAAATTTAAATCATACGGTCTCACTATGACATCATAATCGGAAAGTAGATGAAATTTGCAAGAAAAGATGATTAGTCTGCAGCTCGATATATTTGTTCGTTACAGAGTTATTGCCAAAACAATAATTTTTAATACAAATTGCGCCCTCTAGCAATTTTATTAGAAACTATCGTATACCATTGGATACGACAATTAAAGGTACTTCCAAACAAGCTTAAATTTAGTAAAATCGGACAAGTCGTTTAGAAGTTACAGCGATTTTAATGCTTAGACTTTCACTTGATAAGAGTGGGAGAAGCTATTGAAAGTGTAAACATTAAAATCGCTGTAACTTCTAAACGACTTATCCGATTTTACTAAATTTAAGCTTGTTTGGAAGTACCTTCAATTGTCGTATCCAATGGTACACTATAGTTTCTAATAAAATTGCTAGAGGGCGCTATTTGTATTAATAATTATTACTTTGGCGATAACTCTGAAACGAACAAGGATATCGAACAGCGGTCTTCACATTTTTCTTGCAAATTTCATCTACTTTTCGATTATGATGTCATAGTTATACCGTATGATTTGAATTTTCGGGATAAAATCGAAAAAACTGTTATTATACAAATTGCGCCCTCTAGCAATTTTATTAAACACTATCGTGTACTGTTGGATACGGCGATTGAATATACTTACCTTTCCCTTCCAAACAAGCTTAAATTTAGTAAAATCGGATAAGTCGCTTAGAAGTTACAGCGATTTTAATGTTTACACATTCAATAGCTTCCCCCACTCTTATCAAGGTCGGTACGCCAATGAGCCTCAAACCAAAATGATGCAGAATTTATTATTCTTTCTAATGATGTAACTAGAAGTATACCATAATATAAGAATTTTCGGAGAAATTTAGAATTAAAAAAAAAATTTCGATTGTGCCCTCTTGCGGCGAAATGAGGAACTTAAAAATAATTTCCAGCAATTTCTCATGGCCACTTTTACTAAAAAAAAAATTTCCGCAAGCCATACGACTAACCCTTTCTGAGATACGGCCGAGAGCTATTCTTAGTGGGACACCCGGTACTTACATTAAATTATTTTATATTATTTTTAAATGCGTCGTATGACTTCTCGTAACGGGCTTTTGATTTTACTGGCAATATATCGTAAGTCGCTTTCCTTGCTGCTTCCAAAATTTCTTCTGAAATCTTATTTTCCGTGTGGGATAATTCAAAATCTGAATTCATATTGTTAAATTTGCGAACTCGCGAAACAAGTTTGACATAAACAACAAATTAAAAATCAATGAACTGTCACTCGACAATACTTCGAAATGTCGTTGTCATAGTAACGAAATCGAGGTAGCTTGTATTATCAAAGAGCGATTGGAAAAACAAAAAACAGGGACCGGAAACATATTTTCCGGTCTCTAACGTCACTTTTCCAGTCGAACAAACCCGATCGGAAAAAGGTTATTTTCTAGACGAAAAATTGTCCAGAAAGTGTATATTTTCTGGTCGGTTTTAAAAAAAGATTTTTCCGGTCACTGTTTTTTGTTTTTCCAATTGTTCTTTGATAATACAAGCTACCTTGATTTCGTTACTATGACAACAACATTTCGATGTTTATGTCAAACTTGTTTCGCGAGTGCGGAAATTTAACAATATGAATTCAGATTTTGAATTATCCGACACAGAAAATGAGATTTCAGAAGAAATTTTGGAAGCAGCAAGGAAAGCGACTTACGATATATTGCCAGTAAAATCAAAAGCCCGTTACGAAAAGTCATACGACGCATTTAAAAATAATATAAAATAAAATAATTTAATGTAAGTATATCGAAGTGTCGGTCTTTAAAAAAATATTGTACATCACGCAACCGAAAATTAGTGTTCGCAGGTCTCTCCAAGCTTCCAGGACTCGCCTACGGCTCGCCCTGGAAATGCTTGTCTCGACCTGAAAGACACAACTTTCCGGTCTTGTAACGTAAATTACTATTGCCAAGCTGTGACCGGATGGTTCCTCAAACCTTTAGACTGTAAAAAATTAATACGAATTGGGGCTTTTATAAATTGTTTTAGTTTTCGTACGGGTAAATTAAATTGTTCGAAGGTACAGACTTATAATCAGGCAAAACAAAATATTCAGAATTGAAAATCTACAAAAAAAACTGTATCCCATGTTTTAATTTTTTGCAATAACGCAACACTTTTTTTTTGCTCTTTTTTACTATTTTATTAAGAGCTAAAGATTATTTTCATTTTGTTCTAAACAAAAATAATGACCATGATTTTCAACTTTCCAAAAATTGTCTCTTGGACAACCATCAATTATTCTTTGACATAATTCTTCCAGAGAAGCCGGCTGGGTTTTGTGAACTAGTAATTTAATGTAACCTTATCCCATAAAAGTAAGTCCATAGGGGTAAAATCAGATGATCTTGGCGGCCACTCAATTGTCCCTCTTCTGTCAATTCACTGGTTTGGACATTTTTTTATTTTTAATGTTTGTCCATTTAGTTTAAATAGTTCGTCTGCGGCACTATTTCTCAAGATATCTGGAGTTTAAGGTGGCAACCACAGCTTTAGGAAGGTGAATTTTTGTTGTTGTAACGAACTAATCATCTTTGCATTGCTTTTTTATGTTTTTTATAAATTAATTGTTTTTTTTGTAATTTACTTTGCTGTACTCGTGTATATCTTCCTAGAACTATTTGTTCTAAGATTAACTCTTAAAAACGTCTATACTAAAGTCAATGTTTTTGTTGAGTCACTGACAGTAGATTTCATAAAGAGAGCAGAGAGTTGTGCGAAATTAGATGAAACACTTTTCTCTCACGTCGCAAAACCCGCTGCTCTTTATATGAAAGCGATATGTCACTGACAAAAATTTTAGACTCGTAGTATGGGTATACTAAATAATAAAAAGGTCAATTGTCATTATTTTTAATAGATATTTCGATGATGACGCGTGAAACCTCCTCCTCTAGAAAAATATTAGGAACAAACCATTGTCAATAATTTTCTAGTTTTGGATAGTGAATAACACAATTCAACAATAATTGATCTCTGTTAATACCGCATAAGTCGAAACCACATAATAAAAAAGTTTAGTATTCGATATTGGAGAATGTAAATTCTTGATGCGCATGATTTTTAAACAAGATTTCGATGTTGTCGCATACGGTGAACGAGTTAATTTTTTTAAATACGAACTCTCTTTTCTTGAAAACCATGGGGAAGTATTTTTACTAAAGTAAAGGATGACCCAGATATAAGTAAACAGTCCTTATAATATGAAATTAAATTATGGGATGTAATATACAGGATCCTGCTTCTTACCTTCCGTCTTCTATAGTTCACTTATTAATTAAGTTAGTATTTTGATATTTTGCAGAATTTACCCGTATCCTAGGAAAATTTGTTTGTTTATACCGAGTGTCCCAAAAAAGTGCAAAATCATAAATGATATATTTTTTTAATTACATACCATATATTTTCTTACTTATTTGGATGCCCCTTATAGCTACCTACATATCCCTAAAATTTTATTGAAATCAGTTCTCGAATATAGGCGAAAAAAAATAAAAATTAAAAAAAGCACCACTGGTTTTAAAAATTTATAAAAAAATTAACATAAAGCAACGTTACTAAAATTATGCAAGGTACTTATTAAATAAGGACTAACAGTCTCGTTAACCAAGTTTAATTATTACGATTTGTACAGGGTGTCCAAAGTGTAGTGTCAAACTTTAAAGCAATTTATTTTTCTTATTTTAAAGTAGAATCGCTGTATATTTTTATATCATTCAATACAGAATTAAAAATCAAACATTTTTCTAATTACAATCCCATCTCAATTTCTAAAGCATGAAGACGTATTTCCAGAGAACTCATTTTATCAACAATTCAGTCATTATTATAAATTATGAATTAAAATTCTTACATGGAAATCTCATGTAGATCATGTCGCGAATAAGTGCGGTATACTGCTTATTTTGCCATATTTCAGCTTTAACAATTACTAGATAGAAACGCACTGATAAATGTGTACTATTCGCTAGTCTATTGTCATCTTAATTATAATATCACTTTTTGGGGCAACTCAGTTGAGTCCAACAGAATATTCTTAGCCCAGAAACGAATATTTCGCCTAATCTATGGTCTAAGGGTCACTGATAGTTCTGCCCTCCTTAGAGAAAACGTCCTAACTAACAATTTGACAAAAGTTAGATAATTGACATTTTATAAATTCAATTTATGCCGTTCACGTTTTGAGCAAAATGTTGATTATTACTTTGTCATGAGATTAGTTTATGAATTAGTTATTTAGTGCAAGAAGAGAGAAAAGTGAATGTTTATTGGATTTGGATATATTAGGAAAAAATTACACTTAGGACGTTTTAACTATGTAACGCCTGATAAATAACGAAACAAATATTTTAATTTGTATAATAATATATAATTGTATAATATATTGTAATAATATTTTATTTTGCATGACAGATCGAATTTATTTTAGGTTAGGTTATTATGCCCAATTGCCTAGTTTCTTTACAGCGTTAAAAAGTAACTAAACAAGGATCCTCAGTTAAACCGTCCTAACTGTTGACTTAGGACGTTTTATTCTTGTAAATCATAGATAGGACGTTAGGACGTTTTGTGTTTGGATAGTCATTATTTCTGAACATAGGACAATAAATTTAAGTAATTCTGGCTAGAATAAAGTAAAGCTAGGACGTTCTTACTTGGGGAAATAGATAAATATGATATAGCCCTACAAATCTATGCAGAAAAGCCAAAAATGAAAAAAATGTATTTAGGACGTTTTATCTAAGGAGGGCAGAGTTGTAGACCAGTTTTCATTGATAATGGGATCATGACATTCCCCTGTATTTATATTTTTAGACTGTTGATGTATGTAAAAATGAACGAAAAAAAATTTGTATCAAACTCTTATTTTCATGATTATCCAACCAGAAATGCCAGTAAATTGTCAATAGTCAAACATAACCTTACAAAATTCGGACGGTCACCTGATTATGCAGGTACAATTTTATACAATAAATTACCAATCAAAATAAGACTACTAAATGTAAAAATATTTAAACTAAAATAAAGCAATTTCTGATTGGTAAAGGTTACTACTCAGTCTCAGAATTTTAAAATGATACCATTATACTCTAGAGTACATGAAACCAAACTAATAATTATACATGACGTGTAGGTACATCCACCTTTGATGGCTGCTTCGGCTAGTACGAAATAAAGATTTTGATTTTGATTAAAATATCGAAGGTGGCTTTGAAAAATAATTTATTAACATTAAAATTTATTAAAGTAAAATCATAAATAAAGTAACATTTCTAAAATTACAAACTAGGCTTTATTATTAAAATTGTTATGTTCGATATATCTTCCGTTCTCTTAGAGACACAACCGAAAACGAATATGAGATGACCTTTCTTCTCCTCGTAATGGGTCGGTTGTAATGTTGTGAAATGCGTTTAGGATTCTTTGCTGCATATTTTCTGGTATGGTTGAACGATTTCCTTAATATAGTTCCATAAACAGAAATCTAATTTAGTTAAGTCGGGTGATCGGAGCGGCCACTTACGTGGTCCTCCTCTTTCAATCCACCTACTTGGGAAAGTTTCGTTAAGATGGTCCCTAACTTGTAATGAATAATGTGCTGGGGCTTCATCGTGTTGTAGCCACATTCCTTTCCTCACAGCCATTGATAAATATTGACATAAAATTAACAATTGATTTTGCAAAAAATTTAGATACAAATTGCAGTTAAAAAGTGAGGGAAAATAAGATGTTTACCAATAAGCCCCCCCCCCCCCCCCTATACACACACTTGATGAAACCGGAAATGATAATTGTAAAACGGTTCTTCCGCTTACTTCCACGTCATCAGCGACTACTTGTTGACTAACTAAAGGATTTTTCGTAAGAGATAATAGCACAGCCAACTGATTTTCCTAAGTTCCAACTTGTCTATTTCTCACTGATTTTGTATAGATTATATTCCTCGTTTGTACCGACCTCCCTGATCTGTTTTGCAGGCTCCTTATGTCTGGATGTTGTCGTTTCGGGATAACGTTGTGCGTAAACTCGGCTTGCCAAGAAAGATCTTTTCGCATGTTCCTAATATGAAAATCATATTATGTAGGAGCTAACCTTGAATGTATTCCATGACAAAAAATAATGTAAAATATAACAGCTTAAATAATTAATAACAAACTAACAATGTTTAAATTTTTAGATTACTAAAGTTAAAATAGGCTCCTGTTACTTTAATAAACTTTAATGCCAATAAATTGTTTTTCAAAGCTACCTTCGATATTTATTCATAATAATGACTGTTGGAATAGTTGATAAAATGAGTTTTCTGCAAATAAGTCTTGATGCGTTAGAAATATAGATTGGGTTGTAATTGGGCAAACGTTTGCTATTTAATTCTGCATCGAATAATATAAAAATATTCAGCGATGTTAATTTATAATAAGAAAAATAAATTGCTTTAAAGTTTGCAAATTTCGGGCGCCGTTGGAAATCTCCTTGAAATTTACCGTTTTTCTTCAATATTTCAAATGAAACCATATGATAAATTTTACATAGCGAAAATAACAACTAAAATTGGAAGAAGTCAGTGAAAACCGCAAGTTGTTATCTCTTTTCTAGACAAAGATATTATCAAAACATTCTGAAAATAGATAAATTTGAATATCGATATTTAAATTAATAATATAGTAAGGAGATTATGTAACTGTCAAGGAGTTTTAACTATTTGTTACTCATAAAACATAGTTTTTAGGTTTTGTCACTTTTAAAATAAATATAATATGTCAATTATTAATAATATGACCGAGTGGAACTATAATTAGGGCTGGTACTTTCAGTCCTGATTAACTCAATTGATACGTAGTTACTTTAATATGACGTTTGGAATAGGTCAGGGTGACAGGGAAATAAATAAGTGTTGACGTATTCCAAACGTCATATTAAAGTAACCATGTATCAATTGAGTTAATCAGGACTGAAAGTACCAGCCCTTACTATACTATATTAATATACTGCCATGGTTAATAAATAATATAGGTAGGCTTTGAAACAAAATTGTAAAACAAACAAGTAGGCTTTCCCGCCAAAACTCCGGTTGTAATTCTTGAACTCCTTGAAATTTATGGTTTTTCTTCAAAATTTCAAATGAAACCATATGACGAATTTTACCACGTATCAATTGAGTTAATCAGGACTGAAAGTACCAGCCCTAATTATAGTTCCACTCGGTCATATTATTAATAATTGACATATTATATTTATTTTAAAAGTGACAAAACCTAAAAGCTATGTTTTATGAGTAACAAATAGTTATATAATCTCCTTACTATATTATTAATTTAAATATCGATATTCAAATTTATCTATTTTCAGAATATTTTGATAATATCTTTGTTTAAAAAAGAGATAACAAACAACTTGCGGTTTTCACTGACTTCTTCCAATTTTAGTTGTAATTTTCACTATGTAAAATTTATTATATGGTTTCATTAGAAATATTGAAGAAAAACGGTATATTTCAAGGAGATTTCCAACTGCGCCCTCTAGCGACTACCGCAGAAACTAAAATTATATGTATTATAATGCAAATGATAAAACAATTGAATCTCTTTTAAGCGAGACTAAATTTGATAATTTCCGTTGACCCTAACCGAAGTTGCTTAATTTTCTCCCATAAAATGTTTGACCTCCCCCCACCCCTCTATTTGAGGATTTGGAGCAATAAATGTTAAACGAAAGTTGTTCACAACTTTGGCAAGTTTACAACCCATATATTTTTAATAGGGCTTAACTAGGCATATTACGAAGAAACGTTCGCTTTCTTAGTTGAGCATTAGCATTACGCCCTCTAGCGGCCACCTGAGAAACTTAAAAGTAATTTCCAGCAATTTCTCTTGACCACTTTACTGATCTTTCCGAAAGTTGTACGATTAATGGTTTCCGAGATAAAGCCGACGTCCTCGCTGATTTGACCACCCGGTACAGTTCGTATTAATCAAAGTTGGTTAATGAGACTGTTATTTATTAGGTACTTTGCATAATTTTATTAACGGGGCATTATATTTACTTGTTTATTAATTTTTAAAACCAGTGGTGTAGGACTGCTTTTTTAGTTTTTTTTTCGCCTATTTTCCATTACCGATTTCAATAAAATTTTAAAATTAGGGGACCGACGGGCAAAACGGGGTACTTAAGCCTTAAAATGTCAATATAAAAGAAACTATAAATTTTAAGAAACTCAAAATAAGGCAACAATCCTGTTGTAGTATTGCCTATTTATTCATAATATTTTAACTTAAACAAAAGTAAACGTATACGATAAAACAGGAAAATAACACAACTATGTAACTTACCCCATTATGCCCGTCGTGTAGGGCAAAATGGGGTAGTATAGTTAAGATGAAAAAACATTACTGACAATGCTCACAAACGAGTACTGCTTCGTCGTCTTTATCTTCTACCCCTGCACATGAATTATGAGCCTAGTTGTGGCAACCGAAACAACATATCCAACCCTCCGGGGAAATTGAATAAAAGTCGCCGCAGTACAAACAGTCGATGTCACTTACTTCGCCTTCCGAATCCGATTCTACTTTTTTAGCTTTGTGTAATTTGAATTTTTTAGTAGTCTTTGATTGGCTTTGAACATCTGCTATTTTCTTTTTACAGATTTTACCTTCATCGATTTACCTTTTTTCTGAGCCTGTTCTAACTCTGTTTTATAGGGTGATGAGGTTAGGATGGCTGTTTTTCCTCTTTTTCTTGAAGCACTTTTCTTGGTTTGATTAACTTGAGGGTTTGGTAAGATAGCTTTGGGGCTGACAAACTCAAAACTAGTGTCGCTCTCTTTCGACGTTCCTGGTTGCGGCTCAGGATATGTATACCCCATTTTGCCCGACAATCCCCATTTTGCCCGATAAGCAAATTTTGAGGTTAGTGCTTGTTTTTTAAACTAAAAATGTGTGTTTTATAAAATATAATAACAAAGAAAGATGGTAAAAAATATACACTTTTAGTTGTCAATAATATTATTTTATTATAAATTGATTTAATATTACTTACTCTGAATTTAATCTGTTAAAATATTATAACTTTGTATATTGAAAACGCACATGTGCTCACCAAAACAGTTCAGTAGCAACTGAGGTCCTCAATCGTATGACAGAGAACGGACCCAAACGTGATGACAAAATTCCGAAGGCGTAGTATAGATGGAGCGACTGGGTTAGAATAAAAGAAGGGTACCCCGTTTTAGGCGCCTACCCCGTTTTGCCCGTTGGTCCCCTATGTAGGTAGGTAGGTAGGTAATAATTTCCTGCAATGCGCCCTAGGATACAGGTAAAGTCTTAAAATATCAAAATCCTAACTTAATTAATAAGTGAGCAATTGAAGACAGGAGGTGAGGTGCTGAAACCTGTATGTGATAAATTGAAAATATAGAAGGAAAAGTTAACGTCAAAGTTAATAAGATATCTGAGAGGGGAAGGAGGTAGCTGCCCCTCTCGAATAATATCTGGGAGGAACAAGGGGGTAGCTGCTCCTCTCGGATAATATCTGGGAGGCACAGGGGGTAGCTGACAGATAACAGAAATCTAACCTAATAAATAATAAATCATTTGCAACAACGATTACAAAACGGCATTTGTTGTAGGAAAAACAATAAAATCTGCAAAACGCAAGTTGGAGAAGGTAGGTTTAACTTTATTTCTTAAGTAACATATTTCATAATTGAGAGTTTCCAGTTTTTCACTCAAATGTGGAGTCGACGGCTAGGTATTCCCAATCCCAAAATCAGAATCTACAAAACAACATACAGAAGCTGAATTCAAATAATGTTATCGGTCTACATTTTCTTGGACCAGAGCAAACACACTTATTTTACCAGACCTTTATAAAAAAAATCTGTCCATTTTCCAAATTTTTAACGGTATTTTGTCTTTCTTTTCTGAACGCAATGACATGACAGTTTTAAAAATGCAAACTGCGCAAATCTTCACCTAAAAATTCGCTTCTAATCATTGAATTAGTGATAGTTAGAAACCGACCCTTAACCAACAATCTGGCTTGTGCGAATTCCGGATTTTCTGGCAGCGGTTTAGGATTTATCGTATGCATTTAAACACACGCTTTCGCGGCCCAAATTTTCCTCGTTGTAATGGTTTGGCTGAAAAAGCTATATCAATTTCAAAAAATATATTAAAAACATCGTTAGAAGGAGGAAAATACATTGAAGTAGCTTTACTAAATTATAGAAATATGCCATTGAAACATATGGATTATTCTCCTTCTCAACTTTTAAATAGTCGTTGTATTACCTCTTGATAAATGCTAGGTTTTAGCTAAGAGCTTTTATTTTTTAGATATTTTTTACATACAAAGATGACAGGTAATGACTGCTATTTGGTAACAACTGGTTAACTAATCCTAGCTTTTGCTAGCTCCAAGTTTTACTAATTGATTTATGATTTATTTGTTATTTTCTTTAACAAATTCATGAACGACACGTTTTCTTAACTTTTACTGCTCTTTGTCATTGTCTATTTTCTTGCGTGTTTGACATATATTAGCAAATTAACCCCCCATACATCAGCGGATAACTTAACGAAGTTAATATGGCATGAGCCAAATACGCCGATAAAACTTCACGTGTATGCGGCGAGCCGAGTTTCATCGGACCCTGTAATATCTGCCACGGATGAAATCAGCCGGTTTTAACCCGTCAGTAAATTCGCTAGGTTAATTTGGGAAGCGTATCATGTCGTCCAACTTGGTTTGAGGTTAAATTAAAATATTAATAATAATAATAATAATAATAATAATAATAATAATAATAATAATAACAAATAATGTCTGCCGATTCACGTTACTTGTCAAGATAATTTATTTTCAAATGTACTTCCACCATACTTAACAAATGTCTGAAGGTATCATTATCCATCCTTAAATTGTTACGGAAATCATTTAACTCGTCTTGTTAAAGTTCTTTCAAGAGTAACTTATGACTCAGTTCATCTTTACGAGAAATCCATTTTTTTACCCACTTGCTCCGTTTCTTTGATTTTTGTTTATTGGCAATAAATATACACGCTATGGCACTGTTTATAGCGCGTCTTCTACGATTGGTATTCATTTTTAAAACTCACCGAGTAAAAATAAATCCGAGTCGATCTAAAACCACTGGTTAAATCTTTCAGAAATTCCAAAAAATCGCGAGCCAAGCCAAAACTGTTATAAAACGTTAAGTTTTGTTCTATTAACGAGAAGATTTAATCAGGCGAATCTAATCGGGTTATTCAGTCGGCGAGCCAAATTCGGCTGCCCAAAAATGACGAGAGTTTTGGTACGTGCCGAGCATAGCTCGCAGACCAAATCCGAACGGATCAAATCGGTCCAACTTACATATTGGTGTATGGGGGGCTAATGATTTCTATCTTGACACTTATTGGCCCAAGTTTTGTTGTAGGCTGGACATTTTCTCACCTGATGTTTATAACCACATCTTTTGCATTCTATTATCTGATTTCCTTGCTTTACGGGAAATCCTGATGACTTCGTTAACTCTCATTTTGCAGGACCTTTAGCTTGGCTTTTGCTTACTTCCACAGCACGACAAAGATTTGTTGCTTTTACTAATGTCAAGCTTGATTCACGTAAAAATCATTCTTGTGATCTAATTCTTTTCACCCTGTAGACTTTATAGCTTTTCTTAAATTAGTCACAAAATTATCAAAACTTTGACCTTCTTGTTGGACGATGCTGTTAAACTTAAATCTCTCAAATATAGCATGTTTTTTTTGGTACACAGTATTCTTTAAACTTTTGTTTATTAAGTTCAAGAGTTTTTATTTCAGTATCAGAGAAAATGAATGTGTTTTATAAGTCTATTTCCTTATCACCAATTAAATTTACAAATATGGCAATTTTTTTCTCGGATTTTTTTTTGAGATCTGCCGCTGTTTAAAACAAATTAAATGTCTGTTTAACCCTACTCCAATTATCTGATATTCCTCCATCCAAAAATAGTGGCTCAGGAAGTTTAAACAAATTCTCCATTCTAGCACGATATCTTCCAAACCAGTTTAATAGTCTTCTAGTGACTTCTGTGTTATATTGCCTACCTGACAAGATATAATAGCTCTTGATAAATATTAGGTTTTAGCTTCTTAAGATCTTTTATTTTTTAGATGTTATTGATATATAAAGATGACAACTAGCGACTGCTATTTTGTAACGACTGGTAACTAAATAACTAATCCTAGCTTACTATTGGAAAATAATAATATCATGCGTCGTCAGTTTGCTGACGGCTTCTATCTGCTGTACGAACAAAGCTATTATATTAACTATACCAGCGAAAATTCCTCTTTGGCCACCTGTTTTAATGTAAAGGTGACTGACATAAAATTGACACTTTTACTAGGTTAACCTTACGACTGTTAATATAAAGTAATAAAATTCAAAATTTTGAAATGGACACCAGAAAAGTTATAGCCCATTGTGAAGTATGCAGGCGATCGTTTGAAATAGGAGAACTTCTGCAAAGTAGTGGTAACGATTTTTACTGCAGAGACTGTTTTAAAAGAAATTTTTGTTCTGGTAAGTTTTTATTTAAAACATAATATACTTTTTGATAGGTCCAGTAATTTATAAAAGTACCCCATAGGTCTTAATATCAGTCAGTTATTATAAAATTTGGTAATTTTCTATTAAAACACACTCACACTCAAAAAGTTTATCGTCTTTCCAATACATATCCACATAAGAGTTACCTGGTGCATGCAGCAGCCCAGTAGCCCTGGCAAGCCAGGAGAGGAGGGGGGCTAAGACCTCCGTGAGCTGGTAATTTTCTATTAAAACACACTCACACTCACACTCACACTCATACTCACACTCACACTCAAAAAGTTTATCATATTTCCAATACTTATCCACATAAGAGTTACCTGGTGCATGCAGCAGCCCAGTAGCCATGGCAAGCCAGGAGAGGAGGGGGGCTAAGACCTCCGTGAGCTGGTAATTTTCTATTAAAACACACTCACACTCAAAAAGTTTATCATCTTTCCAATACTTATCCACATAAGAGTTACCTGGTGCATGCAGCCGACCTGTAGCCATGGCAAGCCAGGAGAGGAGGGGGCTAAGACCTCCGTGAGCTGGTCTGAGCCCCCCAAAAGCTATACCGCTTTCAAATGTATCTTAAAAATATTTATTTTGTGGCCTATGTAATATAGTAGAGTTCTACTTTACTTTATTTATTGTAATGTTTTCGTTAGCCCTTCAATGGAGGAACTTTTTTTAAGAGATGTAAGTAATATTACCTATCTAAAAGAAAAGAGAGTTCCTAACCTACTTAACTATTTATTTTTTTGTTAATAGAGTAAAGAGTAGATTTCAGTATACATTATTTCTCCGGCAGCATTATGCCACAACGGCTAACGGGATTTGGAGTATTTTAAAAATGTTGAGATAACCGTTAGCCGAATGGGTACCAATCTAGAACCAGTACTTTCTAAAGACGAATCTTTTTAAAGAAATAATTTTAAAATAAATGTTTATCCCAAAAAGGTAGCTTATTAACTCCCCAATCCATAAAAATGTTCATAGGGTTAAGATCGGGCGGTCTAGGTGGCCACTCTGTAGCCCCTCATCTATCTACTCGCAATAATTTCTGCCCAAACATGACATTTTTTATTACACTGGATGTGATTTTATATAAACCAATTAAGGTTTTCCTGCGCCCAGTAACAGTAGTTTTATCTGTTGACTTGACCATTTATATAAGAAAAAGTAGCTTCTTCTGAAACACAAACTCCTTGGACATCTATTGCATTATCGTCGGTTAACTCAAACATTAGTTTACAAAATTGCTCTCGCCCATCAGGATAATATTCCAATAACTCTTCGACAAATACCGGTTCGTCAGGACAAAAATGCGAGTGTCGTAGTTAAGTCCAAGTTGTGTGGTACAAAACTGTGAGAATCTTCCTGCAATAATACTAGTTTAACCTTTTAACTTTTTCTCCTCGGGTATACCAGGATGACCACTTTTAGAATTATCTTTAACAGTACGGGAAGTTATCCACGTTACTGCTACCCTAGTTACAATCAATGAACGAATAAATGAATGATTCGCCTATTTATTATTAAAGAGATCATGGACTTCTCTATGATCTACATAATCAAAATTTATATGTATTCGTCTTCAGCAATGCGCATATTGGATGTAGTATTAACAACACACATATATTGAAATTCAATCAACAATAATTTATTTGACTTTACTGCTTTATTTATACTTTCTGAATTAGAAACATTTTTTTTTATCATACTTTCATGGAGTTGCTTTTTTCAATAGCTTCGTTCGTATAGTAGACAGAAACCGTCAGGAAACTGACGACGTATGTGCATGTGGTTAAAATGCATTCGCACACGGTAAATTCCAAACCGCTGCCACGAAATCCGGCGTTCGCAGAAGCTGAATTGTTGGTTGTGGATCGGTTTCTGTCAAAATAATTCATTCATTAGAAGCAAATTTTTAGGTGAACTTGAGCAAAGACAAAATTCCATTGGAAACTTGGAAAATAGGCAGAATTTTTTTATGAAGGTCTAGTAAAATAAGTGGGTTTGCTCTGGTCCAAGAAAATGCCGACCTATAATTTGTTTTATTTCCTGTGTGTTGTTTTGTAGAATCTGATTTTGGGATTGGGAATAACTAGCCGTCGACTCCGCATTTCAGTGAAAAACTACCGTGCGAGCAAAAATTATTTGTATCAAAGAGGGCTTGGATTAAAAAACGTAGGGCTTGGTTTAGATCACAATGATATGGGGACGATATATCTAACCAAATCTAGGTTAAAATTTTGTCAAATTCATATTATGACCTGATATGCCAAACTAATGAGTAATAAAATAAGTAGACAAATACAAATTTGTTTTTGTTGTTTACAAAATTAACAAAGTAAGAATATACAGAAAGAAAAAAAAATAATTACATAAATTGCTGAAATTGGCCACCGCCATGCTCCAAGCATAAATTCATACGTCTCTTCATATTTTCAAAAGTGTTGACCAGCATCTCTGGAGAAATGTTACCACATTCTTGGATAATCCTTTCTTGTAATTGTTCCAAATTTGCAACTGGTGTTTTAAAAATAGTGTTCTTTAAATGAGGAAAAATGAAGTAATCCATAACCGTTAAACAAGGTGATCTAGGTGGGAATTAATTCAATGTCTGATCGAAAACTGATCAATCTGTCGTCGAAAAAAGTGCGTAAGTAGTTAATAGTTTCGGCGGCTGTATGGGCGGTTGCACCGTCCTGTTGAAAATATCCAAAACGTAGTTCGTCGTCAACAAATGGATTTAAAATATTGTCTCTATACCGCTGTGCTGTAACTGTGTACATGGAAAAAAATAGGATCAACAATTCTTCTTCGGGAAGCAGCTAACCAGACACCAATTTTTCGAGGATGCAATGTGGACTCTACAAAAAAATGGGGATTTTCACTACTCCACATGCGTGTATTCTGAGAATTCACATAACCGGAGAGGTGGAACCAAGCTTCATCCGAAAAAAATATCAGGTCTAATAAATCATTTCTTTCCAATAAATTTTGAGTAAACCATTGAGAGTTATTCCTGCGTCTTTCAAAATCTGCGGCTTGTATTTCTTGAAATATTTGCACTTTATAAGGAAATTAATTTAGCTGCTTCTTAAGAATAGTCCTGCATGTTCAGTAAGATCTTCTTACTTCTTGGGATTTGTTGGCGTATTTTGCATTATTTCACAAACGTTTGCAACAAGTTCTTCTGTTCTTACAGATGGTCCCCCTGATCCTTTCTTGTGTTGTATAGAACCTATTTCCCTAAACACATCCCCGGTTCTTTTCAGGGAATGATAAAAATCCCCAGCAATAAGAGCAGCGTTAGAAAAATGTTCGTGAAAATCGTCCATGCACAAACCCGGATTGTATTGCCACTCACCATTTACTCTAACCCCGTTTCGAAAATACGCTTCAACCATAAATGTTTTGTGCTGTTCCGTAAAGCACATTGTGTGAATTGTTCAAGAAATTGGAAAAATTAGCGAATAATCAAATTACTTGTAACGACTGTCAAAGATGACGGAATAACTGATTGATTGTTAATTCAGGTAGCTACTGACACCCAACAGGTATTAAGCTCTACGGCTAAGCATTACGTCCTCAGATGCAAGGCCCTCTTTGATGCAAATAATTTTTGCTCGCATGGTATGAACAAAGCTATAGATTTTTCTTGGGTAAGAAAAATTGACTTGTTTATTAAAATTGTATTTGTTATTATTATTCTGAAAATATGTAAATATGAAGATACATTAAAATTTACTTTAAGTAAACGGTCGTTAATTAACCAAAACTAATACGTTTTAAATGTGGCAAACCTAGCCAAATTTCCGCAGAACCAACTTTGCATGAAGAATACCAGAAAACAATGGGCCAGTGTTTCTTCTTTTGGAAAAGATATTAATTAGATGAACAATTAAAAAGTATACATATAATTGGAATAGAGAGTAACAGTAATTGTGTGATGAAAAAATTAACGGCAATTAGTAAATGTCGAGAAAAATAAACCAATTTATTATAACTATAGTCTATACCGTAAATTTTTTATCAAAATTTAAAACCCCAAATAATTGGCACTGTTGTGAGAAAAAATCATATTCAAATATTTTATTAAACAAATTTTAAATGCACACAAATGAGCTTGTACTTATACAGGGTGTCTTTAAAAGAAAAGTGCTACCACGAATTCCTGAGGCTTAAATATGACGATCTAACTAAAACTTACCTCAGTGCAAAAGCGGATGATCTTGGAGATACAGTCTTGTTGAATAATGAAGTACTTTTAATACAGCAATTTTGTTAAGAAATAAATTGTATCTTCTCAATGCGAAGCATTTTGTTCCCAGTAAAGCGCTTTCTTGACAATTACGAAAGCGGAACAGCGTCCCCAAAAACAGATTGTATACGTTAGAACCTATAATCCGCAAAACGTTGGTGGGAGTTCGAAGCGATCGGCAATCGCCGCGCGCCGTATTATTAGTTTTAACGTATTTGTTGCGCAGGTTACATCGTTGTTCGGAGTCTTCTATAGCTGTCCTGTCTGAATTTGAATTTTATTGATGGTACCAATACCTGTTTCAATTAATTTATTTTTACTTTGTATTTAAGTTTTTTTAAACTTTGCCTGTCGTATAAAGCAATAGAAGATTGTTATTTCGCACAACCCATCATTAGTATTGGACTTTATAATCTATGGACGAATTTTATCATCTCAGTAAACCATGTTGCTTAATATGCCGTGCGAGCAAAAATTATTTGCATCACAGAGGGCCTTGCATCTAAGGACGTAATGCTTAGCCGTAGAGCTTAATACCTGTTGGGTGTCACAAACTACCTGAATTAACAATTAATCAGTTATTCCGTCATCTTGGACAGTCGTTACAAGTAATTTGATTCATCGCTAATTTTTCCAATTTCTTGAGCAATTTACACAACATGTGCATGGACGATTTTCACGAACATTTTCCTAACGTTGCTGGGGATTTTATCATTGCCTGAAAAGAACCGTGGCTGTATTTAGGGAAACAGGTTCTATACAACACAAAAAAGGAGCAGGAAGACCATCTGTAAGAACTTGTTGCAAACGTTCGTCAAATAATGCAAAATACGCCAACAAATTGTATAAGACGCCTGTCCCAAGAAGTGGGAAGATCTTATGGAACATGCAGCACTATTCCTATTATTATTATTATTATCATTATTATTATATTCTTACTTTGTTAATTTTGTAAACAACAAAAATAAATTTGTATTTGTATACTTATTTTATTACTCATTAGTTTGGCGTATCATGTCATAATATTATGAATTTGACAAAATTTTAACCTAGATTTGGTTAGATATTATATCGTCCCCGTTTTTAAATTTTTGAGAACCACAGTGCTTATTTTTAGTGGTAAGTATATGCTTTATTAACCGAAGCAACCAAATTATATCATGATTAATGTCAATTTTCAGTACAACTGCCAGTCGGAACTAACACAGTATATAAAACCAGATTACACCCCCAATAGAACTTTATAATTACTGTGAGTATTTAGAGCAATAGTAGATGATAATAAAATATCCTATGGTAGCATTAACTCCTATTTTCCAGTGGCTAAATTACCGTGATATTATCACTACACAACGGTTTAGCAATTTTCGTTGTCTTACAGTAGGAAAGCGCGTTACTGTCACATATAGTATTAAACAAGAAGTTTAAATTTAAAAAAATCGATTTGAACAGTTTTGTACTATATTTTTCATCAATCCTTTATATTCATCCAATTACTTGATATGATATTCTCTGAATGGTCTTCATTAAGTTTAGATTAACTTTCCTTTACGCTACTCGTAAAGATGAATACTGGCGACAATAAAAGTGAAATTATTTTCCAAAATAAGTGAAATGATTACTTTAAGCAAGTAAATTATACAACATATGGTGTTATGTTTGTGGCATAATAAGATCTTCGTAAGAACAGTAGGTAACTCCACGCATACATACATACATACCGCATACGGTTGGTATGAAAATCATTATTTTACTGGCAGTTTTGTACCTTTAAGTAATAAATTCACTACTCACAGGTTCACACCAAAACAATTTAATTTTATTACTCACTTGTATTGAAACCAATCAAATTATCATAAATAAAACCAAAATGTCGCAGCAACCTAATTACAATAATAAAATAATTTCTTGAATCAAAATTACATACATTTCTAGTTAACTAATGTCACTGAAAAAATTGACCGGAGCTGTCTTATTTTTTCTCTTCACGGGGAAACATACAGGGTGTCCAAAAAAAGAAGGTCAATTCATTAACCATATATTTCTTGATTAAAAATAATACGATTTTTATGCCATTTTGCATTTATTTTGTGACAATATACAGAGTGTCAAAGTTTGAAATTAAAAACTGATTTTTTTGAATTATTCGAGTATTTTATAAGATATTAATTTCAAATTTTCTACATTGCTTCAGCATAAAGAGTTACATCTTTTGAAAATAGCTAAATAAAACACAATTATCAAATAATCAAAATAGGAGGGGGGGTCCAGTACTTGCTGCCCACCCCTATTCTTTAGTATATATGCGCTAGTGACCTTAGAACTATATTTTTTCAGGTAATCATTTTTTGGTAATTTTTTGTCTCTTAAAAAGTGACTTCCGAACAATATTTTTGTAGTAATAATTTATCTTTGATTATTTTTTGTCTGTCAGGATACAAGACACATATAACTTTGCAATAGGTGACAATACCGAAAGCAAAGGACTAACCAAAAATAATGTTAGGACAGTGGCGTACAGATAAAAACCTGTAGTACCTACTAATCCAGGTAAATTATTTTATTTTATTTTCCTTTTAAGAACTTACTATTGCTAATATTCTTTACATAACAGTAAAAGGCCACTGTAATCACTTGTTTTTAAGATAATAATCTATTATTACTTATTAAATAAATTTGAAACATCGTGACAAGACAATAAATATTAAAAGCATATTAATTTCATAAAATTATATGAATACGTTAGTAACAAGTGGATATAGTCGGATCTGGTCTTATCGTGCGGGTCATACGATTCAAGAAAGACATACTCTTAGTTTTTGTTTTCTTTACTTGCGTTTAATTTTACCCTCTAAATAAAATACGTAAGATAATTTTGACATGAAAGACAAGGATATGTATTTTATTTTCAGCGGATCACAAAAGTTTGTACCTGCCACCTTAGTTGATTTAAAGATGTCAGTTTTGTGACTTTGACAGTTTGTGACAAAATTAAACAATTTTCTGGGTTTGTCGGGATGTTAACATAATACCCAAGAATACTAAAAAGTGTAAACGAAGAAAGCCAAAGACTGAGGATTTAAGCGAAAATATTAAAATGGGAGTTCGAAATGTGATTTACGATTTATACAAATCAAAAATCAATGTAACTCTTCCAGTTTTACAAAAAACATTAAAAATTCGCGGTGTTTTGGAAATTGGACTTGAAGCGTTATCAAAATTAATAAAAAATTTAGGTTTTCGCTATAAAAAAGACTGTAACCGAAGATTTTTATGTGAGCAGCCACAGATAGTGAGTCAGCGTGTTCAGTTTAAAAAAAAATATACGGACAATTACAAATCGAAATTTAGAAAAGTGGTATTTTTAGACGAACCGTGGATATTTTCGAATGGAAGTGGTTCAAAATCTTGGCAAGATGAGTCTGTTAAAACTGTTAAAAGGAAAAAGGGGTGCGGTACGGGAAAGCGTTTTATTGTTTTGCATGTCGGTTCTGCAACAGGATATGTTGCAGGTGCGAGTTTAATGTTTTCTTCAACATCAAAAAGTGCTGACTACTCAGACCAAGCACTATGGTCTGAGGCTGACTATCATGATAATATGAATTGCGAAATGTTTGAAAAATGGTTAAAAGTTCAATTGATACCAAATTTCGATGCTCCGTCTTTAATTGTATTAGATAATGCATCATATCATTCAAGAATTTTAAATAAACAGCCTACTTCATCTTGGAGGAAAAGTGATATTTATGAGTGGCTGAAAAAACACAACCAAAATCCTTTACCAAATATGCTTAAATCGGAACTCCAATCAATAGCAAAGTCTCTTAAAAAACCCAAAATATACGCGGTAGATGAAATACTGCGTGAATATGGTCATGAGGTTCTACGACTGCCGCCATATCATTGCCAGTTTAACGCAATAGAATTAATATGGGCTGGTGCAAAGTCTTATTATAAAAAACATGTAGGTGATGGTCTTAAATTCGACCCAGTACAAATAGTTTGGCAAGATTCGTTAGATCATATTACACAAGAGTACTGGAAGAAATCGGTGGAACATACAGAAATATTATTAAGGGATTGGTGGGATCGAGAACAAGTACTAGATGTCGAAGTAGCGCCAATGATAATTGCTCCATTCGAGGACGACTCAGACGACGGGGACTTTTCAGATTTTATAAGGGAATGAGAGTTTTTAGGCTATAATTATAAACAGTGTTTTTCGTTTACATTTTTTAGTATTCTTGGGTATTATATTATGCTTTTTTTTCATGCACATTATTCTGCATAGTCCTTAAACTAATTCCCAGTGTTTTCATTACGATTTCCTGCATATTGGTTTGCGAATTTCCACTTTTTCTTTCATTATCGAAATAGTTTATCAGACTAAATGCCATTGTATTTTTAGGTTTTAGTAGTAAAATTGTTAAAATAAATTCCACTGTTTATTATTGTCGTTTTTAATTAAAGGGTATTAAGTAGGTATATAATTAACGATTATATAATTTTTTTGTAACTTTTTCAACTTCCCTGTACATAATTTTTACAAAACTAATAATATTAGGTATATGTGGCTATCTTCGCGATAGCTAAAATAATGAAACTATTTTTCCTTCCTTCGGTATATTTGTAAATAATCTCACAACATTTTGATAGCCTCTGTGTTGTCTGATTTGACGCATATGATCAGTGACCTTTGGACCCGCACGTTAAGACCAGATCTGACTTATAGCAGTTCAGGTTGAAACCACATATTTTTTAAAGGTTAAGATTTTCTTTAATAAAGATAGCTTGTATGTGTAGTCAAAAAAATGAAAGTCATATCTAGCAATCTCTTTAGATTTTTTAAAAATTTTTTGTTTGTTTTCCGTTACTGACGTATTCGTATAAAGATATTTATTATCTAGCTATGATGTTTCAAATTTATTTAATAAGTAATAGTAGATTATTATCTTAAGAATGAGTAATAACAGTTTGCTTTTACTGTTGTATGAAGAATATTAGCAATAGTCAGTTCTTAGAACGGAAATGAAATGATTTGATTTAACTGGTTTTTATCTGTACGCCACTATCCTTACATTATTTTGTGGCTAGTCGTTTGCTTTCGGTGTTGTTAAAGTCTATACGATGTCAGTTGAGACAAACAAAAAAAATTAAATTTGGCTAAAATCGGCATCTCCTTTGGGAAACATGGGCGGCGGTAGAAATTTAAAAATGTTTTACTAACTTATATATTGTATTTTTAAAGAAATTTATCACAATTTTAATCAATTCCAACTATAAACTATCTGATGTATTTATAAACTGAATATAAGATGACGGTTAATTTTTTTGATTTTTATGGTTTTCTTTATAATTTATGTCATTATAAATTCATATATAAATAGGAAAATAGGTAGGTATTTAGGGTTTATACACAGTGTTTATGCAATAGGTAAAGTGTTTCTCAGGTCAATTTAATGACATAAAAATGTATGAAACTCCTAATAGGCGCCCCAAACAAATAATTAAAATGCAGGGTATTGTTTTAAATTGTTAATATGATAATAATATTATAAATAAAGCAACTTTAATACGTAACACGTTTTAAACAAACATTATTGATTTAAAATGCAGTGACAATTTAATTGTTTTTTTTGTCGATGAGAATCTTCAAAAGACTGACCCCCTGTGGTAATACTAACAGAGAAGTGTCAGATTCAACCCCCTGTGGTGGGGCCGCCTACCGACTAAACTCACCGTGTTCCTGCGGTTTCCGCATTATAGGCGTATAAACCCTCAGACCACTCGGTTTGGTGTTTCCGCTCTGCACAGGCGTGCTTTTTTTGCGGCTAACGAGGAGAATCTACTTACAGACACATGTGTACTCCACTTTCCGGGTACAGCCAGAGCAAAGGGCCCCCACCGGAGGAAGCACAGACGTAGTGTCGGGTTGACATTTATCCTGAGGGGGCAACTGCCGACCGACTAAACTCCCCGCGTTCAGTGATATGTGGTTTCGGGCTGGATAGCCTATTAACACATTATTGGTTTTAAACGCTCGTATGGCTCGAGTCCATACTCAGTTGATTTTAAAACCCTCCCATATTTTCGCATACAAATATGGAGGTTGACTGAAAAATGTAAAAACAATTTTGAAATTTTGTATGGAATCCGTATGTGAGAAGACTGGCATAATTTTTGTGATGCACCTAATAGGTATTCCGTGCGTATGCAAAATAAAAATTAAAAATACCCAAATTGTCCGTTTCGTTATCACTAGTATCAAAAGGCCGCCAAAATGCCATTGTAATTGTCTAATTAAAACTCGATACTAAAATACACTACAACAAACACACACAAAATTATCACTAATCACTAATGCAAATATAAGAAAACATCAACAACAATTTTCCCCATTCGACACAGCACTGTATTAAAAATCATACGATACGCATTCCATGGAAATGATCTAAATATCGAACTAAAGTATTTCTAACCAACCAAATTCGCAACTGACAAATCAAATTTGCGGAATATAACTCCGCCCACAATTTTTAATGACAGACTCGTCAAGTCCACGTTGACTATCTTCGAGCATCTGTACAGGGAGCGATCAATACAAATTTGGTTATATTTGTATTGTAGTTTCAATGTGTGATGCAGTAAATTGATCGTACCCCCAATATTTATGTTGTCTCAACTGACTTCGTATAGACTTTACCTATTGCAAAGTTTCACTTAATTATATCTTGTATCCCTGGTAGTACCACAACAGCTGACTTAATTTAGCATTTAAAAATTAGGAGATTTGAGTAAGCCGCGTTGGCATCAGTTAAGGACCCATACTTTTCAAATAATCTTCAAAACGCATCATTTGATCGAAATTTTATAAGAAACAAAAATTAATCAAAAATAAATTATTACTACAAATATGTAGTTTGAAAGTCACTGGCGCACGTACTAAGAAATAAGGGATGTCAGCGGGCACTGAACCCCCCCCCCCCCCATTTTAAATATTTGACAATTGTTTTTTAATTTGTTTACCTCCACTCTTTATGCTGAAGCAATGTACCAAATTTGAAATTAATAGCTTAGTAAACGCTGGAATTTATTTTTAATTTCAAACTTTGACGCCCTTGTACATTGAACATGAGGGTCAAAAATTAAAATTATAAAAGGACTTTTATTTTTTCTCAAGGAATATATGGTTAATGAATTAACCTCATTTTTCCGGACACCCCGTATGTCTTCAGAAAGCAAATGATGGGTAGGAATTTTGATTTTTGATAATGTGGCTTTATGTATACAGGGTGACAATTTAAAAACTTGAAATGACCATATCTTAGGAACGAAAAACTGAAGAAAAAAACGCAAAAAACAGTTTCTATAAAACAAAGGGAGAACAAAAACAAGCGTATTATCCCACCCTTATCTGCAATCCCTTGGACAGGGTGAGATACACCTATAAAATCTTAAATAGAAAGGGGGGTCTAGTGGAAGAAGAGGTCCTGTTCAATGGCCACCTAGATCCCCGGACCTAACACCTCTTGACTTCTTTTTGTGGGGTCACCTAAAATCTGTGGTTTTTAAAACGCAACCTGAGTCACTAGAGCAACTTCAGCATAAAATAGTTCAGGAATGCCGTGCTATATCCAGAGAAACATTTGCAAATGTACGTGAAGAATTTGAAAGTAGGCTTTATTATTGTCTTTAAAAGAACGAAAACCATTTTGAACATTTAATTAAATAATAATAAAAAATTTCAAAATTGTGTTTTCATTTATTGTTTTCCTTTATAAACAGAGAAGAATTTCCTGAAATGTGCTTTCTATGGTACCATTGGAAAGCATTTTTCAAGAGCTTCAAAATGATGTATCACTCGACCCTCCTTTCTATTTAAGATTTTAGGGGTGTATCTCACCCTGTCCAAGGGGTTGCAGATAAGGGTGGGATAATACGCTTGTTTTTGTTCCCCCTTCGTTTTATAGAAATTTTTGCGTTTTTTTCTTCAGTTTTTCGTTCCCAAGATATGGCCATTTCAAGTTTTTAAATTGTCACCCTGTATAAAGCATATAAAAATGGTGCCAAATGCTAGAGTCATACAACCTCTATTCTTATAAATTTGGCGCACAGTATAATATATTCTTACAATTTAAAATTAAATTATTTAATACCTATTAAGTAAGGTAATATAATGTTAATTACGTACAACCATTCATGCTCTTAAAGAAAGTGTGTAAATATTTGAAGATGAGTATTTTAAATCTTTGTTTTGATGAAATGTAATTTTACATTATTTCCATGTAATATACTGGGTGTCTCCGATTAAAGTAGCCCACATACTACGGCTTTATTGGTAGCTTTGGTCGACGAACCGCTCGATAAACAAAATGGCGAACGCGAGACAGCAGTTTTGTCATAGACATTTACCTTTAGCTGCGTACAGCTTGTCTCTGAGCAAATAAAAGTTACCTTTTATGGGTGAAAAAATACGTTCCGATGCCTTCCCTCCCAGCAGGATTGGGCATGCGCACAAACCTCTTGTCATCGGCCTGTCCTAGGTGTAACCCACTCACTTTTAACTTATTACCTATCACCTATCCATTCAAAGAAAATAATTCCTAAGATCGTCTAATTAAGTATACGAGCATAAATTACTGAATAGTTCGAAAATGAAAGTCAAATCTAAAAATCCATTACCTGGGAAAGATAATTAAGGATGCGCCTATCCACGTTTAAAATAAAGTAAACCGTCTGGCCTATAGTTACTGGGAGCAATGAAATGCAACAAATGGGTTTATTGTACATGCAGTAATGACAATTTTATTGCTGGTTACTAAATTGACAATAATATTGATGATTCTGATGCTTTGAAATGGCAAATTTAAGTATTAAGTATTTTTATTTTAAACCTGGTAAGTACTTTACTTTCATTTCATGCATTATAATAATATGCGACATCAATGATTGTAAAAATCAACTTACTTAAAGTCTGTTCAATGCCCGCTGACCGTTACGTCACCACTAGTGCTAGCTAATCTTTCCAATATTCGTGAACTAGGTGAGATAGTAAATTTGCGTCAATAATAAATTTCGTATAATTTTACCAGTCAAAAAAGTTTAATTGTCATTTTGGACTGTAACATTTATAATCAACATTATTTTAAAAATATCACGGTATGATGAAAAAGAACAAGCTTTAATTTTAAAATTATTTGATTATTTTCAAAGATAAAGTGATGCCGGAAAGACTATTTTCCCTTTAACGCAGTTTACGAGGTAAGTAGAGATAATAAAGCAGGAATTGTGAAAATATAAATTCTATACAGGATACAGGGTGTCCCAGATAAGAATGCACTCTACAGGGATCTCGTAATCCTGTAACGTCATATTTTCAAATTTAAAAAATTCCGAATGCTTCCGAAGATACTAGGATAAAACCGAATTTTCGCGATTTCGTTTTAATTGATTCTATTTGAAGAGACATGTCAAAATAAATTGAATATTCTCATTGCCACTTTTTCTTCGCTACAAGATGGTTTATTTATATTTTTGATCCGACGTTTCGTTTAGTCAACCATCGTCAACTTTGTTATTTTAAATAGTCGGAAAATTTTATTTTATGCTTAATAAATTCTACGTTTTATTCTTAATCTAACGGTGTATCAAATTTATTATTTGTTAAATTTGTAATTAGTTCGATCGTTACTTGATGAAGGTCCATATTAAATAAATACGTAAAAGAAACAACATTAAAGTTTCAAATCTTCACAAAATTAGTTTATTTTTATATTAAAAATAAAAATAAAAACATGATATGTTTCGTAGCACTGCTACTTCGTCAGATGTCGAAATGGAAATGACAAACAAAGTTGTAGGTGTAGAGGCATTTACCTGCTAAGTTAATTATCTAAATATTCCTTACCTTACGGGTTTTGGAAAAAACTGAGTAATAAAGTATACTTATAAATACTGAACATTAGGAATAAAAATGGTTGGAAACTACAATATTTCAAAACAAATTTAATAAGGGTGAGTTGTTAAATTGATCGTTTAAACTTTTGCCTGCTTTTTTAATTTTGTTAATTTCTAGAGATTCCAATAAAGACAACTTTTTGCTTTTATTATCGACATGTAAAATTTTAAAATTATCCTCAAAATTAACAAAATTAAAAAAGCAGGCAAAATTTTAAACGATCAATTAGATGTTAACAATTCACCCTTATTAAATTTGTTTTGAAATATTGTAGTTTCCAACCATTTTTATTCCTATTGTTCAGTATTTATAAGTATTCTTTATTACTCGATTTTTTCCAAAACCCGTAAGATTAGGAATATTTAGATAATTAACTTAGCAGGTAAATGCCTCTACACCTACTACTTTGTTTGTCATTTCCATTTCGACATCTGACGAAGTAGCAGTGCTACGAAACATGTCATGTTTTTATTTTTATTTTTAATAATATAAAAGTTAACTAATTTTGTGAAGGTTTGAAACCTTAATGTTCTTTCTTTTACGTATTTATTTATTATTTATTAGACGTTTCGATATAGAAAAACACATCATCAATGAAAATAGGCACATTATCGAAAATATTTTTGTTTTTATTGTTGTACTTAAACACTAGTAGGATTTTAAAACATTTTTTTAAAAGAAACTTATAACAAAACATAATATCTAATAAAAATTATCTGAAAAATGCAACAAGTAATAATTAATTTTAATTATTAAATACAATTATTTTTTATTTTTAAAAAATGCATGATAATATTCAAACATAACGTACCTACCACTTAAATTCGGCATCATATTATGGGTGGCTATGGAATTGATTGACGTTCGCAATTGTTTAAATAGTTTCTAAAGATCTGTCACTTGGTTACAGATTTTTAACTGTTGCATTGTGCAGTAATGGTACATTATTCTAACGAAAAAAAATTTGACATGATTTGCTGTTACATCGAGAGCCATAAGAATTGTGCGCAAGCAGAGATACAATATTTTCAAAAATATCCCGAACGGCGTCAACCAAATCGATCCATTTTTAAGAGGCTAGTTACAAATTTAAAAGATAATGGCGCGTTTGAAAAACCTGTGTTCCATCCTCGGTTCCATCGCAATAAAAAATTATTACCCTGAACCTTTTATAAGTTTCTTTTAATAAGGTGCCTATTTTCATTGATGATGTGTTTTTCTATATCGAAACGTCTAATAAATAATAAGTTTGATACACCGTTAGATTTAAAATAAAACGTAGAATTTATTAAGCATAAAATAAAATTTTCCTACTATTTAACATAACAAAGTTGATGATGGTTGTGACTAAACGAAATGTCGGATTAAAAATATAAATAAAAAATCTTGTAAGGGAGAAAAAGTGGCAATGAGAATGTTAAATTTATTTTGACATGTCTCTTCAAATAGAATCATAAATCAATTAAAACGAAATCGCGAAAATTCGGTTTTATCCGAAAATCTTCGGAAGCATTCGGAATTTTTTAAATTTGAAAACATGGCGTTACAGGATTTAGTTATGCGCAACTTTTCTCTAATTTAACCATCTCTGTATCTCCTATGGTTTACGAGATCCATGTAGAGTACATTCTAATCTGGAACACCCTGTATAATACCTATCTGTTTTAGAGAGTTGACGATGCTTTGTGTTCAACAATCCAACGAATTAAGACAAAAGCGAAAGAGGATGTTGTTTTTGTTGTTGTTTATGTTGATTTTAAGAATCGCAATAATGTAGCTATTTTGTCATCCCTTGGTCGATAATTTCACGAAATTCGTGAACATACCATAAGAGAGCGTATTTTTAGGATGTATAGAGCAGGTAAACACGTTTCCATTCGCTCAATACATCTAACCCTTAAAAATATTGATGGTGCTGTGTTGAAATATCCAGTGGTTCATTAATGGACTGTTTTAAAAAAAATTTAATGGCGTAAATGTACGGCGATTTGTAATAGAGCAACCCGATACAGCCCAAAAACAAGTTGAATATTTAAGATAATTTAAGAATAACGGCAACTCTCAATTTCCCTTAAAATCTGGATATGCAATAAAGGTGCTTTTAGGCGATGTTGGCAAGATGAAACTCTTCATAGAGTTAAAAAAATCATCAGAGGGTAATTGTAGGGTAATTCCGGTAGAGATGCCGATTGACCATATTTCCGAACGTACTTATCTGCAAGACATAAGTTACGCGAATACGGATTTACGTGTCAGTGCCTATCGAAGTCTGTAGACGGCATATATTGTGCAATTTCCAATAATTTTTAATTTAACTGAGATTTTCAATTTCTGCCAACTAAAAAGTTTTTCGGAGTATAAGGTTAGTGTACTGTACTTACTTTATAAATGTTCTAGTATAAAATTTGCATGAATATAGTGAAACAGCAAAGAATGAGGTTATACCTCTGCGTATTTGCGTCATCTTTATCCCAGTTACAAATGTTCAGGGGCATTTGGCACCTCTCCCGAAAATTCGGGAGAGATGCCGATTTTTAGTAGGGTGTTACGGCTAACGTAAAAAAATATTTTAATTTTAGAAATGCCGAGCAAATATGAAAGAAAGTGTCCTAATAGGGGTAAATGGACCGAAGAAGCTTTAAAAGCTGCTCTGCAAAGTATAGCAGAAGGTATGGATGTAAACGAAGCTGCTAGAGTTTTTGAAATTCCACCAAGAACTTTAAAACGCAGATTTGCATCCGGCAGCAGTGGCTGCATGAGGGGTGTACGAAATACCAAAATACATGCGAATTCTGTGTCAAATTATTATTAAAAAGAAAAAGGTGTAGAGGCATTCTCCCGTAATATTAGGTAGAGATGCCGGTTTACAGAGTGTGCGAAAATGTTTTTTTATTGTTTGTTGCATTTAGTTTCAAGAATAATACTTAAGTGTTTTGTTTAAATAATAAATATTACATCCGATAGCCTTAGTTTCATTACTTAATGATTATTGTGAAATTAAGAAAGAAAATGTGAAAAATCGTCATCTCTCCCGGAATTAACCTATATTATTCTACATGTTGGTTGAGAAAATGGATTTGTGAATAACGCAAGTTTGATATTCAAGTCTGGCCTGAATCTGGTGATTATCATGATTCGATGAATAGTGAAAATTTTAAGAAAGGGTGTGAAGAAGTAGTGTTACCAAACTTGGAAGGACCGTCGCTTATTATCATGAATAAGGCCACCTATCATTCTGGGCTATATAAAAAAATTCCAAATACAAGTTGCTCAAAGAGATTACTTATTGCATGATTAGATCAAAGAAAAATGCCGGTTTCACCAGATGCAATGAAGAATCAGATCTGGATAATACTAAAGCAGCATATTCCACCGAAACGTTACAAGTAATCTGGAAATCTCTATTTATTTTATTTTTTAATTATTTTTATTTTATTTTAATAGGTTGAACAAACTAGCATTGCAACTTGGACATCGAGTTCTAAGACTTCCTCCATTTTATTGCCACTTTAATCCTATTGAAATGTTTTGGTCGGAATGTAAGCGCTATTATGATGCAATAATAATTTCCATGCATCCTGTAACAAATAATGCAGTTTTGAGTCTGTGGAATGAAGCCATAGAAAATATAACAGTGGAAAAATGAAAAAAAAATTATGTAACACACAATAATAAAATTATAAAGGATGCGTGGGAACGTGAAAGATTTATCGATGCTTCAGATACTCTTCCCTTTATTATTACCTTGGACGAATCTGATGATGATGACCTTACGGAGATGAGTTATTTTAATTATTAAAAAACCGTATTTTGTTGTGTTGTCATTTTTTATTATATTTTTTCTTTATGATTTTGTAAATAAGATGAAAATATTTGAAACAAAATTTACAGCCTGGTGCACTAGAGATGCACTAAACAGAAAATATAGGATTCAATTTTAAATTTTATAAATGAGTTTTATTTTTTTTTTTATAAATTTAAATTATTTAAAAATTTGATAGGTACTGATTTTCGAAAGAAAAAATGTTCATCCTATTTTTACCCTAAATAAACTTATTGCTTATTTCTGACTTTATTAACGGTATAAAAAGAATAATCAAAAATTTGAAAAATCGCGCTTGTATTTTACTTGCTCACATGCGCCCAACTTTATGTAGATCAAGTCTAAGAAAAATCATAACCGCCGGTAAGTCAAACTGACTGAATTAATTTACGACGTACCGCAAATATGGAGAATATGACGTAACGATCAGCGGTCATTGAACAGACTTTACCTAGTTTGTTATAGTAATTATTTCCATAACACCTATTTAACTCCAAATAATATAACTATCCTTAGATTTGTGCATGTCTGCCGAACTTGCATATTATAATACCATCGGTAAACCACTGGGATCGGTTAAAGATAAGATAGTCAGAGCTAACAACGTGTAGCATCTCCAAGCAATTGCGACTTACTTATAACAGGAAAATAGCAGCATTATTACAACACAGCATACCTAAGAAATATCACTGCCGTACATTGCCTTTTCGGTTTCGGTAGACCTGCTGAATGTATTCAAATAATCAGGTAATGTCGTAAAACCACCTTTTTGGCAACCAAAAATGCTGTTTACAATAAGCTGTGCAGCTCCAAAAAGTTCTATTGGAGAGAAAACGACTCCCTTAACAAGCTCCGCCCACTTGTCAAAGCAATTTGAAAGAATTTGAAAAAACGTGTTGTCAGCGTAAGTTGGAAGAAGACATTCAACACATCTCCACGCTCGTAAGAAAATTGACCAGCAGTGAAAACCACGTGACGTCACTCAAGAAAGAAAAAGTTCCCGGAAAGCAAAAAACAAACCGACGGCTAACTTAGAAAAAAGATTCGACGTACTGATGTACTGTTACGAAAATTTGATTTTCGCACCGTAAGAATCTCCACGACTTTTAAAGTCGCAACGTGGGGGATTTTCACATTTCAGGCTTCGACGATTTAGCAGGACCACATATAGCTACAACCCCCCCGGGTTACGCGAATCGTCAGCATCCCTTGATAGAGATTTAAAATTGATAGGTATCATACTTATATTATAAGGATGTGGTCCTTATGTTTTTCTCTGGAAATTACACTCAAGTTCCTTATTTCGCCGCAAGGGGCACAATTGAAAATTGGTTTTTAAAATTTTAAATTTCTCCGAAAATTCCCATATTAAGGTATAACTCTGATTATATCATTGGAAAGCTTAGACAATTCTGCATTATTTTGGTTTAAGGCTCGTTGGCGTATCGACCTTGATAAGAGTGGGGGAAGCTATTGAATGTGTAAACATTAAAATCGCCGTAACTTCGAAATGACTAATCCGATATTATTAAATTTAAGCTTGTTTGGAAGGGAAAGTTAAGTTCCTTCAATCGTCGTATCCAATGGTACACGATAGTTTCTAATAAAATTGCTAGAGGGCGCAATTTGTAATAATAACAGTTTTTTTGATTTTATCCCGAAAATTCAAATCATACTGTAAACCTATGACATCATAATCGGAAAGTAGATGGAATTCACAAGAAAAGATGTGAAAACCGTAGTTCGATCTCTTTGTTCGTTTCAGAGTTATTGCCAGAACAATAATTTTTAATACAAATTGCGCCCTCTAACAATTTTATTAGAAACTATTGTGTACCATTGGATACGACAATTATAGGTACTTCCAAACAAGCTTAAATTTAGTAAAATCGGATAAGTCGTTTAGAAGTTACAGCGATTTTAATGTTTACACTTTCAATAGTTTCTCCCACTCTTATCAAGTGAAGTGTAAACATTAAAATCGCTGTAACTTTTAAACAACTTATCCGATTTTAATAAATTTAAGCTTTTTTGGAAGGAAGAGGTAAGTACCTTTAATTGTCATATCCAATGGTACACAATAGTTTCTAATAAAATTGCTAAAGGGCGCAATTTGAATTAAAGTTATTGTTTTGGCAATAATTCTGAAACGAACAACAATATCGAACTGCGGTCTTTACATTTTTTCTTGCAAATTTAATCTACTTTTAGACCAGGGCTAAAGCCTTTGCAAATGGTAAAAAATGAAAGAAAATAATAGTAGAATGAAACCCATTGGAAAAGGAAGAGAATATAACAAAAATGAAAGAAAAAATAAATTACGGGCGATCCGAGGTCGGGAAGTGGGGGGCGGTGAGTTTTTAAGGTTAGAAAACGATTTATCTCGACTTTCGGCAAAACTACAAGTCCTATGGAAAAACGTTAAATGGCAAAGTTGTAGGTAATAAAATGATCTACAACTTTTGCATTCACACTTTTTTCACATAACCTCAAAATTTATGTGAAAAATTCAAATAACCAAGTTTTTAGTTTTTTATTTTTATCTTTTACAAAAAAAATTTTTTTTTTCACGAAATTTGGTGAAAACTTACCTTTTTATGTCCTAAACACACTGTAATTTTTTTGATTTAAAATATTTATTTTTTAACCTTATTTTGACTTAATATCGAAAAAGCACCCTAATTTTCAATCGAAAATTCTCACGTCAAAATATCTGCTTTTTTAAAAAAGTGGGTGGGCCTTTTGTTCGTTGAAATCTCTACTTTCTGATGGTGGAAAAAAATATATTACTATGGTAAATGTGATTAAATCTTTTTTAAATCCTACCTTTAATTATATTTAGAACAACTATTTTCGCATATTTTTTGCGATCTTTATATTTTATGGATTTGTAATTTTTTTGTTTATCACTGTAACATGGAATCCTACGTTTTTCGAGTAATTAAAGTATAAATTTTAATAAATAGCCCAAAACTGTAGATAGAGATTAAAAAAAAAATTTCCGATTCGATTTTTTTTTCGTTTCTTTGCATTTTTTGAGAATATTTACCATAGTAATGTATATTTTTTTACACCATCAGAAAGTAGAGATTTCAACGAACAAAAAGCCCACCGACTTTTTTTAGAAAGCAGATATTTTGACGTGAGAATTTTCGATTGAAAAATAGGGTGCTTTTTCGATATTAATTCGAAATAAGGTGAAAAAATAAATATTTTAAATCAAAAATATTACAGTGTGTTTGGGACATAAAAAGGTAAGTTTTCACCAAATTTCGTTTATAAAAAAAATTTTTTGTAAAAGATAAAAACAAAAAACCAAAAACTTGGTTATTTGAATTTTTCACATAAATTTTGAGGTTATGTGAAAAAAGTGCTAATATAAAAGTTGTAGATCTTTTTATTACCTATAATTTTGCTATTTAACGTTTTTCCATAGGACTTGTAGTTTTGCCGAAAATCGAGATAAATCGTTTTCTAACCTTAAAAACTCACCGCCCCCCACTTCCCGACCTCGGATCGCCCGTAATTTATTTTTCCTTTCATTTTTGTTATATTCTCTTCCTTTTCCAATGGGTTTCATCCTACTATTATTTTTTTTGGTTTCAAAAATTATCGACCCTGGTCTATTTCCGAATATGATGTCATAGTTATACCGTATGATTTGAATTTTCTGGATAAAATCAAAAAAACTGTTATTATTACAAATTGCGCCCTCTAGCAATTTTATTAAACACTATCGTGTACTGCTGGATACGACGATTTAAGGCACATACCTTTCCCTTCCAAGCAAGCTTAAATTTAGTAAAATCGGATAAGTCGTTTAAAAGTTACAGCGATTTTAATATTTACACATTCAATAGCTTCCCCCACTCTTATCAAGGTCGATACGCCAACAAGCCTTAAACCAAAATGATGCAGAATTGTCTAAGCTTTCCAACGATATAATCAGAGTTATACCTTAATATGGGAATTTTCGGAGAAATTTAAAATTTAAAAAACTAATTTTCAATTGTGCCCTCTTGCGGCGAAATGAGGAACTTGAACGTAATTTCCAGAATTTTCTCATGACCGCTTTACTCATAAAAAACTTTTTCCGAAAGCTGTACGATTAATGGTTTCCGAGATAAAGCCGACCTCCCTTATTAATGGGCCACCCTGTACATACATACATAATAAATTCTAATACTTATGTATATACTATGGAGGGCTTTAGGAAGGAGTCCGATCGAAAATGGCTGTATGGCTGTTCTTTAAATTTACGTCCCTGTTTAGTAGTTAGTTCGATGTTTCCCGGTCGCGGCGCAGTGATCGTCAAGTGTTTGACTTTTTACAGGTTTTGATAGACGTCAGCGGTATTTTTATCCAATAATTAATAAAATAAGCTTTATTAGATATAATATATACATATCTCAGCCTGTACCCAACAAACATGGATTGAGGGATTTTAAATGGGCCATTGATGGTATTGATGGTTTCTTGCTGTTGCAAATAAGCCAACTTTGGTCCATTTATTTTTTTTAATTGGCTGACCGTTATATTTTTGCCATTTAAAGAACATTAACAATTGAACGTTGGCAAAATTGTGATTTATTGCCGGCAAAGGAACTTAAATGGTTTAACGTTGGTAAAAAGTGAAGCCAACATGTATGACGTGTATTGTCGTTTCCCGGCTCCCGCTTTGGTTGGTTCGGACGGTTTGGTAGTTTGTTTAAGGTTAGGTGTTTGCGACGAACAACGGCGACGAACATGTATGGTGACGATATGTGCTGTTTATTTTAAATATATTTGTAATCGATCTAAACGGTAAGTTTTTATAGTGATAACAGTGATTGGGGAAGATATTAGTGAAAGCTTAGACAAAAAACAGCATGCTATATGTGTTTTTCTTTTAATTTACAGGTTTGGGTCGGTGAGATCATTCAGAGTTTTTAAAGCATGTCTCAACTCAAGAAACAAAAAAGTGAGTATTTCTATACTTTTTTCTTAATAATAGATATAATAATAATGCCATTACCAGAAACTAGAGGTATTTATAAAAAGTATGGTACTAGACATTCTACGAGATTTCTTAAACAAAATGTTAAGCGAATTGTTGACTCGGTTAAAACACAAGTTATCGCACCTCAATATTATATAAGTAATTTTATCTAAACCAAGCCCTACGAATTTCATTGCAGGCCTTCTTGGATGAAAATATTTTTTGCTCTCTCAGTATAAGTCTTTACTAGAACCTGTGTGTTCGGGTTTATTTATTTTTATCTATATTACACTACGTTTTACGTAAGTTTTTGGGGAGTAAATATTTCTTATAGATTTTAGAAAAGAGGTTCTGCGTCTTTAATTTTGTACAATGAATTGCAGATACACGGTAAGAAACAACCTTTTGGCCCACAATACTACGCAGCAAGAAATATATACTGTTATAAAGCAGTGGCTGAGGGGAGCTATAGACCGAGGAGGTGGTCGACAGCGAAGGCAGAAGGTAAAATTTCACTTTTTCTGTTACATATAAGAGGTGAGATTACAGAAGGCCCTGCAGGTCAACTTGCAGATGCAAGTTATTTAGAATATTGCCTTTTTAAATTACTGTGGCAATAAATAGTCTAATTTGCATTTGCAAGTTGACCTGCTTGACTGTAGTCAGTAGGAAGTTCGCAAGCGTTTATATATTTTAAACCACTGAAGGTAATAATAATTAGAAACTAATAGCAAAACTTCTCTAAATACTTCTATGAACCCTTTATATTTTTACAGTTAACTGATTAAATTACCTACACTTTGGGTTTAATTTAGCACCAAAAGTTAACTTATATTTTTGAACGCGTTTTAAGAAATTTTAAATTTATTAAAAAGACAGATATTGCACAAAACGATTGACAAAAAAATTTGACCGCAACAAGCACCCCTTCAGGGGATATATTATGTACCTACATGTAAAGTTTATTATTATTTTTGTTAAGCTTATTAACCAAGGCATAGTAAAAATGACGTTGTACAATTTATCCCAATATTTATTAAAAGGGAAATATGAATTGCTATTCAACTCTTAAAAGAGGCTATGACCTATGAGGTCTGGCCAAGTAAACGCCACCTAACTCATAGTAGGTAGTCTAAACTCCTTTTGAGCGGCTGCATTATGGTAATTTTATTTAATTTAATATATTGTAGTCACATATCATGTGTTTTTAATTAATACAACTAAATAAACTTACCTAATCAACATTATATTTAATGCACCTAGGTGTTACCACTTAGACTGTGTGTTTTTCGAGCTATTTTGATCAAGCCTTGTATATTGCTTTTTTTTTGCAGGAAAATGAGTAATGAATCAGGCGACGATATTCATGATTATTACCTTATGTTAATGTATAAAACTGTTTTTATAAATATAGAGGCTTGCTAATGTATAATATTGTTATTTAATTTTTTTGTTTAAAAGCCTCATCCTCTGGTTTACATTAAGAATTAAAACGTATTCGCCATTTCTTTTTTTGATCAATATTTCGTTACTTTTTCGTTTTATCCAAAAATTGGCTATATACATACCTAGGTTCAGAGCATAATTACCTGCAGTTAAAAGTTAAGAGTTTAATTTATAAACAAATAAAAGCACAAAAAGAAATATCGATAAATTTCACGAAATTTCGTTTTTTACTTTAATTCATCTATAAAAATGGCTACATATTAAAACTGTAGGTAATTGCTACCCTACTTTTTGGATAAGGGAAAAAGGATACGAAATATTGATCAAAAAATAAACTGGCGAATGCGCCACTAGCCTTAACTTTTAAAGGTTAAATACTGGAGCGCCATAATCAGATCTTAAGTGGCCTTACCAAGTAACTGTAACGTATCTTCATTGGTAAATGGACAACTAACCAGTGATGGCCCTACAGTATTAAGCCGCAAGTGTACCATTAATGGTTCTTTGGTGGACCACAAAAACACCTTAATCACGATCCTACTGATGGCCCATAAGGAAGCCAGCGGACATAATGTAGGTGGTCCATAAATGGTTGCTATTTAAATGCCCAACAGTTCAATTGTGGCAACTGTTTGCGTTTCCGTTAAGGGGCCATTTATTCATGTTTGTTGGGTAGAGGGTTTTAGTTAACTAAATTCAATAAAACAGTTGATTATCCCATAAGAACCCATGCATTTTACAGATTTAAAGGAACACATGCGCCCCTGACGGCCATTTTTAAAGCTGCTTTACCGATCCAAAACTTTGCCCGAAACCAATGTATTGCGATCGGACTCCTAACCTAAAGCCCTCCATAGTATATACATTAGTACCTTTATAATTTATATTCATAAATTTAAGAAAGAGTTATTTGGTACTTGTTTTAATTTTACAGTCTGTCGATTTTTGACCGCAATGTCCCTCCATCTGGTTTGCATTATTGATATTTGCGCCAAAAATAAAACCTATAATATGCTGAACAAAACATTTCTTAGAAATTTCGAATAATGCGGAGGCATAGCGATCATAGACAATTTACCTTTAGATAAGCAAACAATTATCACGAAAGTGGCAGTTTTATGGCCTCGCGCATGTAAACAAAGCTAGACACTATTAGCCATGCGCACTGCAACATTATCGCTTGACGAATGGAAAAATAGACAGGTCCGGACTTTAAAATTTAAATTCTTGCCAAAAAATTGGAATTTCTTCTCAATTTTTGATCAAGTTGGGAAAAAAGGTAGTGATTTCTGGCATTTTTAGTAGTAGCAAACCTATCAGATTTTAAGGATAGAAAATTGTTTTTACGGTTTCGTTTTTCAAATTTGTTTAAAAATGATTTGTCGTCGTGTTTTTAGTTCGAAAAGGAAGAGAACAAGAACAGGTAAATTAAACTAGTCTTATAAAATCGAATATAAAAACAAACAAAACCAGCAAAATAACCAATCTACGGTTTATCGCGTACCTAACCTCAATACATCACTACTCCATACTTACCGAAAATACGAAATACCAGGTATTTTACCCCTATTTGGGCATAATAAAATTATGCAACGGCTGCTACTAGTACTAGTCATTGTTTATATTCCAATCCGAGTCACTATAAAAGCACAAACACAATTCACTAAACTACACAAAAACTAGAAATCCGTAAATATTAAACACCCACAATCCACGATAGCTATAGTCACATAAAGTTTTAATGCCAAATGTCAAGACTTGTCATTGTCTAGTTACTTTAGATTTCACCAACTTACTAAATTTCTTATACAGCTGAGATTGGTCAGTGTTTATTCTTTTTCTTTTCTGGAATTGTTCGGCCAACTCATTTTATTTCTATCTCTTTTTTATCGTATGAAATAATACAAGATAGACATACTTTGTGTGCAGTACAATTATACTAATTAAATTTAGCCATTGGAAATTTATATTTTATGAGTTGGTGCAGTATTTGGCAAGTATGACGGAACTGAAATGTAACGGCGTTAAAAGTTTATGTAAATTCAACTATACCAGGGGTCTGTGTACCACATCATCTATCGACAGAAAAAAGTTCTAACCTAATGCGCATGTCCGCAGCTTAAAGGAGATCTGTACCTAGACACTTGTGATAGAAGCGGACGGGCGCGAAGGACTTTAATGATGCCTCAAGTCTTGTATTCCTAAATTTCCTATTATTCCTAAATATCCTAATTTCCTATCCTGTATTCCTAAATTTAAAGTTATCGAAACAAAGATATCATTATAATGCGCATTTTAACTGGTAAATAAATGAATTGTGGATTCTAGGATGATTGCCAGTAGTGTTCCCGCGAGACGAGATAAAATGGGTTTCTCGTCTCGTCGAGAGACGACCTTCTCTCGTCTCGTCTCGTTTCTCAAATATAGTAAAAACCAAGCAAAATTTTAACGCGTTTAGGTTAGGTTCTGTCATATTTGACATATATTGCACACAATTTATGTCAAATATGATAGAACCTAACCTAAATGCGTTAAAACTTTGCTTGGTATTTACTACAGGGTGGCCCATTAGTGCGACAAAGTTCAATATCTCCTGTACCACTAAGATAGCGGAAAACTTTTGACGAAGCTTATTAAGGGTTAAGAGGTGCCTCTTATAAAATTATTTTTGTCTATACAGGGTGCTCCATAACACCAGCACGGTAAGAAATTTCCATTTCCAAGATATTGACTTTTAAAAAATGTCATTTTTGAGTTTCGACAGATCTAACAATACATCTTAGAGCAAAACGGCTCACATGTCCCTATCTTCAATTTTTATTATCTTCCCGAAAAAATCACCTTCCGGTTTAACCGGAAGAACTAACATTCCTGCTTTCGAGTTACATCCGGTTTAGCCGAAAGTTTAATTGATTTGGGAAGATAGTGAAAATGGAAGATAGACATTTTGCTCTAAGATGTACTGTTAGAAAGCTATAGGCCGCCGAAACTCAAAAATATAATTTTTCAAAAGTTAATATCTTGGAAACTATTAACTATAGACTAATAATGCATTTAATAAAAGTAATTATAAATTTGTGTAGAATCCGCAAATTAAAAAAAAAAATTTTGACACCCTGTCTATTATGAGATTTTTAAAATCTTCATAAATTCTTCTTATCAAAAATATATAATGTCCATATTTGGACCGACGGTTTTCGATTTATTTGACTGCAAATAATTTTATCCAGCGATAAAGCCTCATAATAATATGTTATTCCGAATGGCCAGGCACGGCTAACTAGATTAAACTATTTGCAGTTAAATAACTCGAAAACCGCTGGTCCAAATATAGACATTATGTATATTTTTGCAAAGAAGAATTTAAGAAGATTTAATAAAGCTCAAAAAAGTAACGTTTTTTTGCTCGAGAGAGATCGAGAGAGACGAGAATTTCTCGACGAGAGAGGGTACTTCTCTCGTCTCGTCTCGGATCTTCATTCGAGAGAAAATATCTCTCTCGTCTCGTCGAGAGAGGGCCAGACGAGACGAGAGACGAGAATCTCTCGTCTCGGCGGCAACAAATTGCCAGTGTACATTTATTTTCGTTAAACAAAAACTACACTTCATAACAAATATTTATGAGCGATGAAAAAATCTACTTTTACCTCAGGACTATTATTTTGTTTTAGAAAACAGACTTTCAGGTGCTGGTGACACCAAAACTGACTTTTTGAGCCGGGCTGGAGCAAATATGATTCCTCATCCAGAAATGTATGTGCAAAGTGCCCAAACGACTTATTTATTACATGGTCCCCATAATATGAGTGCCATGTCATTGTCAAAAAGGTAATTTACAATAAATTATTCGCATTTATATGCAGGAATCAGCCTTTTATATAGAATACCGCCCTCTTAATCAAGAATCACTTGGACCCGGCATAATATTTTTTGTAAAATTTTTTTTTCTACAAATACAGTCTGCTTAAGTTCGCAGCATATAGAAAACTTTTTTATTATTAGTTTTACGAAAAAAAGTTATTTTTTATAAAAAGTTCTGCATGGTCTAAAACCTAAAATGCAACCATCAAATATCGAAATTTTCCAGTTATATACGAGGTTTGTCAAAAAAATGTGAATTTTTCCCAAGAGTATATTACACATTACAACAAATTTTGGTAACATTTTTTTGACAAAACTTTTACTACATTTACACTTAAATTTTGCCGCACTGATTATACAAGTTCTTTATTAATAACCACACAACAATACGTAGTGAAACTTGTCTAAAACTTGAGTGAAACATCTTGTAATATTAAAATCATTTATATATTTTTATCTTATTTGCAATATTAGTTTCACGTTTCTAAAAACTATATATTTTTAGAGCACTATTTAAATGTATTTTTAACATTTTTTCCCTTTCAGACCTAATATTATATCTACAATCACTTTTTCTTCTGCGCAATATAATAACATAAATAAAACATTATTTTGTAACTTGTTTTGGTAACCAACCAACGGGTTTTAGTATTGCCAGTTCTGTTCTGTAGGCACATCAACGAAATTATTCACTCATCTGGAAAAGTTTGACAATTAAAATTTACGAATCATTATTATAATAGTATATTAAAGTATAAGTGGATATTAAGGTCTTTAAAACACGCGCGATTTTGCAAGCACGACGGCGCAGCCGGAGTGCTTGAAATAGAGCAAGTGTTTTAAAGACCAGTTATCCTCGAATACTTTACATTATTTTTTTTTTTATTGGTATTTATATTACAAAAAATGGAAATAATAACTTAGTAAGGTAAGTGAAATGGTCGAATTCGCGATGTGATATACCTGTCGTTGTCATGAAAATGAGGAGAACAAAAAATACCTTCCAATCTGTCACATAAGATTCATTGTTGTCACCGTTGACATTGGTTGTCTATTGCTTAAAAAAATATTTTATTTGACGTTAAAAGGTAATTCTGTCAAATCAATAATTCAAAAGTTGACATATTTAGACTTCACGTTTCACGGGTTGTTAATGTTGCCATGGTAACTTTAAAACACGCGCGTTTTTGAAAGTTACCATGGCAACATCAACAACCCGTGAAACGTGAAGTCTAAATGTCCACTTTTTATTTATTGATTTGACAGAATTACCTTTTAACGTCAAATAAAATATTTTTTTAAGCAAAACACAACCAATGTCAACGGTGACAACAATGAATCTTATGTGACAGATTGGAAGTTATTTTTTGTTCTCCTCATTTTCATGACAACGACAGGTATATCACATCACGAATTCGACCATTTCACTTACTTACTAAGTTATTATTTCCATTTTTTGTAATATAAATACCAATAAGTGTACCAATAAAAAAAAATTATGTAAAGTATTCGTGGATAACTGGTCTTTAAAACACTTGCTCTATTTCAAGCACTCCGGCTGCGCCGTCGTGCTTGCAAAATCGCGCGTGTTTTAAATACCTTAATATCCACTTATACTTTAATATACTATTATTTACCAAAGCAATTGGTTATCAAGATTTTTTCTATAATAAATATATTACTATTATAATGCTGACAGTTTGTTGAGGGAGTAAGCAGACGAAAGACGGGCGAGTATCTGACAGTGCGTGAGGGAACATGGAAGTTTATACAGGATAGTAGCATAGGGCAATCGATGAGCGATACCAGGATAAATGTCTTAAAAAACAGCGCTAAAACACTATGGAGACATATGAGGAATGCATGGCACTTACTGGTCAAGCCATTAATGATAACATCCCAAGGAGGGCAGTAACCTTCAATTTTTGGAAATCCTGGATCTGTGCTGAGAAGAGACAAAGTATTAAGAGGAAAAGGAGGCTTTGAGATCGCTATAGGGATGATAGAAATATCAAGAATTAACAGGGTTACCAGATACAAAACAATGCTGTTAAGAATCAATTTCACAACAGAAAAAACTATGAAAATAGCTTATTAACTCAGTCCAGTAAACAGGTTTTGAGAATAAGATATTTAAATTCGAGTGCGAACTTCTTTGCTCGTAAATACCCTGACTGTGATCAGAAAAATGTTGAAGCGCGACAAGTAGCACACATAATTGTCAGAATTTCAAAACATTGAAAAAGCTCGGCAACTAGGTCGCACCATAAAATAACAACTGTCAACGTTACCCTGGCTATGAAGCAGGATTTTAGTCCCGGGCCAGATCACCTACGTACAATTTTCCTGCAAAACCCACAGGACATCCTAGCAACAACGTTGGCAGCAGTAATAAATAACATTATGTATGTATACACTGATAAAAAAGCCTTCTGTTCCTTATAAGAATTCACATACTCTTTATCCAACTGTTTAATACTATACCGGATGTTATTTAAGTATGTGGCCAAACTCCAAGGGGTGCTTCTCGGGCTCGGCTTCCCGGGATAATAAGAGCTATAGTTGTTACTTTTTAAACATTGCAGTAATACTACTAGGTATATACACGGTGTTTCATTAATGGTGGCCACCGGCCATATCTCGGAAACTACTAAACATAGAAACTTGTAACGTCTAAACGATTTTACTAAATTTAAGCTTGTTTGGAAGGGAAAGCTAAGTATCTTCAATCGCCGTATAAAACAGTACACGATAGTGTTTAATAAAATTGCTAGAGGGCGCAATTTGTAATAATAACAGTTTTTTCGATTTTATACCAAAAATTCAATTCATACGGTATAACTATGACATCATAATCGGAAAGTAGATGAAGTTTGCAAGAAAACATGTAATGACCGCAGACCAAATTTCGTCGTAATCGGATAAATGGTATAGGAATGCATACGGGACATACAGACAGACATTCATTTATATACAGTAACCGGCAGAAAGTGCGCAGCATATGGGAAAGTTTTTTATCTTTAAGTTTAGAAAATTAATTTTATTTTAGATAGGTTCTGCTGTCTTATGGTATTCGAGGTAGGATCAAAAATTTGAAATTCCGCTAAGAGTAAAGTACCTCCACCTTTCATTTTAGAATATTTTTTTACTAAGAATTATTAAAAGAAGAGAAAAGAAAAAAACCCGGGAAAAAAACTTTCTAAAAAGGTGTAGGAAATTATTTAGTTTTAATTCTTGAAATTTATATCCAGCATAAGTAACACATTATGAGGATAGAAGTGCAGTAGCACAATAATGTTGTTATGTAAACGTAAAGTTTTTTGGGGTACTGAGGATTAAAACTTTACATTTACATAACAACATTATTGTGCTACTGCACTTCTATCCTCATAATGTGTTACTTATGCTGGATATAAATTTCAAGAATTAAAACTAAATAATTTCCTACACCTTTTTAGAAAGTTTTTTTCCCGGGTTTTTTTCTTTTCTCTTCTTCTCCATTTAGTTTGGTTGGTTTAAGCCTACTTTAACAACGTTTTTGAATGCTCAGTATTCAACCATTGTCTATTTTTTCAAGCCATGTTTCTTCTACCTTTAAAATGTTTTTCTAAAAAAATTTTACGTCCATAAAAGCTCCATTAAGGTTCTAATTTTCTCTTTTGATAACAACATCAGCATAAAATAGATTTCTGTCTCCTGATGATGAACGTTTCTACGTTCGAAACATGTAGAGACCTTTCTAACTAGAATTTTATTCTATTAACTGTTGTGGAGGAAGACTTTGTGTTTTTCTTTCCTTTTCATACTTTCAACTCCACTTTAAGTATGGACTATTTCTTCAAATTAAGAATTATTGTTTTAATTTCAAAGTTATACCCAAATTCCAAATTTCGCTTATTTTGGACAAAAAAACGGATTTAATCGTGTTTTCTGAATAACCCTGTATAAAAAATAAATGGCAACCGAACAGTACGAAAAGAAGATTTTCTGCAGACTTTGTTAGAGATTACCGTCGATCATAAGTCCGATTAGTTTGTTTTCATAATATTATGGCTTTTAAAATAAAAACATAAAAATATTAAATATTTTTGCTGCACACCGTATTTTATTTTCTGAGGGAACAAGTTAATTTTATCTAACTAATATTTTTTGATTTACATTAACTTAAAAAGCATCTCTTAAATAGTTTTTTATACATTGAAGTATGCATAGAAAGTTTCCTTATTTTGCGTGACGAATAAAATCCGTTCAAAATATAATTTTAATTTAAATTTATTTTTTTATAAATCGAAAGAAAACTTTCTGTACGTACTTTAATGTATAAAAAAACTATTTAGGAGATGCTTTAAGTCAATGTAAATAGAAAATATCAGTTAGATAAAATTAACTTGTTCCCTCAGAAAATAAAATACGGTGTGCAGCAAAAATATTTAATATTTTTATGTTTTTATTTTAAAAAGCCATAATATTATGAAAACAAACTAATCGGACTTATGATTGACGGTAATCTCTAATAAAGTCTGCAGAAAATCTTATTTTTGTACTGTTCGGTTGCCATTTATTTTTTATACAGGGTTATTCAGAAAACACGATTAAATCCTTTTTTTGTCCAACATAAGCGAAATTTGCAATTTGGGTATAACTTTGAAATTAAAACAATAATTCTTAGTAAAAAATATTCTAAAATGAAAGGTGGCGGTACTTTACTCTTAGCGGAATTCCAAATTTTTGATCCTACCTCGTATACCCTAAGACTTTTGCCGGATTTAATGGGTGTTATTTTGGTTTGAGAACATGCAGAACCTATCTAAAATAAAATTAATTTTCTAAACTTAAATATAAAAAATTTTCCCATATGCTGCGCACTTTCTGCCGGTCACTGTATACGTATATAGATTAGTATCGACTGGCAGAGAAAATGGAACTTGACAATAATCAGCAGCGAATGCCGATCGCAACGAACCCCCACCGACGTCTTGTGGATTATAGGTTCTAACGGATACAATTCGTTTTTGGAGACGCTGATGTGCTTTCTTAATTGTAGAGAAAGCGCTTTACTAGGAACCAAATGCGTCGTATTGAGAAGATACAATTTATTTCTTAACAAAATTTCTTTATAAAAAATGGTTCATCATTCAACAAGGCTGTGCTGCCAATGGAAATGATTACTAGCATTAAAAACATTGTTCTAGCTAATCTAAAATTGATATAACAATAAAGCGGATTTAAGTAATTTTTTTGATATGGGTTAATAAAAAGTAAGCTATCCAAACAACCTATGTCTCAGCAAACCTGTTGTATTAGATAATTTTCCTCAGTTTACTGGCACCCTTGTGCCCAAGTGCGCCCAATCAATAGCTTAAATTTTGCTTTAGTATTAAATCACTATTTATATCATAAATAAATTGAGGATTTTGTTTCCAGGCCTCTTCAATGCCCGAAAGCTGATTGCAGCAAATTTATTTCAGTTTGCACCTTGGAGTCCCACTTCAAACATGAACACATGGAAGTTCCCATTGTTTCGACACACTTGGATGCTCGGTGTGCATCTGAATTTTACCCGAGAGATATCAGATACTGCATAACGCAATGCATTGTTCTGCTGAAAGTGATAAATGCCGAATTTTTAACCGCTTGTCGAACAAGGTGAGTGCAATTCTCTTTTTGTTTTGTTTCGCGGTAATGTAGATGTAAACATTTTATTTTCAGCTAAGGTTCTGCTTCTATAATTTTGATGCTCTGCGGTCTGTTGACAAAACAAAAAAGTTTTACTTAATTATTATCTTTCAATGGTTTACCCAAAATTGATTGAAAAGAAATGATTTATTAGACCTGACATTTTTTCGTATGAAGCCTGGTTTCACCTCTCCGGTTATGTGAATTCTCAGAATACACGCATGTAAAGTAGTGAAAATCCCCATTTTTTTGTAGAGTACACATTGCACCCTTAAAAAATTGGTGTCTGGTTAGCTGTTTCCCGAAGAAGAATTATTGTTGGTCCTATTTTTCTCCATCTCACAGTTACAGCACAGCGGTATATTTTGAATCCATTTGTCGAGCAATTATTTGACGACGAACTACGTTTTGGATATTTTCAACAGGACGGTGCAACTGCATAAAGTGCAAGTATTCCAAGAAATACAAGCCGCAGATTTTGAAAGACGCAGGAATTACTCTTAATGGTTTACACAAAATTTATTGGTAAGAAATGATTTATTAGACCAGACATTTTTTTCGGATGAAGCCTGGTTCCACCTCTCCGGTTATGTGAATTCTCAGAATACACGCATGTGAAGTAGGAAAATCCCCATTTTTTTGTATATAGAGTCCACATTGCACCCTCAAAAAATTGGTGTCTGGTTAGCTGTTTCCCAAAGAAGACATAGTTACCGCACAGCGTATAGAGACAATATTTTGAATCCATTTGTGGAGCAATTACTTGACGACGAACTACGTTTTGGATATTTTCAACAGGACGGTGCAACCGCAACTAGGTACTTACGCAATTTTTTCGACGACAGATTGATCAGTTTTTGATCAGACATTGAATTCCCACCTAGATCACCTTGTTTAACGGTTATGGGTTACTTCGTTTTTCCTCATTTAAAGAATACTACTTTTAAAACACTAGTTGTAAATTTAGAACAATAACAAGAAAGGATTATCCAAGAATGTGGTAACATTTCTCCAGAGATGCTGGTCAACACATTCGAAAATATGAAGAGACGTGTTAATTTATGCTTGGTGGCCAATTTCAGCAATTTATGTAATTATTTTTCTTTTTCTTTCTGTATATTATTATTCTTACTTTGTTAATTTTGTGAACAACAAAAATAAATTTGTATTTGTCTACTTATTTTATTACTCATTATTTTGGCATATCATGTCATAATATGAATTTGACAAAATTTTAACCTAGATTTGGTTAGATATATCGTCCCCATATCATTGTGATCTAAACCAAGCGCTACGTTTTTTAATCCAAGCCCTTTTTGATGCAAATAATTTTTGCTAGAACGGTACAATACACATCGCGAGAGCGGGCTATTCATACTACATGACGTCACATGGCGAACTTTAATTATTTATAAAAAATTAAGGAGGGATATTTAAGACGTAATATTTTGTACTTATTTATATAATTTTTGTTGTGGCTGAACATATTTATGGAATAAAAAAAAGGTGTGTTCCCCATTGTGTTTATGCTTTTAGTGACTGGGCTACTTGGATTGGAATATGAACAATGACTAGTAAAAACCGTTGTATGATTTTATTATGCTAAAATAGGGGTAAAATACGGGGTATTTCGTATTTTCAGTAAGTATGGAGTAGTGATGTATCTTGATATATAACTTTATTTTAATATGATCAATTTAAACGCATCTAACTAGGCCTAAGCTAGACAAAAAGGGTATGAAAATAAAGAGAAACACACACCAATACAGATTATCCCGATGATTGTTTTGGTATATTTTATTTGCAGCCCTGCAATCTAATTAGGTACGCTTATTTTTCGGGCAATATATTTTCTCTATACTTATATTATATAAAAGGAAAAGTAAATACCTAGGTATGTTTATATTAATTCAAGGGTGAAAGTATTCCACGGGTCAAGTTCTCGGGCAAAAACTTTTTCAAATTCTTGAATAGGAAATTGTGCTTAAAAATGTTTTATACGAACCCAACTTTTTGCTAAATTGTAAAAATCAATACCTACAAGTTATATACCAACTAATATTTGACTTAAGGTTAAGTACGCGATAACATCGAAGATTGGTTATTTTGCTTGTTTTGTTTGTTTTTTATATTCGATATTATAAGACTAGTTTAATTGACTTCTTGTTCCTTCCTTTTCGAACTAAAAACACGACGACGAATCATTTTGAAACAAATTTTAGAAAAAAAAACCCTAAAAACTCAAAATCTGATAGGTTTGCAATTACTAAAAATACCAGAATCACAACCTTTTTTCCCAACTTGATCAAAATTTGAGAAGAAATTCCAATTCTTTTGCAAGAATTTGGGTCAAATTTTAGCTGTTTACTCGTAAAAATAAATTAAAGGTCAATTTCTACATTTTTTTTTCAAAAAAAAGTTTTCATTATGTCTAATCTTGTCGAATTTGACGAAAAAGGTCATATTATGTAAATTTTTGAAAAAAATTTCTAAATGGAAAAAAATAAGACACTTAAAGTCTTCTTATACTAATATATTTAAGAAATTTTATTTAAATTATGAATTCTCTGTATTCTATATGATTCGAACGTATATACAGGGTCATCCAACCAGGACTGAACAAAGGCCTATTTTTTGAGTTTCCCTGTATTTTTATTTAAACCAATATAGGCATTTAGTTTATGCTTTGCCATAGAATCTAAAATAACCATTTAAAAAGCGATCTGACTTAAAACAAAGGAACTGTGGCGTAAAGTTGTTGTTTTTTCAATGGAACACCCTGTATATTATTTATTTTTATGAAACGCCCTTCTTTCCTGATTCCATAAATATATAGTTTGTCCATATTAGCTCAAACCGTTTTTAAGATATGAGCAATCAAACATTTAAAAAGCTGTATTTTAATGCATCGCCATTAAGGGGATTTTCTTTTCCAAGGCATTCTAGACGTATTAAGCTCAAATTAATACAGCTTTTTAAATGTTTGATTGCTCATATCTTAAAAACGGTTTGAGCTAATATGGATAAACTATATATTTATGGAATCAGGAAAGAAGGGCGTTTCATAAAAATAAATATTATACAGGGTGTTCCATTGAAAAAACAACAGCTTTACGCCACAGTTCCTTTGTTTTAAGTCAGATCGCTTTTTAAATGATAATTTTAGATTCTACGGCAAAGCATAAACTAAATGGCTATATTGGTTTAAATAAAAATACAGGGAAACTCAAAAAATAGGCCCCTGTTCAGTCCTGGTTGGATGACCCTGTACATATACAGTATGTCTCCGTAAGTTTGCACCATATGGAAAACTTTTTTATTATTTATTTTACAAAAAAAAGTTATTCTTCATAAAAAGCTCTGCATGGTCTAAAACCTAAAATGCAACCATCAAATATCGAAATTTTCCAGTCATATACGAGGTACCTTTATTTTTGACATTATAAAAAATTGTTATTAAAAAAATTATCAGAACTAAAAACCACGTCTAAATATGCAATAACACGCATTAAATTAATTAAATAATTAAAAAATTAAATAATAATTAACAATAATTTAATAAAATAATTTTTCAACAAATATGCGTAAAATTGCATATTTCGACGGGTTTTTGGTTTTGATCAACTTTTTTGAATAACAATTTTTTATAATGTCAAAAATAAAGGTACTTTACTCTTGGAAAAAATTCGCATTCTTGGGAAAAATTCACATTTTTTGACAAACCTCGTATGTGACTGGAAAATTTCGATATTTGATGGTTGCGTTTTAGGTTTTAGACAATGCAGAGCTTTTTATGAAGAATAACTTTTTATCGTAAAATGAATAATAAAAAAGTTTTCCATATGGTGCAGATTTACGGAGACATAGGTACCTACTGTATAATAGAATCATCAGGACAACCAACGTATAACGTGACAAAAAGACATAATGGGAAATAAGTTCCAGTTAAAAGAGTTCAGCTTATTTTACTTACCAAATTTAAAAGGTAAAATATAGAGAAAAAAGAGTCCGCTGTTTTCCATTCCTTTAAAACATCATCAAAACGGTTTGTGACGAAGCCCTATTTTTTTTATTACATAACATTTTTAGCAAGATAGCTGTAACAAGTTTATCTCCAGAAGAACAGAAACCAGTCATGGTCCTTATGTCGACCAGGATAGCTGATATTCATCTTACAGAAAATGACGAAGACGAGTATGATGAAAGTCCAGAAAGACCAGGCAAAAGTTCACCCGAAGAAGTTTTCAGGGACGGAGATAGAATAATAGTCTGGCTGGCTTCGAATATCAATACAAATTTAAGTTATACTGTGGCAGTGTCTACATGGGATAATGAAATTCGGTAAGTCGTTTTTGTGGTAAGAAAAAAAATCATGTTTGGATTTATTTTCTTTTGGTTCATTACTAGAAGAAATTCTAGAAGCCACCGTGAGTTATTTTGTGTTCACTGCATAAATAACAACTTGGTAGATGATCATCAAAAAGGTTGTATTAAGAAAGCTTTGGGTTGTAAAGAACAGCTCACAATCGATGCCTCAGGCACAAGTAAAAGGGCGAAATCAAAGTTAAAACGCCCCAGACTTGGGGCCATTTTTCGCGTAAATAATAGGTTCAGAGAAACCGTCGTTTTATTTTTATTTTAATTTATTTTAGGACCAGTATCTTTTAATATTTATATTACCGACTTATGTAGTATAAATTGCGATGGACAAATTCATAGTTTTGCAGATGATACTACAATTTTTTATACCGATACAAATTGGGAAAACTAAAATTAAAAAAGATTTTAAAATTATAAAAAACTGGGTTGATAGCAATTTGTTAACAATTAATTTTAATAAAACAAATTATATTCCTTTTACTTTAAACCTAACTAACCACAAAATATGAATAGTATTGAAATAAATGAAGACATTCAAATTTTTAAAGTTAAAAAAATAAAATATTTAGGAATTATTTTTGATAGTAAATTAAATTGGAATTTTCACTTAGAATACTTAATTAAAAAATTAAGAAGTTTACTACGGATTTTTAAAAACATTAAAAAAATTTTAAATGTAGGACATATGGAAATATTATATTACGCGTTAGTTTAAACTCATTTAAATTACGGAATTTTAGGTTGGGGAGGAATAAATAGAACTTTAGTTAAAAAATTAGAAATATTACAAAAAATGTTTCTAAAAATTATATTCAATAAAATAAAGATTATCTTTATACATCAAAAGAATTATATTCAGAAACAAAAAAATTGAATATAAGACAACTTTACATTTATAACATCTTAATATACTTGTTCATTTGAAAACTTCCCACCTCGATTTTCCCGGTCTGACCGGAAGTTGACACTATTGGAAAGATAATAAAAATCGAAGATAGGGACATGTAAGCCGTTTTGCTCTAAGACGTGCAGTTAGAAAGCTAGACGCTGTCAAAGTTTAAAAATGTCATTTTTCAAGAGTCAATATCTCGGAAACTGTTAAGTATAGACTAATAATGTTTTATTAAAAAATGTTCAGAATTTTATGCAGAATCCAAAAAAATTATATAAAATAGGGGTATCCATTTAAGATTTAGATCTTACCCCCCTCCCTCCTAGGGGCTTGAAGTAACAAGATTGACAATATACGCAAAATATGTCCCCCTCGAAATAAAAATCGACGGGTCCGAGCGATTTTCCACATTTTCATTTTAAAGCAGGAAAATCGAGGTGGAAGTTTTTAAATGAACACCCTGTATATATTTAAAAATAAAAACCTTATACAATTTAAAAACCATAATCATGATACACGTCACAAAAATGAAATAACCATAAAAACTAAAATAAATAAGTCCATAGGACAAAAAAATTTAAAATATTTATGTTTTTATTTAAACGACTATTTACCAACAAAAATTAAAAAATTGATTTCATTAAAAAAATTTTAAGTCGAAATAAAAACATGAACATTAAAAACAGACAATTTGAAAATATTCTTAAGAAATGCTTTAATTAATTAATATTGTTCTGAATAATTTAAATAAGTAATACAGCCAAAATGTCTGCAAGACAAAATTGGCTCTTCATTGTTTTAAAATAGAAAGGTGACTAAAGCATAGAGGTACTATGCATATAATATGCATAAAATTGTAACAAAACCCATACACTTTTGCTTTCTAAGGGTCGTAAAATATGGGTCAGATAGATGTTAGTTTGTCTCCCTAGGTGTATTTTTATTATGTGGTTATTGAGAGCTAAGATTGGACGTTTTTACGCAGTAATAATGCCACATTATAAAGTTACAATGCTAGGTAAAGAAATAAGGGCAATATTTTGTTTGACAATATACAAGTAAAGTTATCACTGGTATCAGAAAGGGTTAGAATTATTTGGTATGATGTTGCCTGTAGAACGTTAATTTAGAATTATTGGTGTACATAAAACCGTAATAAAACGGTGTGATGGGTTTTTCCAAAAATGAATGTGCGACAGCAGGAATGACTTGAGTGTCAACTACTGAAGACCGGCTCGGCTCGGCGTTCTAGTTATATGAAAAACAACGCCCGCTTAAGAAGAAAAGTGACATGCGGAAAGCGGGTAAGCTACTAAGTTTTATTGCACTTTTATAAGTGTTATATGTTGAAATGTCCAACAGTAGGAATGCCTTGAGTGTCCACTACTGAAGACCGTTGTCGCTCGGCTTTTCACCAAACAACGTAGAACCTTTATACCAAACGTGTACGTAAATCTATAAAAATATTCTGTAACTAGAATGACAACTAATTTTAATGATAATCGTTCATGAAAATTGGGCTATATGTAACTAAATAAATTGCAGCTTAACAGGGGACCAATCAAAAATGTGGTCGCAGACCAAAAATAATTATAAAAAATGGTTATTTTGGGAGGTAAAGTTTACCGGGTGGTCAAATAAGCGAGGACGTCGGCTTTATCTCGGAAACCATTAATTGTACAACTTTCGAAAAGTTTCTTTTATGAGTAAAGTGGTCAAGAGAAATTGCTGGAAATTACTTTTAAGTCCCTCATTTCGCCGCAAGGGGGCACAATTAAAAATTGTTTTTTTAAATTCTAAATTTCTCCAAAAATTCCCATATTAAGGTATAAATCTGATTACATCATTGGAAAGCTTAGACAATTCTGCATCATTTTGGTGTAAGGCTCATTGGCGTACCGACCTTGATAAGAGTGGGAGAAGCTATTGAAAGTGTAAACATTAAAATCGCTGTAACTTCTAAACGACTTATCCGATTTTACTAAATTTAAGCTTGTTTGGAAGGGGAAAATAAGTATCTTTAGTTGCCGTATCCAACAGTACATGATAGTGTTTATTAAAATTGCTAGAGGGCGCAATTTGTAATAATAACAGTTTTTTCGATTTAATCCCGAAAATTTAAATCATACGGTATAACTATGACATCATAATCGAAAAGTAGATGAAATTTGCAAGAAAAGATGTAAAGACCGCAGTTCGATATCTTTGTTCGTTTCAGAGTTATTGCCAAAACAATCATTTTTAATACAAATAGCGCCCTCTAGCAATTTTATTAGAAACTATCGTGTACCACTAGATACGACAATTGAAAATACTTCCAAACAAGCTTAAATTTAGTCAAATCGGATGTGTCGTTTAGAAGTTACAGCGATTTTAATGTGTACCCTTTCAATAGCTTCTCCCACTCTTATCAAGGTCGGTACGCCAATGAGCCTTAAACCAAAATGCTGCAAAATTGTCTAATCTTTCCAATGATGTAATCAGAGTTATAACTTAATATGGGAATTTTCGGAGAAATTTAGAATTTAAAAAAACAATTTTTAATTGTGCCCCCTTGCGGCGAAATGAGGAACTTAAAAGTAATTTCCAGCAATTTCTCTTGACCACTTTACCCATAAAAAAATCTTTCCGAAAGTTGTACGATTAATGGTTTCCGAGATAAAGCCGACGTCCTCGCTTATTTGACCACCCGGTAATACATTACAGTAGCAGATATATATGGCTTATGTAAGCCGAAACGCGTAGGCAATTATATTATATATGTAAGAAGGTAGATAGGACTTTTCCTCCCCAACACCTTTAAAACTATCTTAACAATGACCCTTCTAAAGAGCAGCTATAACTTCAAAACAAATGTCGAAAATGTGTGCAGAAAATGCAATTGTCCTGTAGAAACGATAGAACATGTTAAGGCAGGTTGTGGTGCTATGAGATTAAAAATATATGGAAGCTTAAAAAATAGAAATAATTCCAATCATAATATCGGTGGAGGGAGCTATGATAAAGCTGTAAGCTAAACTTAGAAACACTAAAAGTTTCAGGTTATTTGTACTAATTTAGAAATGTGTCATTCTCTAGTAGTGGAGTCAATCTACGGAAAAATGAGGTGAGGTCCGTAAAAATTTGATAGAGGTTGGGGACGTGGAAAAAGTTGTTTCTTGTGATAAGAGTAAAGATATTCCAAAATTTCGACAAAAAATATTGATCGGAACCATCCCAAAAATCCAAAAAACAGGTTTTTTGGGTTTTTTTTAGGTCATTTTTGAAGTTTCATTTTTTTTTGGACCCCTTAGACTTCTAACTAAGATTTGAGAGTTGAACCCTTTTATTGTCAATGTTCAAGGAAGCTTTAGTTCAAATTTGGAATCTTTGCGATCATTACTTCCCCTAAAAGATATATATATATATATACGTTTTTCGGACTAAAACTTGAAATTAGGCTATATTGGTTAAATCTTCACCAAATTGGATGAAATTTGGTGTAAAGGTGGGTCATAGTGACCACAATAAGTGATCCAAAGATGAAGTCAAAAAAAGAAATATTTTCGATAAAAATCCAAAATTTTGAGTTTTTTCCCAAATTTTGAAACTGACCCCCATCCTGTCAAATAAATCGCATAGTACTCTACTTAGGCTCAAATTAAAGGCTATTTTATATAGTTTAACGTGGTATAACTTGTTTTCCAAGATTCGCTTATTTGTTGGCCATTTACGCCATATATACATATATGCGCGCGCTGATTTCCCACTTTTATTGTATTATAACATATTATATAGATCATTGATCAATATGAAAGAAAAATAATTTCATTTTAATGCTATAAAACATACATGTAACAGCATTGCTGCAGCAGTTAAAAAATTCGAAGGAAAAAAGAAACATAAGATACACAATTTTTTTACCTGTCATTGATTTAATAGTATATTAAAGTACACGTTTCATAAGAAGCGGTTTTAGCGCATGCGTATTTTAAATGACACGTGCGCTAAAACGCCTTATGAACCACGTGCTTTATACTATTTTTTCTACTTGTAGTTTTTTCAATAAAAAATACATATTTAAAAAGAAAATAAATCATTTAAATTTTTATGTCTAAATTTTATGTTGGTAATACTATTTTTTATCATAGTAACCTCTGGACAACAAAAATTATTTTGCGAACTGTCATTTTTTGATTTATTGACACATTTTCACCACGAGATTCTAAAGTTATTTTAGCGATAGGAGATTTGAAATTGGACGGAATACGTTGTGTGATCCTTGTACATTCGGTACATATACAGAGCGTTCGGAAATTCGGGCGATTTTGCTAATTTTTTTTGAATTTCAAAAGACGTGATTTTACGTCAATTTTTCAATTTTTCAATTTCAATGTTACCAACATCAAATAAAGAAAAAACGCGTATCGAAATATCATTATGAACTTCATTTCAAATTCATAATGAACTTATTATGAACGTCAAATAGAAAAAAATTATTTTTATCTCATAATATTAGTAGGCATCATGAGAAGAAAATTTTTGTCGCGTCTTGAATTAGAAAAACCGCAAATGATTTTTTTTTTTAATTAAAAAAAAAGTTGTATATAGTATACCTAGTATATAATATACCATAATAACGGAGGTGTAGTAAAAAAAAAATATTATTTTGTCACGAACGAGCCCTAAATAAATAATGTATATGTTTTCTTACATATATAATAACATTGGCCGACAAGATTTTTCTAACACAGGTCAGCTCTTTATTTTTATAATGAAAATACCCTTCTAATAATAGAAAAAATATTCGGAAAGCCCCAATACGTACCATTTTTCAATAGCTTAATAAGACCATTTTACATTAGCAGGTAGTCAATTTAATTAGGGGCGGTAAAAATGGATGCATTTTATAACAGAAAAATTACCTGAACTGTAGGAATTTTAGTAAGACTTCAGGAAGGATTTACAAAATATTTCTGTTTTCTTTGTTTGTGGGACAGTCGTGCAGTAGATCAGCATTATGTAATAAAAGATTGGCCACAAAGAAGCGAATTTCAGCCGGGATCTCAAAATGTTAAGTTTGCACTTCTTGTAGACCCCAAAAAAGTCCTTCTGCCTCCTCTTCACATTAAACTTGAGCTGATGAAAAACTTTGTGAAAGCTATGAATAAAGACGGTGATGGATTTAAATACCTAAGACAAGTCTTTCTCCAGTTAAGTGATGCCAAATTAAAGGAAGGTATTTTTATTGGGCCACAAATCAGAAAATTGCTGGACGATGTCTTTACAGAGAAGCTTACCAGGCAGGAACTCAGAGCATGGAACTCATTTGTTAGTATAGTAAGAGGATTTTTGGGCAACAATATGGATGCAAACTATCAACAGTTAGTTGATGAACTTTTAGATTCCTACAAATCGCATGGTGCCCGAATGTCATTAAAAATTCACTTCCTCCATTCCCATCTGTCATTTTTTCCTGAAAATTTGGGAGCTGTCAGTGACAAGCAGGGTGAAAGGTTCCACCAGGATATCAGGACAATGGAAATTCGCTATCAAGGACGATGGGATCCAGCCATGATGGGTGATTACTGTTGGTTTTTGAAAAGAGAAATGACCCCTCATAAAAGGAAAAAATAAAATTTAATTAGTGTGTTCAGTTAATATTTGTAATGTTTCTGTTTTTTCTAGATGTAAGGTATGTTTAGTAGGTGTAAAAATTTAAATATAGTCGATATACACAGTTAGAAAATTCTTAAATTATTTTTTCAATAGATATTAAATATTGTAACATTAAATGTGGTGCTATAAATGTAACAAGAAAACGTTACGTGTTACAGCTTTTTTTTCTCATTTTCGTATTTGGATAGATCCATTCTACCACAAGATGCTATTTAGCTTTGTGTTACAACAAAAAAATTCTTTTTGTCGGCCAGTGTAATGTAAGAAAAAGCATATACGCTAAATACAATATTAGAGTAAAAAAATACCATTATAATACAATAAAAGTGGGAAATCAGCGCGCGCATATATGTATATATGGCGTAAATGGCCAACAAATGAGCGAATTTTGGAAAACAAGTTATACCATGTTAAACTATATAAAATAGCCTTTAATTTGAGCCTAAGTAGAGTACTCTGCGATATATTTGACAGGATGGGGGTCAGTTTCAAAATTTGGGAAAAAACTCAAAATTTTGGATTTTTATCGAAAATATTTCTTATTTTGACTTCATCTTTGGATTACTTATTGTGGTCACCATGACCCACCTTTACACCAAATTTCATCCAATTTGGTGAAGATTTAACCAATATAGCCTAATTTCAAGTTTTAGTCCGAAAAACGTATATATATATATATATCTTTTAGGGGAAGTAATGATCGCAAAAATTCCAAATTTGAACTAAAGCTTCCTTGAACATTGACATTAAAAGGGTTCAACTCCCAAATCTTAGTTAGAAGTCTAAGGGGTCCAAAAAAAAATTAAACTTCAAAAATGACCTACAAAAAACCCAAAAAAACAGTTTTTTGGATTTTTGGGATGGTTCCGATCAATATTTTTTGTCGAAATTTTGGAATATCTTTACTCTTATCACAAGAAACAACTTTTTCCACGTCCCCAACCTCTATCAAATTTTTACGGACCTCACCTCATTTTTCCGTAGATTGACTCCACTATAGACTTGCCACATAGTAAGAACATTTTTAAACGGTATAGGTTTAGATGAATTTCTTCTCCGTACTGAAAAAAATACCAGCAATACCAACAAAAAGCTGTGAAAAAGAAAATAATAATAATATAATAATTGTTTTTCCAATTTTAACTTTAATTTCAAAATGTTTTCCATAACTACGTAAATCAAAATAATATAGAGAACAAGTTTCCAATAAAATTCGCCATTCTGTCAAGATAAGACATAGGGTCAACTGACCGGTGAATAAACAGTTAAGCGTAGTATCAACTTTAAATTAAACTCGATGTTGTAATTTCGCATAAAATGGCGTAAAACGGGTTATAACGAATCTATTCATAATTTTTAAATTGAAAAGTAATACTTAGACAAAACAAATATAATAATAAATGTATAAAAATTGCTATTTTTGACGAATAATCAAAATACCTAGTAAATGAACGATCGAAGTCAGTGAATAAACACGTATTGACCAGTTAATGAACGATGTATTTATTCTTCACTTAAGCCTTACAATAATTAAAATTTTAATATACAGGGTGTTCATTTGAAAACTTCCCACCTCGATTTTCCTGCTTTAAAATGAAAATGTGGAAAATCGCTCGGACACGTCGATTTTTATTTCGAGGGGGACATCTTTGGCGTATATTGTCAATCTTGTTACTTTAAGCCCCTAGAAGGGAGGGGGGGTAAGATCTAAATCTTAAATGGATACCCCTATTTTATATAATTTTTTTGGATTCTGCATAAAATTCTGAACATTTTTTAATAAAAGCATTAATAGTCTATACTTAACACTTTCCGAGATATTGACTCTTGAAAAATTACAGTTTTAAACTTTGACAGCGTCTAGCTTTCTAACTGTACGTCTTAGAGCAAAACGACTTACATGTCCCTATCTTCGATTTTTATTATCTTTCCAATAGTGTCAACTTCCGGTCAAACCGGAAGTACTATATTTCTTAAAACAAATACCGAATGGATGCCATGCCAACATCAATCAAGAATCAATAATCAATAACCAAAAACAGATGGCAAGCAGCAGCCAACCGATCCTGTTTCCCGACCTTGACGGTGAAGTCAATGTCCTACCAACCCTTAACCTCAGTTTTCATATTCAAGATGTCAAACTAGACGGACTTTATGAATTGGAAAAAAAAATCCAAGAAAACCAACCAGACTTATTATTTAGCAGTATTTCCGAATCACCTGGTATATGGACAATTCTAATTTATACAGTTTTAATAATTGGTATTATATACCTTTGCTACAAGAAAAAATGCGTTTTCAAATGGAAACCACGACAGAGATTGGCCAACAGAGAAGAAACGTTAGAACTTCAAGATGTTCAACTACCCCGTTAGCCGTGGAGTTGAATCTTCGAGGGGAGGAGTTATGTCACACCCTTACCACGGAATATGTCGACGCAGCATTCTTTTATCTCTTGCAAGCTAAGCGCTCATGTAAACTCATGTTCTCTTTTATTGTTTTACCATTGTAATTCCTAGTTAGTCTAGAGTCAGATTCGACAACTAAAAGTACGATTGTTATACTTGTACTTTTCTTAATAAATAAGTTGTTTTAAAAAAAGGATTTCCGTAGATTAATCGCATAACTCGTGTAAGAACTTGGAAAGCGATTTAACCCCAGTCAAATTAATGGAATGAAAAATGATGTCATGTATGGTGATAGGTTGATGTTTGATGTCGATCATGAATTTAGAATAAAATTCTTGGAAATGTCTTGCGTTCAGCATGCAGTCAAAAATGATATGCTGTAGATTTCCTACTTCTCCACATGAGCACAAGTTGTCTTCTCTGATATTAATTTTGTTGAGATGGACTGGAGAGAGGCAGTGGCCTGATCTTAACCTGTTTAATGTAGTAATTTCCCCTCTGGTTAAGTTTTTGTATCCCTTAAACCGTGGCACTTTTAAGGGTTCGTCCACGGCGGCACTGTAGATTTACAATGCTAAATTTGAAAGAGTAGAAATTTTGATGTTTAATGAAAGCATGAAGGAAACATAATTAAATTCCCTTCAAACCACAAGCCAAGGTTTTAACAGCATAGTGCTTAGAGTACTTGAAAATAATTGTTCCTGTTCCGTGCAGATGGAGAGGTAGACGAGGGGATATAGAAGGACCAACTAGATTACCCGATCTCAACCAGTTGGACTTTTCATGTGATTCAACGTTGAAGTTGACGCACGTGGCACTTCTTTGTTTCACACTGTATACAATGTACAGTGTATAAAAAAAAATTAAGTGGACGTGTCCGAGAGATTCTTAAAAAAGTAGGCGGGACTATTGTATAAAAGGCTTATACACAATGATTTCCAGATATGATTTAGAGGCTCTGACGTCATGCGGTAATTAAAATTTATATTTGTAGCCATGGAAATATAATAAAAATGACAAACTGTTTCTATGGTTACTTACTCACCACGTGACGTCGCAGCCTTTAAAGATCATATTTATTTATTTATTTATTTTCTTTCTTTGGGGTACACACAGGATACGCTCCCATAAAGGTACCCGCCATTTACAATTATAATTAATTCGAAAAAGGTTTTTCTGTTTCCTTCCGCCAAACCCATCCCCAGACGCGTTTCGCCGTTATTACGGCTCATCAGTGAGGCTCGGTTTGGCAGAAGGAAACAGGACTCAAAGACAAATCACTTGTCAGGATCGATCCTGACAAGTGATTTGTCTTTGAGTCCTGTTTCCTTCTGCCAAACCGAGCCTCACTGATGAGCCGTAATAACGGCGAAACGCGTCTGGGGATGGGTTTGGCGGAAGGAAACAGAAAAACCTTTTTCGAATTAATATCTGTGGTCCGGCACTTATACCGGTTTTGAGGGCATCTTGCATAATTTTCTGTTTTTACAGAATAACCCTTTACGACTGACCTTTTCTAAGGTACCGTACTGGGACGCAAGATGTCGCACTGGGTTTTATAAATCCCGTTGATGAATTATAATTAAGTCATACATACTCATATACAATACTATCTAATCTACGATCTAAAAAAGATAAAAAAAATTAAAACAATAGCATAATTAACTTACTTCATACACTACTGGCTAAACGTTTGAAAGTAATCTTTTGACTTTATTTTTAAAAATACCTGAAGAGTCGGAAAAAAATCTACTTCGTTGTGTATAAGATTCGAATATTTAAACATTCTAGAAAACTGTGAGTTTAAAGGACTGTTTGTGCGAGAAAAGCGTGATTTAAATAAATGTGTGTGCCGAAACATTCTCTGGGGCACATCGAAGGTAACCAGTTGTAAGAGATCAGGACAGTAAATTCTTGAATTTATTATTTTATGAAGATTGAGCACGTCGTTAACCGATCTCCGATGTTCCAGGGACATAATTTTAAAATTAGTGCGTAGTGCGTAGTACCTCAAAATTGTCATACAATATATTTTCCCTAAAAGCCAAACATTTTAAGAATTTATTTTGGACAGATTCTATACGTGATTTATATACATTATATTGTGGGTTCCAGACAAATGAAGCCAAATTTAGTCTGCTGAAGACGTAAGCATAATAATGGGATATTAAAGTTTTGTTATGTCTAAAGCATTTACTTTGTCTATTTACAAATCCTAGCATTCGAAATGCGATATTAACAGTATTTCCTATATGATCGTCGAACAACAACTTGTCATCAAAAACAACTCCAAGATCCCTGGCCAGGGTCTCCCGTTTTAAAGGACATCCATCAAGCTTGTAGCTGTGGACTATTTTATTGTGGTTCCGGGTAAAAGTGATACAAAAACATTTTTTGAGATTGACAAATAAATTATTATCACTACAATAGGCGTGAAACCTATCCAGGTCAGCCTGTAATTTCTCACAATCGCTTGTTGTAAATACTTGTATGTATATTTTGAGGTCATCTGCATAGAACAGGAAGTTACAATTCTGAAAACACGACTGTATATCGTTAATGTATAAGATAAACAATAATGGTCCTAAGTGGCTACCCTGAGGCACTCCTGAGGTAGAGACAAAAGCATCCGATCTACAACCGGCAACCAAAACAATCTGATCTCTGTCCGTCAAGTAGGACTTGAACCAAACCAGAACAAAACCTCCAACACCAACCTCAGACAACTTTCTTAGCAGTAACTCGTGACTAATTTTATCAAACGCCTTGCTGAAGTCGGTGTAAACGGAATCGACCTGAACTCTGTCACCCATACTCTGAATTAGAAAGTGTGAGTAACAAATGAGATTTGACTCTATGGATCTATTGCGGAAGAATCCATGCTGGTGGATCGAAATCTTACCCTTTACCAAGAAAAAAAGATGTTCATAAATAGCTTTTTCAAAGACTTTAGCGAATACACAAAGTTTAGATATAAGCCGGTAGTTACTTATATCACTTTTATCACCAGATTTGAAAACTGGCACAATTAAGGATTTCTTTCCAGATATTAGGGAACAAACCATTGCACAAAGACTGATTAAATAGGAGAGTAAGTGGGAGCGCCAGGCTATCAGCACATTTGGCGACAAATAATGCTGGAATGCCATCTGTGCCGGCCCCCTTTTTTGTATCAAGTTTTTTAAATATATTTTTGATATCTGAGACTTCAAAATGAAGGTGAGTGAGTAGGGCCTCGCCATTTGTGTGGTTTTTAACATCGTTGTTGTTCGATTTAGGTTCAAAAACGCTTTTAAAGTATTCTGCAAAAGCGTTACAAATATCCTTATTGTTATTAACAATACTGTTATTAAACGACATAGAAGAAGGTAAATTATTGCGATTTTTTGCATCAACAAAGTGCCAGAATTTCTTGCTATTATTAGGTATTTCTGCTTCAATGTGAGCTATATAATTAAAATGGTCCTGTTTAATAAGGTGCTTAGAGCGATTTCTCAACAGTCTAAAAGTATTAAAGTCTTGTAAGTTACCGTAAACTTTCCACTTTTTATGAAATTAATTTTTTTCTTTTATAACTTTAATGGTTGAACTAGAAAAATACACTGGGCATCTAGTATTACGATAACCGCGCGGAACATTTTCGGAAATCTCGTTGTTCAACTTATTGTATAAATACAAAGTATTGTTAATCTTTGTATCATGGTAGTTGTCAAGTATGGCATGAATAAACCCGACAATCAAACTTTAAACAAAAAATTTACCAACAATTATGTTTATTTTTTTAATTTATAATTTCACAAGATTTTCTTTCATTATAGGCAAAAATATTTTGGCTCAATGTTAACTCTAAATGAATCCCCAGAGAAGTTATGCCGGGAAGGAAACTGTCTCATCCTGACTCACATTCACTGTATTGCAATGACGGAAAACGGAACGAAGCCCCTTGCATTAGATGTTGTAATTCACGGTCCCGAATAAAAATAGTTTTAAAAGAGATAATTTTTTTTAATACTTATCTATGATTTACAGGGTGCTTCAAAGAACCCCGCAGTTACGGAAAATGACCCACGGTTAAATATCCTGAATTTTTAGTATGTTGTAGAGAATGTCATTCTGATTAAAAGTGTCCATGCATGGTCACAACAAAATCTACCGACCAGTTTTTGAGATAAGTTGCAAAATATGAATCTTCACTACATTCTATTTTCATGCTATACTATACTATAAAAATAATCAAAATTTTTTGATTATAGGTAAGTATACCGGGTGAGTGACGAAAATTATAGAATCTTTTTTGTTAAATCGTTGTATTTTCGGCACTAAATTATATATTAAAAAATAAGACTGCGCATTAGCTTGGAGCAAGCTATAAAATTTATATTTTTTATACTTATACAGCGCGTGGCTTAAAAAGTTACTATTTTTTTTACTAGTTTTAAAGAATTATTATAAATATTTTTTTATGTCCAACTTGTCACTTATCGTATGGTTCCAATTATAAAGGGTGAGTCGGGAGGAATGGGCCAAATGCTATGGGTGTAATCTATGCATCAAAATAATAAGAAAAAACTCAAATGTTATCCAATATTCATTTGTTTTCAAATGAATATTGAAAAAAAATTACAGCGTTAAAGAAAATAATAATATTGTTAAACCAAAATATGCAACATTAACATTGTTAAATAAATCATTGGTTTAGTAAATTTCCAAAAATACCGCCATTAACTTCCAAACATTTTCTGCTTCGTTTACATTACATGCATTTATTGAGTGCCTGCCCATTTCGATCGTCGGGTCAAGCAATATTTGGACCAAAATTTTCCAGAGGTTTGGATTGGTCGCGGTGGTCCTATTAGATGGCGTCCTAGATCGCCAGACTCACACCGTTGGACTATAATTTATGGGGTTGGTTAAAAAATGAGGTATACAAAGTAAAAGTAGATACTAGGCTTGCATTAATTAGACGCATTAGCACTCAATACTAAAGAAAGGCACGAATCAATTTAGAAGAGCCACGCGCGCCCTTCGTAAACGAAGCAGGAAATATTGGGAAGTTAATGGCTGTATTTTTGAAAATTTACTAAACCAATGATTTACTTAAAACAATGTTACTGTTGCATTTTTAATTTAACAATATTATTATTTTATTTAACGCTGTAATTTGAAAACAAAGAATATTGGATAACAACATTTGAGTTTTTTCCTATTATTTTGATGCATAGATTACACCCTTAGAGTTTGGCCCATTACTCCCGACTCACCCTGTATATAACTATCAAGATTTCGATAATACGCGATAGAAAAAAAAAATGCATTCTTTAAAATTCACCCGGTATATGAGTTGAGAAAACAACATAGTTGCCATATATACAGAAATTGAAAAGCTACTTTGTCTTCTCAATTCCTACTTATTATTTTTGGATAAAATTCATCCTTTCTATTAAAACTTGGCTCGTTCATTCTATTTACATAGTTCTTATTTGCAAAATACAGTGTTTGAACCCTTTAATTATTCGGAACCAAAATAAATAAATATATCTACTTTAAACAATAATATGAACTTGTATAACAGTTTTATTTAAATAAAGAATTTTTTTTGTTGTTTTATATGTTTATTTTTGTGCTTAGAGTTTGTTCGACGCGGGATATATCCAGAACTGGTCATAGGAGAAGTGAAATCAATAGTAAAAATGTAAGTAAAACATTTCAAGCAAAAAAAAAATAACGATATTTAACCTATCCAATTTTAATATACCGAGTGATTTATAAATAAATGCACTATACATAGGTATCTCTTATCGTTTTTACAATAATTAATTAAATTACAAATTTTTTGACGGAATACGTTATGTACTTTAAATATTGATATTTTTTAACCAGGAGACTTTTAACTCTACGGCCAAATCTTGGTTGCGATATGCAGGGTGGTTTAAAAATACAGTTAATTTGGTATATATTGGTATACAGGGTATTAATTAATGTCATGCAGATATTTCAGGGGTAATAGTACTCGTCAAAATAAGAAAAAAATGCAAATATATGCATGGTCTAAAACGCGTTATTTTCGTTATACAGGGTGGCAAAGTTTCATTTTTTTTTCATTTGACGATAATATTGTCCGTTTAGCCTTGCTGGTAGGTAAAATGGTTTTTTACTCTGCGTTATTTCGCCTACACTTAATTTCCATCGATGGCTATTTTTGCAAATAAATCGAAAACGGTCACAGATACGAGAATAGTGCAAGAAACCAGAACGCTAAACAAAGGAACAGAGAGTTCAAATTTCATACCGGAATTCATACAGGGAGCCAAAAAAAAATTTCTGAAAGATAAAATTGTAACCGATTCAAGAAAATGTAACACCCTGTATACTGAGACCAACAATTTTGATACTTTATTGTAGAGATTTTAAAAAAGGGTTGATGTTCCAAATTTGAAACAATTGTCGCAAAATATAAGAGAGAAAACGCAAAATATGAGAAAAAAAATTGAAACTTTGCCACCCTGTATAACGAAAATAACGCATTTTAGACCATGCAGATATTTGCATTTTTTTCTTATTTTAGCGAGTACTATCACCCCCTAAAATATCTGCATGATATTAATTAACACCCTGTATACTTGAAAAGGTATATATATTTTTTTAAAGGTAAAGGCCGTGTATATTATCACTGATTTGAAAAACTACTTAAATTGGCTCTTTATTTTTGTATATTATATGCATACTTAACTAGTCGTTTTCGACCTATAAGCGATAATTTTAAAAATTTTCTCGACAATTGTTTCTATTCGGCTTTTTGCTCTCAATGTTTTCAGGCAATCATTTAAACCAGAATATTTTCTTAATAGATTGAGGTACTTTACTTTACCCTGAATATAAAGAGGACTTTTCTAATATTGTCAAGATGGAGATTACAGTTTCCACTTCTTCGCTTCGACAAATTGCTTTACAAGTGTTACAATACAAGGTACACTATCAAAGACTCTCAAGAATCATTTTCCTTTTGTGCCAGACCACAACAAAAAATGGAAGAGCATATTCTAAATCCTAGGGCAAGAGAGTCGGCAATTCAGCCTTTCATATGATGGCTTGGCGATAATATCTCAGACGTGTCCAACATATGCATCTACTTTGACTACATTTGCTGTAAATTCCTAATTCCACCTAATTAAGGATGTGGATATAATTATTATAATATTTTTCCAAATTATTATTTATATCTTTTATTTATATTTTCCCCACGAAAGTAAAATGTTCTGGAACGTCTTGGAACTATCTTTTTATAAACAGAAGGTTATCCTTAATAGTCCGAAGGTTCATGTGTTTTGTAAAGCCCTTTTACAATAAAAGAAATTATCCACTGAACACGTCTTTATTAATTATTTTTGAAACAGACTAGACTACTGCTGTATTATATTATCAATGACGGAGGTGGTACTCGTACTAGTATAGTAAATACCAATAAATTCGGTTCGTAATATCTATAACCAGCGATCATCGATATAATATGTTCACTGTTCATTGATTCAACGGACAGCAACCATTAAACCAATGTCCACCGTTCTTAATATTGGGCCGTATTCATAAAAAAAGGTAATGCTTATACTTGCAGAATATGAAGGAAATCCTTCAGCTCGCATTCATAATATTCCGAGTAAAACCTTATACTTATAGAGTATGAGCATATCCTTCCAAAAAAATAATTGGTTATTCATAAAAGTTACCTTTTACTCTAAATAAAAAGAATATCCTTCAATAATTTTGAGTGTGGTCAGTAGCAGACTCAGTCCTGTAGTGATCAGTTGTAGCAATGGTAGATGTTGTGGAACTGAGAGAGATTAAACACTACAAGCAGCGTTTATCAACACTTGCGTGTGATTACGAAGAGGAAGAATTATATCGGTTTGAAGAGGAAAATGTGCAATGGCTTGCCAACACATTTTTGGGAATAAATGCTGAAACTCGAGGAGGTGTGTTATCATCCGTCCTAAAAATGAAGATATGTTTACGTTATCTCAGTGACCCTGGGTATCAGAAAGGCATTGGTCCAGAACTGGGAGTAAGTCAACCTACAGTATCTCGTACAGTGACTGCCGTAATTGACAGCATAGTTGCGCAATCAAATTACGCGTAAATTTTCCGTCTACTAACAATGAACTTATGGATGCGAAACAGTTATGGCAAAGCAAGTATTATAGATATCCGACAGCAATTGGTGTAGTTGACTGTACCCACATAGGAATACCGAAACCAAATCGCCATGGTGATGAGTATGTCAACCGAAAAGGTCATCCTACAATGAAGGTGCAAGCCACTTGTGATGCAAGGGAAATATTCACTGGTATCTGGAGTTCTGCACCGAAGCATACCCTTCGGTTGTTGGATTCCATCCAAAGGAGAGCCGTTCGTCTAATCGGCGACCACGAGCTGACTAAGAACCTCGACAGCTTAGAACATCGAAGACAGGTTGGTGATTTGACTCTCTTCTACAGATATTTTTATGGCAAGTGTTCGACAGATATTGCCCGCTCGATTCCACCTAGAGTAATGCATAGCAGAAACACACGACGAACCACTGCCGCCCATCCCTATGTGGTTCAACTTAGTACACCCCGAACATCATTGTTTCAGAACTCTTTCATTTGGAGGACGTCATCTTTGTGGAACGGCCTTTCTGAGACCGTGTTTCCAACCGAATATAACCTCCAACGATTCAAGAAAAACGTGAATCGCTTTCTTCGCACACGCACCGCTCCCAGAGCGCCTTAAAGGATTTTCCTATAGTGCTTGTGCTCGATCATAAAAAAAAAAAAAAAAAATGGACGTTAGTTGGCCTAGATCGGTCCACGATTCAAGAATATGGGGAAATTCACAAATAAGGGTTTATTTACAAAATAAAACCAACGTCGTGCTACTTGCTGATGATGGATTTGGTATAGAGCCGTGGCTCATGACTCCATTCAGAAATCCCGCTCGAGGTCCTGAACTAAATTATAATAAAGGAGAGAGTGATAATTGAACGTTATTTTAATCAACTGAAACGTTGATTTCTTATTTTGCAATATGTTTGTCGAGTGAAATTGGAGAATGTGCCAAAAATAATTGTTGCCTTTATTGTGCTTCATAACGTGGCAAAAACTTTAAAAGACATCGATATTGAAGCACCTGAAGAAGAAGTGCCAGAAGATGATGACAATGATAATGACGAATTTGATCTACCTCTTCGCCAGCAAGCACAAGAAGTCAGGAAAAATTTGAGCATTGTAATAAACAACTGATAATTAAATGTAGGTATAAAACTGTATAAAATAAAAGTTCAAATTTAATTTTATTTTATTATTTACACCATAATAATATCAAATCATTTTGGTTTTTAAAAAACAAAATTCGAATAATTATAAGAAGTTTATTCGCATACCCTTTACTTATTCTTGGAGGATATTCTTGCAAGTACCTATAAGGTAATCATTATGAATACGAAATAAAGGAAATGCTTATACTCTTGCTTATAGCTTCAACTCAAAACCTTATACTTAAAAGGATATCTTTCAGTTTTATGAATACGGCGAGCATGGATCCATAATCACTGTTCATTGTTGATACTTTTTTTGTTATCATTATCAATCTACAGTACACATGTACCGTCATTATTATGGTAAACATTTAAATAATTTAAAAAATACAATCTCGATTGCAAAAGCCATAAGTGCAGAACAATGTCCAGTTAAAAGTATAATAAAAACTCCGCTAAGTATATTTAAAGTAAGCTTAAATTCTCTGTTGTCCATTCTCTGTTCTTCTAACGAAAACTTAAAGGTATATAACTTGATAAATTTGTCAAAGATTCCACTTTCTATGATTCTTTCGAGTCGATCAAAGAAATGTTTATTTAAATAATGGTTTTTTGGCATAGCAAAAACTTGATGGCAGCTCATTAAGTAAAAAATACTGTGAGTTTCCAACGCATGTGAATGCATGATCAAAAACCCTAAAAATAAGAATTAATTAAAATTAGATTTCGAAGAACGAGAAGAAACACTTTTAATTCTTTGAACAAAAATTGTATTATACTTTTCTGAAGGTTCTTGTATGGTGGACTCGTACACCAAAAATTACTATTTTCTAATAAGCCAATTAAAAGTTCTTCAGAAAAACTTTTCGTAAAATCCTTAAAAATTAATACGACTGATACAAAAGTACCTCAATGCAATCACCAGTAATAATAATAATTTTAATGTCAAATGTTACTAGACGTCTTATTTTTTATTAGTTTTAACGTGTTTTACAGGTTAAAATAGTATATTAACGTACACGTTTTATAAAGCATCATTTCACAGCACGCGTCCATCTTAAAAAACGAGCCGCTTGCGGCGAGTTTTATAACGGGACAAGTGCTTAAAACTGCTTTATATAACACGTACGTTATACTATTTTTGCTAGTTTGTAGTTTTTTCAATAAAAAACACATATTTAAAAAGAAAATAAATCCTTCAAATTTTGTAAATTTTTATGTCTAAATTTTATGTTGGTAATACTATTTTTTATCATAGTAGCCTCTAGACAACAAAAATTATTTTGCGAACTGTCATTTTTTGATTTATTGACCCATTTTTACCACGAGATTCTAAAGTTATTTTAGCGATATGAGGTTTGAAATTGGACGGAATACGTTGTGTGATCCTTGTACATTCGGTACATATACAAAGCGTTCGGAAATTCGGGCGATTTTGCTACTTTTTTTCGAATTTTAAAAGTCGTGATTTTACGTCACGGCATTGCAATTTAGTATAGGCAAGATGGAAAATTCAAATAAAGTTGAAGTTAAAATCGACATTGGAAGGTTAGTAGATTGAATTTTGGATAGTGCAGTAGCAGAAAGTGATAGCTTGAAGCATCTACAAAAGATTGATATATAGATTTATATATTATATATATATATATATACAACATACATGACTGTTATCCACACAGAATAAAAAAGTAGGTTATCAAGCTATTTTTCCTCTGCGAAAAATGGGTTTTCTCGTAAATCACAAAGGCCGGGCAAGTCAATGAAATATAGTATATTAAAGTACACGTTTCATAAGAAGCGGTTTTAGCGCACGCGTCTATTTTAAAAAACGAGCCACAAAGTGGCGAGTTTTTTTATTGACACGTGCGCTAAAACGCCTTATGAAACATGTGCTTCATACATTTTTTTCTATTTCACCTTTTATAATCAAGAAAAATACATTTTAAAAAGAAAATAAATCCCTCAAATTTTGTAAATTTTTATGTCTAAATTTTATATTGGTAATACTATTTTTTATCATAGTAGCCTCTGGACAACAAAAATTATTTTGCAAACTGTCATTTTTTGATTTATTGACCCATATTCACTACGAGATTCTAAAGTTATTTTAGCGATATGAGATTTGAAATTGGACGGAATACGTTGTGTGATCCTTGTACATTCGGTACATATACAGAGCGTTCGGAAATTCGGAAGATTTTGCTACTTTTTTTCGAATTTCAAAAGACGTGATTTTACGTCACGGCATTGCAATTTAGTATAGGGAAGATGGAAAATTCAAATAAAGTTGAAGTTAAAATTGACATTGGAAGGTTAGTAGATTGAATTTTGGATAGGATTTGGCAGAAAATGATAGCTTGAAGCATCTACAAAAGATTGATTTATAGATTTATGCAACCAACATACATAACTGTTATCCACACAGAATAAAAAAGTAGGTTATCAAGCTATTTTTCCTCTGCGAAAAATGGCTTTTCTCGTAAATCACAAATGCCGCGCAAGTCAATGAAATAAAACATTTAAATGTTACCAACATCAAATAAAGAAAAAACGCGTATTGAAATAGCTTCATTGTACTGAGCTTATTATGAACGTGAAAAAGAAAAAACATTTAAATTTTACCAACATCCAATTAAGAAAAAACGCGTATCGAAATAGTTTCATTACGATACGCATTTGCGTATAGACTTGTTATGATACCAAATTAGAATTATTATACTAGCTTAATAAACGCAAGTACTAAAAACGGAATAATAAGAACTTACTTTATTTATTTCAACATTGGGAGACAAGTACAAAATTAACACTTTTTTAGACGACATCTAATTTAGATGGAAACTTATTGTTTTCTATTTAGATGCTCAAGCAGTCTTCCGTGAACTGCCAGCGATATTCTAACCGTTCTTAGAATTTAGTTTTTACATTATTACCCAGGATAGCAAACTACCTCTTAAAGATGTCCACTTTATGCCTACTTTTAGCCTGAACGTCTTTAAACGTAATATGGACATTTTAAAGATGTCACTACATTAGCATATTTAAGACGTTTTAGGAAAAACGGCATTTACTATGCCGAAAAATGGACGACAAAATTTTTTAAAATTTTAATCTTGTATTAGGTAAATGTTCAATAAAATTTAACATTATTTATGTTTTTGTGAAGGCATTCTGTATTTCTTGCTTCATTATGATAATAATATTAATAATAATTAATTTTAAAATGATAAAACTGTCCAATTAAATCATTTTAATTTTTTCCATACTATAGTTTCTGAGATATCGCCGACTTTCCGTGTACACACTGTACCTATACAATGCCGTCAACACGTAGAAATGGGACGTCTTTAGGATGCCTCGAATCGATGTTTTAAAGATGTATAATTTTGTAACTATGTACGTATTTAAGTTGCCTTTAAGGTGCTTTTTGGATATTAGCGGATGTTTTTAAGACATCACGTACATTTTTTGCTAATATCTTTAAGACGCATTAGAGACGTGTTTGTGCTATCTGGGTAAGTTGATATGCAGAGATTCAATTGCATAATGTTAAAATAACAATTTTAGTAGTTTTTATAAATAACACTTTTAAGGCCCTGCAGGAAAACGTCGTTTGGTGAAAGATAAGGCGACCTAGCCGGCCAACCTATGATGTAATATAATCTTGATGTGCCTAAAACATTCTAAACATATTCCCTTGCATCTAGTGTATTACAGCACCTTTATTTTCAAAATTACGAACATTATTCAAAACTGTCGTTTTGCTTGGAATGAATCTGTCAGGAAATATCACAGAGGACATTTCAAATATTCTCGGAGAACTATTTTCCATGTAGTACTACTTAATTGTTGTTATTTTTTTTTTGAATACTATAAAACATGTTGAACCTAATAAAAATAAAACGTAAGACTTAAAGTGTCTCCGTTATTTCCTTTTAAATTTACACTCTACTTAAAGTATGGACTATTTCTTCAAGTTAAAAGTAAAATGTCTAGAAAATTTGACATAATCATATTGGTGCGTGGTTTTAGTGAGGTATGTACAGGGTGTCCCAAATTCGAGCCTCATCATGGGGATCTCGGAAACTATAAGAGATACAGCATCGGTCAAATTGTGGCAAAGTTGCGCAATTTCGTACTGAGCAATATCGCAAAAAAATATCTAAGCTATCTTTTTAGTTTTTGAAATTTTTGCAAAAAACTAAAATTTTGAGTTTTGGTTTTTTTAAATTGCTTGACTTATTTTATCCGCCACAGAAAAACAAGCACAACGTTGTTAAGGCAACTTTTTACGCTCCATATTGTGACGTTTTTAGAATTTCGTTACAACGTTTCGTTTTTGTGGAACTATTATCAACTTTAATTTTTTAAATGCGGACCTGCATTTTTTATTTTATTTTTTGATAGCCCTTTAAGCCCTGAAATCAACCATGTACCACACTTAATAATATTTAGACGTTTTGATGTCATTATTACATCTTCAGGAATGTGATAATTATTTTTAAATACGGCCCTGGTGTTAGTTGTTAGATTGAAATATCGTTTAGCGGGATTTTGGTGGGTTACAGAATCTAAAATATTTTGTTGTTCTTCCGGCTCCATTTGTGTACCATATTTGACTCTTGGTTTATTAAAACTACCATACTGGGCTAAATTAGTATCAAGCGTAGCAAAATAACTATAATGAGGCTGAAAGCGTTCAGGATAGTCTTGTAAATAACGGTCACAAGAAATTTGTGAATTCCTATTGGAAGAATAATAAACTCGTAACATGTCGCGCTTTTCTAAAGCAGAAAACATAATTTTGCTGAAATATTCAGTAAAAATGGTGACTGCAGTTGTCAAGATAATTAAGCCAAACAATCATGTAAAAGTTCTTGTCATAGCCACCTTTGTTTTGTTTAGTTTTATTTTTACTTTGTTACAATTTATATAAAAACATAAATATAGTAAATTATTTGTATAAAATTCCGGATCCATTTACATGTTGTATGTGGTAAAAAGATTAAGTAACTAACAACAGGGCCGTATTTAAAAATAATTAACACATTCCTGAAGATGTAATAATGACATCAAAACGTCTAAATATAATTAAGTGTGGTACATGGTTAAATTCAGGGCTTAAAGGGCTATCAAAAAATAAAATAAAAAATGCAGGTCCGTATTTAAAAAATTAAAGTTGATAATAGTTCCACAAAAACGAAACGTTGTAACGAAATTCTAAAAATGTCACAATATGGAGCGTAAAAAGGTGCCTTAACAATGTTGTGCTTGTTTTTCTGTAGCGGATAAAATAAGTCGAGCAATTTAAAAAAACAAAAACTAAAAATTTTAGTTTTTTTGCAAAAATTTCAAAAACTAAAAAAGATAGCTCAGATATTTTTTTGCGATATTGCTCAGTACGAAATTGCGCAACTTTGCCACGATTTGACCGATGCTGTATCTTTCATAGTTTCCGAGATCCTCATGATGAGGCTCGAATTTGGGACACCCTGTACACTGTGGCTCAAATTAAAGGAGTACACTTTTTATTCATGGATATTTTTTTTCATTTTGCACTTATTTAATTCATTGTTAAAGTAATTATGAACTAACATCGTCTCAGTAAGATGTGTAATTTTTATCAAAATATTTTGAACAGGGCCGGATTTACAGATTTTTTTTAACCAAACGTGCGCTTGTTTTCGTTGCAAACGGACACTGTTTTATTTATTTGAGATGATACGCTTTTTCGGTAGTTCCAGTGTACCTAGGCCTCATTTTAAAAGATTTTAAAAGTAAACAAATAGAACTTTTTTTGTTCAATCTTAATTAACAAATTTATTAATATTAACAATTATTGCCATCAAAACTAAGTATCACCTAAAATCGACAGTGGGTGTGTCTACACATTCACAGAATAATATTATGAATATGACCACCATGATTTTCTATCACCGATTGCAGTCGCCTTCGCCATATGTTAATAGCGCTATTGATTATGTCCTTCTTAAAATTATTCCAACAGAACTGTAACCTTTACTTGAGCTCTTCCATGTTATTAAACCTTTGACCATTGTAAACATTTGCCTCCAAAATTCCCCATATGGAATAGTCAACAGGGTTAAGGTCTGGACTATTGGGTGGCCACATCTCCGGTTCGATGTAATCGGGACATTGCACAAACAAACCGAGAGGTGTGGGAAGGGGCACCGTCGCCGATTACTTTAATTTTTGGAAGCTTAAGACTGCCATTGTGTACTGATTAGCTGTCACGAAGCGTAAAAAACGTCAAAAAGTACATTGTTTAATATTTTAATAACAGTCATGGATACTCTGATATTTAATAACGGTCATGGATACTGCGATCATGGATTAAATAAGTTCAAATTTTTTAATGATAACTGCAATATTTTAGTATATCATTGAACAAAAAAAGTTGTTTTTCTTGACTTTTGAAATCTTTCAAAATGAGGCCTACACTGGAGTATTTCCGATAGTTAAACTACCAAAAAAACGTATAATCTCAAATTAAAATAAAACAGTGTTCGTTTGCAACGAACATAAGCGCACGTTTGTTTAAAAAATCTGTTAATCCGGCCCTGTTCCAAAATATTTTGATATACATAACACATTTTACTGAGACGATTTTAGTTCATCATTACTCCAAAAATAAATTAAATCTGTGCAAAATGAAAAAAAATATTTACCATAAAAAAGTGTACTCCTTTAATTTGAGCCACAGTGTACAGGGTGTCCAGTTTTCGTGTGTTTTCATATACCAGCTCCCTTATTATAAAAGATAGAAAGATGGGGTTTGCGGCTTACTGTTCTATTTTTTTATGAAACTTTCATTGCCGTAAACAAAATTTTCATAGCCCTCTCAGTTTCTGACATACAGGGACATTTTCAAATTTTGTCATTTTTGACGCTCCCCTGTATCTCGATTATTTGATAACTTATCAATAAGGTAAAAATGGATTGTTATATAGTTTTTTATGTTGAATTCAGTGGCGTAGTTAGTTTTTTTCTAAAAAGTTTTGTTTATGAGTTATGACCCAAACTTATATTTTTTTTAATGGGACACCCTATATATTATTTATTTTTCTTGTTCCTCTTTTTAAGAGCTTTTCAAAAATATATAATAGTCCATATTTTTTTTTTCTTTTAAAAAGGGACAATTTTAACTTTTTTTGTAAAATCTATCATTTTTCGAATAGAGGGCTATGCCCGCAAATAAAAAAAAATTAACAACTGGATATCTACGAAAAATTTAAATATGTATCAAAAAGCTAATAATCGATAAAAATAATTATGATTAAAACTTTTTTATTTTTATTATAAACATAATGGTATCTAAATAACAAATGGTTTTGAAACTTACCTATTAAAATACAGTTCCGAGGCTGCGTTCGCGTCTTCATTAGCTCGGATAAAACAAACATACATATCGTGATTTTCATAATTTTCATAATATCTATTTTTTTTTGCCATGTTAAATAATTAAATGATTTTTCACAGAAATATCAAATAAACTAACAAAATTAAACAAATACCTTTAATATTTGACAATAATCCGTAATGGCGCATTAACAAACCTTTGTTTTCTGTCATGTCTATCCATGATTGATCATGGCCTTCTGGATTCTAGATAAAAAATGATTAATTTTACAAAAAAAAGTTAAAATTGTCCCTTTTTAAAAGAAATAAATATGGACTATTATATATTTTTGAAAAGCTCTTAAAAAGAGGAACAAGAAAAATAAATAATATATAGGGTGTCCCATTAAAAAAATATAAGTTTGGGTCATTACTCATAAACAAAACTTTTTAGAAAAAAACTAACTACGCCACTGAATTCAACATAAAAACTATATAACAATCCATTTTTACCTTATTGACAAGTTATCAAATAATCGAGATACAGGAGAGCGTCAAAAATGACAAAATTTGAAAATTACCCTGTATGTCAGAAACTGAGAGGGCTATGAAAATTTCGTTTACGCTAATGAAAGTTTCATAAAAAAATAGAACAGTAAGCCGCAAACCCCATCTTTCTATCTTTTATAATAAGGGAGCTGGTATATGAAAACACACGAAAACTGGACACCCTGTACAGGGTGATCGCGTATAATGTTACCCCCCTTTAACTTCTTTGTTTCGAAATTAAGAAAAAACTGTTAAATACAAAAGTTGTAGGATTTAATGTAAACTTCTTGCAAAATATATCTTCGTAGATACAGGGTGTTGCATAAAAGCGTGACAGATCAAAGTTATATTTTTTTAAATGGAATACCCTGTATATTGTTACATTATTGGATTCTACGGACAATTCTAAACATAATTTATATATACCACTATATATCTAAATTGAACTGTTTTCGACTTATTGATGTTTGAAAATTACTATATATTATTATATATCCATTTAAGATTTAGATCTTACCCCCCGTCCCTCTTAGGGGCTTGAAGTAACAAGATTGACAATATACGCAAAAGATGCCCCCCTCGAAATAAAAATCGACGGGTTCGAGCGATTTTCCACATTTTCATTTTAAAGCAGGAAAATTCGTGGTGGGAAGTTTTCAAATGAACACCCTGTATATAAATTATGTTTAGAATTGTCCGTAGAATCTTATAATCTAACAATATACAGGGTATTCCATTTGAAAAAATATAACTTTGATCTGTCACGCTTTTATGCAACACCCTGTATCTACGAAGATATATTTTGCAAGAAGTTTACATTAAATCCTACAACTTTTGTATTTAACAGTTTTTTCTTAATTTCGAAACAAATAAGTTAAAGGGCATTATAAGCGATCACCCTGTACCATAGCCATTCGTAACTTGTAAGAATTTTGTGAAAAGTTTTTCTAAATAACTTTTAATTGGCTTATGGGTGATTCTTTTGAGAACGTAATCTTTATGTCCCGGGAAGTATTTTTCCATATTATTTTCTATAATTTGTGTTAACACTGCTGAAATAGCAAATGCCTACCTGCATCAAGCATGATATAATAAGTTTTTTATTTTCTAATATTTTTAAAAAATCCATAAATGTGTCATATCTCACCTCCATGTCATGTCCCCAGGCATGGCTAGTTATATGCTAACTCAATATTTTTTATCTAAATAAATATGTATCCTAAAAAATATATTTCTAGGGTCTATAAAAACTGAAAACCTTTCGAAAAGTTAAGGTTTTGTATTTTTAAGACGTTTCATCTTTTTAATGTTAACGATAATTTGGTTGTCCCCAGCGTTTAATATTAATTTAAGTAAAGGTCAAAAAAAAGTAAGTAGAGGGGATATTGCGCGTCGGTTACAAGTAGTGATGGGAAAAATCGAGTTATTTCAAGAATCGATTACCGAGCATTCGAGTGATTTAAAAATCCGAATGATAATCGATTGTTCACTCAAATGCTATATGAGGGGCAATTTAAAAAAATTAATTTCTTTAATCACTTTAAACTTAAATAATCAAGCACATATATTTTTAGACTTCTAAAAAAAAAAAAAAAAAAAAAGGTCGCCAGTTCCATAAACTAACTACTTTCTAAAGCCCCACATTGAGTGATCGGTTATTTTTTAACTCGAGTGATCCCATCACTATCAAAAACCATTATGTTCATCACTCATTTCGTCACTCGAATGATTTCCGAAGATAATCGAATAATTAGTGATTGAAAAAACCGAGTGATCGGTCATTTTTCACTCGAGTTATCCCATCACTAGTTACAAGTATTGGTTTAGGAGGCCAGTCTGTTCACGTCGGCGAAGGTAGACGTATCTATTTGTTAAGATAATATTTTGTGCGCTCATGTGTTGGTTTTACTAAGAGGTAAGTTCAATTTTCTCACCTGTGTGATCGATGTTTTATGAGTTTAAAAAATAAATTAAAATTTTTTAATAATTAATTCTAATTTATAATGGGTTTAATCATTTTATAATAAAATTAAACGAAAAACAGTTTAAAAATAACATACTTATTAGGAAAAAAGTCATAGGATCCTCACCTCCGTTACCCCACCTCCGTTACCAAATGGTGGTAACGGATGTGAGATCTGTTTCACAGAAGTGATGAATTTTGATTTATTGGTTAGGTAATACCGAAGTATGGTAAAGGTGAAAAATAATAAGGCTGCCAACAAGGTATCCGACAAAGTAAGGCTGGAAAGAAATGAAAAGAAAAAGTTAGCTATGCGTAATTAAGAGAAGCAATTAAAAATAACCCAGTTAAATTTGAAGAGAGGAAAAAGTTAGAAAGAGAAATTTATTATAAAAGAAAAGAGTAAGGAAAAATTAAGACAATTTCTGAACTGAATCTTCGTGATCAAAGAGCATTAAAGAAAATATTGGAGAAATCGAAGTAAGAAAAGCTTTGATCGAAAAAAAAATAGGGAAGAAACACTGGAGTGGACATTTGGTCTTATAAAATACATCTGATAAAACATATACCTACATTATTTTTAAATTAGGATTTTTTCTTTAATTCTTGTTCATTGTACCTAGGTTAACTAAGGTTTTTTGTTCCTATTTGTTTCTTATTGATATTAATATAAAAATGTTTGATATCGGCTTATTAAATATTATTGTAGTTTTTAAACATTCCAATCTTAGTTAAAATGGCCACTGGTCTGTATTTAAAAAAAAATATTAAAATGTCAAATTTTATTGGCTTTTCATCAGAGGAAGATACGAAAACAATTAAGTATTTTTTAATACATAGAGATATTATTGCGTTCGAAACTTCTCACCTCCGAGTAGTGTTCTCACCTCCGAATCACTAATTTTTTAAATCTCATTTTTTGTTAAAATTATCAATCTTAATTCGTGGCCACTATTTTTCCCAAACCCCTACGAACATATTTAAAATAAAAATTTGAAAAATACTTTTTAAAAAGGAATCCATCATATAAAGACCTTCAAAAAAGTTTAATACAGTTTTAAAATTAATTTAATAGACAAGCCAATATTTGAGGGTAAAAAAATATGGATTTGCCAATGACAAGTCTTACCTGTATCAGTAACTCCAGCAAAGTCTTTATCCTTTAAGCACTCATTTTCCAAAATGAACATATCAATGTTTTTACTGATATAGGAATTATTCAATCGAATTACTAAGGGATCGCTAGCATTTGGAAATGCCCTGAGGACTGCATCAGCTATTTTAATTGGGAATTTTGAATCCAATAATTCTTCTAAGTTTGTTATGGGTTTGCGATATTGCGAACCTGTTATGACACTCACCAGTTCTCCTTGAATCAGTGTGGTTACTTGGATAGCCATTGCCAAGAAGCAGACTGTCAAAAATGTAATGGATAGATTAATTTCGGGTGGCATAAACATTTTAAATAATAATTAACAACCGGGTAAGGTATGTTCAATGACCACTGACCGTTACATCATATTCTCCATATTTGCGGTAGTTCGTAAATCAATTCAGTCAGTTTGACTTACCGATGGTAAAGGTTATGATTTTTCTTAGGCTCGATCTACATAAAGGTGGATGCATGTGAACCAGTAAAAAATAAGCGCGTTTTTTTAAATTTTAAATTATTATTTTTATACTGTTACTGAAGTCAGAAATAAGTGGTTTATTTAAGGTAAAAAGTGTCATGGGATGAAACATTTTGTTTTTGAATATCAGTATAAAATTTTTAATTCATTTAACTTTACTGAAAAATAAATAAAACTCATTTATAAAATTTAAAATTGAATCATATATTTTTTTGTCTAGTGCATCTCTTGTGTATCAATATATAAATTTTGTTTTAAATATTTTCATCTTATTTATAAAATCATAAAGAAGAAAATAGAATAAAAAATGACAACACTACAAAATACAGTTTTTTATTAATTAAAATAAATCATCTCCGTAAGGATCATCATCATCAGATTCATTTAAGTTAACACGGGGAAGCGTATCCGAAGCATCGATAAATCTTTCCCGTTCCCACACATCATTTATAATTTTATTAGTGTGTGTAAAATAATTTCTCCATTGTTATATTTTCTATGGATTCATTCCACAGACCCAAAACTACGTCATTTGTTACAGAATGCATAGAACTTATTTTTGCATCATAATAGCGCTTACATTCCGACCAAACCATTTCAATAGGTGTATGTGAAAATGATATGAAGGAAGTCTTAAAACTCGATGTTTATGTTGCAATGCTAGTTCGTCCAACCTATTAAAATAAAATTAAAATAATTGACAAATAAAATAAATAGCCCTTCCCAAATTACTTGTAACGTATGGGTGGGATATGTTGCTTTATATTATCCAAATCTGATGCTTTATTGTAAATGGTGAAACCGGAATTTGTCTTTGTTCTAACGATGCAATAAGTAATCTTTTTGACTAACTTGTGTTTGGAATTTTTTCAATTAGCCCAGAATGAAGGTGGCGTCATCTATGATAATAAGCGGAGGTTCTTCTTAGTTTGGTAACAATTTTTCTTCAAACCATTTCTCAAGGTTTTCACTATTCATCGAATTATGATAATCACCAGATTTCAGGCCAGACTTAAACATCAAACTTGCATTATTCAGATATCCCTTTTCTGAACTAGCATGTAAAATAATATGCCGTACACCCACTGACGATTTTTTTTAACTGTATGAAGAGTATCATCTGGCCAACTTCTCCTAAAAGCCCCTTTACTGTATATCCAGGTTTTATCCAGAAAAACAGGTTTTAGGGGAAATTGACTTCTCTTGAAAAGTCTACTTGTTTTTGGGGATATGCTCTATCAAAAAACGTCTGTTTGATACAGTACATTTACGCATTTAATTTCAATTTTTGTAAACAATCCGCTAATGAACTAATGGATATTTCAACACCATCAATGATTTTAGGGTTTAGTTGTATTGAGCAAATGGTAACGTGTTTATCTGCTCTATACATCCCAGAAATATGCTCTCTTATGGTATGTTCATAAATTTCGTGAAGTTGTCGACTACGGCATGACAAAACAGCTACATTATTGCGATTCTAAAAATCTACGTCCTTCTCTCTGTCCCCTTTGCCTCAATTCGTTGGATAGTTGAACGAAACTACCAAAGCATTAGAAACTCTCTAAAACAGATAAATATATTTTTCATGTTTGTTAGTTCTGTTTTGAACAATTCCTGCTTTATTATATCTTCGTACCTCATAGACTGCATTAAATGGAAAAGTAGTCTTTCCGGCATTTCCTTCTCTTTGAAAATAATCAAATAATTTTCAAAATTAATGCTTGTTGTTTTTCACAACCGCGACATTTTTGAAATAATGTTGATTCAAAATGCTAATGTCAAAAATGACAATAAAACTTTTTTGACTGGTAAAATTATACGACATTTATTATTGACGCAAATTTGCTATCTGACCTAGTCCATGAATGTTGGAAAGAAAAGCACTAGTCGTGACGTAAGGGTCAGCGGTCATTGAACATGCTTTAACTTTGACTCTGACATGAATGACATTTATGGAAATGATTTTTTTACGATTAAAATTACCAGGTTACCTTAAATATTGATTTTCTATAATCAGACAACTTTGATTGTGATTAAATAATATATATCAATATCATTCATATCATAGTCAGAGTTGCCTGGTTAGTTAATAACTATTAAAATCTTACAACCCGACAGTTTACTTGACTGACCTTTTTTGTTAAACAATACAAATAAAGTTTTTTACCTTAGTTAGATCATATTATTATCGTTATTTCGATCCTTTTCAGCTGCGTCTAACTTTATCTCTTTCTCTTTTTATTGAAAACTGGACGAAACAGAAACGTGACCTCATATGAAGGCTTCTAAACAGCTGATTTTAAATAATAATGTCGATAAAGGACCTGGCAATTTTCATTTCAGATATAAGCGTAAATATTCTGTCAGTCCCCCCCCCCCCAACTAATCCCAAGAAAATTGAAATAGAATTATATTAAACAGTATAATAAAGGAAATGAAAACTAATTTTTGCTGTATATTTCATCCTTTTCTATTTTATTCCTTTAAATTAACGCAAAAGGTAATGGGTGAATTCTTAACAAACTTTGAGCATGGCCCAAAATAATTTTCGCCTGTGACGATTTCCCACTACATTAACTGGATATAATAATAATCATAATAATAATAATCATAATAATAATAATCATAATAATAATAATAATAATAATAAAATACTTTATTGTAAACATAAGTTACAAAAGGCGAAGTTGAGGCAGAACCTCCTAGCTTAATCTAAAAAAATAACCACTATTAATTAATACCAATATAGTTCTGTTATACTTGCCAGTAGTATTGAACTAATAGGTTCCTATCTTACAGATAGATGCCAGATCGTGAGGTGTGATGGTGTGACGTCGGCGGAAAGAGTAGTAAATATAGGTGTTCCACAGGGTTCAATTCTTGGACCAGTCTTGTTTTTAATCTACATCAATGAGCTGCCGGCAACTGATCCTAGGGCAGGACACACTCTTTTTGCGGACGACACAACTCTCTCTTCTGCTGGCGACTCGTTGGAAGAGGCTTTTATGGGGTCCAGGGAATCTCTGGAATTGTCGAGTGCATGGCTCCAGGCAAATAGACTTCTTCTCAACGAGGATAAAACCAAGCAGATGGTATTCACTATGAGAGACTTAAGTGATAGTTCGGGTAATAATGTTTCGGAGGCAAAATTTCTGGGGGTCACTATTGACGCAAAACTACAATGGGGCAGTCATATTAGTCAGGTGGCTAAAAAGCTAACAAAAGCTGTATTTGTAATAAGAGGACTCTCGAGTTGTGTTTCTCCAGCTATATTGAGAACAGCATATTTTGCATTATTTCAGTCCCATGTCTCATATGCTATTTTGGCTTGGGGGCACTCTGCGGAGGTTTATAGACTGTTTGCCATCCAAAGGAGAGTAGTAAGAGTAATATCCAATCTAGGCTACAGAGACGATTGTAGAGGGGCGTTTGTTGCTCTTCAAATTTTAACATTACCAGCCCTCTATATTTTACAGAATTTACTTTTTATAAAAATGGCAGATAATTTTAAATCACACACAGACGTACATAACTATAATACACGCAACAAAAATAATTTAGTACCCTTATGGTGCGCGTAGGAAGGTGTCAGGATAGCCCGGGCTATTGGGCAAATACATTTTTTAATGTTTTGCCGGAGAGCATTAAGAACTTGCCTTATAAGCAATTCTACAGCAAAATGAAGGAGATCTTGACTGATAATGCATTTTATTCATAAACAGAATTTTTAAATTTCAATGTATTTTAACCTGTGTTTTTTTCTATTAGATTTACCTATGTATATTTTTGACGAGTGTAAACATTATTATGTATTAACATGAATAAAGGAATTTTGAATTTTAAATTTTTACTTCAGAGGCCTGCTAGATGAAAAATATTGAAACTAAAATGTGCAGTTTTGTAACAATTACTACGCTTAAGAGATATCTGGACGAAGAGCCAAAATAACATTATCTTAATTAAATATTACATTACTACCAAATTATTTAATCCCATATGAGCATTTTCTTTGCCAAATAGAAAATTACGAATTAGAAGATTACAGAAACATACCTGAAGCCATACGTAACAATCGTTTTAGATCAGAAGTCGAAAGAAGATGGCCACAGCATGAAACCATATTTACAGACGGTTCTAAAATTAATAATAATACTGGATGTGCAGTATTTTATCCTAAGGAAATATAACAATAAAACAGAAATTAACCAAGTATTCCTCAAATTTTACAGCAGAGCTTATGGCAATCAAGAAAGCATTCAACCTATGTTTAAGTAAGCACACACAACACCATATTATATTTACAGGCTGCTTAAGTGCCATACAAAAGCTTAAGAACATCTCACCAATCACAGATATAAACCCCTTACTAGCTGAAATTTTAAAACTTAACTACGAAATTGTAAATCAGGGAAAAACTGTAAAGTTAATTTGGATTAAAGCGCATATCGAAATTAAAGAAAACGAAACAGTGGATAAAATGGCAAAAGAGGCCACAGACACCGGATGGGTAGATGTTAACTACGAAACATCAAAAACTGATTTCTTTGGAAAAATAAAAGAAAAAATGCACCAAGACTGGCAAACTTATTATGAATCGACCCATAAAGGCATGTATTTTCGAAATATTAAACCTAATATAAGTAGTAAACCGTGGTTTTTTAATATAAATAACAAAAAACTAATTAAAATTATGTTAAGACCACGAACGAACCATATTATTTGCCCTAGCTATAAATATAAAATTGGTTTATTAGATAACCCAAATTGTAACATATGCGATGAAATAGCTGATCCACAACATATATTACTACAATGTTCATTAAATATGAACAATATAAACCAATTTCTAATTGAACTATATAATGCAAGAATAACTTCTCCATTTAACCTTGCAAGTCTATTGACACATGAAAAAACATTTAAAATTATTTGTAAGCACTATTGTAATTCAGAAACTTTCGCGACTCTTGACTAATTTTTGAACATGAAATAAGGTTAAGTTAAACTCGAAACCCAAACGAACAACTAACATACAAATCCGTGTTTCGCCTTGGATCGCTGAACTGATTTTTAAGATCAGATCAATCCAAATTTCTGTCTCAATCGAATACGGCTGTGATCTCCCTGAAATTTTTTGCTGGTACAAAATATATTTTATTTTTATATGTAAAAAGAAATTACTACCAAATCTTTTAATATTGGACAAATGAAAGAAACAAGCTTAAGGCGGGAGTATCAACATGCTTGCCAACCTATTTCGCGTAAATTTAATTGTTTTTTCTAACTTTTACACAAAATTTAAATAAAATCAATATCGTCTTCATATTCTATAGGTAATAATTGACATATTTAATAAATATCAAGGAATTTCATAACTTATTTTAGGAGAATTGTATAGCGAAAAATATCGGGTAAGATTTTTTTTAACATTATTATGTCATTGTTCTTTCACTATACAATTCTCCCAAAATAAGCAATGAAATAAATTGATATTTTTGTAATATATCAGATATTACCAAAATAATGTGCATTTTATTTAAATCTAAGTCAATAAAATAATAAACTAAGAAAAACAACGCGAAATATGTTATAGGTGGGCAATAAATTGAATGACGTTGATAATTCCACCTTAAGGTTGAAAATTAAATTGAAAAAATCTTACCCGATATTTTTCGCTATACAATTCTCCTAAAATAAGTTATGAAATTCCTTATTAATTAAAATTATTATTAAAAGATTAAATATGTCGATTATTACCTATAGAATATCAATACTGATTTTATATAAATTTTGTATAAAAGCTAGCCTGTTGATACTCCCACCTTAATGTTTAAGAGTTTAAGGAAGTAGTTTATACTTTAATGGGAGTGAGATTTTAAAGGGAGGGAAAGAAATGAGACACTGAAAGTCTTTGTCCACTGGTATATTCGTATTAAACAAGGTTAAAGGACGGTAAATTCTCTATGTTTCGAATGCATAAACATTATCACATATCTTTTTGTTCTCCTGAAGTACGTTTTCAATATTCATTTGGCGTTCGTTAATTCACACACACGCAAAAAATTCAAATGAAATAAGATTACTTCAGTTTTTCTCAATAAATAAAAACTTTTTAAAATAAATTCAATAGATTTAGACGATTTTTAGTTAACGATATATATGCAAAGCGCCAGTAAAAAATATCCAAAATCCAATGGCACACCGTTAACTGCAAATACATCACAACCACCAAGCGAGCAAATCTAATTTCAGCAAAAATTATTTGCATCAAAGAGGACCTTGCATCTAAGGACGTAATGCTTAGCCGTAGAGCTTAATACCTGTTGGGTGTCAGTAACTACCTGAATTAACAATCAATCAGTTATTCCGTCATCTTTGACAGTCGTTACAAGTAATTTGATTTATCGCTAATTTTTCCAGTTTCTTGAACAATTCACACAATCGGCTTTACGGAACAGCACACAACATTTATGGTTGAAGCGTATTTTCGAAACGGGGTTAGAGTAAATGGTGAGTGGCAATACAATCCGGGTTTGTGCATGGACAATTTTCACGAATATTTTCCTAACGTCGCTTTTATTGCTGGGGATTTTTATCATTGCCTGAAAAGAACCGTGGCTGTGTTTAGGGAAACAGGTTCTATACAACACAAAAGGAACTTGTTGCAAACGTTCGTGAAATAATGCAAAATATGCCAACAAATTGTATAAGACGCATGTACCTACCCAAAAAGCAGCTAAATTTATTTCCTTATAAAGTGCAAGTATTCCAAGAAATACAAGCCGCAGATTTTGAAAGACGCAGGAATTACTCTTAATGGTTTACACAAAATTTATTGGTATGAAATGATTTATTAGACCAGACATTTTTTTCGGATGAAGCCTGGTTCCACCTCTCCGGTTATGTGAATTCTCAGAATACACGCATGTGAAGTAGAAAAATCCCCATTTTTTTGTATATAGAGTCCACATTGCACCCTCAAAAAATTGGTGTCTGGTTAGCTGTTTCCCGAAGAAGACATAGTTACAGCACAGCGTATAGAGACAATATTTTGAATCCATTTGTGGAGCAATTACTTGACGACGAACTACGTTTTGGATATTTTCAACAGGACGGTGCAACCGCAACTACTTACGCAATTTTTTCGACGACAGATTGATGAGTTTTCGATCATACATTGAATTCCCACCTAGATCACCTTATTTAACGGTTATGAATTACTTTGTTTTTCCTTATTTAAAGAACACTATTTTTAAAACACCAGTTGCAAACTTAGAACAATTACAAGAAAGGATTATCCAGGAATGTGGTAACATTTCTCCAGAGATGCTGGTCAACACTTTCGAAAATATAAAGAGACGTGTGCATTTATGCTTGGAGCATAATTTCAACAATTTATGTAATTATTTTTCTTTTTCTTTCTGCATATTCTTACTTTGTTAATTTTGTAAACAACAAAAATAAATTTGTATTTGTCTACAATTTTATTACTCATTAGTTTGGCATATCATGTCATAATATAAATTTGACAAAATTTTAACCTAGATTTGGTTAGATATATCGTCCCCTTATCATTGTGATCTAAACCAAGCCCTACGTTTTTGAATCCAAGCCCTCTTTGATGCAAATAATTTTTGCTCGCACGGTAATTAATGATTTAGATTTGATACTTTACACGCAAACAGTTAAATAAGTAATTACGAATGAAACTTACCAATTAGAATTCGTACAATAAAACTTTTGGGATTATGTAGGTTAAATGAATAGCCCATTAGGAAATTATAGAACATCATCAGATTCCTTATGTACGATGTAAACTTCTTCCAGTCAAAGGAGAGCTTGCTTAGATTTGTAAAAATGATTATCCAAATAATAAAGCATAGTATGCATATTATCCACTGTTTGATGCTCATCATGGATAAAATTATATCCAAGTACGAATTTCTAAGCGGTCTTGGAATTAAGAAATATATAACATTATAAGCAATTATTGGCCCCACATCAAAATATTTTCCTATGTTGATGTCACCCGATCCAGTGTAGCAATCAGCATATTTTGATTGAAATGATTCTTGCACTGCTTTGAAGGTATATGTTCTGTATAATTCATTTTCCCAGGTAAGGTCTTGTGGACGATACACAAGCTTGACTGGACTAGCATGTTGAAAAGATTTTAGAGCATCTATTTTAATACCTAGAATATATGTTACTAATCAACCAAAAGTATTGATATCTGGTAGACGACAATATTTGCGTATAATACAAGGATCCGGACTCTAACGTGACTCAGTTGAGTCAGTTGGAACAAAACATTAATCTTGACATGAAAAGATTAAATAATGCATGGTGTTACTCGCATTTTCTTCCGGTCAAGTTAAAATATTTAAAAAAGTGTTAAAAAATTAAAAATTGCTATTAAAAATCGAAAGAAGTTTCCTCCTCTTTTCCTTCCCGTGCATAGTAAACAACTTGATTAGTCGACGATGACAAGTCAAAGCGTAGGATAAGTAGTGACATCTGACAAAGTCACGCAAAAGCAGAAAGTTCCCAATATATAAATGGGAACTGGCGTGAAAACGTGGTTCTTGTGGCAAGATATTATTTATTGTTTAAAGGTTGTAGACAATGAAGTAATATCAAAAAAAATTACCTTGTCGGACTTCCATGGTCTTTATTTTGTTACTTAACACAACGTTTCGGTTAGTTAGTATCACTAACCGTTTTGAAGTGTAAACTAAATTTTTTTTGCTACTGTCTTATATACTATCTATGTGCATTGTGCAATGAAGCTTGATGACTCCGCCTCTACGTGCTTATTGGAGTGTGAAGTTGAGCTGTTGGTTTTAGACAAGAAGATACTTCCAGATATTGGGTTTATCTATGCTTGGTTTAGTAAATACCGGGTGTCCACGGAAGGTGGCTCGCCCCTCTAACTTTTTTATTTTTCAAGCTAATGAAATAAAATTCGGGGGATTTGTATACGACATAAAACTGCATTTTTTGACATGTGACTCAACATTATGGAACTTCCGGTTTAACCGGAAGTGACATAAACTTTTGATTTTTAAATGAGACACCTGGTATATTTTTACTTTTTTTGGCTCCATATGACATTCTAAATACAACGATGTGTCACTTGTCACTTTTTGTCACCAAGAAAATATTTTTTTTCCTAATTTATTGTTTTATCTAGAGGGCTATGAATACATTAAAATCACTTATTTCAGTTCTTTAATCTTGGGAAAAATACAATTTTACTATTTTTGGTCCAATGCTATGTACTATGTAAAATTTAATCTTTAAAGTTGTATAACACATTTTTTATAAATGGCAACATGGTGGCTCGTCGGATTAAGAAAAAAGATTATTTTATTACGATTATTTTGATACCATACACTATTAGGTTTTAGAAAAGCTGCCATTAAAAATTTTTAAAAAGTTAACTTAGAGCTTTCCTAAAATGAAGCATCTTTTGAGTAGTAGTGTAGTAGCATGTGACCAGCAAAACTGATAAAACACAATCATGTCTTGAAGAAAATTGAAATGCCAACAGCTTCTGCCAAAGTAAATTAGTTTGTTGTTTAAAAAACATGGAAAATAATAGTTTTACAAGGAGTGAAAAGGTTGATATGTTATTATTGTCAGGCTCATTTTGCATTTCCGGAACCAGTTTTGGGTAACTAATAGTGCCGGGTTGGATGACGCCGATTAAAATATCTTTGTGCGTAGAGTCGTGCAGCATCGGTTGAATTATTTCTACATTCTCCAAACACTAATAACATATCAACTTTTTCACTCCTTGTAAAACTATTATTTTTCATGCTTTGGTGGCAGAAGCTGTCGGCATGTCAATTTTCTTCAAGGCATGATTTTGTTTTATCAGTTTTGCTGGTCACAGGCTACTTGATGCATTTAAATCTAAATTAAATTAGTTATACAACTTTAAAGATTAAATTCTACATAGTACATAGCATTGGACCAAAAATAGTAAAATTGTATTTTTCCCAAGATTAAAGAACTGAAATAAGTGATTTTAAGGTATTCATAGCCCTCTAGATAAAACAATAAATTTTGAAAATAAATATTTTCTTGGTGACAAAAAGTGACAAGTGACACATCGTTGTATTTAGAATGTCATATGGAGCCAAAAAAAGTAAAAATATACCAGGTGTCCCATTTAAAAATCGAAAATGTATGTCACTTCCGGTTAAACCGGAAGTTCCATAATGTTGAATCACCTGTCAAAAAATGCAGTTTTATGTCGTATACAAATCCCCCGAATTTTATTTCATTATCTTGAAAAATAAAAAAGTTAGAGGGGCGAGCCACCGTCCGTGGACACCCGGTATATGGGATTTTGAATCATAAAAGCTGCTTCTTTGAATTTTCGTTTTCTCTAGTGCTGTTCCGTGTCCAAAACCTTGGCTTCTGATTACTGTATATTATGTTCTGTTTTACCTAACATGAGGCCTAGGCGCCAGGCAATTTTGAGGCCCTCTGTTAGTCATCTATTTATATATTACTAAATAAACTATAGACTATAGAGTGGCCAGGGTGTTTCGTAATATATTTTAAATCAAATTTCAGTCACAGCCAAGGGAAAAAAACAAAAAATTTTTTTAAATTTTTGAATACATTTTATTTGACTCTAATAAATATTAAAACGCAAAACACCTGCGTTATGCAAATTATAACAAATTCTTATTTACCATTTACTTAGGTACCTTTTTAATTATACTTAGAAACTTGCAAAAACTTAAATTAAAAAAACTTTTTCCTAGCCTTTTGTTTGGAAAATAAGTCAATAATTTCGTTGTAGTCTAGTGTGTTGACTACTTCTGATTCAATAAAAATTATCGAGAGGCCAGAAGTCTTCTTCTGTACCATGCTGGTCCTTAAATAATTTGTAACTATCTTTAGGACTGAAAACGAACGCTCTCCGGATGCGTTGCTGACAGGCAGTGTAAGAAATTTAAAAGTGTTTCTACGTTAGAAAATGTTGATCTTAAACCGTTATTAATAAGTTTATACATACTAAAAGGGTGAGAAATATTTTCTTTTTTGGCATAATTTAAAAAATGTCTAATTCAATCTTTGAGATAATCTGCATTAAGGTTGAATTCTCAACGTCATTCAATCTATAACCTATTTCGCGTTGATTTTTTGAGTTTAATATTTTAATAACTAACATTTATAGAAAATCAATATCGTCGGTACATTATTTAGGTAGTATCAGATATATTACAAAAATATCAATTTATTTCATTGCTAATTTTAGGAGAATTGTATAGTGAAAGAACAATGAGTGACATTGACATAATAAAGTTTAAAAAATCTTACCCGATATTTTTCGCTATACAATTCTCCTAAAATAAGTTATGAAATTCCTTGATATTTGAAAAGGAAAGAAAAACACAAAGTCTTCCTCCACAAATTTAATGGAAAGGATTCCAAGTTTTAAGGGTCTCAACATGTTTCGAACGTAGAAACGTTCATCTTCAGGAGACAGAAAGTTTTTAAAAAATATGCTGATGGTGTTAGCAAAAGAGAAACTGAAATTCAGAACATTAATGGGGCTTTATGGATTTAAACTGAAGTGTAAAAGAAACATGAAATAAAAGACTTGATAATGGTAAAACCATAGAGTGATTAAAACATAGTTAAGGGTTGTAAACCAACCAAATAAAATAGGAAAGAAGAAAGACTGTCTAGGTGTCGAGGCTTATTTAAAATTTTTAAAAGGAACTATTGGAACATATTATAGACATTATGAACAAGGTGTTTGTTCATAATGTCTATAATATGTTCCATTAGTTCCTTTTAAAAATTTTAAATAAGCCTCGACCCTATTTTATTTGGTTGGTTTACAACCCTTCACTATGTTTTAATCACTCTATGGTTTTACCATTATCAAGTATTTTATTTCATGTTTCTTCTACACTTCAGTTTAAATCCATAAAGCTCCATTAAGGTTCTGAATTTCAGTTTCTCTTTTGCTAACACCATCAGCATATTTTTTTAAAACTTTCTGTCTCCTAAAGATGAACGTTTCTACGTTCGAAGCATGTAGAGACCCTTAAAACTTGGAATCCTTTCCATTAAATTTGTGGAGGAAGACTTTGTGTTGTTCTTTCCTTTTCATACTTTCAACTCCACTTTAAGTATGGACTATTTCTTCAAATCCTTGATATTTATTAGATATGTCAATTATTACCTTTAGAATATCAAGTCAATACTGGTTTTCTTTAAATTTTGTATAAAAGCTAGAAAACATAAATACATCTACGCGAAATAGTTTATAGGTTGGCAAGCTTGTTGATACACCCACCGGCAAGATCGCTATTATAAAATATTTTAAAGGTTTCTAAAATTTCGCTATAAATTGTACCCCTTCTATCCAATTTACTGATTAACCTATCACAAATAACATAAACCGTTTGTGTAATGAATTTTTGGCGACCTTTCAGATTTACTTCATTTGATGATGACTCATCAGTTTGCAGTTTTCGCGTTTTTAACTTCATTTTCAATTTCTGGGAAATTCCCTCGAATATCTGTAACAAACTGTTCTAAAGAGTTTAGTAGATTTTCGCCATTTAATGAATATTAAAACAAACTCTACTCAACTTACCTTTACGCCTGGTCAGTTAGTTGAATTAAAGATAACTGATTACCTATTATTCTATTATATTATATTAGATTTGCAGATTCAACAACAGTGGTTCAGTTACACTATTTACACCATAATGCCATGTCCATAACGTCGCGCCGCGCTGATTTAGCGTTTCTTGCTCTGTTGCCAGATGGAAAGCTCTGCTGGCTCAATTTAATATTTTGGCATTTTGTGAGGCCCCCTACATATGAGGCCCTAGGCTAGCGCCTAGTGCGCCTAGTGGTAAAACCGGCCCTGATTATGTTGGTTGGTCCATACATGTTCCGCTATACCTGATCTCGAAGGTTCACCTATTTGAATATGTGAGACAGTAGCCTTAGAATTATAATTTAGTTTACACTTAAAAACGGTTAGAGATTAGTAGTTCATTTGTCCCGAATGTCAATTCACTATAAACTGGGGCTATTTATAGCAATTGCCGAACAAACTAAACGAAACGTTGTGTTAAGTAACAAAATAAAGGCAATGGAAGTTCGACAAGATAATTTTTTTGAAATTATATATTCTTTCATGATCATGTGAGTACATAAGATGCCACTGTAACTTGCAGTTTGCCAGTACGTTATGCATATTTTATTACCTGTTAGGGTCATATTATTTTCATATATAATAAAAGGTATATGCTGACTCCAAATTACGAACAAACTAGTGTTTCTTGGATAGAGCTGGGAAAACTTGGCAATATCTTGATTAATATCTACATTTTTTTGTTTGCAGGTTCCAATTACTCTCGCTTTTAACTTTTTTCCTCTTGAATTGATAGCATAAAAATACACATTATATTCACCAGGCACTATAATCAAGGAGTAATAAAGATTGTAATTTAAAAGAAGTTCTGCTATTGTTGATGCATTAACTCGGCTATTAAGAAATATCACGTAATTTGCTAAAACGTAGATAATTTCTGATTTTCTAATCATACCTAAAGAATTATTTAAATTATCTGTACTAGGAAACATAAAAATGAAGCTGTTTGGTGTTTCTTTAGACGCGTTCAATTCTTTTAGCAATTCTGAAAATGATTCATTTTGGAAATTGTAATATGACTTATCTTTAAATGCTTTTAAATAAAATTGATTGGTATTATTAAAATATATAACAATGTTTACGTTACAGTTAATATTCATGTTGATAAACTCTGATAAACATCTTAGAGTTTTGTGAGAATCTGGTTTTATTGGTGTTAAAATAGCAGAAATATTGGAAAAAAGAAGTAACGTAAAAAAGTTTATCAGTCGCGACATTGTCTTCAAGACTAAAACAATGGAAAACATATCTGTAAAATATCGTTTATTCCAAGACATCCACGTTAATGGAATACTTCATCGAAAACAATGATATACTATTTTATTAAAGTGTACAATAAATTATCCAAAAAGAAACCTTAAAATCGTGCAAATGATTATAGAGTCCATTTTCTGTGGATTGTTTATTTATTATGTTTAATTTTGAATTTATTGTTACTTTTACAAATGCATCAATTTTAAAATATACTCTTTTACTGTATGGTAGATAGACAATGCCGTCCATAAAGAATTTTTTCTACAAAAAAACATTATTGAGGAAACTTTGAGACCCCTTGGGGTCCGCGGCGTATTTTTTGGGGTCTGCGAACCCACGGAGCACAAAGGGAAAATAAAACAAAAATAAGTAAATAACTCACCACTAGAATAGAGATAATCCTTGTGTTTTAAGTTTATTATTGTTTTTAAGGAAAATACGTTGTATCTTAATCTTAACATAGTATAAAACAAAGTCGCTATCCTGTTCATGTCCACTTATGTGCGTAAATCTTTAAAACTACGCAACGGATTTTGAAGCGTTTTTTTTTAATAGATAGAGTGATTCAAGGGAAAGGTTTTTATGTATAATACATGCATAATATTATAGAGAAACACTGATAAATTAAAGTAGGGGGAACGAACGACCCAACCTAACCGGTCCCCGGCCCGTTCAACGATCGATCCGAAGCCGGAATAGTGGACGGGCCGGCAAACGGTTGAGTTCGAAGTTCGCCTTATTATCTCACGTCGTATAATGACGGGCTGCAACGCAGGCCGGGTACACGCTAGTTGATAAATAAAATGTTGTTTAAATAAGTTACAAAACGGTTGTTTTAGTACTTTTAAAGATTAACTGGCCATGGGGGTCCGCATGTTACTATAATCCGATTTCGGGGGTCCGGGATTTTGTGAAATTTGGGATCCACTGCCCCAGATTAAGCCAGCTGGCACAAAAAATATCTTTGCGTTTGTGCAACAACCCAGGTAGCAAGGTGACGTATTTAAGACGTCGATTATTGATCATCAGCGACGTCATAAATTACGTAAATGAAACGTTAAAAAGACGTGCTTAAGTCACAGACCAATAACGTCCTTTTTTACGTAAAAAATATGTCATCTTAGGACGTCTTTTTAGGTGTAGAAAACGTCAATAAACGTCATAATTTACGAAAAACGAACATTTACTAAAAACTTCTTAAAATAATACATAATAGGGGTAAAAGAATACATATGAATATTTTATGTAAAAAATCCTTTTAATGATAATAAATTAACTATTACAACTTTCATGTGTATGCAGAATTGGAAAAATGCTAAGGAATCCTTTAATGGCGGCCTAAATACTTCTTTTTTTCGGGGCGTCACCCAGTTTGAGTGCACAACGGCTACTCCCCCGCCGTCAGTTGCCTCGAACTCGATAACCTGGTACATTTATATTCGTTTATAACACAAAATATATAGAAACCATGATAGAAACTATATCAAAATCACCATAAACTTTTCACTTTCACTTTTGCCGAACTGTCGCGACTGCCTGACTGCTAGCGCCAACAACAGGATACCAATGCGTTCTGTCAGACAAGTCAGACTGCCAATGTCATAAAACGGAGCGCGGGTAATTTAAATTTGATATTTGCAGACTTTTAATGACAAAATATTCGCTTTTGCAAATTTTACATACATGAATGGTTAATTTAAAATGGTAATATTTTAAAAGTTTTATGATACGTACGTGCCTTTAACTATAAGATAAAGCTAATCTCAGGCGTTTTACTTATTTAAAAGTCTGTCCCACTATATTTTCAAAAAACTTGGTCACTTTTAGATACTTTTTAATGATACGTATAATTCAATAAAATGACTAAAAATGGACGTTTTTATTACGTAAAATTATGACGTATAATACACGTGTTAAGAACTACGTTATTTTGACGTCATCTTGCGACCAAAAGACGTCAAGTGACTAAAAATCCCCAATTTTCGACGTCATAAAGACGTCATGCTGCTACCTGGGAAGTGTGCCATCTGAGAGAGTATTCAGTAAAGGCGGACAAGTAATTTCCGATAACCGAACTAACCTGACCACAGCTCATTCAAAGCAGCTAATATTTCCTACTTAGCTGCAATAAAGAATATGTCCAGAAATAATATTCGCAAAATAAATCCGGGTTAATTTTCTTTCAAATTTAATGTGTTTTTGTTGTATGTCATGGGGATGGAAATTTATTTTGATGGGTATATCGATAGTTAGCGATAGTTATCAATATATCTATAGTTATCATATATCGATAGTTATCAATATATCGATAGTTATCGATATATATATATCGATAACGATAACGAAAATATATCGATAGGTAGATGACTATCGACAGGTGAAAGCTGATATCGCCCATCCCTAGTCGTATATCGAATCGTGCGGCCTCCTACTTTGCTTTCACACCAAAGTCGCTACCGTAGACATTTATCTTTACACGTACAGCCTGTCTCATGTGCAAACAAAAGTTAACTTTTATGGGTAAAAAAATACGTCTAAACGCACGGCTCTCCGGTCAGATGCCTTCCGTCCCAGCAGAATTTGGCATGCGCACTCTGTTATCGACCTGTCCTTCTTTAGCGATATTATGCTCAAAATACACTCCAGACCCGGTTCGTCGATATTTTTGTTGTTGTGTTTTAAGATTTCTCTGTGGTTCCTTGTTGTTTTCTTTGCTATTGTGGATAGTGGATGGTGGGTGTATTATATTTACGCATTTCTAGTTTTTGTGTTATATAAAAGAAAAAAGTAAATGCTTATTTATATATTAATTCAAGGGTGAAAGTATTCCACGGGTCAAGTTCTCGGGCAAAAACTTTTTTAAATTCTTAAACAAGAAATTCTGCTTGAGAATGTTTTACACGTACCCAATTATATACCAATAAGTAATATTTATTTGTACCAAGTAATATTTTACTTGAGGTTAGGTACGCGATAACATCGAAAATTGGTTATTTCGCTGGTTTTGTTTGTTTTTTATATTTAATTTTGTAAGACTAATTTAATTGACGTGTTCTCTTCCTATTTGAAATAAAAACACGACGACGAATCATTTTAAAAAAAAATTAGAAACATAACCTTAAAAACGATTTTCTATTTTAAAAATGAAACAGGTTTGCAACTCCTACTAAAAATGCCAGAAATCACTACATTTTTTCCCAACCTGATCAAAAATTGAGAAGAAATTACAATTTTTTGGCAACAATTTAGGGCAAATTTTAGCTGGTTACATGTAAAAATAAATTGAAGGTCAACTTTTATAATTTCTTGAGCAAGAACTTAAATTTTAAAGCGCGGACCTGTCTATTTTCCCATTCGTCAAATGATAATGTTGCAGTGCGCATGTCTAATCCGGTGTAGCTTTGTTTTCATGCGCGAGGCGAGGTAAATATCTATGAGTGTTACACATTACATGCAAATTTCTCTGGATAGTTTGTCCAATAAGCGTCTATGTACAGACTCCCTTTAAGCTGCGTACATGCCTATTAGGTTAGACCTTACAGTTTACAGTGCCGTACTGAGGGCGAGGCGACTGAGACGCTTGCTTCGGGCTCAATCACCAATAAGGGGGCGCCAAGAGTTACTTCAATTGCTCCATAATTACAATTTAAAAGAATCATACCCAAATATTGAAATTGCATTCAGGATTTTTTTGACTACTCCAGTGACAGTAGCCACCTGTGAACGCAACTTTGGCAAGTTGAAACTTATCAAAAATTATTTAAGATCAATCATGAGACAAGTGACTAACTTGGCAATTATGTCGATTGAATATCAGATTGCTCAGAGTATTGATTTTAACGATATAATTGATGAATTCGCTGCAATGAAATCTCGAGAAATTTTGTTGTGAATCAAGAAAATTGAATATATTTTGTATAATGCAATTCCACTTTTCTTGTGTACAATTATCCTTATATTGTCATTGTAAATTGCAGCAAAATAAACATAAAAGCTTGACTTCAAAATAGTGTTGAAAATGTTCGATTTATTTAAAATTCTGTTGAGGGTTGGTTGGTTGGTTGGTTGGTTAAAGGCGGGGGTCGGGTTCGACGTGTGGCCCAAGCTTCTTACACTGCAGCCTTCTGGCTTATTGTGCGCCCCAGTCTTGTTAGAAAAGATTTGTTCCTTCTACGAGGTCCAGTAGTTTTCTTCCAAGTTTATCGTGCGGGAGGTTGTCGCCACGTCCGAAGATTTTGAATCTTTTACGGTTTAGCGCTTCGCAGCTGTAAATTATATGGGAGGCGGTTTCGTCCTCTTCGCCGCAAAGTCTGCATTCAATGGGTCCATTATAGACTCCCATTCTTTGAAGGTGCCTTCTTAAGTGACAGTGGCCTGTTAGTAGGCCGGTCACTTGTTTTAACTGAGGGCGCGTCAAGAGCAGCATTCCAGCTGATAGCATCTTCGAGGGCCTATCAATAACGGCCCGTGCGTGTGCCTGGCCAGGTGTACCATTCCATCGAGATAGATGTTGCTTTTGCGCCCATCTGTCTAATGTTGTTTTGGTTACCTTTTTTGATATTCCAAGGGCGGGTTCTGGGCCCCTGAAATTTTGAGCAGATCCGGTTCTTGCCAGTTCATCTGCTTTTTCGTTGCCTTTTATCCCTGAATGACCAGGAACCCATAGGAGTTCAACCCTGTTGTTTCTGGCTGCCAGGTCTTTTAGGTCGTTAAGGCACTCCATTGTGATTTTTGATGTAAATCGGAAGGAGTTCAGAGCCTTCAGAGCAGCTTGGCTGTCCGACAGGATATGTATCTTTTGGTCGTGATAGCCCTTTTCAAGATTCTTTTGTATGCATGCTTGTATCGCATGAACTTCTGCTTGATATACTGTGGCGTAGTTTCCAAGGGGAATGCTGATTTCCATTTTGGTTCTTTCCCCAAATATACCTGCGCCTACTCCGTTGGCCGTTTTCGACCCATCAGTGTACCAGACTAGGCCATTGTCTAGTGACGGAGATTTTCCTTTGGACCACATATCAGGGTCACACCTGACATTAAATGGTTTTGTAAAGTTGTATTTCGCTTTCATGCGATCGGTTTGCATCTCCAGGAGCTCGTCGTTGATAAGGTCCGTGGCTCTTGTGTGCCCTATTTTCTCGGGGCGTTGTTTCCATTCCCCGTTTGCTTTCATCCTGGAGGCGCTGCAGTTAGCCTCCATTTTGATATGTATATCTAGTGGTGTTAGTCCTAGTATGACTTCCATTGCTGCAGTGGGGGTGCTTCTCATTGCACCGGTGATACACAAGCAGGCCAGCCTCTGTACACTGTTGAGTTTTGTGGCTGTCGTGATTTGCTGTGTTTTTGTCCACCAAACTACAGACCCATATGTTATCAGGGGTCTGATGACTGTGACGTATAACCACAGCACCATCTGCGGTTTAAGTTCCCAGGTTTTCCCAAATAATCCTCTGCATCTCATAAGACACATTTTTGCCTTGTTTAGGTTGTTGCTGATATGCCGGTTCCATGTCAGTTTGGAATCCAGGGTTAGTCCTAGATATTTGACTTCGCTGACTGTTTTTATCTGTTCACCAAAGATTTTTAGGTTGTTATAGTTCCCTGCTTGTCTTCTTTTGGTGAATGGCAATGTTGCAGTCTTAGCAGCGTTGACTTTGAGTTTTACTTTCTCACACCAGCGTTGCACGATGTTCAGTGCTCTTTGCATAAGCTCTGCTGTTGAGGGAAGAAGTGGCGAAAAATTTGTAATTCTCCTCGGGCGCCAATATAGCTGGTTACGGCCCTGCTTTTTAATATCGATAGTTGACACGCCCCTTATTTTTATCGACAACGGTCTGGATTTTTGTATTCGCGCTGAGTTTTCGAAATTTGATGCATACATAAACACAGATTTGATTTTGCACTGATGCACGGCGGCGGTGACAATATTCGTGTCACAAACGCATCATGACATATTGGCGAGCTGTTGCAGATACTTAAAATAGTATGTGCATAGGAAAAGTAATAAATTTTATATGTTCTTATGATTCTTCTACGAAATAAGAAAGAAAATATGCCCCAGTTTCGAAATTCTTTTTAATATTTATATTTATTTAATTTAAATTACACTTCTAACAATTCACTGCAGTATTAGACCAGGGTCGATAATTTTTGAAACCAAAAAAAAATAATAGTAGGATGAAACCCATTGGAAACGGAAGAGAATATAACAAAAATTAAAGGAAAAATAATTTACGGGCTATCTGAGGTCGGGAAGTGGAAGGGGGTGAGTTTTTAAGGGTAGAAAACAATTTATCTCGATTTCCGGCAAAACTACAAGTCCTGTGTAAAAACGTTCAATGGCAAAGTTGTAGCTAATAAAAAGATCTACAACTTTTCTATTTTTACTTTTTTTACATAACCTCAAAACTTATGTGAAAATTCAAATAACCAAGTTTTTGGTTTTTTATTTTTATCTTTTACAAAAAAAATTTATTTCTCACGAAATTTGGTGAAAACTTACCTTTTTGTGTCCCAAATACACTGTAATTTTTAGATTTAAAATATTTATTTTTTCACCTTATTTTGACTTAATATCGAAAAAGCACCCTAATTTTCAATCGAAAATTCTCATGTCAAAATATCTGTTTTTTTAAAAAAATCGGTGGGCTTTTTGTTGGTTGAAATCTCTACTTTCGGATGGTGTAAAAAAATATACATTACTATGGTAAATGTTCTCAAAAATGCAAAGAAACGAAAAAAACTCGAATCCGATTTTTTTTTAATCATTATGTACATTTTTGAGCTATTTATTAAAATATATACTTTAATTACTCGAAAAACGAGATTCCATGTTACATTGGTAAACAATAAAATTACAAATCCATAAAACATTAAGATCGCAAAAATTATGCAAAAATAGTTGTTCTAAATATAAGTAAAGGTAGGATTTTAAGGGGATTTCATCACATTTACCATAGTAATGTATACTTTTTTTACACTTTCAGAAAGTAGAGATTTCAACAAACAAAAAGCCCACCGACTTTTTTAAAAAAGCAGATTTTTGACGTGAGAATTTTCGATTGAAACTTAGGGTACTTTTTCGATATTAAGTCAAAATAAGGTGAAAAAATAAATATTTTTTTTACTGATACCCTATTTCGCTTATTTAAAGTACGCCTCAGCGTGTTTAAATCCCACTTTCAAAAACGCGCGTGTTTTAAAGTTACCATGGCAACATCAACAACTCGTGAAACGTGAAGTTTAAATATGTCAACTTTTGAATTATTGATTTGACAGAATTACCTTTTAACGTCAAATAAAATATTTTTTTAAGCAATAGACAACGGTGACAACAATGAATCTTATGTGACAGATTGGAAGGTATTTTTTGTTCTCCTCATTTTCATGACAACGACAGGTATATCACATCGCGAATTCGACCATTTCACTTACTTACTAAATTATTATTTCCATTTTTTGTAATATAGCTGCAATAAAAAAAAATAATGTAAAGTATTCGTGGATAACTGGTCTTTAAAATACTTGCTCTATTTCAAGTACTCCGGGTGCGCCGTCGTGCTTGCAAAATCGCGCGTGTTTTAAAGACCTTAATATCCACTTATACTTTAATATACTATTAAATCAAATAAATTACAGTGTGTTAGGGACATAAAAAGGTTTTGTCTGATTCCTTCCGCCAAACTCATCCCCAGGCGCGTTTCGCCGTTATTACAGCTCATCAGTGAGGCTCAGTTTGGCAGAAGGAAACAGGGCTCAAAGACAAATTACTTGTCAGGATCGATTGTCGATGGGATTATAAAATCCAGTGCGACATCTTGCGTCCCAGTACGGTACCTTAGAAAAGGTCAGCCGTAAAGGGGTTATTCTGTAAAAATAGAAAATTTTGCAAGAGTGCTCTCAAAACCGGTTACAAGTGCCGGACCACAGATATCAGTTCAAAAAAGGTTTTGTCTGTTTCCTTCCGCCAAACTCATCCCCAGACGCGTTTCGCCGTTATTACGGCTCATCAGTGAGGCTTAGGGGGGTTTAAAGGTAAGTAAAGGTAAGTTTTCACCAAATTTAGTGAAAAATGATTTTTTTTTGTAAAAGATAAAAATAAAAAACCAAAAACTTGGTTATTTGAATTTTTCACATAAGTTTCCAGGTTATGTGAAAAAAGTGTAAATACAAAAGTTGTAGATCTTTTTATTACCTACAACTTTGCCATTCAACGTTTTTCCATAGGACTTGTAGTTTTGCCGGAAATCAAGATAAATTGTTTTCTACTCTTAAAAACTCACCCCCTTCCACTTCCCGACCTCGGATCGCCCGTAAATTATTTTTCCTTTTATTTTTGTTATATTCTCTTTCTTTTCCAACGGGTTTCATCCTACTATTATTTTTTTTCACTTTTTACCATTTTTAAATGCCCTGGTCTATATAGAAAAATAGTCAACACTCAACATAACCAAAAGAACGTCTAATATGCAGTGGCGGGTCGTAATGAAGGGCTCTGGGGCGCTGCACTCCTTGCAATTCTTTCAAACGGAATCCAAAAATACTTTACTTAAAAAACCAATAACGCAATGTATTTAAGCAATCAATTAAAATAACGGGCAAGTTAGGTACCTAATACCTATATTATATTTTTGTTGTACTGACTTGTGTAAGCGCTCATTCATTCTGTGTATTAAGCACCAAATAAATTATTATTATCAAAAATAATAATATTACCAAACTTAGATCCTTGCTTAAACAATTTTTTACGTCCTTGTAAATTTTGTTATATCTACTCCTTTTGTAATATTTTTTATATTCCTATATTTCCACTCTTAGTTTAGCTGATATATAACAAGTTCTATGTTATTTTGACAGAACTAATAAATAAACGATGATATTATTTTATCCCATGCGACTGTGTTTAAAGTCCAACAGTAGCGACGTGACGACGTTATTGGAAATTATTTCGTAAACATATTTTTCGGCAATTTCTTTTCATATCAAGGTTTACGTGTATAAATATAATAGATTTTCATAAAATCCTGTATTGTATAAAGTAATTTCTTTTGGTATAAATTAACCTTCTTTAATTACCCTATAAAAATTATAAATAAAAACTTTGAATCGTCGAGGCTTTTACTTGATGGAAATTCATTATAACTAAATGAAAGACGATTTATTTTGTCAAATTTCCATTTTTATTGAAAAACTTTTTCTTTACACGACGCGTTTCGCTACATTGTAACTTCTTCGGGTGTATGGTGCTAACTAATTTTATTTCAGTACAATAACGAAATGGTCTAGATTACTCTAAATAAAGATTTACTTAATTACTTAATTCAGGTATAAACCTAAATATTATTGCCTGTATAACATATCCTAATCTTGGCAAATCCAAAGAACCCTATTTAGATTATTGACACAGATTTAGCGGCCCATTCAAAGTTGCATCCCGAAAAAGGTGTTGTTACCTAGACTAGAAAAGGTCACAACGAAATTGCATCCCAAACAGAAAAGAGTCACCTGTAGTCGAGTGGTCATTATACCATATAAAATCAATGCAATGTTGCCAAACCCCTATAGAAAGTTTATCACGACAATTTAGTTCTTTTAAATAAATTATCTAATAAGACTGTAATATACAGACTTAGTATAAAATATAAATTGATAGAAAATTCCTAAAGGATTTGACTTTTTTTGAGCCAGTTCAATTAAAAAAATATTGATTGAAAAAAGTAAATTAAAAAACTGCTCTGGGTAACAACGAACAAACCGGTTACCAATACACCTTTTAGAACCGATTGCAGAGTATGTCAAGTTCAGTTAAAAAATATTGGTTGAAAAAGTAACTTAAAAAAAAGGCTCTGGGTAACAACGAACAAACCGGTTGCCAATACACCTTTTATAACCGATTGGAGAGAGTATGTAAGTCCAAGTTGGATTTTCCTTATCGACAATTTCTAGAAATACAATCTTCTAAAGAAAACGGTTCGACAACACTGTCAATATTTAGCTGAATCTAATCTTATTTATAAAATTCACCTTCGGGATGCAATTTCGTTGTACCCGGGATGCAACTTATATGTTAAAATTACTACCTGCCCATTTCGGGATGCAATCTCGAATGGCCGGATTTGGCCAAGGGGAACTATTTAGTTCTAATAGGTCGTTTAATAATGCACCGGACTTTTTCAATCGATTTATATCTAAACTTTCAAAAAGATTAAGTTTTTGACCCTTGTTTTCAATATGTACAGTTATCAAAATTATGATGATGATGATCATGATGATATTGGATTGATGACACAATGATTCATAGATTGACTTGTGTTCCTTTATCTGCTAACAACTTTAACCACGAATTAAATTTAATTAAACAAACGGCAGTAAATAACGGCTATTCATCATCTATGATTGATACCATAATATCGAAAAAACTGAAAAAGAAGGCTATTTCTGAAACCTACCCTCTTATAAAGGAAAACCAGGCCTCTTTAAAACCATCACTTAGTTTGGAAACCCATCGGATAAAATTAAAAAACACCTTAATCAAAGGAATATCAACGTTGCTTATAAAACTAACAATTATTTGGGAAAATTTAAAAAAATATATAAATCAAAAAGCAACAAGTATAATAAATCGGGGGTTTACCAATTAAATTGTGGCTCTTGTCCCAAAACTTAATACATTTAGGCCAAACAGGTCGATTATTTAAAACGATAATTTTGGAACATAGACTGAGAAAACTTCTTGTTTTCTCAGTCATAAAACCGACTTAACGTATACTAATCATCTTTTACAGGAAGAACATAATTTTGATAACAAATTTAAAATTTCACATATTGAAAACAAGGGTCAAAAACTTAATCTTTTTGAAAGTTTAGAAATAAATCGATTGAAAAATTCCGCTGCATTATTAAACGACCAATTAGAACTAAATAGTTCCCCTTTGCTAAATCTGTGTCAATAATCTAAATAGGGTTCTTTGGATTTCCCAAGATTAAAATATAGTATACCGGCAATAATATTTAAGTTTACAATACCTGAACAGTGTTAAGAACATATAATTAAATGGGAAAAAAGAAAAACTCAAAGTCTTCCTCCACAAAGTTTAATAGAATAAAATTATTCAATAAAAGTCTCTACATGTTTCGAACGTAGAAACGTTCATCATCAGGAGACAGAAAGTATATTTGGTGCTGATTTGGTGTCTCCTGATGATGAACGTTTCTACGTTCGAAACATGTAGAGACTTTTATTGAATAATTTTATTCTATTAAACTTTGTGGAGGAAGACTTTGAGTTTTTCTTTTTTCCCATACTTTCAACTCCACTTTAAGCATGGACTATTTCTTCAAATATAATTAAATAATTAAGCTTGAATTGAGTAATTAAGTATCTAGACCATTTTGTTATTGTAGTATTATGGGACACAGTAACTGACGAAGCTACAGTGTTAGCAAAACATGTAATTTTTCTAGTTAATATAGTGGAAATTTACAAGTTCAACTTTGTTTTACTGTATCCCATAATACTATAATAATTATGGATTACCACCTAGTATCGGCTGAATCAATTAATTTTGTTATTGTACTGAAATAAAATTACTTAGCACCATACACCCGAAGAAGCTACAATGTAGCGAAACGCGTCGTGTAAAGAAAAAGTTTTTCAATAAAAATGGAAATTTGACAAAATAAATTGTCTTTCATTGAGTAATAATGAATTTCCATTAAGTAAAGGTCTCAACGAAGTTTTTATTTATAATTTTTATAGGGTACTTAATTAAAGAAGGTTAATTTATACCAAAAGAAATAACTTTATACAATACAGGATTTTATGAAAATCTATTATATTTATACACGTAAACCTTGATATGAAAAGAAATTGCGGAAAAATATTTTTACGAATTAATTTCCAATAACGTCGTTACGTCGCTACTGTTGGACTTTAAACACAGTCGCATGGGATAAAATAACATCATCGTTTATTTATTAGTTCTGTCAAAATAACATAGAACTTGTTATATAGCAGCTAAAATAAGAGTGGAAATATAGGAATATGATAAATATTACAAAAGGAGTATAACACAATTTACAATGACGTAAAAAATTGTTTAGGTAAGGATCTAAGTTTGGTAATATTATATAAAAACCATAGGTACCTTAATACATTATATTTGATTAAAAAAAACAAACGAAAATGACAACATTATGAATTTAAATTAGAAAAGTAGTTAAAATTAGAAAATTATATAATATGAACAATTAAATATACTATTACGGATTAAAGTCTGGGTTATTCCGTAATATCACGAACCCCTCCATGATAGGTGTAAGAGAAACATATTCTTCTGTTGCCAATTCCGCCCGGTCTCCGTGCGGCAATAATACAGGAGTTGTATGAGTCTGAGAAAAAGTCTGAAACCCAGTGATTGTTTTTGGTTTACCTGCTTGACCCACGACATCTACCACCTGAAATAAAAATTATTATTAGTACAAAAAAAATGTAAAATTTCTCGCTTAAAGGAATGGGTCTAAAGTTAGGGAAACTCTGCACATTATAGAAAATAAGCAACTTACCAAACCGACTCTGACAGGCACTATTTAAGTTTATTTGTAAAAATATCTAATTTGAATTTTTTTTTAAGAGTTGCATCTAGAACCACAATAATTGGTCGCTTTCTTCCTTTGCTGCTTGAAATATTATCATCCATCCGGTTCCTCCATTATTTACAGAGGAATAGTATGTCACCTGTAGAGTAACATCTGAGTACAAAGTTGCTGGAACATCCTACGGGTAATAAATGTAAATTTTACTTTATGTTAACTTTGTTAAAACTGTTTAATGCATAGTATGGTATACTGTGTCAAGCAGCAAGCAATCCTGGTTTTTCTTTAGATTATTACTACTAGGTCTATACAAGGATAATAATTTTCTTTTGTGTGAAAAAAACCTGTAACGTAACATGTATAGGTACGTTGTAAGGGACAAATATATCTAAAATAAAGTTGATACAAATGCTAAGTACTTTTTCTTATTCAGCATACTTTACGAAAAATTTAAACTGAGTTTGTGATGTGTATATAAATGGATTGGTACCTACATGGGAAATTTATTTTTCATTACTTTACCTGTTGACAAAACCTATGTTCTGTAGGATAGCCATTATTACTATATGTTGTTACAACCACCTTATTTTTTGAACAGGAACCTATTATGTCAAATACTGTAAAAAATTATTTACTTATTACAATTTACACAGATGTAGTTATAAAATAAATAATTAATCACTGTCAATGTTGCTAAAATAGAAACTGTCATTATAAGGATAATTATTGTTATTTACACTATTTGGATGTTGAACTTTTTTGACTTGGTAAATATTGACAACTGTTAGAAAATCTTTTATTAATAGGTTTACGTAATTAGCTTTAATAATAAGACTTTATTTAGGTAATGTCTATTAAGAGTATAGTATTATTAATAATAATTTTTAAACTTCTTACCTGAAAATTTAAGGGCAACCTTAAAACCTTTTGGTACCTTCACATCCCAAGTGCATTCTAAATCTTGCCTGTTAACATTTGGATACCTTGGGCTGGAAAATTTGCCTTTAAAATTAAATATTTTTCCTCCACATCCCTGTCCTTGCTCCGATGATACAAACAAGAAGTTATACTGAGAATAGATGTTTAAATTTGTTGGTTGGTTGTATGCCCGAATATAAAGTTGGTTAGAGTTAGAAAATACTGGATTTGGTAAACGGTAGCCACATGCTTTTAAAAGTTGAGGGCCTGTGGAGTTATTTTCTCGTATCTGAAACGTCAAATATTTTATATAAACGTCAACCGATTGCATTGCTTGGAGAACCCTGTTTAATAAAAATATAATAAGCAAATAAATAAATAAAATAATGTAACAGACCTCTAAACCATAGTTACTACAGTTGTTGGTAGAATAGAAAATGTCAAAATTTAGGAAATAAATAGACAAGGTCCTGTTTTGGTCTGCTGTTATAGTAACTATGCAGCTATTTTTGTCGTTAATATTACTCTGAATTTTTCCTTCATTTGCATAGATTGTTCTGTTACAACCTAGAAAATGCTATAAAATGTTGAAAAATAACTATGATTGTATTATACCAGGCTCTGGAGTGAGTTACATTCTTAGCGCCTGATCCTTTAAACGTTTGGCAATGCATTATTTTTAATAGATGGTGTAAATGAACTTAATTCGAGAAATGCCAAAATGAATATTAGAAAAATCTGTTATGAAATGACATTTTATTTTAGATGTTCAGCAGGTTAATTCTCTTTGTAATACACTTAAATGCTACCTTTTAATATTCGTATGCCCATTGAATGCAAAATACCATATACAGTGTGTCCGAAATTTTATGCTCACCAGCCTGCTCTCAATTGTTTTTAGAGTAAGAAATATTTGAGAAAAACAGCTCTGAAACTACCATCATTAAGATGATTTTTTCTGATAAATGCTTAACAGAAAACAAAATATCTGAATCGGAAATCTATAATGGAAATCCTAATGTATTGAATTTCGAACAGACTGTATTGTTTTTGAAATAATTGTTAAATTGATAATTTTACAGACCTGATGATCCATACTTCAATTTGAAACCCTTGCCTTTGTTACCAGATGTGTAGCTTTTAAATGATAGTGTTACACTGTTTCCAACAGTGAATAAGTCAAATGGTTTTGTGTCTTTTCCACAAAAACTGAACTGATTATATAAGAGGTGAGAATACTAAAAAAAACATTTAAAATTCATATGGGGAACCTACACAATTAGTATTGCATAAATGTTACTATCAGTAGGTACTAACAAAATAATGGCATTAATAATGTACTAAATTTAGTAACAAAACGATACATAATACTAATAGTACAGGGCGCCCAAGAAAGATTTTTGTGTAAAAAATTTAGTAAAGTAATTTTAGGCATTATTGGACCTTACTTAAATTCTTCATTACTTCTTGTGACCCTTAATAAGTGCTTAAGACCTTTTTCTTAGAATAATTTTTTTAGGTTAACTATGGTACAACACATATATTATATTTAGATTGTGAAGGTTACTCTACACATGCCCTGTAGAAATCCGAATTTGTGTACATTTGACAACAAATTCGGTTCTAGAGAGGTTTACGTTGAGTATTTATTTCTTCAACGAAACAATATGTTGCTAAAAAAGTAAGCTATAGCTGACCGTGGTGAGTGACTAAATGTTAAGTATTATTTAGTTTGTTTTGGTTCTACAAGTGCCACAAGAATTAATTTTTTTTTTCTAGATTTTGCACCTACCACAGGTAAATAAAGCCTACGGAAATATCTAGCACTAGGTCCTTATCCCATAGTAATAATATGCCTATTAGGGTCATCTGTGATGTCCAGTCTATCATTATCACATGTGGATGTCACCTGGTCGGATGACTCTTCAAGCAGTTCGAAATCCTTAAAATGTAACATGACTCTTCCTTGTAAATTAGGATTTGTGAGCACCCATGTACATTTAATATCATATGGGTAAGAGTTTGGATAATCTGGTGAAGTTAGTTCCTTAAGATCGCTTGTTACAGTGAGTTCTGAAGGTCCACATTTTGCTATAAAGATAAAATATGAGATACTGTAAGTCATTTTGTCTTGTCATTTTGTCTTGTCCTTTATAAAAGCATATACAGAGTGCCAGGTTTAGTATAGGGCAAACTCTTGGCAGCATGTAGAGAACACTAGACTTATTTTAACGTTTCCTACACGCTCCCGAGAATTTGCCCCATACTACCTCCCTAGTTATGTCATGCTGGCATTTGAATTAGAGGAGAAATAATTTATAGCCTTACATTTAATGGCCTTCAGAGTTACACTAAACATATCATTTTGAGCCACAGCTGAATATAGCCTAAGATAAGCTGTACTCCAGGAGGTTGTTAATATCCTTTGGGAATTTGTGTCATTGCTGCACATTTTTGATATTAAATCTGCAAAAGGTCCTCCGCCATCTCGCAACTGTAAAAGTTATTAGGCGAATTAATTGAAGTGATTATTTCTAACACAAAAATATAAAAGCTGTGTCTCATTTTCCAGTTTCTTATTACTTAAAGCAATGTTTTCAGGATAGATTTGTACCTCAATGAAGGAACATGTGCAAAAGAATGTATGATTTCTGACAGGTTTTTCACAGGTTCTAGAAATTTTTATTTTGGTAAACTCCAGTTGAATCTTTTTGTCATTAGGTGCTATAATTGTCCAATGACAGTCCATATCAGGTAAAGCGTTCGGGGAGTTTAAGTATAATGTGTCAGTTAAATTTAATATGCCTCCACAACCTGCAGCTGGTCCTAGAAAAACGGTTAATTATATTAATGGTGTATTAAATAAATGGAAAAATTGAATTTTTGAGTTCGAAAGTATTTTTATAACATTTAGCGACAAAGCATAAAAGTAAAGGTACCTACCATAGGTAAAATAAACTATTCCTTTAAACCCTCCAAAACTATAAGAAGAAGATTGAAGTTTAATTAGCATACTATTAGAATTCGTGGATATAGGTTTACTTTCTGTGTCAATTTTCCCACAAAGTGTAACCAACTTTTTCGATTGCTTTTCCACCAGGCCATCGTAGATATTTACCATTGCAGATAAACAAGTATGCCCAATGCTCAATTTTTCTACACTAAAATATTAAGATTTTTATTAAAAGTGTATCAATCTCGTCACGCATTTACTAAATAACGAGCTTTTTTTTACTAAAATTTTATTTTTTCCCAACCGCAAAACATTTTTTTTTCTACAGTTTCACTGTTCAAAATCTTGAATTATTTACTAATAAAATAAATAAAGAAAATACGCTCTCTGATAAAAACCATACTTGCGTCATAGTACCTTCAGCCAGTCGACAGCAGCGGATGCCTCGAGTCTTTTTCTGTTTATAAGCTGTTTTTTGCTATTTAAGTTATTATAACAAAGAACATATTATAATAGACCGCTCAACTGGCAAATAATAGAATTGCCAATAACGGGGACGTACATTAATTCGTTTATTTCAAAGTTTCTGCTTTCGCGGTGTCATTGTCTCTAGAAAAGCTGTGTCACAACCCTGGGAAGAATTTTGGTATCGGTATTTATTGTCAATAGGTTCTAACTCAGTGTGTAATAATTAGTAAAATAAACCATTGTATTTCTACCTTAGAACAACAATTTGGTTCGACGGCGCTGAAATGTACCAAGTGCATGAAACCTTAGACGGCTGGTAATATCGCAGACCAATTGCCTGACGAGTATTAGTACTGGGAACATCAATACTTGTTGACGAAGTTATATTTCCTCCGCAGCCTAAAAAATGTAGCACTTCTTCACATGACCCAAATTTAATTTACTATACTAGTCAACAAGGTCGAATTTTTTAAAAATTTTGTAAAACTATATTTTTCATTTATATGTAAATTATGCGTTAAACCGTACTGTTAAAGTAGGTATATGATTTGGAGTACACTAAGTTTACTTTCATTAATCTATTTTACTTTATTAATTGTGGTGTACACTTACTTTCATCCCGGTAGGACATTTTAAATCCAGCGGTATGTCGCCAAACACGAGAAGTATAAATATAAGTAATAACTACTGAATTTTTAAACCTGATATTGACGGGCTTGTTTTTTCCACAGTACACTTGAGTGGCGCTTATGGTTCGTCCAAATGCCTTCCCGGAAATTGTAAGATTGTTGTGTGAACAATCTGTCCCTATAAAAGAAATACTTTACGTTAATTATTATCATTGTGTAGTAGTTTAACTTCTTACCTTCGTCCAAATTGAAATCTAGAAACTTTATATTCAAGACCCCGTCTCGCTTTTTGGTTACAAATTTGTATGTGCAGTCTGCTCTAAAGCCGTTAGGATAACCTGGGCTCATTAAATATCGTTCTTTTGTAGATGCCTCTAACTGTCCTCCACATTGCCAATTCCACTTAGCCTAAAAATTAAACAGTGTCTTATTGTTTACTTAAGTTAGTTCTCTGATTTTATGGATCTACATGAAAGTCCCCTATTAGTTGATTGGTGTTAATACTGTTAATGATAACATTATAGATATGTTATATAATATATTACTTTAAATCCATTTGCAGTTATCTTCTCGTTACTTCTAAAAAGTATTTTGAGTTTCCTATTACTGGATGTAATCTGTCCTGGCATGGTCCTTCCACATTTTTTCCCTAGTGAAATCCACGTCTCGTATTGCCAATCAAATATCTGGGGAAAAATAATGGGGTAAGTTGTATTGGGTAAAAAGAGACACAGGTTTTCTCTAGTTGGCTCCATGAAATGAAAATCAATGTTATTTAACCAAAGGCCGAAAGATGGTGTCTAAGGGAGCCCTACTGCCCATCACATATTGAAACCTGAAGATGATATATTGCAAATAACTCCATTTCCTCGGTAATTTTAAGACATATATTTACCTCAACATAATCGTTGGCGCATTTATCACTTTCTTCGATATGAAATCGATCATTCAATGTCAATTTAACCATATTTCCTTCGCCAACGTGTATTTCCCAAAGACATTCGACATTATTTGGATAGTCCTTATTATAATTTGGTGTTGCTATTATGCCCCTGCTACGATGGTAAATACCGCCACATCCTAAAAAATGTATATAGGTAAAACAAGACTCAACAAGGAACATATAAATCGATCTCTTATAGGTATTTCCAGAAGAAGGACAAAATGTTGTGGACATGTTCATAAACATGCATATGCTCATATAGCCTCGTGCCGACTTTGACCATAAGTAACCCGGTGTCATGTCAGCATATTACAACGAACCTGAGAAGGTTCTACCTTAAGTCGCAATTCCCATAAAATTAGGTTTGCTGCATAAGCATTTATTTTATATAAATAGGATAATATTTACCATGTAATTATTCATTAACTTTAGACTGTTACGCTGTCCGTTAAAACTTTGAAATTGTGTTATTATTTTTGTATATTGTGTTTTTACTATCAATAAAAAAATTTTAAAAGTGAAGTTAAATTTGTACGTGATAACAAATTGGCGCAGTCATCGTTAGGATTCGTATAATGCTGTCAGAACACGAACTATCCAACTGGTAGCGGCGGATTCCAATCCCTTAACGAAAACGGACCTTATAAGACAGCTCTCACTTGTCATACTACGGAAGGAACTGGTAGTCAACTGTCAAGAGCACGACGTCTTCGATGCCCCTATTGTAAGTTAATGAATCACCTGGTTTATTTTATTATTGATTTTTAAACTGTTCGATTTTCTATATATTTAACCCTATTATTGTCTATATCTCCCTGTGCTATATCTTATCCCAAGCGATAATATAATTATTTTTCTTGAACCGCGATATGATTAGGAAAAAAATTAAAATAATAAAAATGACACTACCAAATAACGGCGCAGCCGTACCCGCCTTACCCGAAATTGAACCTTACAAACTATCGGAAATATTTTCCATCGTCCCCAAATTCGAAGGCGATCAGATCTTTTTAGGTACATTTTTAAACGCGTGTGAACATGCGGACAATATGGCTACAACCGATTAAAAAGTCCTTTTAGTAATTCATATTAAAAATAAGCTTAGAGGCAGAGCTGCACAGCTCGTGAGTTCTAGGAACCCGGGCTCATTTTTAGAAATAAAACAACTTTTAAATTTACATTTTGGAGATTTTAGGGATCTTTCATCCCTTATACAAGATCTTCAAAGACTAAAGCAACTCCAAAATGAGTCACCCCTTACTTTTTTAACCGTCTTCAAGTTCTAAACGCAAAAATACACGCGAACATACAAAAGACGAGTAATCTATCCGCCGAGCAGAAAACAGCGCAAGCGTCCTTAATCGATACCATGGCCCTAAACACCTTACTGGTTGGTTTAGAACCAAAATTAGGTCAACTTATTCGTGCAGGAAACCCAACTGGTCTGATAGATGCTCATTCACGCATTAGGAAAAAGATCCAATAATTGTCATATCTTGAAACCCAAAAAGTTGACCAACCCAGTTTACCGAAACCCAAGTTAATTCCAAGAAGGTTACCGCCTCAACCCCTAAAATGTTTTAATTGTGGCCGCATTGGCCATACCGCCGATCAGTGTCGCGCCCAGCAACAACAACGCTATGCCCCTCCTCAAATTCTAGTTTTCAAAAACCAACAAACCAATCCCCTGCAACGAGCTTCTCTCACCAAGCAGGTGGCCAATTTCAAAATCAGGCACGACCTCAACAATACAATCATTCACCTCAAACCCGCCCTCCGTTTGCAAACAGAAATCCCAATTTTAGGTCCAATTATCCCCAAAGAACACATCACGTCAATACCGACGAATATTTGCAAGATAAATTTGAACACTATCCTAATGATTATTATTACAATGGCTGTAATAATTATCAACGCCCTTCGAACTATCAATCCCCTTATCCTTATTTTGTCCAGACCAATGACTATTACGTATCTGAACCGCAAGAAAATTATCAGGATTTTCTCCAACCCACTGTGCAAGAGCACCCTCCTGGGGAGAGCTACCAAGAAATCGACCCTATAGACCAAATCCAGAGCCAAATCCAGACAATGAATCTGGACGACATGAACCCAAACCTAAACTTCCCGGAAGACAAATTTCTTTAAATCCATTTCTTACCATAAACTCTAAAAATCTTTATTATATTAAGGATGCCTCACAAAAATTTAATTTCCTCATCGATTCTGGAGCAGGCATTTCAATTTTTAAAGAACAAACAGTAAAAAACTTTCAACAAAGATCTCCCGAAAACGTAATTATTCAAGGAATCACCGATCAAAAACTTCCAATTAAAAAATCAACCGTAGTCTCTTTCACTGTTGGAAACCCCCATAAGGTTTATATCTACAATCTTGATATTGATTTTGATGGTATTTTAGGCCTAGATTTCCTGGAACATCACGAATGTGTAATAGACTTTAAATCTAAACAATTAATTACTAGATAGTTTAAAGGTGTTGGGGAAGAAAAGTCCTTTCTACCTTCTTACATATAAAATATAATTGCCTACGCGTTTCGGCTCACATAAGCCATCATCAGGGCGCAGCTGTAAGTAAAGAACATGATGTTATGTAATAAAAAAATTTTAAAAAATTTTGAAAATAATGAACGTCAGTAAACAAATATAAAATATGTTCTAAAACTTACAGGTATGAAAAATCACATACAGGGCTGCACAGTGAGACGCACCCAGTCATAATTTTAAAACTATCCCTTTATATAAAGTCGAGAACCCAGTCGAACTCAGAAACTAAAATATTCCCGAAAATCAAAATTTAAACAAAATTTCAATAGAAGGCCGTACAGAAAGAATTTTTAAATTAAAATGTGACCTTGTGAATACCGACGCGATACTTACCGCGCAAGAAAAAGATAAGGTAAGATTGCCAAATGCGCTCGTAAAGATTGACGAAAACGGCGAATTTTATACGTCCATCATTAATGCAAACGCCAGTCCAAGGGTGATCGAGTTTGCCACTATCTTATTGGAACCGGTAGATGACACTACTGCACCATTTTACAGTCTTAATACCGGCAATAGAGAGAAAAAATGTCCGCAGGACAAAACGACCTTAATTAATAATCAATTAAGAACGGAACACCTAAATAGCGAAGAAAAAGAACTGGTAACGAATTTATGTTTAAATTTTGCACACATATTTTATCTCGAAGGAGACATACAAACGAAATTAAACATTCTATTGAAACTAACGGCGCACACCCTGTTTTTACCAAATCCTACAGGTATCCCCAAATACATAAAAAGAAAGATAAGACCCAAGTCAATAAAATGTTAAACAAAGGAATCATTTGTCCTTCTGTATCACCTTCATCCTCACCTGTATGGGTGGTCCCCAAAAAACTGGATGCCTTTGGAAAACAGAAATGGCGAGTCATAATCGATTATCGGAAATTAAACGAGCTATCGGTAGGCGATAAATACCCCTTACCCAATATTTCCGACCTCCTAGATCAATTGGGAAAATGCCAATATTTTACGACACTAGATCTCGCCTATGGATTCCATCAGATAGAGATTGAGCCCAGTAGAAGATGCGGCACTTGAGCGTACTCAGGTTTTGCGGCACTTGGGCATACTCTACTGCGCAGGCGTCTGTCACCTGTCAAATGTCAAATGTCATTGGCCCTAACTACTATCGGCGTTAGCTGCTCGGGCCTTAGCTGCCATTGGTCCTAACTTCCATTGGCACTAGTTGCTATTGGCGCCAGCTTGCCTATCATTAATGCTAGTTACCGAGGGCACTATTGGTCAGACGTCATCTGGGATACGTCATCTATCACGTGTCACTCTAACCTCACCTATCTAATGTATTACTTTCTGTGCGGCCCAAGTCTACCATCTGCAATACGCCATCTATCAGGGGTCGCTGTAACCTTAACTATTTCGGGGGCCAAGCCTACAAGTCGGTACTCCGCAAGCCCTATCCCCAAGAACCGGTACCCCAATAATTTCTAAACACCATCACGCGGAGACACCTAGCGGTCGTTGGTAGAACTCGCGAGACCTCAGGGTCAATGCCCCTTACCAAAGTACTAGTCTAGCTGTTGAAACGTCAGAGGGCGCCTGGTAATAGGGTTACGTCATCATGTTCTATTAATTTAATTTTCATTAGAAAAAAAGTTCCTGTATCCAGCGGGGTTCGATCCACCAACCATTAGTTTGCTAACCAGTATCTCATACCACGGAGCTATTCGGGTTCTTACGAGACATTGTTATTATACTGTACTCTTACATCATCGCATTAGCATACTTGCTATAACAAAAGAATAATTATTACTCATAGATAGGTAATGCAATATTAATGAATTAAATTAGGCAGGCATACATTTGCAAGCTGCTATTTGTTGTATGTTTAGAAATGATTTACCACAGGGGTATAGAATACGTATAAGAACATCTAAAAGCACTTAGAAGTGTCCCTTAAACATATGAAAACGGCTATTTAGCAGTCCATGAACGGGTAAAAAATGTCTAATAAACTACTACAGGAGCTCAAAACTATCGGGTGGTACGATAAAGACACCTTAATTGAGCTATTTTATGGTTTTACACTAAAAAACTGGTATAAATGGCCCCATTTAGCACCTTTTTACCATATCCCTAGCCCGCATTGTCAACAAATTATTTAATCCTATAACGAACAGTAGTATAACAATATAAGATAGACAAGGATAGTACTAACAACTATTTTGAATCGACACACTGCTGAAAACGTACAAGAATGGTAAAAACGAAAGGTCAATCGCTTTATTTAGCATGTATTAACAATAAAATCGAAGATATTATGCAATACCTGACGTAAATATTCGTTTCCGATACGAATCATTAAAGTAGACAGAAAATAGATGCTGTTTAGACCCTAATATAATAATATTTTTCAATAGAAAAATTGGAATAATATAAGAAAAATCAGTAATGTAAGGCCCAAATGCATTAAATAAAGTATGATTTATGCCTTAGTAGCACCTATACGAATTATTAAGGTAGACAGAAAATAGATGCTGTTTAGAGCCTAATATTACTGAGAAATTTGCTTAATATAAGAAAAACTAGTAATTTAAGGTCCAAATGCCTTAAATAAAGCATGGTTTATGCTAGCCCCTTATATAGAAGGCTAGTCTCTTAAATCTTGCAATTTTAACACAAATGTTATACAAGGCGTTCAAAACCCTATAATTGCAACAAATATTGGCTTAATGTAGGTTGGTTAACCCTAAAAATGATAATATTACTGTTAAGTTATGCTGCAATATGAAGCAATTTGGCGTCATTACACCTTAGAAGACGCTCCGAAACTTTCATAGGTTATAGTATTAGAACCTTGTAACTTGGCTGCAGGTATTCACGTATCTAAAAGGTAGGTAAAAAATAGACCACAGTGTTAATTTTAATAAATATATATTAAACACCCGCGCACCTAATGTAATTGGAACATTACTAAACGCCGCTAATAATATAGGAGGTAGTGACAGATATACAGGGGTATAGATGTACAGGTCTTAAAAATAGAGAATTAAAAACAAGACCTTGTTGGTGTAATACTAATAATTTGTGATACGTGCAGAATAAACAATTGAAAAGACGCACTGAAAAAATAGTCGGTGGTGTTACGTTCCAAGAATTACGAGTGAAGAACAATCCTAAATAGAAAATAACAACAAAATATGCCTATTATAGTTAACCAAATTAAGTCAGTCACTTGTTAAAAATGATAGCCAAATAATTGAAAACGAGGGTATGTGTATAGGTTGACGTAACAAGTTAATATGAAAATACCGAGACCCGCAGGGGCAAGGTGTACTAAAGACATGCGGCTCGCTAAAGTTCATAAGGATAATGTAACATGCGAAACGTATTTAGGATGAATAAGTTATTAGGAAAAATTCCTAGCCTTGCGGGGCAAGGTGCACTAAGGATATATGTTCACATACATAATACCAACAAAATTGGGGCATATTGTAGGATAGGTAACCATATTAGGCCTGTTATATGGCATCAATTACGTACGATTGTACATAAAAAACCTTGTTTTTCACCAAAATATCTAATCCCATATACAGGGTAAGCTCGGAGTATCACTCGCCATAATAGCATAATATATATAGGACCAAGACTGATTTTGCACTAATTAGCATAGTAAACAAGGCGTTATACTAGATTGGTAGCATTGACAAAAGAGTTGGACAACATTAATCATATTATCACTAGGATGTATGGGTTCTTTATAGTCTAGATAACAAATTCTCAATATTACTAATATATATCTAACTTAAAGCAAATACCACCGTGTTAAGGTGAGATTACCGATGCCAAACAGCTGATACTCATGCACAAAGGCAAGCACCGGTGTACTAACTATCTTATAATATCATACGTCACCTGAGGCTTATTAGGTATATATATAAATGACTTAAAAAATCATAGGTGTTTCGTTTAAATTATGGTAGGGTTCCTACGCCAAAAGGCCGTTTCAGTCACGAAACGAGAGAAAAATAGATAAAAATTACCCTAAATATCGCCTATAATTAATGTTAATGTTAATGCCCATATAGTCATATGTATAGTAGGCAGGGCTTAAACACTTAATAAATCACTAAAGTATAGCCTCTGAAGCCGTAAAAGCATATTTAACAGCACCTACACACAATAATCAACAAAAAACCTCTCCGATAGGGTAAAACACATAATAATCCACCAAGTATGGCCGTTTTTCTGAAAAAACCTATTTAACAGTGTATACGTGATTAGTATCCAAAAATAGCCAAAAGTAATACAAAAACAGTCTGTATGACAAGATTCTGCTAACACATATTTTAAGTAAGACTGTCATCTACTATATCCTACAAATACACGTTGCAAACATTCACCACCTTAAACATTGAGGTTATGTTAAGTAAATAAATTAATAAATGTTTGGCTTATAGGCAGCATTTTTATACATACAAAGTTAGCACAACAAGCAATTAAATAGACTTTATTAAAAAATATAATGAATTACCGAGGATATACACATCTAATAGTCGTTGTCGAATCCTATCAGCTACGAAATATCAGCGAAATACCTAAAAAAACATGAATAAATAGGAAAAATACCTATTTTAGGCCCTATTGCTTCAAAGACCCGATAAGGTACATGTATTTATGTACCGCTAAACACCCACTTAAACTTTCGCCTGGATATAATTGTTTCGTAAAAACCACATACCTAATACGTTGTGCATTAAGATATCGTTAAAAATTACAAAGAAATGTTCGTACCGAAACGGGTAGAATGATACTTCATACGTTTTTTTGCAGCACTTTTGTTCTCGAGATTACCGAGAAATTAAATATTGCAGCTTGGAGGAACCGTACATATTCATATTGTAACATTGTCAATTAGAAAATAATAAATGGAGTACCAATATCACCTTATTTTTAGAATCTAACATAGGTGTGTACGGCGGTAGTTTAATACTACAGGGTGAACCGGTTAAGGCTTTCAAACACAAAAATAACATCCGAATATTATCGTTGTGGAGAACAGGTATAGCTTTGACAGGGACTAGTTGAGGCAACGGAGTACGTTACTAAGCCAGTAAAAATCACCCCTGAGAACTATTGTCAGATAGAGGTACCCATCAAAAAAAATATTTAGCACAATACTGGTTAACGTGCCTAGTTGATGAGTTGTTATAATATATAATCATAGTGTTAATCTGACAGCAGAAATATTGAGGTTATGTTAACTAATAAATTAATTCAATAAAATTACGACTTATTGTTTGCATACACATAGTACAGTAAGTAGAGGTGCAATTAAATAGACTTAAATAGAAATATGATGAATTACCGAGGTAAACATACAGAATAGCTGATGCCTAAATGAATACCTAGCCTTTTATCTATATCATACAGTACTGTTTAAATGTACATAATCAGCCGCTAAAAACATCTCTGAAAAGGGAAAAACACCAAATAAACCATTAAAGTGCCTAAAAAATGGTATTTGAACCTATAAAACCCTATTTAACACCCCTCCTTATACAAAATGAACAACCAATAGGGTAAAAACATCAAATAACCCATTAAAGTACCTAAAAATGACATTTGAACCTATATAAGTTCTGACAGGCCTATATGCGCATGCTTGTCCTATAGTATGCTTTTCTGTTGTCTATTAGGGCCTATGCTCGACCAGGCCTTATATCATTTGAGCATATAAATATACCAATGTATGATAACCTATTTAACAGCCCCTTACACAAAATGTACAATCAACAGCCTTTCTGATGGAATAAAAACATCAAACAAAACATTAAAGTACATACTTAAAAAATTACATTTGAACATATAAACTCCAGTATACCTATACAAGTTCTGATAGGTCTATATTGGCATAAGGGCGTGCTTATTAGTACCCTAAAAACCATCCGCTGATTGGGTAAAAAACATCCAATAATTCATTAATGTGCATAAAAAAGGGTCTTTGAATCTATAAACCCCTATTTATACAAAATAAGCGATCAATAAATACTTTGATAAAAAACAGCCATTTATGGTGGATGCGCTGGAATTTTGTACATGACTTAATACAATTAAAAGGTACACCATACGTTACGGCGTCTTAAAGAAAGTTTTGCATGTGGTATATTGCTGGCCTTGTTTTATGTATGTAAATGTATTTCTATCTATTTAGGTGCAAGATGGAAAACGTAGGTAGTCAGGTTAGTTCAGAGGGTTACTAAACGTGTTTATTATTGATGTGTCTATCGCACGAATAAAAAATTCAAATAGAACAAACAACGACAGTATAGAATGTGGTGTGATAGCCACAGCATTGTAAGGGTGGCTCGATATATAATACAGGATGCACCGAACGTATCCATCATAGTGGTAGAAAAAAGAGGTAGGCAGACGTCGTGTGCTATTACAGTTATACCAATGAGAAATCAAGAAATAACATCCGAACCAGGTACATACAACTACCTATGATAGCCCGCCTACCATGAAAATACTGAAATTTTCCGCTTCAACAGTAAAAACAACTTAGGATCTGAAAAATTAATAGCTAAAGAACTCAATGAATACCCAGCTAAACATGACAAAAATTAGGATCGCCTACATCTAATTTGGATATCAGCAGAAATAATTAATAGGTGTTTAATTTAAATAGACTTAAATCGAAAGACATTACAGAGAACGAATAGTTGCTGGGTAGGCTCTTAGCCATCAAACATACCCTCCTTGGGGCTTTAAAAAATAAGAATAAATAGGGAAAAATACCTAGAAATTCAGGTTAATTTTCCTTTTAAAATCAGTTAACTCCAGCAAGATTATTTATATAACACAAATGCACGACGAACCTAACCCAACTTCTTGGGTGTGGTTATTCTGTATAAAGACCGGCTAACACAAAAAAAAAAGGGTCAAAAAGTATATGCACGATCATCCTCTAATATTAGGAATACCGAAAATAACACTAGACAACCACTAACAGGGGTTACATTAACGTTAAAAGATAAGGATGTATACCATTTAAATTACCGAATGATCAGCCAAATAAATAAAATTCCCGTTTAAAATGCTATATTAGTTATATGAGATGAGCGTTAAATGTATAAATTTTGCGAAATTCAGGGGTGACCGCCCCGATCTAATCAGCCTTACAACCACGAAAAATAAAAAAAGTAACTAGTTGGATAAAATGGCTTCTTAACGACTCGTCCTGCTAAACTAAAAAATAAAACAAAAACGGTTGTAAAAATTATTCATTAAACCATAAACTTAGAATAGGTCACACAATGGTATAAACGTCAACAGCAGATATTGGCTCACGGATCGTTACGACCATTAGGTAATACTTGTTGTTAGATACATGTGTAGCGAAACATTACAAGTCACCTAGAAAACCCAAAAACTTGATCACTCAACTAGCTAACAGGTTATAGGTCCTTACGATTAGAGTTGTTATGGCGAGCGATGTGGGGAGGGGAGGGGGGGGGGTAAAGTAAACAGGCAGAGGCTAAAAAAGCTCCAACACCTAGTAAAAATTATTTTTAAAACCTAAGTCATAACCGTATTAGACTGTATAAAACCATTAACGACATAATGGCGGAGATAAGGATTATTTTTTGCAAAAGGTAGATAATGAAATAAATACCTATCGAAACGATTAAAGCTATTAAAATAATACAAGCAATAACAATGTGAGGTACATAAAATGCAGTTTAAAAGGGAAATTCAATTATATCATATAGCATCTAACGTGTTAAGTATCAAAAACGCGGATAGGATGTAAAATTTTAGCAAAAACTTGGGTAAATAGAGCAAATAATGCAACTAAATATCAAAAAATGTTCCTAATTAATATTTGTTTATACAGCTAAGTAGAAAACTATCGAAACATTGAGGAAAAAGGGCGTGGTGACTAAGGGTATAAAATTTAGCAACCATTGGTAAAATATCAGGAAAAATATTAAAATTACCATCAATCACACCAGAATACTTATCGTTAAAACCTACTATTTTCACTGGCTTGTTACCAATAAATAGGTTTGAATCTACCATTCGAAACCCTTATTTAATATGTGATGTTTCCAGAAAGGTGTATTTTATCCTACTCCCATCCATCCTATAGCAGTGATGTTAAAAACTAAATCGGCTTTATTAACAAGTGCAATCATTTATAGATCATAGAGACCCATAGAGCTGTAACCAGTATTAAATAAATCAAGTCAATATTGCAGAACATTTTATATGTTTTATAGGAGTCGCAGTAAAGTGAAGCAGTACTCTATATAAATTTAATATAAGGTACAGGTAACGATCATCAGGCTATTTTATATCGTCTAACTTGGGTATCCATTTAATAAGACGCAAGTTAATATTATTTTAAATTACTTTTAATTATTTCTCAGTATCTATAGTATGCAGGGCTATCTAACCATACTTCACGTCTTGCATAATTAACGACCTCTCGTATCTCAGGATCTTCACAATATACGTATTACCGCTCTACTTCTTCAAAATTCCCCAACTTGTTCATGTCGTATACAAATCTTAAGGCATCTGGTCCTTCAAAGTAGCGTTCACATATATCCAAAGCTCTAACTATTTTTAACCAACGGATGGATTCCCAATTCTTCTTTGCGTTTTGAAGTGTATTATATATATATCCTGAATTACATGATGTGCATCATTATTTACTATATTCTGAGCCTTGTCCATGATATCCAATTGATTGCCAGTATTGCAAATAATTAGGACGGCATTCTGACTTAAAATAAGCCGCCGTGCTTCTGCTGATAGTAAATATATCAACAGGCTTAATTACTCTGTGAAACCTGAATCTATAGAGGATTGTTCGGGTTTTCGGGGTTACTCGGGTTCATTAGGATTTTGAGAATGTATTTTGCTTGACGTAGTTTTTAAAAACACAGCCACGGCCAAAGGCTCACGAAATTTGCAAAATTTTGGGAGAAGGCCGTGGCTGTGTTTTTAAAAACTACGTCAAGCAAAATACATTCTCAAAATCCTAATGAACCCGAGTAACCTCGAAAACCCGAACAATCCTCTATAGATTCAGGTTTCACAGAGTAATTAAGCCTGTTGATATATTTACTATCAGCAGAAGCACGGCGGCTTATTTTAAGTCAGAATGCCGTAGTAGAGGGAGATGATTCCTTCTACGCCAGATTGCTCACCCCCTGTCTGCGCATGCCCAGGCAGGGCGCAGGCGCTCGTCATATGTCAAACGTCAATTACCAGATGACGTGCGTCATCTGTCAACTGTCAGACGTCAAATTGGTGGGCGCTAGCTACATTGGGCCTTAGCTACTTGGGCGTTAGCCACTTTGGGCAATAATATTCTATATATGGAATGTGTTCAGGATGACGTCATATTACGAATAGGAAAAGATGGCGGATGCCATCTGTCAATTAAGACAGCTCAAGGTCACCTGTCACTTGTTAAATAATAGAAGGAATTAAAAACGAGGTTATGTGTGTAGGATGACGTAACAAGATATTTTAAATAATCCCGAGACCGTAGGTCGAGGTGTACTAGAGATACATGCTCGCCTACGGCTCGTTAAGCTTGTTAGGGATAATGTCTCGTATTTAGGATGACGTAACAAGTGATTATGAAATATCCCGAGACCTTCAGGTCGAGGTGTACTAGAGACATATATTCGCCTACGGTTCATTAAGGTGTGATATCTATAAAAAATAAAACACGAGACTTATAAAAATTATTTATTTAACCATATTATACATTGTCCTTTAGCGATCTTATATAAATGAACTGCTAACAATAAGAAACATACTACAGCTATGAATACAATTAAACCATAATTGCTGTTTGAATCATCTAAATAATCCATCGATGTCGAGTTGTCACATTGGGGGAGAGTGGTGTTCTTGTAGACGCTGATTAAAGTCTTCCAGTCTGTTTCACCCACGGTGTTATCTCGGAACAGAAACTTAACCTTATAACGAAGTAGTTCAGCAGCTGAAGATGGGACCTTTGTGTAAGAGGCGGGTGTAATTCTTTTATCAATCATCTCAAAATGCGTCTGCAGCCATGTATTATTAGATGAAAAGTCGCCAGTCTCAATCATTACTAACACATTCCGAACGTTGAAGGGTGTGTATACGTAAAACACATTTTGAACCAACGCTACTAGAAGCACGTATGATGAACTTAACACAGCCATGGCTGGAATATTAATGATCTAAATCCTCTTCCTCAAGATTCTTATAGCTTCATGGCTATTAATTAGACCAGCTATAAATATCATCAGAAGAACTATTAGATACAAACCGCGCCATCTATTGCTGACGGGTTCTGGTTTTCGGACCTTCTCTTTAACAGGTCGAGGCATCTTGGCTACTTTAAGCTGCCTACATTTCCATAAAATTTTGGCTAATTCACAATGTTTGGCGTACTTGTAATGATCTGCAAGAGGATCGTCTCCTTCCTTCCAACCGTCAAATTCACAGCGGCAAAAAGCACATTTAACTACGTCAGAATGTTGTGTAAAATAGAAGCCTGCATATGCTAAGTCTTCAGGACTAACTTTATTGCGCCATCCAGCAAATGTAACTAATCGGTCTTCAAAATTTCGACTCAAGCCAAGACCATCATCACCGCAATCTATACAATCTACACTATTCATTGTATACATGTTTCTAGCTAAAGGGTTGTAACTATACTAAAAATAAAACATAGAATTGTTTATTTATACATTTATTAACCATCAGTATACATATATATCTTATCAAAATCATCCAACACCTTCTGAGGATTATAATGCAATAGCTCTAACATATAATAATTATGTTCAGACATGTTTAAATTACAAATATTTCTAATAGCATCAATAACGGTGTTATCTTTATTAACATAACACCCAACATATCTTAATAAATCATCATAAACGGTTCTAAAACCTAAATTTTTACTAATTTTACTAATTTTATAATTCTAACCTATAATTAATTAAATGCTTAATACCTAAGATAGAATGTATATCATTACAACAAAAACATAATGTAACATTCACATTTGAGGTTAATTATTTTTTCACCCAAGAGTACTACAGCAGACATGGAAAAATTTTCAGCTTCAGACATCATGGTTGTTACTGCTTCATTAACTCCGTTGTCGGCAACCATCTTAGAAACCATTTCCAAAAACTCGAGCCAGTCAAAGTTGACTAGGGAGATTGAAACTTGCTCTTCGGGTAGATTCAAAAGTGTATTTGTTAATTTTACACTTGGCAGCATTCCTCTGGCGACGCTAAGTCCCACCGCTACTTTAAAATGTCCAGCAGGATAGCAAACTTCATTTAAATACTTTTTTTCACTTCTAATTTCTTCTCTGCTTCTTAAAATCATACTGTCGAGATACTCCCAGTATGGGGTTGAACTTCGGGAAGCTTCATCACCTACTTCACTAAAGTCTGCAGTAGAGTCGGGAGTAGAGATATAACTATCGTCGTCAAACATAGCTGCAATTAAACTGAGATTGCTAAGCATGCTGATACTTATATTAATTTACCCCCACTCCTCGATTAAGTTTATTTATGTTGAGTTCTAGAAACAGAAGCTTGGATAAAGCCCAACCGCTCCCCACCTCGCTAAATTCTGAAGCCTTGCAGAGCAAAATATTTTGATATTCGGTATAAAAATCGGCTAAATTGGTATGCTGATCAATTACACCATACCTAGAGTTGAAAGATTTAGTTTCTTGTTCTTTTGTAGAACTTAGTAGATATCGGCCATATAGCTCCATGTTAACTTTTATTTTTTGATCCGTAATTAAAACCTTCGATAGCAGGCAAATAACTTTATTTTTTATCGCTTCTAAATACAGCTTAACATCAGTCAAGTATGAGTCACTAGATATATGATAAGTAACAATCCGGTTCTTGAAAGCGGTATGAACAAGTTTAACATCATAATCAAATTCTACACTACAATTCTGCTTATGTTTGGTGGTGCGATTATGTCTGCTAAGAGACACAACTTCAACGTCGCACTCTTTACAAAAAGGCATGATGTCATCTGACGATAGTTTGAGAAACACCCGGCTTTATACAAATATACGTGATATGAATAAATTTAAACCACATCCTTAGACATATCAACCCAACTGTTGTGGGCCTTATCAAGGCCAAGCCATTTAACGTACATTCTCCGTCCTTTCTTACGCAACACCTGCTCGATAAGAAACACATCAGGCTGTTTAGTTTTTTGCAATTCTTCTTCATAAAACCCACCACTAATTGGGTGACCTTGCATATCTTCCAGCAAATAAGTCGTAGGATTGGTAATTTGCACTTTCGAAACCTTAAATAACTCAGTGGTCCAATTAGGCACATATCCTTTTTCAAACACATGTTTAGCTTTGCTTATACGAACAACATCCCCGACTTTAAATTTCTGTCTCCCTACAACCTTGAGATTATTATAAACAGAATTTAACAACCCAACCTCGTTCTTTTTGTTAACATCCTTAGGCTTCATGCTAATTGTGCGGTGCTTGACGTTGTTGTAACTTGTCGTAACTTGTTCCAACAAGTCTAGCCATTTATGATTGCCGTTCAAGGTGAACAGCTTAAACAACTTTTCCTTTATTGTGCGAATAACACGTTCTGCAATAGAAGCCTTCAAAATGCTAAAGGTGCTGTAATGATGAATATTTTGTTTTTTCATAAGATTCTGAAAGCTAGAGTTGTAATATTCCTTCCCATTATCGGTAACCAACTTTTTCGGTATTCTTTTAGACTGTTTAAAAATCTGTTCCATGGCATTGGTTACATCTTGAGCATTTTTGGACTTGAGAGGCATTGTCCACAGAAATTTCGAAAAACAATCAATTACAACCAATATATATTTAAATCCTTTGTTCTCACGCGCATACTGATCGAGCTGCGCAAGATCCGAAGCAAACGTATCATCCAAACCATACTGAAGAAATCTACGACGCTTAAATTTGTTTCTAGCCGGCTTATGCAGCTCGTTAACAACTTGCTCTCTAGCCTTGGTAATGTTCTTAGCCATATTTCAAACATAATAAACATATTTGAACCGAACAGCTATTTTTATACTAGTTGAATTATTTTGGCAAACCACCAGAATGCTTTGATTTAGACATATTATTATCAATAGCTTCCAACCCTTTAACAATAGGTTTAAGAGCATTTTTAACAGAAGTATCTACATATCCCTTTAAAGTATTTTCAAGAGTGCCAAATCGAGATGATAACCGTGTCACAGATTGCTGGTGAGCAGATTTAACCTCGTTTAGCTGTTTTTTAACTCGGGCGTCTAATTTTGTAACCTTCTCCGACAACTTATCGTCAATAAGCTTAAGCGAATCCTTATGAAGCAGCAGCTCTTTCTTCAACTTATCTATTTGCTCTCTTAATGCAACACCCATAGACTCGGCATAGACTTTGTTAGAATTTGCAGCAGTGTTTGTTTGTTTCAAAGTATTAAGAATGGTGTCGCCCATTTTCTTCTCAATGCCATCTAGGTTCTTCTGTGCTTGCAAGACGCAATAAGCTGACGAGCTATCAATTTTAGCTGAAAGTGTAACGGCAATAGCATCTACAAATTTTTTACTTACACCATCAGCGCCATCTGTTGGAGAGCTAACGTTAACAAGTCTATGATCCCTAAGATTATAATCACCATCTTTAGTAACAGCAATTGAAGTAGGTGCTTGCAGCACTCTAGCGCCTTTTTGGTGAGAGGCTGAGGGTAAAGACTGACCGAACTTATTCATGGCTAATGTGATAATGAGAAAGAAGGCTTGAGCAGTTTTATTTATAGAATTCAATTATACCAAGTTTCGCCAATTGGTGTAATATACTCATTATTTCATTATGATTATTATTGTTACCACCCTGTTGAGAGGATTCCAACTTTTTGAATCGTTCAACCAATTCGTTAATGCTGTCGTAATAAACATATTCCTTAGGCTTGTTGGTGTATTCCATAAGAGCAGATCCGGATTTTGTTTGCGATCTAGTTCTGGGAACTGCGATAGATGGAGATGGGATCTTGCTCGTTGACGTTCTAGAAAGTAAAGGTCTAACGATTGTAGCGTATTTCTGTGTTTTATTCGAAATTAGTTGACCTCTCTCACCCCTATATATGCCAGACTTCCTAAGTATGTCTCCATACTGTGCTGTATCGTCTTTAGTGTGATACTTTGGCTCCTTTAAAAACAGCAAGTCGTACAAACCCAGAGTACCCTTGTAAGTTATAGGACCTACTTGGATATCCCCATTCTGCAAAAAATTTACGGGTTCGCTGCCTATTCGCCAAGAGTCAATCGCAGAATCATAGCTCACTCCTCTAGCGTCTATTTGAGAAGAGTGAGACCAATATTTTCTCACGTATTCTCTAGCCATCTCAGGATATTGAGCGATAAACTCATCCATCATTACCGGGTTATTTTTAATAAGAGCTTCAAACTCGGCTCTAATATCTTCCGCCGATCGTTCTGGAGGGTCTTGACGTGTTTCTTGAAACACATCATCGTCCACAGCATCACCATACTGAGCTTCATCGGTTAGAAATTGCACCGGCTGGTTCTTATTTCGAGACGTTGAAGGTTGTTCGAGTTTTAGTTGGGGTTTCACGTCTTTACCCTCTTCGGTCTTAATTTTGCGTTTCTTAGACTCTGCCTTGACTGAAACTTCTACCAGCTTATTTAATGGGGTGGTTATAGGTGTTAAGAACTTATTTAGCGATACATCTTCCAACCCTCGATCTAACTTGAATGCCAGATACTTCTTTCTTATAGTTCTAGATGCTTGTAAAATTCTTCGCTTCACGTCTTTATCTAGCTTGCTAAATTGGGTAGTCATAGTAGCTCTGAAACACCGTATCCCTGCTTCCGGACACGTCTAACTACTATGATGATGGTTGTCATACTGAGTGTTGGATACTTAGGGAGTGATATAAGTATCAAAATTACTACGATATCGCCCCTTGGTTATATCATTATCTTTAACAATTACCAAAAACCCATATCTATCTTTCCAGCATTCTGAACAAACACGTTTAAACGCATCAAAGGACATGTCGGTGTTTACATGATCATCATATACATGTTTCAAGTTTAAGTCATCTTGTTTGAATAATATCAGCACATTAGCATTATCACGAACCAGCTGTTTAGGTATTTTTGAATAAGTTTGCGACAAATAGAACGAATCAATATCATTATGACGACCCATACAGAAATAATTACGTATTTTATCCTGCTTCTCGCATGCCACATCGTCAAATATAAATATGGAATGAGGTCTAACGCTGGAGGGGTCTAAAACATCCTCATTATCGCTATAGCCAAAATATCCTAATCCTGAATGTCGTAAGGCATGGCTTAAAAAATTATACTTGTCTTGCTGCAGAGATTTCGAATATACGTATACGTTCTCAAATGTTAGCCCGTTTTCATCAATCAGTAGACTCATCATAACAGCAGTCTTACCACAATTACTGGGACCACATATTAAGGCCCTTATGTTGGATGGTAACAAGTGGCCATGTTTGTTGTTGGTTAACCTGTCTTGCTTCATATCGAAATTATATACTTTAATACCAAGTTTCTGTTTTTCTTGACGCATCGTTTCTATAAGTATCACTCTGCACTCACCAACGACTTCATTAGTAATGCAGACGTCACAAGGTATAGGTGTGTTAAATAGCATTATCAACAAGCTCCCCGTCGAACTTCATCTGCCTGGTTATTCTTATTGCGGACCTGGTACTAAACTTCAAGAACGACTAGCACGAGGAGATCCTCCAAAGAATAAATTAGACAGTTATTGTCGTACTCACGATATCGAATATTCCAGGAGTCAAGACTTGACGCACAGACATAAGGCTGACAAAGTATTGGAAAACAGAGCTTGGGAACGTGTAAAGGCCAAAGATTCAAGTTTTGGTGAAAAGACAGCAGCTTGGCTAGTAACCAACGCCATGAAGATTAAACGCAAGTTAGGCGCTGGTGCTAAGAAGGCAAAAAGGTCTGTCTGTCTGTCTTCAGTTGTGAGAAAGATTAGGAAACAAGTTAAACATACTGGTGCGGGGGAGGTTGGTAAAAAGAAGACGCTAAGTAAATTGCTAAAGGCGGCCAAAGTAACAGTTAAGAAAATAGGCGGAGTCAAAAGAATTAACGTGCCTCGAGTTATCTCTCTGCCAAAACAAGGTGGTATTTTGCCGCTTATTCCGATCTTCGCAGGACTTTCTGCCTTGGGAGCGCTGTCAGGAGGGGCAGCTGGCATAGCTAAAGCAGTCAACGATGCCCAGAGTGCCAAGGACAAGTTGAAAGAATCCAAACGACATAATGAAACAATGGAGGCTATAGCATTGGGGAAAAAAGGTAGTGGTTTATACCTAAAGAAACACAAGACAGGATATGGTTTATTTCTGCGTAAAATGTCAAAAAACTACCAATAAAGCTACCCAACCGTCCCCTATCCGACCAAGATATCAAGAAATATGTTGCCCGATTAAAAATACCTAATTTTCGAGGTGTATTTATGCGGGATACATTACCAAACACACCTCTAAATATAGAAAGTGGTGTTGTAAATTTAGATCGCAACACAGGGAACGGAACCCATTGGGTAGCTTACAAGAAACATGGAAGCAAAGTTGTATATTTCGATAGTTTTGGAGACTTGAACCCACCAAAGGAGTTTATCAAGTATATGAAAAAAGCAAAAATTTATTTCAACTATGATCAGTATCAGGATTATGGTACAACAAATTGTGGTCATTTGGCCTTATCATTTCTCTACAATAAAACTTTATAAAATACAATAATGTGTTTTACTATCATCAGTCATGTCTCAAACATTCACGCTAAAGGGTCGTTCGCACCTACTTGAAGCCTACTTTGTACCTCCAATAGTGCTTGATTCCAGATACGATTACTCTCTAGCATTAATTTCGCTAAATACTTGGAACACGATTCCAAATATTGAAGAGGGCCGTAACAAGTTTTATTACACAGACAAAAACAAAAACGAGGTAGTTTTGGAGATTCCCACAGGATCCTACGAGTTGGAAGACATTGAACAGTTTTTGCAAAACAAGCTTGCTAAGACGGGGGCTACTCCAGAAGAACGGAAGAACATTTTATCGCTTAAACCGAATAACAACACCTTAAAGTGCGAGCTAAAGAGTGCCTATAGTATAAATTTCACCCCCAAGGATAGCATTGCTCAGTTGTTGGGATTCTCTCCACAAGTGCTAAAGTCTGGTCAGCAATACGAGTCAGATATACCAGTCGAAATTATACAAGTCGTTACCATCAGGGTAGAGTGTAATATTATTTCCGGGTCGTATTATACCAATAATCCATCACATACTCTATACGAATTTTCGCCAACTGTTGATCCTAGATACAGCATCAACATTGAGCCGAGGAATTTAATCTACCTGCCAGTTCAAGTAAAACATATCTACAATATTACTCTAACGCTGTTGGATCAAGATTCGAGGCCGGTTAATTTTCGAGGTGAGGAAGTGGTAGCCAGATTAGAACTTAGACGAAATGGCTCTCGTGTTTAAAAGCTATTTAAGCACCCTCCAACCCTCTGCTGATTCATTAAGTGTTCAGAAGTTGAAGGAGACACTCACGTTTGCAAATATAGTTTTTTTACAGTCTCAAAGTAAGCACTATTATTACCATGTCAGACAAACTTCAATTATTTAATGAAATTAAGAGTGATGACTCAATCATTCGTGAAGAATGGCATACTTATCACCCATTTACCAATTCATTTAATAACAACGACGAAATTGAAATTGTGATTAATCAGCAAGATGTGTTTTTGGATATGGGGGAAGCTCAGCTATACATTGAAGGGACGTTTAGGGAAGAGGTACGAGCTGGTGCAATCGGCGATTGTACATTAACCAATAATGCCGGTGCCTTTCTATTTGACAACATATCATATGAAGTGAATGGTAAGGAGATTGAAAAAATTCGTGACCCAGGCATAGTTGGCACCGTTAAGAACATATTGTGCCTAAACGAGCCAGAAAGTCGAGCTTTGGACATTGCTGGTTGGAACTGGCCTACTGGTATTGTCAAGACCTTGGATGAAACTTCTAAAGAATTTAATTTCCGTATACCGCTCTCCTCTCTGTTTGGTGTATTTGCCGACTATAAGAATATTTTAATGGGTAAACAAAAAATTAAACTGGTTCGAGCTCGTCATGATGACAACTGCTACAAGTCGAGTGGTGATAAGAAGGCAACGATTACATTAAAGACTGTTGAATTAAAGGTTAGGCACATCTATCCTAGCGACGCAGTCAAATTGCGTCTTTTAGACGAAGTTGCAAAGAACAGATCGATATTTATTCCGTTTAGAAATTGGGAGATACACGAATTACCTGCTCTGCGAACAACCAAGAGGGATATTTGGACCGTCAAGACCATGTCTGAGAGAGCAAGATATGTTATTGTATTTTTTATGAAGAATCGTAAAGATAATTATAAGGCCGATTGCACTTATTTTGATAATTTAAACATCACCGACGTCAAGCTGCACCTTAATTCAGAGGTTTACCCCTACGAAGCACTAAATTTAAACTTTGAGAACCGCCAATTCACCGAGGTTTATAAGATGTATACGGATTTCCAGAAAACTTATTTGGGCAAGCAGTACAGCGAACCGCTGATGGATTTTACAGCTTTTGCCAATAGAGCACTTTTTGTTATTGATTGCACCAAGCAAAATGAAGCTCTCAAAAGCACCACCATTGACGTAAAGTTGGAATTTCAAAGCTCCGAAAACTTTTCTGTTGAGTCACGTGCTTTTTGTATCATCGTGCATGATCGTGTTCTCGAATACCAGGCTTTAACTGGACAAGTGCGGGATCTTTTGTAGTCAGTCATACTTTGATCCTTGCAAGATGAAGTTTGTGGTAGTAGACATACAAGGATTCAAAATTCCAGACTTTTGCGCCAAGGAATTGGCTATTTATGATGGAAAAAACATGAAGAGCTATTTGTTTAAACCAGCCGTTCCCTTTTACGAGCTATCTTATGATTGCCAACAGCAAGCACTATTTCTGTATGGAAACCGCCATGGACTCTTCTATAATTATGGTGAGACCGAATACAACCAGCTTTATTCAATTATCCTCCAGGACCTGCTAGATGTTGACGTAATTTACGTAAAAGGACATGTGAAAAAGGACTTATTAGTTAAGATTTATTCTGATGTAATAGTTAAACATAAACCTGATATTATTAATTTGGAATTTATTACCGATTATGTTAATGTACCCAAACTGCCTAGAGATGTAGTTACTTGTTCTTATCATAGTATAGAAGTTTGTACTTGTAGTGTTAGGAATGCTTATATCTTGTATGATTATATTTATAGTTTTATACCCAAATAAAAATTAAAAAATATCTGTTGTGTGTCATTTCGTTCTATATTAATTACAACCCCTAGCAGAATTTAGTCATTTAGTCTCGAGCTCATGTCGAAGACAGTCGATTTAAGAGTTAAACTCCGAGAGCATCTGCGCCAAATACGTAAACTAAAAAAAGACATCCAGTGTTACGAAGATAGAAAGTTTTTAGTTGAGCTATTTTCAAAACTGACTCTTTAAACCTACCAATGGCGTCCTCTGCTTGGGATAAGGTGTTTGAATCTTCTTCGCAATGTCGGGAGGATGATGAAGTGCATCGCAAGATTAAGCCTAGCACGGTATACGAGATCGATGATTACATCACCGTTATATTTGGCACTACAGAAGAAGAACGCAAACAAGTAACAGTGGATACTATTGGCTATGGCAAGATTTATTTCTCTAGTAAGGAATTTGAAGAATTTCTAAGTAATTTTGATTGTTTCAACACACATTGGGTAGACATCTTTCTGATTATTGGCAAGTATACTTTAGTGTTTCATCAAAATGGTGAGAAGCGAAGCCTCAAGTTTGAAGATGCCATGACGGACAAGTACCTGTTCCGATGGACTGACAAGCTAATACGATTATTTGCAAGACATATAGTTCAATTGTATAAACTAAACACTGATTATTATAAAATTACCAAATAAAAGTTCTTATTGATATGTGCTGGTTTTCTTTATTTTCAGGGAAAGGTTGGGCAAAATAAAACATAGATTTAAATACAAACAATCTACTGTTTATTAAACAGCGACATGTGGAATAATATTAATGCAATAGGTAACACAGCAATAATAATGATAACAATAATAATGATAACAATAATAATAATAACAATAATAATAATAACAATAATAATAATAATAATAATAATAATAATAATAATAATAATAATAATAATAATAATAATAATAATAATAATAATAATAAATAAGCCAATAATAAATACCTAACCTAATATCACAGCCCTCTAAAGGCAGCAGCTATCAAAAGAGATCAAGACAAAAATAGCTGTCCTAGTCAGTCTTAGCTCATGGAACTTCCAATGATTCCTTATACTTTTCTATATCTCTGTGACCCCAAGCAAGCGTGTTCTCTAAATCACCGGGTATAAGGTAGCGCTTATCGTCCGCGTATGATAGCGCCACCTTATTTTTAAGTTCGACAAACATATCGTGTTGATGGGAGCGGAATGTATTCATCTGTCGATGAATCAGAGTCCCCTCTACGTCAACCGCTTTTCGATAATCATCGATAGTCAGTTCTTTTTTGGTGACGTAGTCAGGGACCCCCTTTGCCTTTTTCGTGCATTCCCCTTCAACATCAACGCAATATGCCTTCGCCCCAGTGCCAACGAATTCCCAAATAATCTTTCCTGCATACTCATCCTTCATTTTTCCTAGTATGGATTTGTTTGCAGGAACATTATGTGGGTTATCGTCGGAGTAATTGGATGTATCGAATCTATCTAAATTAGCAGTCATGTCATCATAGAAATTTGGTGTTGTTACTTTTAAAATAAGGGAGTCGGTGTCAGTGTATAACAAAACCGCGTTGTTGCCATATTTTGGCTTAATGTACCCGTACAAAAAGTCATACATAATCGTCTTGGATATCTCCAAGATTGAAAAGCCTACGTAAATAGGCTTATTATATACCACTTTTTGTTTCTTCATCTGGATTGCTACCAGGTTTTCGCTAAAAATAGTACGATCTTTGAAATGGGGTTTCGCGATTAACGCTCCGGCTCCCAGCCTCCTACCAATATTTTCCCAATGGAAACAAGTTTCACATCTACCCGTTTCTCCACGTTCTCCATCGTTTTCCCGAACACGGCGTTGTTCATCAATTTGAAAAAGTCCTTTTCGAACTTATTTTTAGCCTGATTTCGCAACGCTGTGTTCAGATCGATATATTTTTTAAGCCATGGGGATTGGTTGAAAGATATTACGCGGTGAATTTTAGTGAGCTGAAGGCCATAATTTAATGCTTGCTGTAAATTTTTAATATGAATAATATATTTTTCTTTTTTGATGAAATTTGGAATTAATTTTGTAATTTTTGGAAATTTCGACCCGGGCGGAGCAATGGATTGTGGGCAAAAGGGCAGTTCGTTGTGTAAATAATGCAAGTTTTCCGGGTAGTCCAAATCAACTTCTAGTATATAGCCTGTTGGTGATTCAGGTGCTATATTTCTATAATCTAAATTTTGAATTTCGGTTTCGTCTAACCACTTGAAATTTCCCGTTGGTAAGTATTGAGACATGGCTGCATCATACAGATTGGTCGCATCCAGGTACATGATGTAAGAGGTGGGTTTAGAAGCGTCATAATTAGGTGTAAATTTATTGTTCGCTAAAGCTTTTCTAACACTACACTGACTGACTCCTCCGCGAATCCCGTGCTTAAAGAAGTGCACCATGTCTAGATCGGTCAATAGTTCTAATTGGACGGATGTGGCCTTAAGGGCCGCATCCATCGAGAGACCCGGCGCAGTAAAATACTGAGCAGGATCGAGGCCGTAAGTAGCCAGGCACACGTCTCTAAAACTTTCAAATACATCTGTTAAAATTAAAACGTCGGATTTAAGATAGATATCAGAATATTCGCCTAAAGTGTTACATTTAAATAGATTCCATACCTTCCAAGCACGCTTGTAATCATCTGCGCTGATGTCTTCTTTTTTAAGTTGGTTATAGAAATCTTTATGTGATGGAAGCTTGTTTTCGTCCAATTTGGAAAAAGAGTCCACGTAGTTATACGGGAAAACACCCTTCTGTCGAATAAGTTCAAATTTGTCATCATCCGCAAAATGTTTGCGTACTTCCCGGCATTGTTCTGGTTTTAAATTTTGACTAAGTGTATCTAGTTTAGAAGCCATGAAACGAAAACTATCAAGAAACCGTAATTTTAAAAATACCTGGCGTTGTTTCCCTTCCTTGATTTCGACGTTATCCACCAAGACATGTTTAGTAAAAGAAATATACTTTTCTTTATTTTGAGGAATAACGTCTAGCTTTTCCTCGTCACAAGCTAACTCCTTGACAAAAAGGTGGGAATCAAAATTGGACATATTGTGGAAGAAAATAGGGATAAATTGGGGTATTTTGTAATTTAGGTTACATACAGAGTGAGCCGGGCCTCGATAAAACCCAGTCAAATGATCATGATCATGTACTCTATCGTTTGCCTCTACATCAAATGGCTTTTCGCAAATATGACAGGTTGGTGCTTGTCGATGCATATTCTCCTGTTCCGCTGTCATAGGTAACATGGGTACCACTTCCTTCATAAAATGATTATAGATTGACTTGCAGTCAGTCTCTAATCGTTTTATAAATTCTTTGTGGGCGTCCTGTCCTCTATAACTTTGGTACTTTGAATAGGCATCGTCAAAGTCGCATTTAATATAGTAGGCAAATGAGTAGGGTATATGTTTATGTGTCCTAACAGTATAGGATGTATCGGGGTACAACTCATTTTGCTCTGTATCCAAGGGTTCAAGGATTGTCTCGAAGTCTGCATAAACAACGAAAGGCACCTTTAATTTCTTTTCAAAGTTTGTGAATTTGAAAATATTCTCAGGAATCTCTTCTCCGTATTTGTTCTTTTTTAAGTCAGTTGTCGGTACTTTAGCCAAAACGTGTCCGCAATCGTGCTCTTGGTGAGCTTTTAATTTTTGCTCTGTATAAAAATATGTTAAACAACCATCACATAAATACTTTGTAGCGCGTCGTGACGATAATTGCATTGAGATCAGTCGAGACATGTTTCTTATTAAGCAGTAATGACTATTTCCATAATCATCGCTAATTAATAACAAATTTACATGTCCCTCCTTGCGAGCTGTAGTAAAGTATAAGGGACCAACGACTTCAACACTATTTTTACCATTGTCGAAGGCTTTTTCGAGCCCGTATACATTAATAGAAATATTATTGAGCCGTTCAAATTTAGATATATCACTAAGTTTAATTGGAAATTCCATACCTGTAAAGTCCAGCTCGTTCTCAAAAGGCAAATAGTTCGCGACTCTATTTGCATGTTGAGACCAATGAATTGGATTCAAGGCTGCCAAGACTGACCACTTGAAACACTGCAAGTCCGTGTTTTGAATGTTTAGAACAGCTTTCTTCGCATCAATCTCTTTTGGAAGCGGAATGTAGGAAGATGCCTTTAGAGGGTTGATTTTGTTAATGCCTATTTCTAAATGCAGGAGCTGCTGCAGAGCCCACCCTGTAACAATAGAAACATTGTTAAGTATTATGGTTTAAAAATATGTTAGACTTTTTAACGCTTGCAATAGTACTTACCACTATCCTTTTCCGAAAACTCTGAATATTTCCGGTCCAGGATGGCAGCAAACTGCTGAAACAGCTCCTCCAGGTCGGTCGCTCCATTCACCATTACAAATTTTGTATTGAAGGACTTCACCTCAGTCGACTCGTTCGTCTGCAGGAGGAAGCGGCCGAAAAGCTCTACCCCGACTTTTAATTGTTCGTATTGGATAACAATATCCCCCACCAACCTTTCGAATTTGTCCTTTAAATGATCCAGGAACCTGGGGACGCTGGTGGGATCTTGTCTTGCAGTTAGTCGGTAGGTAGCAATTCGGCTCCGGAATGATGTTTTGACCAGTTGTACACCTTCCTCCTGCTCCACGCAGCAGTTCTCCCGATGGCTTTGGGTCCTTAGATGGCTAGACCACCGGGAGCCAGGGACATCCAGTTGGCATTCATCACAATGCTTCTGCTGTGCAGATGAAGTTGATGGTTCTGAAATTAATTAACAATTATTAGGACTTATATAATTTTAATATTTCACAATATGATGCAATCTTTCACAATATGATGTAATATATAATCTTACACAGTATAATGCAATAACTCACCATCTGACGAAACGAGTCTAGCTCTCTTTGCCATGGCTACTTGCGCAGGTGTCGCTTGTCTTTTGGGGGCCCTGTGCTTTTCTTGCTTATGGCGCTGAAGAGCCTTCCTTGACATAAACGATTCCTTGCAAGTATTGCAGACTTGCGTTGTAACTCTGCAATCTCCATGGCGTGTGAGGTTAGCCTTCCTGGTGAAGGAGCGGGAACAAAATTCGCACACAAACATTTTCTATAAAAGTAATACGGTCTTTATAACGCTAATTTTAATGCAATATATCGGGTATTATAGATATACGTAGGATTCTTCAAATACACACATAACAACCACCCTGTATTGCTTTCCGCAACACGTTAGAACCTGTATTTAAATCAATTTAGCAAAATTCGCATAGTAATACAGTATTACGGCCCCTTATAACCCCCAATTTTAATGCAATATATCGATTATTATAGATTTTCTGAATTAAACGCCTACAGCGAGGCGTATTGGTTTACGTAACACGTTAGAACCTGTATTTAAATTACTTTTAACCAAATAATTTTTATTATCCACTTGCATGCTATATCACATTACCACTGTTATATAGAAAAAGGTACTTACATTTTATTAATTTTTTGATCGTATACAACACTTTAGTACTTTAACTTCAGCTTCTAGATGTCGACTGATGAAGCCTCTAGTCCCTCATGGCTATTTATACCCGAGCCTTTCACTCCGACTACACCAGTCGTCATTGAATAATAATTGCTTGCTCACTGCAAATAGCCGTTTGCATATTAATTACCACTTGTCCTTACCTCGTGTTGAATAAAATTAGAATGTTGTATTTTTCCAAGATGATGCAATCGACCATGATATTTAATATTATATAGTTACTGTACACTCATTGAATATTAATTACCCGTTGACCTCGCCTCGTGCTGCGATCATTGATAGTTGGAAATAGTTTGTATTATTAAAAAATGTATTCTATAAGAGGTTATCTTTTATATTAATCTAAACGTTTTCTATACTAAGGAATTGATGGTTTTAAACAAATATCTATGTTTCATATACAGAATGTATCACGATATCTGACCCATTATGTTTTTGCTAATTTTTCCAAAAAAGGCCTTAATGGGGTGTTTTTCAAATATAAATTTAAGGAATGCCCTTTGGCATCCGGAGTACCGAAGGTACTTTTTCCGGGGTTTGCGCATAATTTTCTCTTTTATTTAGCCCCGAAACATCAGTTTTGGTCTACTGCGCATGTTGCCAAAAAGGCCTTAATTTTTTTTTTATTGCGGGTTTGTATAGGTATAGGCTAATAATGTAGATATTAGATAAAATTATAAAAATCCGAGATGCCCTTTTGGCAGCTTTGCCTGTTTTACTAATAATTTGAAGACTTGGATATATTCTGAGTTTGGGATTACATAGGTATACCTTAGTAATGTAAATATAGAAAAAATTAGAATTCTCCGATGTGCCGTTTTGGTAACTTTGATGATTTTACTGATATTATGCGGATATCTCGTCTTGGAATTATATTAATAATGATAAACATTGCCAATGATGGCTACATAGTACGAATTTTGTATTGATTGTGCTAAGGCCCTAATGGTTTTATTCGTATAGCTCCGTCATTACTTGATATTTTTGAAAAATTCTTTCACTGCTCGATAGGTGCTCTCGTCTTATACCTGTTTGCCAAATTTCGCCTCTCCATCTTTAGGCATAAGGACGCTAATCGCAAAAAACTATATCTCTCGAACCAGTCAGCCGATCGACTTCGGGTTTCTTTTAAGCGTCTTGTTACGTCGCTCCGAACCTATATCACGTGTCAGATTTTAATTTTAACATTTAACAAGTGACAGGTGACCTTGAGCTGTCTTAATTGGCAGATGGCATCCGCCATCTTTTCCTATTCGTAATATGACGTCATCCTGAACACATTCCATATATAGAATATTATTGCCCAAAGTGGCTAACGCCCAAGTAGCTAAGGCCCAATGTAGCTAGCGCCCACCAATTTGACGTCTGACAGTTGACAGATGACGCACGTCATCTGGTAATTGACGTTTGACATATGACGCGCGCCTGCGCCCTGCCTGGGCATGCGCAGACAGGGGGTGAGCAATCTGGCGTAGAAGGAATCATCTCCCTCTACTTGCCGTCCTAATTATTTGCAATACTCGCAATCAATTGGATATCATGGACAAGGCTCAGAATATAGTAAATAATGATGCACATCATGTAATTCAGGATATATATATAATACACTTCAAAACGCAAAGAAGAATTGGGAATCCATCCGTTGGTTAAAAATAGTTAGAGCTTTGGATATATGTGAACGCTACTTTGAAGGACCAGATGCCTTAAGATTTGTATACGACATGAACAAGTTGGGGAATTTTGAAGAAGTAGAGCGGTAATACGTATATTGTGAAGATCCTGAGATACGAGAGGTCGTTAATTATGCAAGACGTGAAGTATGGTTAGATAGCCCTGCATACTATAGATACTGAGAAATAATTAAAAGTAATTTAAAATAATATTAACTTGCGTCTTATTAAATGGATACCCAAGTTAGACGATATAAAATAGCCTGATGATCGTTACCTGTACCTTATATTAAATTTATATAGAGTACTGCTTCACTTTACTGCGACTCCTATAAAACATATAAAATGTTCTGCAATATTGACTTGATTTATTTAATACTGGTTACAGCTCTATGGGTCTCTATGATCTATAAATGATTGCACTTGTTAATAAAGCCGATTTAGTTTTTAACATCACTGCTATAGGATGGATGAGAGTAGGATAAAATACACCTTTCTGGAAACATCACATATTAAATAAGGGTTTCGAATGGTAGATTCAAACCTATTTATTGGTAACAAGCCAGTGAAAATAGTAGGTTTTAACGATAAGTATTCTGGTGTGATTGATGGTAATTTTAATATTTTTCCTGATATTTTACCAATGGTTGCTAAATTTTATACCCTTAGTCACCACGCCCTTTTTCCTCAATGTTTCGATAGTTTTCTACTTAGCTGTATAAACAAATATTAATTAGGAACATTTTTTGATATTTAGTTGCATTATTTGCTCTATTTACCCAAGTTTTTGCTAAAATTTTACATCCTATCCTCGTTTTTGATACTTAACACGAGTTAAGTTTTCTAGTCGTGGAAAACGGTTTTTTAAAAAAACTTTTATTACTTAAACTGAGATTAGGTTCACAATGACTCGTATATTCTACAAAATCTTAAGTGAGACTAACTGCTTAAAAATAGGGAATAAGGGTATTTATACTAACATAAACCTATTAGATATTATCGTAAATACATTAGAAAGTAAATGTAAAACACACATTAAAAGTGATAATGGGAATTATACGTGACATAACTCCTCCCTTCCGAGAGCAGAAAATAAGGGTTCCTGAATTTTCTGGACATCAGCGTCTTCGGATGGCTGATGGCGTCCTTGGCGTCGGGGACGTTGGATTTTCAAATAGTACCAAGTGGCTAGTACACACAGGGTGGCGGCTACCATTATAGTTGTGTTGATCCAAGGGTGGCTGGAATTGTGGGTGATATGCAAGTCGGGTACTTGCAAATTATTCGCAACTGTATAAAGTTGTTTTATACTTTCGTTGTCGATTCGTTTTAGGTGGAACGCTTTTTCTTCCTTAGTTTCGAAATTTTTTGAAGTTTCCATTATTGGTAGTTCAAAGATGAATTCTTCGTGAGTAGTTTGCTCCGATTGATAGTATTTACCATTGATTGAAATTTTGCATTTTTCCATGTGTATTATGCATGGTTTCATAACTTCGTAAATACCTTCGGTGTTGCATAGAGATTTGATACTTGTTGAAGTGGCTGGTATAATTAGGACTTCTTTGGCATTAATTTGCGTCGTGCTTGTTTCAGAGAAGTGCAGTGTTGTTTGTTTGCATGAATTTCGTCCCGTTCGTATGAGGTTGGCTAGGCAGGGTTGGTGCTTGTGCAGATTTTCTTGTTTGCAGAAGTACCAGTTTTCAATCTCCGGGCATCTTTCGGATGTCGTCCAGTGATCATCGGTGTTGAGCAATAGGTAAGGTTGTTCGGGAATGATCGTTTGGTTAAGGATAGGAATGGGATATAATTGAAAGTATTTAAATTGAGAGGACATTATTGGTGTGTGAATTTTAAAAAGTAGTATTTTATTTTGAATTATTACTTGTGTTGAAAAGAGAGAGTAATAGTTCATCATGTTTTTAAATTTAGGTATCCGTTCTATACCGTATGTGTTACCCAGAGTATCAATAATTTTCTTTAGTTGACCCGGTTCGATAATTGAGCTGTGCAAAATATTCAGTTTTGCGAATGAAATTGCATTTTCTAAATTGTCAAGTAAGCATTGAATGGAATGAAGTTGCATTAAATAATTATCAAGAATATTTGAAAATGCGAATGCTTGTTCTAAATTTATAAATTCATTGACTTCTTTCGACAGGTATTTTATTTGTCCTTCTAGAATTACTTGATTGTCCGTTAGTTTTTGAAAGTTGCTACTGTATTTTTCTGTGATTTGCTTAAGAATACTTTGTTGGGCTTTAATATTATTATTTAATTTAATTTGGTTAGATTGCAAGTTTTCGAGATACGAATTTATGTGTTGCTCGTCATCCGAGTCTAGGTTGCCGAATAACCATTTTTGTATTTTACCTATGCCGTTAATTAATCCTCGTTTTGCTCGCGGGTTCTCATAGAAAATCGCGATTTTATTAAATATTATGTCCGTCAGGGATTTTGCATTTTGGACCTTATTCAATATTAGTATAGAAAAGTGATTGTGGTTTTGTTGTTGGTTAATTGTGTTTTGCAATTTTGTTAATGATTTGCTAATTTGTAATAATGAAGTCTTTGGTTCGGTTAGGTTTACATGATATAGGAATGTATGTTTTGCTATAGTGATTCTTGATTGTCCAATGTGTACTGGGAGAATGGGGTTTTTAATTTCTCTGATTTCTAATCCTAATGCTAGTCCTAGCACGAGAATTGTTACGAGTGATGCGAGGGGATGCATTTCGGTTAGTACCTGAAACAATACGTTGTGGTTTTAAAACCCGCTTGTGATATGTTTTAAGTTTTGATTTAATTTTGTTGTTACTAATTATAACAGGGTTTTCGGTTTTTTCATACCGATTAGCTGTTTTCTTTTGTGACGCATTCTTTTTCTTAGATTTATAGAGGCTTTTATTTATATCGATTTCGACATCTTCTTGTCTGTTTTGGTTGGCATAATCTAACTGTTTCTGTTGTTTGGTTTTAATTTTTTCGCGAATCATTTCATTGAGTATTTGCAAATTTTGTGTATGATCTTCAATATATTGTGCTATTTTAACCTTTTCGTCTATTTCAAAAGGGTTTCTATAATCTAATCTACCGCGAATAATTTGGAACGGTGTGAAATTAGTTGCGCTATGAATGGAATTGTTATATGACAGTAAGGCATAATTAATAAGTGTTTCAATAGTTTCGTTTGGTTTTGAATTTTTTAGTGTTAGAATCGTTTCTGCTAGAGTGGAATGAAAACGCTCTATAGGGCTATTGCTGTTTGGATTGTATAAAGTAGTATAATGAATTTCTATGTGGTGGGTTTTGCATAGACTTTGAATAACTTCGTTTTTCCATTCGTGTCCATTGTCTGTTGTTATACGTCTGGGTAGTCCAAAGTGGTTAAAGAATTGTAGTAGTTTATTTGCGGTTTCGATGGCTGTTAGCGATTTTACGGGATATGCTTGACCGAATCTAGAGAAACTATCAATGATTGTGACGAAGTATTGTCCGTGGGTTTTGTACGTATCGGCATAGAGATGGTCAAAGGGTTCATGACCCAAAGGTGTTGGTTTAAAGATTAATTTTGACGGATGTCTCTCGTATTTGGTTTTTTGGCAAATATCACAAGTGTTAATGTAATCTTAGGAGTGTATTGGATATAAATAGAGTGAATGCATTATTTTTAAAACATTCCTGGAATACTTGTATGAATGGTGGTTCTAATGTTTTGTCCTTAAAATGTAGGCAGTATGTTTGTTTAGGGACCAGATTTTCTTTAATAAACTTAACGATTAAATTTTTATTATCAATTTTTGGTAAGTTCAAGTGAATTCGATTTTTATCAAATATTGTAATTTTATCAGTTTTATATTGATTGTTACTTGTTATAATAATTTGGTTTTTATAAGTATTTATACTTCTGTCCGTGTAGGGGGCACCTATAACGGGATCTTCGTGATTTGAATGTATGGTCTCATTGTCAGAAATTATTTGTTTTTCAGTCTGTTTACTAGTGCTGGGAATGGGTTCATTAAGTGTTTCGTTTGGTGGTCGTAATTGCAAATTTCCGTGTATGACAATTTTTTGTGTCTCTATTTGGGGTTTGTCAGTTAAATAGTTGGGTGTGGTAAGTTTTAGAAATTCCTCATTATCGTCTCCGTTTAGGGTTGGAAGATCTGATGGGTCACTTGGGTTTACAATAAGGGATATATTGTCTAGGTCGTCGAGTTCGATTGGATTAATTTCTACTCGGGAGAGGGCGTCTGCGTTTGTGTTCATTTTACCTTTTTTGTAGATTATTTCATATTCGTACTCTTCGAGTTTTAATCTCCATCGTACTAATTTGGAATTAGGGTCTTTGAGTGAGAACAACCATTGAAGAGGTTTATGGTCAGTAATTATTTTAAATTTTACACCGTAAAGATAAGGCCTAAAATATTTACAAGCCCAAACGATAGCTAAAAGTTCCTTTTCGATAGTACTGTAATTAATTTCGCTTGGATTTAGTGTTCTTGAGGCGTAAGCTACTGGGAGATCACTTCCGATGGGACCTTGCGATAAAATAGCACCTAATGCGTAGTTTGACGCGTCTGTTGTTAAATTAAAAGGTTTCGTAAAGTCGGGGTATTGTAAAATTGGGTCGTTCATCAGTATTTTCCTGCAGGTATTAAAAGAGTTAATAAATTCGGGGGTGTGTTCGACCTTTTGATTTTTCTTAAGACAACTAGTCATAGGCTTTGTTAATTTCGCGAAATTCTTTATAAATTTTCGGTAATAACCTACGAGGCCAAGGAATGATTTTATTTCTTTAGGTGTTTTGGGTATAGGGAAGTTTTTTATAGCTAATAATTTTTTTTGATTAGGTTTAATACCGTTAGGTGTAATCACGTGTCCTAAGAATTCGACGCTTTTACTTAAAAATTCGGATTTGTCGAGTTGGATTTTGAGACCGGCTTCTTTTAATTTTTGAAAGACTTGTTTTAAATTACTTATGTGTTCCTGAAGGGATGTAGAGAAGATAATAATATCATCTATGTAAACTAGACAGATTTTGCCGTGCAATTCTTTTAGCACATCGTCCATTACGCGTTGAAAGCTCGCGGGAGCGTTTTTCAAACCGAAAGGCATTCGGACGTATTCGTAGTGTCCTTGCTCAACATTAAAAGCTGTTTTTTCGATAGAGTTTGGATGCATTTCAATTTGATGGAATCCCGAGGCTAGGTCGAGGGTTGTGAAATATTGACATCGTCCTAATTTATCAAGTATGTCGGATATGTTAGGTAAAGGGTATCGATCGTCTATGGTTTTTTCATTAATTTTCCGGTAATCGACAACAATTCGCCATTTTTGCTTTCCGCTAGCATCAGTTTTTTTTGGGACAACCCAAATGGGAGAGCTCCAGGGCGATTGTGATGGTCTAATTATGCCATCTTCCAACATTTTAGTAATTTGTTTTTGTACTTCGGCTTTATGAACGTAGGGGTACCTATAAGATTTGGAATATACCGGGATTTCGTCAGTAGTTTTAATTTCATGTTTTATTTTATTTGTGAAAGTCAATTTTTGTTCTGGTTGGTGTAAAATTTCCTTATATTTAATAAGTAAGCTCTTCAGGGCATTTTTCTCCTCGTCATTTAAGTGATTCGTTCTTATAAGAGAGAAATCAAAATGGTGTTTTTCTATATTTTTTGAGGGCCTAATTTCTTCTATATTAAAACATTCGAAATAATTGTTGTCAAAAGTTTTTGCAAAGGGGTTTAAAAAATTGTCGTCTACGCGTATAAGTTTATTTTCCGCTGTTGGGTTTGAAAATTCTAAAACAGTTAGACCATTCTCTATTTTTAAAAGAGAACTGGGAATTTTTATGGTGTCATCTGTTATGTCAGGAATTAATATTTCACAATCTGGGAGATTAGTTTTAATTTGTTTTAAAATAGTCGTGAAGGCTGGAATTTCAATTTTTTGATAATTAAAATCATATCGATAGTTAAGTGGAATTTTTATTTTGTCATTATATAAAAGTTTGTTGTGGGTGTCTATGTTTAACCTTAATTTACGCAAATCTCTTATACCAATAATGCCGTCAAAGTAATCATGAAAGTCGTACAAAACAAATTCTAAATTACCTGTTAATGGTTTAAAATTATCAAATAATGGGATATTGGCTTTATAATTAGCTTGACTTTGACCGGTACAAGTGATAATCGGGGTGTCGGATTTAAATATGTTTTCTTTGTAATATTTTTCTGCAATGTATGGGCGTAATAATGATGGGTGACAACCTGTATCGATTAGTAATTTGATTGGTGGATTTTTAATTTGTATGAAAGGTAGGGAATTTGGTAAAAAGTTATTTAGGTCTATAACTCGTTTTCCGGAGGCTCGGTTTCTTGAAAATTTTCGGTGTCGTTTAATAAATATTCGTGCCAATTAATAGTTTCGTTGCCGTCATTTTCGGTATCGTTATAGTCAGGGGAGTAGTTGTTTTGTAATGATTCTTCGGAATTATTATAGTTTTTATTATCATAATCTGGGATATTGTTTTCGGTTTCTAGATTGGTTAATTCTTGTGAAATGAAATTACGTGGTCCCGTTCTTTGGAAATAATTGTTTTGGTATCCGTTTTGTCTATGTAAACTTGAAGGAGATTGTATTTTAGACGTGGTTGACATTTCTTGGGGTTTATTTACGGGTTTGTGAGAATTTTTGGGAGAAAATGCATTAGTGGGTTTGCCAAAAACTTGATTATTAGTAAAATATTTCTGTTGGATTGGTCGAGATTCTATATTTATTGGCTGACTAGGAAATGTACGTTGAAAATTATTATTATTGTTATTGAAAGGCTGTGGTGTAAAATAATTATTACGTGGATTAGTAAAATTCATACTGTGGTATGGAAAAGGCTTTGAATTATGATTATTATTTCTAGAATTGGTATGGTTTGGTTCGCCAAATTTTTGTGGGGGTTTGTATGATTGGTGTCTTAGATTGATTTGTTGTTCCAATAAAGAATGATTTAGAACGAGAGAGGTTGCTTCTTCGATTTTTTTCGGGTTTTTTAACATTAATAGAGTTCTTAGCTCCGCGTTCGCGTTTGACATTAATACTGTTACCGCTGTTAATTCATTTTGATCAATAAGAGCTAATTTTGTTGCTGCAGTAATATTCTCTTCAGAATTAATTTTTAAGTTTAAACGCATTTTTGCTAATTTTAGCCGTTCTAGAAAGTCTGAAATATTTTCGTTTTTATGTTTTGTTAAATATATAAATTGTTGTTGTAATACGTGTCGGTCTGTTTTGTCACCGAATTTTTCTCTTAGAGATTTTTTTATGTCGGGCCAGGTATTTAAATCTGGTCTGCAAAGTAAAAAGTCGCCTGCTTCACTAGTAATTTTTGAACAAATTGATGCAAAAACAAATTCGCTTAGGCTATTATCCGTGGTATGACCATACCTATCATGAAATTTGTCTACTGAATTTATAAATGACTCTAAATGATCGCTTCGCCCTGAAAAAGAACGGAGAGTGCTTGCAATTTCTTTCGCGGCTTGAATAGTTGCCATTTGGTTATTTATAGATAATTCACTTAAAACGTCAGATAAATTATCGATATTAAGTGACATAAAATATAGAAAGGTATACGATTTTTCAGATAACTAACAAAAATTATTAAAATTAATGCAAAAATAGCACTTTTAAAATTCACTTTTATAAAAATAAAAAGGATAGGAAAAAAGAAGGAGCTCAACACTTACTCATAAGCTTCGGAGTCCAATCTCTGTCCTGGGTTCGTTTCTTCAGACAAATGGGTGAAACCAACGACGAAAATTCGCGCACTTTTCTTGCTATTCGTCTTCTGAATTCTACCGATGGGACTGCGCCAGTTAAGTTTTCTAGTCGTGGAAAACGGTTTTTTAAAAAAACTTTTATTACTTAAACTGAGATTAGGTTCACAATGACTCGTATATTCTACAAAATCTTAAGTGAGACTAACTGCTTAAAAATAGGGAATAAGGGTATTTATACTAACATAAACCTATTAGATATTATCGTAAATACATTAGAAAGTAAATGTAAAACACACATTAAAAGTGATAATGGGAATTATACGTGACATAACTCACGTTAGATGCTATATGATATAATTGAATTTCCCTTTTAAACTGCATTTTATGTACCTCCCATTGTTATTGCTTGTATTATTTTAATAGCTTTAATCGTTTCGATAGGTATTTATTTCATTATCTACCTTTTGCAAAAAATAATCCTTATCTCCGCCATTATGTCGTTAATGGTTTTATACAGTCTAATACGGTTATGACTTAGGTTTTAAAAATAATTTTTACTAGGTGTTGGAGCTTTTTTAGCCTCTGCCTGTTTACTTTACCCCCCCCCCCCCCCCCCCTCCCCTCCCCACATCGCTCGCCATAACAACTCTAATCGTAAGGACCTATAACCTGTTAGCTAGTTGAGTGATCAAGTTTTTGGGTTTTCTAGGTGACTTGTAATGTTTCGCTACACATGTATCTAACAACAAGTATTACCTAATGGTCGTAACGATCCGTGAGCCAATATCTGCTGTTGACGTTTATACCATTGTGTGACCTATTCTAAGTTTATGGTTTAATGAATAATTTTTACAACCGTTTTTGTTTTATTTTTTAGTTTAGCAGGACGAGTCGTTAAGAAGCCATTTTATCCAACTAGTTACTTTTTTTATTTTTCGTGGTTGTAAGGCTGATTAGATCGGGGCGGTCACCCCTGAATTTCGCAAAATTTATACATTTAACGCTCATCTCATATAACTAATATAGCATTTTAAACGGGAATTTTATTTATTTGGCTGATCATTCGGTAATTTAAATGGTATACATCCTTATCTTTTAACGTTAATGTAACCCCTGTTAGTGGTTGTCTAGTGTTATTTTCGGTATTCCTAATATTAGAGGATGATCGTGCATATACTTTTTGACCCTTTTTTTTTGGTGTTAGCCGGTCTTTATACAGAATAACCACACCCAAGAAGTTGGGTTAGGTTCGTCGTGCATTTGTGTTATATAAATAATCTTGCTGGAGTTAACTGATTTTAAAAGGAAAATTAACCTGAATTTCTAGGTATTTTTCCCTATTTATTCTTATTTTTTAAAGCCCCAAGGAGGGTATGTTTGATGGCTAAGAGCCTACCCAGCAACTATTCGTTCTCTGTAATGTCTTTCGATTTAAGTCTATTTAAATTAAACACCTATTAATTATTTCTGCTGATATCCAAATTAGATGTAGGCGATCCTAATTTTTGTCATGTTTAGCTGGGTATTCATTGAGTTCTTTAGCTATTAATTTTTCAGATCCTAAGTTGTTTTTACTGTTGAAGCGGAAAATTTCAGTATTTTCATGGTAGGCGGGCTATCATAGGTAGTTGTATGTACCTGGTTCGGATGTTATTTCTTGATTTCTCATTGGTATAACTGTAATAGCACACGACGTCTGCCTACCTCTTTTTTCTACCACTATGATGGATACGTTCGGTGCATCCTGTATTATATATCGAGCCACCCTTACAATGCTGTGGCTATCACACCACATTCTATACTGTCGTTGTTTGTTCTATTTGAATTTTTTATTCGTGCGATAGACACATCAATAATAAACAAGTTTAGTAACCCTCTACCTGACTACCTACGTTTTCCATCTTGCACCTAAATAGATAGAAATACATTTACATACATAAAACAAGGCCAGCAATATACCACATGCAAAACTTTTTTTAAGACGCCGTAACGTATGGTGTACCTTTTAATTGTATTAAGTCATGTACAAAATTCCAGCGCATCCACCATAAATGGCTGTTTTTTATCAAAGTATTTATTGATCGCTTATTTTGTATAAATAGGGGTTTATAGGTTCAAAGACCCTTTTTTATGCACATTAATGAATTATTGGATGTTTTTTACCCAATCAGCGGATGGTTTTTAGGGTACTAATAAGCACGCCCTTATGCCAATATAGACCTATCAGAACTTGTATAGGTATACTGGAGTTTATATGTTCAAATGTAATTTTTTAAGTATGTACTTTAATGTTTTGTTTGATGTTTTTATTCCATCAGAAAGGCTGTTGATTGTACATTTTGTGTAAGGGGCTGTTAAATAGGTTATCATACATTGGTATATTTATATGCTCAAATGATATAAGGCCTGGTCGAGCATAGGCCCTAATAGACAACAGAAAAGCATACTATAGGACAAGCATGCGCATATAGGCCTGTCAGAACTTATATAGGTTCAAATGTCATTTTTAGGTACTTTAATGGGTTATTTGATGTTTTTACCCTATTGGTTGTTCATTTTGTATAAGGAGGGGTGTTAAATAGGGTTTTATAGGTTCAAATACCATTTTTTAGGCACTTTAATGGTTTATTTGGTGTTTTTCCCTTTTCAGAGATGTTTTTAGCGGCTGATTATGTACATTTAAATAGTACTGTATGATATAGATAAAAGGCTAGGTATTCGTTTAGGCATCAGCTATTCTGTATGTTTACCTCGGTAATTCATCATATTTCTATTTAAGTCTATTTAATTGCACCTCTACTTACTGTACTATGTGTATGCAAACAATAAGTCGTAATTTTATTGAATTAATTTATTAGTTAACATAACCTCAATATTTCTGCTGTCAGATTAACACTATGATTATATATTATAACAACTCATCAACTAGGCACGTTAACCAGTATTGTGCTAAATATTTTTTTTGATGGGTACCTCTATCTGACAATAGTTCTCAGGGGTGATTTTTACTGGCTTAGTAACGTACTCCGTTGCCTCAACTAGTCCCTGTCAAAGCTATACCTGTTCTCCACAACGATAATATTCGGATGTTATTTTTGTGTTTGAAAGCCTTAACCGGTTCACCCTGTAGTATTAAACTACCGCCGTACACACCTATGTTAGATTCTAAAAATAAGGTGATATTGGTACTACATTTATTATTTTCTAATTGACAATGTTACAATATGAATATGTACGGTTCCTCCAAGCTGCAATATTTAATTTCTCGGTAATCTCGAGAACAAAAGTGCTGCAAAAAAACGTATGAAGTATCATTCTACCCGTTTCGGTACGAACATTTCTTTGTAATTTTTAACGATATCTTAATGCACAACGTATTAGGTATGTGGTTTTTACGAAACAATTATATCCAGGCGAAAGTTTAAGTGGGTGTTTAGCGGTACATAAATACATGTACCTTATCGGGTCTTTGAAGCAATAGGGCCTAAAATAGGTATTTTTCCTATTTATTCATGTTTTTTTAGGTATTTCGCTGATATTTCGTAGCTGATAGGATTCGACAACGACTATTAGATGTGTATATCCTCGGTAATTCATTATATTTTTTAATAAAGTCTATTTAATTGCTTGTTGTGCTAACTTTGTATGTATAAAAATGCTGCCTATAAGCCAAACATTTATTAATTTATTTACTTAACATAACCTCAATGTTTAAGGTGGTGAATGTTTGCAACGTGTATTTGTAGGATATAGTAGATGACAGTCTTACTTAAAATATGTGTTAGCAGAATATTGTCATACAGACTGTTTTTGTATTACTTTTGGCTATTTTTGGATACTAATCACGTATACACTGTTAAATAGGTTTTTTCAGAAAAACGGCCATACTTGGTGGATTATTATGTGTTTTACCCTATCGGAGAGGTTTTTTGTTGATTATTGTGTGTAGGTGCTGTTAAATATGCTTTTACGGCTTCAGAGGCTATACTTTAGTGATTTATTAAGTGTTTAAGCCCTGCCTACTATACATATGACTATATGGGCATTAACATTAACATTAATTATAGGCGATATTTAGGGTAATTTTTATCTATTTTTCTCTCGTTTCGTGACTGAAACGGCCTTTTGGCGTAGGAACCCTACCATAATTTAAACGAAACACCTATGATTTTTTAAGTCATTTATATATATACCTAATAAGCCTCAGGTGACGTATGATATTATAAGATAGTTAGTACACCGGTGCTTGCCTTTGTGCATGAGTATCAGCTGTTTGGCATCGGTAATCTCACCTTAACACGGTGGTATTTGCTTTAAGTTAGATATATATTAGTAATATTGAGAATTTGTTATCTAGACTATAAAGAACCCATACATCCTAGTGATAGTATGATTAATGTTGTCCAACTCTTTTGTCAATGCTACCAATCTAGTATAACGCCTTGTTTACTATGCTAATTAGTGCAAAATCAGTCTTGGTCCTATATATATTATGCTATTATGGCGAGTGATACTCCGAGCTTACCCTGTATATGGGATTAGATATTTTGGTGAAAAACAAGGTTTTTTATGTACAATCGTACGTAATTGATGCCATATAACAGGCCTAATATGGTTACCTATCCTACAATATGCCCCAATTTTGTTGGTATTATGTATGTGAACATATATCCTTAGTGCACCTTGCCCCGCAAGGCTCGGAATTTTTCCTAATAACTTATTCATCCTAAATACGTTTCGCATGTTACATTATCCTTATGAACTTTAGCGAGCCGCATGTCTTTAGTACACCTTGCCCCTGCGGGTCTCGGTATTTTCATATTAACTTGTTACGTCAACCTATACACATACCCTCGTTTTCAATTATTTGGCTATCATTTTTAACAAGTGACTGACTTAATTTGGTTAACTATAATAGGCATATTTTGTTGTTATTTTCTATTTAGGATTGTTCTTCACTCGTAATTCTTGGAACGTAACACCACCGACTATTTTTTCAGTGCGTCTTTTCAATTGTTTATTCTGCACGTATCACAAATTATTAGTATTACACCAACAAGGTCTTGTTTTTAATTCTCTATTTTTAAGACCTGTACATCTATACCCCTGTATATCTGTCACTACCTCCTATATTATTAGCGGCGTTTAGTAATGTTCCAATTACATTAGGTGCGCGGGTGTTTAATATATATTTATTAAAATTAACACTGTGGTCTATTTTTTACCTACCTTTTAGATACGTGAATACCTGCAGCCAAGTTACAAGGTTCTAATACTATAACCTATGAAAGTTTCGGAGCGTCTTCTAAGGTGTAATGACGCCAAATTGCTTCATATTGCAGCATAACTTAACAGTAATATGATCATTTTTAGGGTTAACCAACCTACATTAAGCCAATATTTGTTGCAATTATAGGGTTTTGAACGCCTTGTATAACATTTGTGTTAAAATTGCAAGATTTAAGAGACTAGCCTTCTATATAAGGGGCTAGCATAAACCATGCTTTATTTAAGGCATTTGGACCTTAAATTACTAGTTTTTCTTATATTAAGCAAATTTCTCAGTAATATTAGGCTCTAAACAGCATCTATTTTCTGTCTACCTTAATAATTCGTATAGGTGCTACTAAGGCATAAATCATACTTTATTTAATGCATTTGGGCCTTACATTACTGATTTTTCTTATATTATTCCAATTTTTCTATTGAAAAATATTATTATATTAGGGTCTAAACAGCATCTATTTTCTGTCTACTTTAATGATGCGTATCGGAAACGAATATTTACGTCAGGTATTGCATAATATCTTCGATTTTATTGTTAATACATGCTAAATAAAGCGATTGACCTTTCGTTTTTACCATTCTTGTACGTTTTCAGCAGTGTGTCGATTCAAAATAGTTGTTAGTACTATCCTTGTCTATCTTATATTGTTATACTACTGTTCGTTATAGGATTAAATAATTTGTTGACAATGCGGGCTAGGGATATGGTAAAAAGGTGCTAAATGGGGCCATTTATACCAGTTTTTTAGTGTAAAACCATAAAATAGCTCAATTAAGGTGTCTTTATCGTACCACCCGATAGTTTTGAGCTCCTGTAGTAGTTTATTAGACATTTTTTACCCGTTCATAGACTGCTAAATAGCCGTTTTCATATGTTTAAGGGACACTTCTAAGTGCTTTTAGATGTTCTTATACGTATTCTATACCCCTGTGGTAAATCATTTCTAAACATACAACAAATAGCAGCTTGCAAATGTATGCCTGCCTAATTTAATTCATTAATATTGCATTACCTATCTATGAGTAATAATTATTCTTTTGTTATAGCAAGTATGCTAATGCGATGATGTAAGAGTACAGTATAATAACAATGTCTCGTAAGAACCCGAATAGCTCCGTGGTATGAGATACTGGTTAGCAAACTAATGGTTGGTGGATCGAACCCCGCTGGATACAGGAACTTTTTTTCTAATGAAAATTAAATTAATAGAACATGATGACGTAACCCTATTACCAGGCGCCCTCTGACGTTTCAACAGCTAGACTAGTACTTTAGTAAGGGGCATTGACCCTGAGGTCTCGCGAGTTCTACCAACGACCGCTAGGTGTCTCCGCGTGATGGTGTTTAGAAATTATTGGGGTACCGGTTCTTGGGGATAGGGCTTGCGGAGTACCGACTTGTAGGCTTGGCCCCCGAAATAGTTAAGGTTACAGCGACCCCTGATAGATGGCGTATTGCAGATGGTAGACTTGGGCCCCACAGAAAGTAATACATTAGATAGGTGAGGTTAGAGTGACACGTGATAGATGACGTATCCCAGATGACGTCTGACCAATAGTGCCCTCGGTAACTAGCATTAATGATAGGCAAGCTGGCGCCAATGGCAACTAGTGCCAATGGAAGTTAGGACCAATGGCAGCTAAGGCCCGAGCAGCTAACGCCGATAGTAGTTAGGGCCAATGACATTTGACATTTGACAGGTGACAGACGCCTGCGCAGTAGAGTACGCCCAAGTGCCGCAAAACCTGAGTACGCTCAAGTGCCGCATCTTCTACTGAGCCCCAAGATATTCCAAAAACCTCCTTCTCAGTAGAAAATGGACATTATGAATTTGTCCGAATGCCTTTCGGCTTGAAAAATGCCCCCTACACATTCCAGTGCGTCATGGATAACATTCTTCTTGGCATTCAAAGTGAACGTTGTTTAGTTTACATGGACGACATAATTATATACTCTCCAACTATCCACGAACATATCTCTCGATTAACCAAAGTTTTTAAACGTCTCCGAAAATCTAACCTCAAAATCCAGCCTGACAAATGGGAATTTCTAAGAAAGGAAGTCGCATACCTTGGGCACCTTATTACGCAAGATGGCGTTAAGCCAAACCCGTCAAAAGTCGACTGTATCCAAAATTTTCCAGAACCAAAAAAATCCAAAGATATTCAATCGTTCTTAGGACTAGCAGGCTACTGCCGTTTCATTCCAAATTTTGCTAAAATTTTCAAACCCCTGACAAAATTGTTAAAAAAGGTCACCCCCTTCTATTCTGACTCAGACTGCAAAACTTCCTTCGATGAATTAAAGAAAGCCCTAATTTCTAATCCCATACTTGTTTACCCCAATTTCGAGGAACCCTTCCTCCTAATCACAGACGCCAGTGCATTCGCCATCGGCGCTGTACTCTCACAAGGTCCACTAGGAAAAGATCTTCCCATTGCATATGCGTCTAGGACTCTATGTATAGCGGAAACCAAATATTCAACAATCGAACGCGAATTACTCGTCATCGTCTGGGCCGTAAGGCACTTCCGACCCTATCTATTTGGAAGAAAATTCATCCTTGTTACCGACCATCGACCCCTAACTTGGCTCTTCTCCATTAAAGACCCTGGAAGCCGTCTAGCCAGATGGCGTCTTAAATTAGAAGAGTACGACTATAAAATAGAATACAAACCCGGAAAAATCAATAAAAATGCTGACGCCCTATCTCGAATAAAAGTTAACCATTTTCAAGAATGCGCTAAATTTCAGTCTAAATATAGTATTATCGCTTTAAACGAAGAAGACCACAACAGGCCCTCCACGAGCGGTTTACAAAACATACCATTAAGCGACGAAGGTGAACATAGTGAAACGGAAATAGAAACGGAAAAGATAAAAGACGAATATAACACTTTTGTAAATTTATATAAAACCAAATCAATTATTGAATATTCAAAATTTGAAATTTCCAACTCTCCGCTTTTAGACAAAACCCATAAGAACATAGTTACATTCATTTGGCAAAATAAAATGGATGATCTCCATAACAAAATTATTGACGATATTTTCGAGGCAAATCCCGCTTTCTCAAAAGACCAAATAAAGAATTTAGCAAGTAAAAGAGTAAAAGATCGAAAATATTTTATAATCCCTTTACGTTACGACCCTGAAAATGTAGTATCTCATTTGTTTTATATTCTATACAAAGGTCAACACGAATTCGACAACGCAAATTCGTACTGTATAGAAAACAATTTAAATTTACTCATTTTAGAAATTCTCTCCTTTATCTTTAATGATAAAGAAATTAAACTAAAAATCTGTCAAAATATCGTTAGGACCCCCGACGCCGACCAAATTCCTATCATATTAGACCAATATCACAAAGGCAAAAATAATTTACATCGTGGTTAAACGAAACCATAAAACGGGTCAAAGAAAAATATAATTGACAAGGCCTTACCAAAGACGTAGAGAAATTAATCAAAAATTGCGAAATTTGTCAAAAAGTAAAAATCTGTCGGAAAACTTAAGTACCCCGCTCATAATAACAGAAACGCCAAAAACTCCTTTTGAAAGAATTAACATCGATATATTCGAATACCCGACGCGTAATTACGCTCTAACCATTCGAGACGAATTAACTAAATTCACTCAGGCCTACCCCTTGGGAGACAAAAATGCCTCAACGGTAGTCAACACCCTACTTATATTCTTTCAACATTATGGCACACCACTACGAATCCTATGCGATCACGGTCGTGAATTCGACAATACCTTGCTTAAAGATTTGTGTGAACTCTACGACGGAAAATTAACCTTTTCCAGCGTTAACCACCCACAATCAAACGGTTCATTAGAAAGGTTCCACGCAACCCTTACGGAAATGCTTAGAACCCATACGGCTGAAAACCCTGATGAACATCTTTTTAATATACTTCCATACGCAGTTATTTGTTATAACAACACCAAAAATAAGACCCATGGATTTACACCATACGAAGTTATTTTTGGACACACGTCCAATAGGCCTCCTAAAACACTGTATAACCAAAAGGAACTAATCTCAAAATATGTTAGAGACCTAAGCAATCGAATGGAACATTACAATAAAGTCGCATACGAATTAAAACCGAACAACAAAAAGAAAAGGCCAAAATACGCTTTGACAAAACTGTCACGGAAAAAATCCCCGATTACAAACCCGGAGACAAAGTATACGTCATAGAGTCACAAATTAAAGATAAAGCCCAAAATAAATTTAACGGTCCATTTGAAATACAAGAAATTTTTAAAACATCTGCAACTTTAAAAAATCCCATAACCAACCAAATATCCAAGATTAATGTCGATAGATTAAAGCCGTACTACGAATAGTCTCTTCTTTTCAGAATCATCGGGCTACTATCAGCCGTGACGGCGCAGTATACCATAACACCTATCAATAACACAGTAGGACTCTTTTTTCACGAAGAAAATGCCATCAAAGTCTGCAACGACAAATGGACACTCCTGGATTATAAAGAACTACAACCTCTTAAGAATGCAATAGCAAACAATGATAAAATTTTATCTTATTTAGTAGAAACCTTCCAACTTCCCAAAATGTTACCCTTCAAAGTTGACATTCAAACACATATTAGTCTCCTAAAACAAATCTCTGACTCTATAAGCCAAAAATATAGAGAAATCATGGCCGATACTAAACGGTACGACCTACGAATGAAACGTGGCGTATTCAACGGTATAGGTACTAAATTGTAGGTGTTTTCCGGGCTTATTTGCCGTGGTCTGTTGGTATCTCTACCTGACGTTTCGTCTACTACTGCGTCAGACATTATCAAAGGTGGGTCCGAGGTCGAAGTATTCTCCTAACAGCTCACCGTTGACTGAGCCACGAAATCTAATGCCAAAAAGACGACCTAGCACCCGGTCGCGATTTTACAAAATATAAACTATTACAGCACAAGTCACGCCCCCAATTACGAAATTACAAAATATAATCGGCCTCAGCGCGATTTTACTAAATATAAACTATTAGAGCACCAGACACGTTCGCCCCGTGAATCATTGCAAAATATAATCCCGCTCAGCACATTTCTGTAAAATCTAATCGTTTGTAGCTCAGAGTGTTTGTTGCAGCATGACCGACGGCAGAAATATTTTTCTTAACCATCCGCACGAGTCCCGCACCGCCTGACGAGTCCTTGCTAGACAAATTCCGTCGAAAAGGTATATTGGCAACCGGTTTGTTCGTTGTTACCCAGAGCATTTTTTTAAATTTTATTTTTATAAAATATTTGTGGAAAAAAAATGCTCTGGGAAACAACGAACAAACCGGTTGCCAATATACCTTCTCGACGGAATTTGTAGAAAAGGACTCGTCAGGCGGTGGGACTCGTGCGGATGGTTAAGAAAAATATTTCTGTTGACCGACGTGACGGATCTAACCTCAATTTCATCAAGATTTATTTATATGGATCAGCCACGTTGTGCTGCAAACGATTAGATTTTGCAGGATTGTGCTGGGGCCGATTATATTTTGTTATTTCGTAATTGGGGGCGTGTCTTGTGCTGTAATAATTTATGTTTTGTAAAATCGCAACCTGGTCAATAGATGAAGCCCTGGAAGTAGAACCATTGGAACTTCAGCCCATCCAGTTGTTATATGCTCATATAGCCACGTGCCGACTTTAACCATAAGTAACCCGGTGTCATGTCAGCATATTACAACGAACCAGAGATGGTTCTACCTTATGTCGCAATTCCCATAAAACTAGGTTTGCTGCATAAGCATTTATTTTATATAAATGGGATAATATTTAACATGTAATTATTCATTAACTTTAGACTGTTACGCTGTCCGTTAAAACTTTGAAATTGTGTTATTATTTTTGTGTATTGTGTTTTTACTATAAATAAAAAATTTTAAAAAGTGAAGTTAAGTTTGTACGTGATAACATACATATACAGGGTGTTCAAAAAATGCGTTAGGAAATTTTAAGGGGTGATTCTACATGCAAAAATAATGCTATTAGATCATTTGACAAAATGTCGAAATCTCCATGGTTACCAAGATACAGGGGTTTGAATTTGATCTTTTAATTTTAGTTTTTCGTCATACTACATTTATTTTCGAACCAAATCATTTGATGTTCGGCACACATACTAATCTCGAGCGACTATACAATTGGAAGATACGAGTCCTGTTTTTTTAAACCGCTAGAGGGCACTTTACCTGAAACATAAATATTTATTTTTAAGACGAAGTTAAAATGGAACGAGAATACTTAACATTTGAATATTCTCGTTCCATTTTAACTTCGTCTTTTTATGACAAAAAACTCTCCCTATCTAAACTTGACAGTAAACAAATTATTTACTTGTCAAATTTCGCATAATTTGAAACCAGACCGCTTGATTTGACGCGATTCCATTTAGGTAAGTAGACATTTGATGGGGAGCGATGAAAGCTTTGATATCGATTAGTGGCTAACCAGTGGGGTTTATCGACCTTGATTAAGAGTAACTAATTTTTTGTGTTCTTAATTGCCACTAAAATGGTACCTTTGGTTTTGCTCCAGCTACCAAAAAAAAAAAGTTATGATGGAAAACATATTTATGTTTCAGGTAAAGTACCCTCTAGCGGTTTAAAAAAAAAAGCACTCTTATCTTCAAATTGTATAGTCGCTCGAGATTAGTATGTGTGCCGAATATCAAATGATTTAGTTCGAAAATAAATGTAGTATGACGAAAAACTAAAACTAAAAGATCAAATTCAAACCCCTGTATCTTGGTAACCATGGAGATTTCGACATTTTGCCAAATGATCTACTAGCATTATTTTTACATATAGAATCACCCCTTAAAATTTCCTAACGCATTTTCCGAACACCCCACCCCTTTCCGTGGGACAATAATATAATTGGTTACTGTGGGCCTTCGAGATAGAAAAGAAGACCATTTTAAATGGGCTGCGCTGGTGTACCAACAATTTGAAACTATAAAACTGCCGTTTTTAATAAACAAATCCTAAATCTTCCACTTATATACATATCGGCAGTTTTTCACCAATGATTAAAAACATTAAGCCCCGATCAAATTCTAGATTCTGTACCTTTGTTACTAGTACGCATGTAAAAAGCTTGTGTCCTAAAATTACTGAATTTATTGGGTTTTGCATGCAGTCATGTATGTTTCTAAAATATACTACTAACCATGTATTTCTGGCTCATAACTCAACTTAAACCCTTTTGCGGATCCATCCCCGCCCTCTTCGTATTTATATTCAATCACAGCTGTGTTTGATTGTGTGGTTATCAAATCGGGCTTGTTATCTTTGCAATATTTCCCAATCCTAGGTTCCATGGGCGTATTTCCGTTGTAAATAACCAAATAACTCTTATCACAGTCATTTCCTAGGTTTAATGTTGTTAAGTTTATTTTTATCTTATGTTCCTTGTCTAGTTTTAGATGCCATGAGCACTCCATCGATGTGCTGGGACTGTTAGGAAAGTTTGGGCTCGATATTGTACCTTCTTCATTTTGTAGGAGTCCCCCACACTTATAGGTCTTGTAGGAAATTGTGAAGTTAAGTTTGTCCATTCTGTAACGTACTGCCTAAAATTTAGAATTGGAATTGTAGTCGAGTACGCGACCGCATGAGACATCTGTTTTTTTCTCCTATCGTGTTTTTAAGTAGGTACTAGTTGTCTTTTAAAAGAATGTCTTCGTCTGCTTTGCCTCACCATTGCGGAAGTACCTGGAAGACCACCCAATAGAGGTGCATTTTCAGTGACTCGTCTACTTCATTGAACACAGGTGAGATAAGGAAAACTTAATTCTTGACCTATTAAGTCAGGCTCTAAGCAGTTTCCTGGCAACATTTTTAAACCTTTTCTATCATAGATAACTATTTTATAAAACGTAACAAAGGTAGTCTACTTACATATAGGATGAGTTCAAGATGTGGTGACCTAAAAACACGTTGTGCAGGAGTGCAAAGTTTGTCAAAATATTTCGTTATATCGATGAATAGGTGTATTCCGGTACTGGCTCTACGACATGCTAGTCCTACTTTAGTCTCCTTGGTCGCTACTGTAACTTTTATAGCTACAGTTTCGTTCACAGCTCGTTGAGAGTGCACCCATTCACACTTGTAGGGTTCTGTAGTTAAAGGGGTTGAAAATTCTCCGTAAGTTAGGTTAAAATCACCAACACAAACTAAAAAATAATTTATTATTTGTTACAAAAGCCATCGAAAGTAGTTTCTGATGCGCACAAAATTGCCAAGCGAACGCCAAGCGAACATACTCTACAAACATATTTGCCCGGCACTTTCCTCACTATTGTATTTTATTACACCCTGTAGGTATCAAATAATTTTTAAAATTTTTAATTGTCTGTATTTATTAAGTAGTCCAGTCATTTAAGGTTTTATCTGCGGAAAAATTCCTAGTGAGCTGAATTTTTGTATACACCTTTATTATGGCGTTGTAATGAAGATGTGAAAAATCGACATTGATATCGTACCGGCTAAAAAAGTTATAAAGGTTAAAAGGCCACGAAAATCAGTTTTTCGCAAATATCTCGCGACCTATTCCTCGGAGGTCAATAGAGGTCATTATAAAAATTGTTTACCGTACAATTATCTACCAAAAATGTATCTTGCATTTTTCTGTAAAATTAACCGTTTCCGGAGTAGAGCGCTGAGAAAGCGACTAGAATGCACTTGTATACCGTACACCAAGGCGTAAACTCTATTGCTTTTTATTCATATTTGTAAGTGTCTTCAAAACTTCTATCTGATACTTGGGCGATTTGTGAAATATATACTTATAATATAGAAGTTAGGGAACTTGGTAAAATCTACTATATATTATACAAACGACCTCCACTGGCAAATGTTTCGTATTTTATTGTTTCGAGACCCGTCCCTTTATACCTGCTACTGCCTGTCGGACTGTGTTTAGCTTAGTTGAAAATTATTTCTTGAGTTTTAAAGACGTTATTTTAGTAGTTTTATGCTCTTGAACAGTTTTCATAATGAGTGATACATGTTTTATATGCAACGAATTGTTATCGGATGGTGATGTAGTAGAAGTTAGGCGTGGTCTACAAACATTAAAAAATGCTAGTATCGCTAGAGGTGATAGCAATATTGAATAATTAAGTACTGTGACTTTTGTGAAAGTTCATAGTAATTGTCGTAAAAATTATATGAACAATTTGAGTATTGCGGCTTTTAAACGACACCAAGAAGAACCGAGTACATCAATATCTCCGCGTAAGAAAAGAATCAGCTCTTTTGATTTCAAAAAATTATGTTTGTTTTGTGGAGAAGAAGCGAGTGAAGTAATTGAGAGAAAAAGAGAAAAAAATACGATGCGTTATTAGAAAAGTGAGTACTCTTACATTTAAAGACACGGTATTAAAAGCTGCAGAGGCGCGCGGTGATAAACATGGAAGAAGTGTAAAGGAGCGTGTGAATTTTGAGTATGACTTAGTATCTGTCGAAGCTAAGCATCATGATAGATATGTTTCTCCAATTTTTTGTTAGTCAGTGGAAAGGGTGTCGCAGGCCGTCCATTGGATGAAAATATTAGAATTGCCATGGAGAATGTTTTTCATTACATCAAAAATAATGACGATTGTCAATTCACATTGGCTGAGTTAAAAGATGTGATGAAAGATTACGTTCCAGACGATAAAACAATAATAAAAAAAATAATTGCTCGATATGGAAGTAATATTGTAATTACCACGAAAAGTAAATCTGTAACAATAATTTGCTTTCGAGATACTGCAACTAATATTTTGACTAATTCGTGGTACGAACAAAAAAAAACAAAATCATTGTGATGAACGTCTTCGAATTGTAGAAGCTGCTGCATCAATAACTAAAGATAATATTCGTTCCATTACAATTATTCACGACTCTTATCCACCACCAAGTCGAATGTTAGATAATCTTAATGAAGAAAATTGGAGAAACATTTATCATGATACTTAGCTTCGACAGATACTAAGTCATACTCAAAATTTACACGCTCCTTTACACTTCTTCCATGTTTATCACCGCGCACCTCTGCAGCTTTTAATCCTGTGTCTTTGTAAGAGTACTCACTTTTCTAATAACGCGTCTGTATTTTTTTTCTCTTTTTCTTTCAATTATTTCACTGGCTTCTTCTCTACAAAACAAACATACTTTTTTGAAATCAAAAGAGCTGATTCTTTTCTTACGCGGAGATATTGATGTACTCGGTTCTTCTTGGTGTCGTTTAAAAGCCGCAATACTCAAATTGTTCGTATAATTTTTACGACAATTACTATGAACTTTCACAAAAGTCACAGTACTTAAATATTCAATATTGCTATCACCTCTAGCGATACTAGCATTTTTTAATGTTTGTAGACCACGCCTAACTTCTACTACATCACCATCCGATAACAATTCATTGCATATAAAACATGTATCACTCATTATGAAAACTGTTCAAGAGCATGAAACTACTAAACTAACGTCTTTAACACTCTAGAAATAATTTTCAACTAAGCTAAACACAGTCCGACAGGCAGTAGCAGGTATAAAGGGACGGGTCTCGAAACAATAAAATACGAAACATCTGCCAGTGGAGGTCGTTTGTATAATATACAGGGTGTTCGGAAAATGCGTTAGGAAATTTTAAGGGATGATTCTACATGCAAAAATAATGCTAGTATATAATTTGGCAAAATGACGAAATCTCCATGGTTACCAAGATACAGCGGTTTAAATTTGATCTTTTAGTTTTAGTTTTTCGTCATACTACATTTATTTTCGAACCAAATCATTTGATATTCGGCACACATACTAATCTCGAGCGACTATACAATTTAAAGTTAAGAGTGCTTTTTTTTAAACCGCTAGAGGGCACTTTACCTGAAACGAAAGTATTATTTCCGTCATAACTTTTTTCTTTTGGTAGCTGGAGCAAAACCAAAGGTGTCAGTTTAGTGACAATTAAGAACACAAAAAATAAGTTACTCTTGATCAAGGTCGATAAACCCCACCGTTTAGCCACTAATCGATATCAAAGCTTTCATTGCTCTCAACCAAATGCCTACGTACATAAATGGAATCGCGTCAAATCAAGTGGCCTGGTTTTAAATTATGCGAAATTTGACAACTAAATAATTTGATTACTGTTAAGTTTAGATAGGGAGAGTTTTTTGGTACTCAACATTTGAATATTCTCGTTCCATTTTAACTTTGTCTTTTTATGACAAAAAATTCTTCCTATCTAAACTTGACAGTAATCAAATTATTTAGTTATCAAATTTCGCATAATTTGAAACCAGGCCACTTGATTTGAAGCGATTTCATTTATGTACGTAGGCATTTGGTTGAGAGCAATGAAAGCTTTAATATCGATTAATGGCTAAACGGTGGGGTTTATCGACCTTGATCAAGAATAACTTATTTTTTGTGTTCTTAATTGCCACTAAAATGGCAACTTCGGTTTTGCTTCAGCTACCAATAGAAAAAAGTTATGACGGAAATAATATTTATGTTTCAGGTAAAGTGCCCTCTAGTGGTTTAAAAAAACAGCACTCTTATCTTCAAATTGTATAGTCGCTCGAGATTAGTATGTGTGCCGAATATCAAATGATTTGGTTCGAAAATAAATGTAGTATGACGAAAAACTAAAACTAAAAAATCAAATTCAAACCACTGTATCTTGGGAACCATGAAGATTTCGACATTTTGCCAAATGATCTACTAGCATTATTTTTGCATGTAGAATCACCCCTTAAAATTTCCTAACGCGTTTTTCGAACACCCTGTATAGTAGATTTTACCAAGTTCCCAAATCTCTATATTAGTATATTTTTCACAAAATGCCCAAGTGTCAGATAGAAGTTTTGAAGACATTTATAATTTATCCAAAGTCAGTGTGATGACATTCCATACGGCGGTAAACAGTCTCAAAGAGTTACCGCCGTTTGTATGCGTATGGAATGATTGGAATGTCATCAAACTGACTTTGGATAAATTATACAAATATGAATAAAAAGCAATAGAGTTTACGCCTTGGTGTACGGTATACAATGCCGTATGTGAGTGCATTCTAGTCGCTTTCTCAGCGCTCTACTCTGGAAACGGTTAATTTTACAGAAAAATGCAAAATACATTTTTGGTAGATAATTGTACGATCAGTCCTGGATTTACCATTAGGCTGAGTAGGCTGGAGCCTAGGGCGGCAGATTTAAGGGGGCGGCAAATTTGGTCCAAATTTTTTTTTTATCTTACAGAAATAAATGGTACAGTCTTTATTCATGGTCGACGGGTAGTATTTTTTTAAATAAACTTTATTGTTGGCCGTGTCTGTTAATAGGGATAAAAAGGTAGTTGGAACTTTACTGGCTTTGCAGAAAGAAATTTCATTTTCAATAAAATAAGTAGGTAATCATAAATTTTTAAAATATTTACTAAAAATTATTGACCAAATTTGGGCGTGGTCTTAAAAAATTTTCGCCTGCGGCGCATTTCGCCTGTAGCGGGCTTTTTCTTTGCCGAACACTTAACCTGTTTCACAACTCACGAGCCGTCACTGGTATAGGGGCGGCAAAAATTGAATAGCCTACTAGCGGCAAATTTGTAAATCCGCCACTGTGTACGATAAACAATTTTTATAATGACCTCTATTGACCTCCGAGCAATAGGTCGCGAGGTATTTGCGAAAAACTGATTTTCGTGACCTTTTGACCTGCATAACTTTTTTAGCCGGCACGATATCATGTTGATTTGTCACATCTTCATTACAACGCCGTAATAAAGGTGTATAGAAAAATTCAGCTCACTAGGAATTTTTCCGCAGATTGGGGTTTAAAATGCCTTAAATGACTGGATTAAAGGGAATGAATAAAATAAGCTCTTTACAAAATATTATTTTCCTCTACCTATATAATAATTATAATAATAAAAATATAATCCGATTTAGAGCAAGGTCAATACCTAATGCACATGATCCTTCCCTGTCGCGTAGTTTTTGAGCGTCAGATACAGACCGACTGAATTGGGAAATACCGTATTTATGATAGCGACTCTAAAACGTTGGGATCTGTCTAAAAACTTTTCGTGCCTTTTTTCGAAGCGTGCCTTTTTTCAAAGAAGTACGTTTCATATTCTTTTCCCTAGTTGAGAACTGATTTTATGTTTGTTCAACAATTTTATTCTTATCTTTTCAATAGTTTCTTTGGCGTTCTATAAATGGAAGGACCGAAACATATATTATTGCTTGCAACAAAATAAAATGCCCGTACACAATTCGTCCCTATCAAGTCAAAGGGGCGTATCTCAAAAAATATGTTTTTTAAGATAAGACCTCCAATCATATTGAATTTAAGTGTTATGTTTCTTACCTAAAATATAGGATATATTATTATAAATATTAGTATTCGGGTCTGAAAGACGAATTTTTCTTTAGCAATGAAATTCTGCTGTCAGCTTAATTTTTTATTTATTTATCAATCAATATATTTTTTTTGTTTTTTTGTCACTATGCTTTTACAACAATTAAAATACTAAAACTAGGTCAAATATAAAATATACAGTACTAATAATATGTAACAATTCTCCCCTGCAGTAATTGTTCTTGGGAAAAATTACTCTTCTTTGCTCGTCTGCTTATAAACATCCAAAATACAAAGTTTGGATACGGGTCGTCGTAAAATGTTTCCATTTGCCAATTTTACATCAACTGTTCGAATTCGTTTATCTTTCCCAGGATATAGTTGGATTATTCTACCTTTAGGCCACAGGTTTCTAGGACCATTAGGATCAACAATAATGACTATATCATTTAACTGTATAGGAATTGATTCTTCGTACCATTTGGGCCTTTTAACCAAAAAAGGCATGTATTCGTGAGTCCAGCGTTTCCAAAAATAATCAGTCAATTTTTGAGCAGCTCTCCATTTTGACATCAGGTTGAGATTTTCGTAGTCAATATTGGCACATGGTAGGGATGCATGTGATGGACCTATTAGAAAGTGATTTGGAGTAAGTGCTTCATCTTCGTCTGAGTCGAGGGAAACGTGAGTCAGTGGTCGCGAGTTGATAATGTTTTCACATTCCGCGAAGACTGTTCTTAAAACATATTCTGGAGGATATTTCTCAGTCAAAATTTCTGCTAAAATTTTTTTAACTGATTGAATTAGTTGTTCCCATGCTCCACCCATGTTGGGACTTGCAGGTGGATTGAAATTCCAACGAATGTTCTTCAAGGAACAAAATGTATTTATTTCTTCATTTTTTAATTCTTTTATTGCTGTCTTCAATTCTTTGTTGGCAGATTTAAAGTTTGTGCCACAGTCGCTATATAGTTCTTCGGGAAATCCTCGTCTGCAACCAAATTGTCTCAAAACGTGAATAAATCCGTCAGTACTTAAATCGTGTGCAATTTCCAAGTGTACTGCTCTGGTAACCATACAAGTAAAAATTACACCATACCTTTTTTCATGGCTACGTTTGACAGTTACAAAAAGAGGACCGAAATAGTCAACACCAGTTTTTATAAATGGGCGAACGGTTGGCTCTAGTCGGCAGTTCGGAAGTTGTCCCATAGCTGGTATAGTTGGCGTTACTTTTCTATTTTTGCATTTTTGACATTTAGCCCAAACTTTTCTTACAGCCTGTCTCATTCGCAAAATCCAATATTTTTGTCTTAAATTATTTATGACAGTTTCTTGACCATGATGGTAAACTTCTTCGTGATAATGTTGTATAATAAGTTTGGGATCTAAAAATATTGGGAATTTAAGATCTTCACAAGCATTTAAATTTTCCAGTCTTCCATTTAAACGAAGAATTCCATCTTGGTCCAATGTACATGTTAAGGTGTAAAGTCTGCTGTCCTTTTTTATTGGAATTTTATTTTGTAAACAATATATTTCCTCGTAAAAAGCGTCTTCTTGTACCTTTTTGTATAATAATTTCTCTGCAGATTTAATTTCTGCAATACTTAATTCATTTTCCATTAATTTTTTTTTATTTTTACTATTGTGTTTACAATTTTGAATAAATCTTTGCATCCATGCTGTAGATCTCAATAATTTTGTCCATTTTGAAAAAGCTTCTGGTTTAGGAATCGGAATACTACGTTTCGGAGTATTTAAAAATACGAATTCTTTTCTCTCTTCTTTCTCTTCAATCAAGTCTGAACGCAACTGTTCTTCTTTAGGCCAACTTTCTGGTGACTTTTGTAGAAACTTAGGTCCAAATAACCATCGACTGTTTAAAGAAAAATCGAGGTTGTGGATTCGTTTAGTAGCTTCGTCGGCGACATTCTCTTTTGAGCTTATATAATTCCAATCTTTGGCATTTGTAACACTTTGTATTTCACCTAAACGTTGAGCAACAAATACCTTATATCTGTTTGCTTCTGATCTAATCCAATGTAATACTGTTTTCGAATCTGTCCAGTAATATATTCTTTTTATATTTAAATCTAAATTTTCTTTTAGATAGGTTCCTAATCGTGCTCCCATTAACGCAGCTTGTAATTCTAATCTAGGAATAGAAACAGGTTTAAGAGGTGTAACTCGTGCTTTTGCATTAACCAGTGCGGTTTGAATTCTGTCTTCTTCTTGACATCTTATGTAGGCAATTGAGGCATATGACCTTTCTGATGCATCACAGAAGACGTGTAGTTGGATCTGAAATTTTCCGATTTAATGTAAAATAAATCCGTGGAATTTTGAAATTGAAAATATTTTTGAGATCTGTAATCCAAGTTTCCCATTTTAACGTTAAACTGTCTGTAATTTCGTCGTCCCATCCCAGCTTACTACGCCATATATCTTGTAAAAGAATTCGTCCCTGTATAATAAAATTGATTAAAAATCCTATTGGATCAAAGACGGACATTACTACTTTCAAGACTTCTCTCTTTGTTGGTCGACGATTATACTCCAAAATATTTTTATCAATTTTGTGAAATTTGGTTTTAAAGGTAAACGTGTCGTCAAAACAGTTCCAAAAAACACCCAAAATTCTATCGGTACTATTTTCACCGTTTGGCTCAAAGTTTTTATCACCTTGTGCTTTTAATTCCAGGCTAATATCTGTTAAAAGTTCTTGAGAATTGGCTATCCAATTGCAAATTTGAAAACTGGCTTTTGAATGAACATAAATAATATCTTTAATAAGTGTTTTACCTTCTGCTATTGAGTCGGCATTACCTAAATAATCATCCATGTAGTGCTCCTCTATAATTGCTTTTGTCGCCAAAGGGTAAACGTTTTCGAAGTCACGAGCATTTCTATTTTTGGCTTCTTGGGCTAGACATGGTCCATTTGAAGACCCAAAAAATACTACGTCGATTTCATAGGTATCTGGATCCTTCTTTCTATCCATTCCCCGCCATAAAAACCTTTGAGCTCGACAGTCTTCCTTCCTGACTTTGACTTGTAAAAACATTTCCTTAATATCAGCTGTAAATGCATATTTTTTAATTCTAAAGTTAAGCAAAATTTTATGTAAAGAATTATACAGGTCAGGACCGGTCAATAAACAATCATTTAAACTTATACCATGAGATTTTGCCGAAGCATCAAATACAATTCTAAGTTTATTTGGTTTGTTTGGATTTGTGATACCGAAGTGTGGCAAATACCAAGTTTTATGGCTTGTTTCTTGTGACTCGGAATCTGAAAGCTTTCTTATGTAACCTTTTTGCAATAATTCGTTTATTTTATCACAATATGTTTTACCATATATTATATTTTTATCCATTTTTCTTTCAGTGCATAATAATCGATTCATTGCATTTATTTTGCTTTCTGGAAGAATCATATTTTCATTTTTCCAGAGAAGTCCAGTCTCATACCTATTACCTATTCTTTTCATAGTTTTTTCAAGAATGTTTTGAGCCTTTATATCATCTTTACATATTGATTTTTCCATTTTTTGTAAACCAAAATTATCAATTGACCACTGCTCCTTTACTAGATCGTGCAATATATCTAAGTCATCGTTTTGTTTGTTGTTTACATAGCAAACAAAACTATCATCTCGACTTTGTTCTGATGTAAGCGAGCAATTTCCGTGTATTACCCAACCTAGTAAAGTTTTACTTAATGCAGGACCATTCCAAGGGCCTGTAATAATTTTTCTATTTACCAATAATGGCCAGTTGTCTTGTCCAATTAAAATTTTTGGTTTAGCATTATTCATTGAGGAAATCTGATTTTGTATATAAGGATATTGTTTTGAAATCTCACCTAAATTTATTGTTTGAGCTGGAAGTGATAGTCCTTTTATTGTTCTTGCGCGTCTAATCTGAAATACTTTACCATCATGTTCTGCCTTGATCGAAAAGCTTACAGTTCTTGAGTCCATCTGCTCCTTTACCTGATTATTCGTCCATTGAATACAGAGAGGCAGTTGGGGTTCATTTAGATTTAAACTGTCTGCTAAATCTTGATCAATAAGCGTGACTGTAGAGGCATCGTCTAAAAGTGCATATGTATTTAGAGTTTTGTTATTACAATTAATAATTACAGGTACAATTTTTAAAAGGACTTGTTTATTGGTTAAAATGTGACAGTTTACTTCCATTTGTTTAGTTTCGTCTATTGTGTTATCCGTATTTTCAATTTTATTTTTATGAAGAATTCTATGATGAAATTTTGTACATTTATTTACTCCACACATTTTCTTTCTCTTGCAATCTGTAAGAGAATGATATGGCACTAAACAGGAAAAACAAATTTTATTTTCTGTTAAGAAATTCCATTTTTCATCTACAGAAAAGGATTTAAAGGTAGGACAAGTACTTAGGTGATGCAGGTCTTTAGTACAGCACATACACTTTTTGGTTACCGTATTTAATACTGAATTTTGCCTGTAAGGTGGTTTTTTTGGTTTTCCATTGTTATCGCTTGTTATGTCATAAAATTTTGGCATTTGAATTTGACAAGCAATCATTGTTTTTTGATCTAACCAGTTACTAAATTCTACAAGCTTATATTTATTTGTGTTTTTGCTGGAAATATATTCAATCCACATCATTTTGTAGGAGTTTGGAAGCTTATTTAATAGCTCCTGTAACAAGGTAAGATTTTGTAAATGATCTGTTTCATTAAGGGATTCAATAGTTCCAACAAGATTTTTTATTTCATCAGATAAATTTATTAGGGTATCTAGTCTCTCCTCTTTAACAATCGAGATATTTTTAACCCTTTCAAGAAGCATAGAAATAATGTGCTGAGGTTGTCCAAATCTACTTTCCAAAATTTGTATAATTTTACCAACATTTTGAGGCATGATAAGTAGACTTTGCACAATCTTATATGCATAACCTTTCAAGCATTTTTGCAATCTACAGTGGTTCTCTTCTTGAGAATATCCGCATATCTTTGTAGAATTTTTAAATTGAAAAATAAAATTTGGCCATTCTATTGGATTACCACTGAAGATTGGCAATTCTTTTGGCATTGACTGTCGTGTTATTATTCTTGTAAGCTGAAGCGGATTGACTTGCGTATTTAAATCAGCAGAATTATTTAAAAGTAAATTATTATTTACCTCGTAATTGACATTGACACTGTCATTTTCGACAACATTTACTTCTTTTTTACCTATTTTTTCTGTATTTTTCCAAGGAGGACATCCTTTGATCCATTCTTCAATATTAGGAGCTTCAGAATATGACTCACTTAACTCCGTCTCCACTGACTCAGACTCACACTCTTCTTCATCCAATTTTGCCAATTTTAACTGAAGTTCCAGGTCTAGCATCTCCCGATCTAATTGCTTTTTCTTTAATTCTACTTCTATCTGTGCCTGCTGGCGTCTTAACTTGTTTTTCTGACTGTCTTTTGATGTACCCTTGCTTGTGCTCTTCTTCCCCTTTTCGGAACCATAGGATTCTAATGGCACCTGAACATTTCTAGTGGTTGGAGAAACACTGGTCTGGTCTGCCGTTTTAGCAGCCCTCTGCAAACGGGCACTTCTTCTTAAATTGTGGTTTAAAGACATTTTACCATAGGTTTGTTCTAGTTACGGCTAAGGACCATTTGTTATGTTTCTTACCTAAAATATAGGATATATTATTATAAATATTAGTATTCGGGTCTGAAAGACCATTTGTTATGTTTCTTACCTAAAATATAGGATATATTATTATAAATATTAGTATTCGGGTCTGAAAGACGAATTTTTCTTTAGCAATGAAATTCTGCTGTCAGCTTAATTTTTTATTTATTTATCAATCAATATATTTTTTTTGTTTTTTTGTCACTATGCTTTTACAACAATTAAAATACTAAAACTAGGTCAAATATAAAATATACAGTACTAATAATATGTAACATTAAGTGTATTATCATATGACTTACGGGCGTATCTCATTATCCGCAAATAGAGAAAATATGTATTGGAGTAACTCATAATAATGTAACTTAAAATATGACGAACCGGCGGATGTCGACTTACGCTCATTAGTCGTGTACTGCTATTGCATCGTGCATTCGAAACGCATGAGTTACGCCCAGTCGATCGAATTTTAAATAGGAACATGTGTTGCCAGTAACATAACCTCAAATAATTAGTAAGGTAACGGTCCGAGACACCTGTAATATTTTCATTTTTTGGGGTTTTTAGAACCAGTATACCACTAATAATTGATAAAAAGTAGTGTCTGTGTTTCAGTGAAACATATAGAAACAATTTCTCCTTTCTTTTTTTGAGCCCTATATCACGGTCAAAATGAGGGTGATTCTGCTCACAGCGCAATTGATTATGCTATTAAAAAATCAGGTGATTTATTTGTGCCTTCTCAGTTAGCACCAATATTGAGACTTGCCAGACGAAAAAATCCGTACATTGTTTACAGTTTAACATCCGACGATTTTTTAAATTTTAAAAAAATTTCTAGTGATTTTAAGATTCTTTCAATTAGAAAAGACAATGTAGGAAATGAAGTTGGAAAAATGTACGGGAAGTAATGGTTAGAAAAGATTCTATTGATAAAATTTACTTTAAAAAAAGTCACCTGCAGGAAAGTTACCATTTTATTATCTTGAAACGAACAGCTGCACAAGTCTATTCATTATCACCTCGCCTCAATACCCCTCTTGGCCCAAAAATATCTGCTGAAAAATATTAAGATTTAATGGACTTAAGTAGTGGCCTTACGCCAGTAATAAAACTAAAGGAGCATATTGATTTTTATTAAAATTTGCCACATTAACGGCTTAATAATATTAGAAACCTTTCTTATGTTTTCATTTATTACTAGTTTTTAGGTGTAATATTTCATTTAATTCTTCGTTTGGGTCACAAATAAAGTTTAAAGTATTTTATTTACGTTTGTAATAAGGTAGGTGCACTAAGTATTGCCATTGTTCCTAATATTGTCACCCCTCGTTACACAGCTACTATAAAGCGATGCTGCAAGTAAGTGGCAGCAGTAGCAGGTGCCTTGAGTTGTCAGCGTTATGTTTTCTATTTGGCGGTCTTAGTCTATGCTAAACGTCAGACCTCGGAGCACGCCATTTGTTTTTCTTGTCCGCGTTATAAGCAAATTTACTTTTCACGTTGACTCTACGCAATCTAAACTAAAATTTTCTGGATTTTTGTTATTAAGTACAAGTAAGCACACTCCAGTGGTTCTTGTATTATGAACTGCATGAATTATTTCAACTGGGTTTCTAGGTTAAGATTTTTTTTTTCTGTATGTCATTTGTTCCTAATATTGCCATCACTAAATGTTCCCAATATTGGCAGTGGCAGAATCGATATCAAAGATTTGTTCCCGTCAAAACCAAAGTTGAATTTACGCAAAGTTGACAGAAAAGCAATGAGCAGTACTTACAACAAAAGAATCGGAAAAAGAAACGTGGTTTTGTTTCGTTTGCGACTTCTGCACTGAAGAAGATATGTGCTTGTGCATAGTTTGCTCTCGATATGTTCACGAGGCCTGTGTAGGCCTAACTAAGGATGATAAAGAAAAGTTCATCTGTCTCCAATGTTATTGAGTTATATTTGTTTAGAAAATGTTATTAGTTCCATATGTTGTTCGATAGTTCCTAATATTGACATAGGGTGGCAATAATAGGGATAGCTGTTATCCTAATATTGCCATTCGCAACTTTTAAAATCAAGTACAATATCTTCATTTCTATTAAGTTTTTTGAGGTAAATAAAATATATGATATAAACAATGTATTTCTTTACCCGTACCCAAATTTGCATTCCTTTATCATTGAAAGTATAGGATTTATTCACAACCAAACGTTAAGGTGGCAATATTTGGCTCACTTACCTTAGATATTTATTATGGGGCGTAAGTATTTTTTTATTTTTAAAGTAAATTTTAAAACATGACGAATAGGCGTATCTCTTTTAAGGGTGATTTTCTGTCCTTTAAAAAGGTGGATAATATTTAAGACTTATATTCCTAATTCTATTTATTTATTTATTTATTTATTTATTTATTTAGGATACAAACAGGAAATCCCATAGACAGTATCCACTAATTTTATAATAAGTAAATTATATCTATCCTACAACAATATCAGCACTTATAAGCTAATAATATCAATGATTGGATAACAATACAAAAAGAAGCATTTGCCATTATGGCAAATGCCTATGATAGGTAATAATAACAACATGAAAAAAACGAAGCATTATGATACTTATTTAATTATTCTAAAAGCCTTCGCTTTAGAGCATTTTTAATTCTATTCAAAGATGTTGAAAAGAAATCTAGATCTAGGTCCGAAAAATAGCGATTCGAGTTTCTCATCATTCGACTGATTGGTGAGTTTTGAGAACTATTTGTATGATGAAATGGAGTATAAAAAATGTAATTATTTCTTAATTGTCGCGGTGCAACATTGAACGCCATCCTTGAGACCAGATATGGAGAGTCAACCCTATTTGAGGATATTTTAAACATATAAACCAAGTCCGATAAAATTCTTCGATTCCGCAGAGACAATATACAAAAATGCAATCTTACAGTATTTATGTCGTGAAGTATATAATTTTGCTTAAATAGTAGACATCTCAAAAATCTGTTTTGCACCCTTTCCAATCTATCTATATATACAGCATACATTGGATTCCATACAACAGATGCAAAATTTAACTTGCTATACACATACGCATAATACAAGCACATCAAAGATTTAGTGTTCTTAAAGTATTTAGCCTGCCTAGTAATAAAGCCCAAAATCTGACAACAACTGGACGCCAAGGAGTTTATATGTTTATCAAACAAAAGCTTCTCATCAAGAACTACGCCAAGGTCCCTTATTTGATTCACTTTTTTAAGAACGCTTCCATTAATTAGATAGTCTTGGTTAATTAAATTTTTATTTCTAGAAAATGAGATCACGCAGCATTTATCTATATTGATAAACAAATAATTTTTTTTGCAATATGTGATAAAACGCAGGAGATCTTCTTGTACGAGGTCACAATCGACCAGTGAACGAATCTGCTTATACATTTTCAAATCGTCCGCATAAATTACAAAGTCACAATTCAAGAAGCAGCTTTTAATGTCATTTATGTAAATAATAAATAATAACGGCCCTAAATGCGATCCTTGTGGCACCCCGGAGGAAACTGGAAGAGTATCAGAATTGACTCCATTTATACATACTCTGAACTGTCGATCTGACATATACGATCTAAACCATTCCAATAGGCTACCACTCACACCGATCAATTTTAGTTTATTTAGCATGAGAACCTGATCAACTTTATCGAATGCCTTACTAAAGTCGGTGTAAATGGCATCAACCTGAACACGTTTATCCATACTTTCTTTTATGAAGTCCGTATAGATTAAAAGATTGCTTTCAATGGACCTATTAGCCATAAATCCGTGTTGCTCCAAGATGATTTGTCCTTTCACAAGATTAAAAAGATATTTATAAAGTAATTTTTCGAGTAGTTTGGCAAATATGCACAATTTACTTATCGGACGATAATTATTGGCGAGATTCCTTTGACCACCCTTAAAAATTGGTACCACATTTGACAGTTTCCATTTCTGGGGAAACAAACCGGCTTTAAGAGATTGGTTGAACAGTACAAATAAGGGCAAAGAGAGGCCAGAAGCACAGTTCTTGGCAAAAACAGATGGAATGCCATCCGGACCAGCTCCCTTTTTGGGGTCCAGTTGTCTCAGGCCATCAAACACTTCCTGTTCAGAGAACTGAAGATGAGATAGATGATCATGCGATGGAGCAACATATCGGCCATCATTGTTATTATTCGAACTGTTGTTTTGATTGACATATGTTGACTTAATAAACACACTTTCAAAATAATTAGCGAACATGTTGCTGATCTCAAGATGATCGTTAGCCTCTAGATTGTTATAATTCATTGATGATGGAATACCTGTATTTTTTTTGTTTAATGATACAAATTGCCAAAATTTTTTATGATTAGCCGGTATTTCATTCTCAATATAATCAACATAACTTTCGAAATCTTCACGAATTAATTGTTTAGTCCTACTCCTCAAAAGCTTAAAAGTGTTATAGTCTGTTTGATTTTTAAAAATTTTCCACTTTTTGTGAAACTTATTTTTTTCCTTTACTGCTTTTATTGTAGCCTGTGAGAAATAAGGCGGATATCTTCTATTTTTACGAATTACAGCAACCCTTTCGTGAATAATGTTATTCAGGATATTATAAAATTGAGTTATATTTTCATCCAGCGACTTGTTACTAAATAAGTTTGTCCACATTATTTTCATTAAATCACTATTGATTAGGGGATAATTTGCCCTTTTAAAGTTTAAAAAATGTTCATTAATATTATGTAAGGTTTTGGGAGAGGATAACATTAGATTAAATTCGAGTGCTGGATGGTAGAGATCTTCATTCACTGCGGGAGTGCTGCAACGCGTGATTTCCTTGACTATATTACTGTTACATAAAACAAGATCTAAAATTTTATTACTATTATTTTTTATATTATTGAATTGCATAAGACCCGCAAAAGAAAATGAATCTACAAGATCTGAGTGATCTTGACCAACATTAGTTGGTATAAGAAATATATTAGTGTCATTCATAACCCAGTTTATTGTAGGACAATTCATATCCCCACATACCAAAATTATACCATCATTCACATGTTGACTCACCCAAGTCATTCTGGAAACAAAACAGGAAAAAGCGTATTTGTCATTAGGAGGCAAATACACAGAGCACACATACAGTTTTAACTTGCCAAGTTTTAAAAGCACCCACACATCCTCAGCATCGCTAAGAAACTCTGTAACAGGGACGGCTGCTAACCGGGTACGAGTTGCTATTAAAACACCACCTCCATCTTGCTTAATTGATGCTGTCATTTCTCGATCGCGGCGAAAGACATCATAGGTACTTAAATCAAATAGTTCCGCATCCGAAATGCCCCTGTGCAGCCAGGTTTCATTCAAACATATTATGTCAAAGTTTGATGCTTGTGTGCTTAATTTAAAGTCTGTTAATTTAGTTCTTAAACCTCTTGTGTTTTGAAAATATATATTCAGCTCCATGAGGAGATTCTAATACATAAAAAAAAAAATTATACCGAGCGATTATTGGCTGCTGGTTCTCACTTTATTTAAATCCAGAGAATTTTCTATTAGAATTATTTTTGACCGCTCGTCTTTTCTAAGGAAAACATTACCATTTCGGACCCAAACAAACTTGTAAAGCTTTTCCTTTGCAAGTTCTCTAACTTTTTTGTGAAGTAGCTTTTTTTCTGCAGTCAAATGCTCATTGATGAAAATAGGCTTGTCGGCAAGATCCAACAACAAGCCTGGCCCCTTTCTGTTTATAGCCGATCTCATTTTGGTTTTGACAGCTCCCAAGACTTGCTCTTTATATAGGCGCGTTGTAAATTTAACAACTATTGGCTTGGGATACTGAGGGTTACCAGATGGAATTCGATGAATAAAATCGATCTTATTTTCATCAATACGAAAGTCAATAAACTCACCGATATTCTGCAGTACCTTAATGACATTTTCATTCTTTACCTCTGGTACTCCCTGTATTTCCAAGTTATTGGCCCTAGAGAATTGTTCCAGAGAACTAACTTTGGTTTTAAGAGAAGTGACCTCGGACTTTAGTTTTTCGTTTTCTGTTTTTAAGTATTCAAAGCCCTTTAGAGACTCCGTAAATTTCTTTATTATTGTTTCAAAATCTGATATCTTATCGGAACAGAAAGTCACAGATTCCCGGAGCTTACGAAATTCTGATTCCAAGTTAGGGGAGAGCATATTACGGAAGCCAAAATCGACTTGATCCTGTGTTATACCAATGCTAGACGTACGTCTTGCGAGGCTCTGTCGTACAGGCTGCCGATCAGAATCCACCGGTTCCACATCGCCAATGCCGTTGGCGCGAATACGGCACGACTGACATGCCCACTTAGAACCAGGAGTAGATCTGAATATTTCGGCTTGTTCTCTCTTCAACTCGCAGCAAGTGGAATTTGCGTGATAAAAACACTCACAAGTACCACATTGAACACCGGGCCGATTTCGGTTCACGTTTAATGAACATTCCTGACACTTCGAAACCATTTTATTACGTTAAAATTTAACTATTTGCTTTATCCAAACACAAAAACACACGAAGTGACCCTTGAACGAATTATGTATGAAGCTTCAAAAATTTAATTTCAACTATAAAGTACTGAAATTTAGAAAATAGTACAGACTCTCAGTAAACACGTGTGCATAGCAGCACTGCGCGACTATATATGTATGTATCACTTTATATGTAGTGTGTAAAAAATTATTGAGCTTCCTTTAATTTTTACTAATTTTCTAAATAAAAATTTTACTTTAAACTCATTTATCTCAATACTTAATATTTTGAAATACGCCCCTTCAACTTGATAGGGACGAATTGTGGTCAATTATAGAGTTATTTGTTTATCGATAAAGATTGAATCCAAAAGGTACTAACGTGTTGGTTTGTCTGAAGTAAACTTCATTTTAAATCCTCGCCTATTGCTCGACAACTGTTGCCAATACAAAACATGCATTGTATTGTCACTTGTTTCAAATATATCTCCAGTCTTCAGGGTACTGTTAGGCTTTGGCACTAATTCAGGGCCGATATTATATCCTTGGTATACAACAAAGTATGTGTCATCAAAATCAACATCTTCCATATATAGCGTAATTCTTCGTCCTTTAGGCACTCGGATTCTCCAGAAACAATAGATGGATGTATGCATTTTATCTGGGTACCCCGGCGAGGTGATGATTCCGCTTTCTTGATTAAGGTTTTCTTGACAAACTATGAAAAATATCGACGGGAATTATAGAACCCGGTGCGACATCTTGCGTCCCAGTACGGTACCTTAGAAAAGGTCAGTCGTAAAGGGATTCTATAATTCCCGTCGATAATCGATCCTGATCCTGACAAGTGATTTGTCTTCGAGCCCTGTTTCCTTCTGCCAAACTGAGCCTCACTGATGAGCCGTAAACGGCGAAACGCGTCTGGGGATGAGTTTGGCGGAAGAAAACAGACAAAACCTTTTTCGAATTATGAAAAATATGTTTTTTTTTTGTTGTTGCACTTTTATTAATTTCCACGTTCAACAGTAATATGTATCTACTTACTCTGTCTCCTAGTTTCAAACTTGAGTAGGAATTCATCTTCGTCGGATTTTGATGTATAGTTGACAATCACTTCATTGCTGCTGGACCTAAATGGCTGGGTATTATTTGACCCGCAGTATATACCCAAGTTCGTATCTAGAAAGTATATAAAAATAAAAAACGACAAATTTTTCATCGCTAAAGGTTCAGCCGTTGTTGGTTGTGTACCTACTAATTTTTTTTCTAATTTAATACTTTGTTTATAGAAAATTCAGCAAACATTTTGCGATGCGACCATTTTTCCATAGCGTTTCCTCTTAATTTTATTGAATTTATATAGCCCCAGTACCGGAGGAATAGCATTTTTCATTGACATTTCGTTACCTAATATTATACAGGGTGTCCGGAAAAAGGAGGTCAATTCGTTATATTCCTTGAGAAAAAATAGTATGACTCTTATAATGCCATTTTTCATTTTTGACCCTCATGTTCGATGTACATGTCATGACATGTCAGAGTTTAAAATTATAAACTGAATATTTTTAATAATTCGAGTATCTAATAAGATATAACTCTCAAATTTGGTACATTGCTTCACCATAAAGAGTTACATCTTCTAAGAAAAAAAAACAATTGTCAAATATTTAAAATACGGGGGTTAAGTACCCGCTGACCCACTATTTTTTAATACGTGCGCTAGTGACTTCCGAACTACATTTTTTCCGGTAACCGTTTGTTTTTGATTATTTTTTTACTTTTATGAAAAATTAATAAAATGATACGTTTTGGAGATTATTTGAAAAGTATAGGTTCTAACGCGGCTTACGGTAATCTACTAGTTTTCAAAAGCTAAATAAAGTTGGCCGTTGTGGCATTACCATATTATTAAATACTCGAATTATTAAAAAGATTAAGTTTCTAATTATAAACCCTACATCGAATATGAGGGTCAGAAATGAAAAATGGCACAGGAATATGTGGTTAACGGATTGACCTCCTTTTTCCAGACACCCTGTATAAAAAAAATGCTGCAATGTTACCTACCATTTCCAAATATGGAATTGTGCTCATATAGAGTTACTTTGGAAACATCAGTACTACAGTTTGAAGCTTCTAGCGCTACCCTAAATATGGGGAAGGTAATGTTTAGGTAGTAACCCTCGGGGGCCTTTATGTTCCAGGTGCAGCTGCTACCGATTCTGACATGATGATGCTCCTTATTACTCAACGATCCGTCCATACCTCGCAATGTACCTCCGCAATAAGATATTGATATTCTGGCTTTGAAACCATTTCTAGGTTCATCTGAATCAGTAAAGAATTTTATACGGAGCATGTTGTCAGTACTGAATTGGGTACTGGGGGCTTCCTTACAGTATGTTCCTATTAGAGGAGCTAGTTCGGTACCACCATCTCGTAGTTCTAAATACTCTTTTTTACATCTGAAACTACCATATTACAGTTAGCCTGTGTAGAGTTGTATTACTTTTATTTTATTTATTTTATTTTGATTTTCAAATAAACTGGCATTGCCCAATAAAACACAATCTATAAAATTAAAATTATATACAATTTGTATACCCAAAATAACATACATTAATGGCAATGACGTAACTTATAAAGTACAATTACATATAACATTCATTGATTCCATTTTAATGATTTCTTTTTAAATAACCCTTCAAACTGATTAGGGACTCATTAAATAAATCAATATTGGCATTATTACAGTTGTTCATCATTCTGTTCACCCCACTGTTTTGGCCATGTCGAGTTCGATGATGTTGAGGTTCAAAAATCTTACTTTCTCGAAGAAACCTAGGTTGAACATAAAAACTGAACTTGGATAGTAATTCTGGACAGTTACATAGACCATTAATCAATTTCAAAACAAATACAATGTCCATGATGTTTAACCTGCTTTCTAAAGAGCCCATATTGACATCCTTTTCCAGTTCAGAGTAATTAATGTTATCTACTAATATATGTCTTTTGTAGGCTTCATATTTAAGAAATTTCCTCTGAACTCCGTTCAACATAATAATATCTTGATAAATATTGTAATAGGGGGACCACACGCTGTATTAATTTTCTAGTTGTTTTCGCAGCAGTGAGGTATACATGCAGTAATGTTATTGCCTTGACGTCAGAAAAATCCCTGGTGTTTCTTTTTATAAATCCTAACATTTTCATAGCCTTATTTCTACAAATCTCAATGTGTTGATTGAAACTTAATTTATGATCAAAGATCACTCCAAGATCTCTAATAACTTTCACGTTTTCTAATATGTTATTATTAAAATGATAGCTACTTACAACACTATTCAGAGATTTACTAAATTGTATATATTTACACTTTGATATATTTTAAAACAGCTTGTTCCTACAACACCAAGTGTAAAATCGAACAAGGTCACTCTGTAGTTTAAATACTGAAAAACATTAGGTAACGGTAAAAAGATCTTTATGTCGTCAGCATACAAAAGAAAATTGAAAAAATGAAAAGAACCAGCAACGTTGTTTATAAAAATGTTAAAAATAATGGGTGCCTTGCGGAACACCCAATTGAACCTTGATTGAGTAAGACACATAGTTAATTATCCTTACAATTTTTAAGTTCTAGCAACTAAGTATGACTTCAACCAACGCAAAACTTTTCCTTGGATACCACAAGCATAAAGTTTGTTTAAACAGATATAAATGTTTTCCTTGGCAAAGGCTTTAACAAAGTCTGTGTAAATAAACTGCTGGACAATTGCTTTCGAGCAAGAAAAATTTCGCCTAAATTTAAATGTTAATATTTTCTGAACCAGATATGATATCGACCTACGGTTTTGAATGGTCGATAGATTCATCCCTTGGGAAACAATTGTCAATTTTGGATTTTCTTAAACTGTCAGAAAATTTTATATACAGGGTGTTAAAGAAGACGATGATTTTTGCTCCAATTTTAATGGCGTGTAACTTTCACAATAATATTTTTTAATTTTATCACTCTACGTCAATTGAATCACTGGTTCATAGCAAAGAAAGTAATTTGACAAATTTTTGCTGCTATATTTTAAGAAATACCGATATTTTTGGAAAACCTTGCTTTATTTCAACTTATTGGTTGCTAGATCTCACTGTGCGTTGTATCGTGCAAACTTTGCGAGTGATTATTATACCTTATGAAAAGCTTGATAATGTTTAGTAACAATAGTTGCACCTAAATGTTATGATGTACAGTGGCGTACTTATAAACACCTATTTGTCTATGGTTTATGAGTATCTCACAATTTTTCACGATTGTTTTGTATTGGAAAGCACTTGCCCCTAGATTAGATAAATTTTTTAGTTTTTCATATCGCACTATAGGTATGTTATACAGTGTGTTTACAAAATTTTAACAAAGATAATTTTTTTAATTTAATTTTTGGAAAAAAATTATTTATTAATTTCTAACTTTCTAACACTATTCCTAAAATTAAACTTACATTGAAAGAGATCCTTAAAATTAAATAACGCTAGTTTGATTTTGATGAGATTAATACCTTGTAGGCCCTCCTCGTACATTAACGACCTCTTGACATCGCCGTGGCATACTGGCGACTAGCAGGTTGATAAATGCCCTAGGTATATTTTGCCACTCTTCTTCAATGGCCACTGCCAGTTCCTCTAAAGTTTGAGGCTGATTCTCTCTGGATCGCACCAATAATTTTAGCCGAGACCAGACATGCTCTATTATGTTTAAATCAGGAGATTTTGGCGGCAGATTTAACTGTTGAACGTTCCTTTCCCTCAAAAACTCCTGAACGATGTTTGCTCTGTGTGGTGTTGCGTTATCGTCAATTAATATAAATTCCTCCCCGAAATGATCAGCAAATGGTATAACAATAGTATTTAAAATATCGTCTCTATAAATTTGTGCATTAACGGTGCGCCGTGAAATATACAGTTCCGACTTTCCATTGTGTATTACGCCTCCCCACACATTTATCCCTCCACCACCAAAAGCTTCTTGGGGAGCCATATTCTCCTCCTCGTAGCGCTCACCAGGTTGCCTCCAAACCAAAACCCTTCCATCCAGGTGTATCAAGTTGAATCGAGTTTCGTCGCAAAAAAAGCAGTTTTGCCACTCGTTATTCCACCCCAATCTCTGTCTGGTCCATTCCCGACGCTGGCGTTTATGATTCGGCAAAAGCCGCACACATTTTGCTCGTCTCCTTGCCCTGAAATAATCAATAGTTGCATTTTAATACCAAGAAAAAATTTAACTTAGCCATCAATTTACCTTAGATTACTTTCATTTAATTTTCTCCTCACTGTCCGATTTGACACCAACACTCCGGTTTGTCTCCTAAGGTCTTCGTTTAGTATCCTGGAGCTTGATGTTCGTCTGCGACGAACTTCCCTTAATAAGGTCCTTGCGACTCGCCCCTCAATTCCCCTCGGCTTACCACCTCTATGCAAATATGCCACATTTCCTGTCGCACGAAAATGCTGGCGTAGGTAATTAATGGTACCGTTACTCACATTATAAATTCGGGCTACATCTCGTTCCGGTAACCCTTCATTAAGAAGTCTGACACAATTATTTCTTTCGTGCTCCGTTAAACGTGGCATTGTGATAAAAAGCTGTCATTAAAAGTTTATTTGTACATTAAACCATTGTTGTAACCATGGCTTACTTGATACATGGTTAGCATTTGCGGCTAAACGCCATTAGCATGGCTTACTTAATATTGTTTATTTTGTGATAATCTCGATTCAAATTAATACACTCAGATGGACGGGGTTTGGATTGACGGCAGCTAGTGATATTTAATATCAAAGTATCTTTCAATGTAAGTTTAATTTTAGGAATAGTGTTAGAAAGTTAGAAATTAATAAATAATTTTTTTCCAAAAATTAAATTAAAAAAATTATCTTTGTTAAAATTTTGTAAACACACTGTATAACATACCTATAGTGCGATATGAAAAACTAAAAAATTTATCTAATCTAGGGGCAAGTGCTTTCCAATACAAAACAATCGTGAAAAATTGTGAGATACTCATAAACCATAGACAAATAGGTGTTTATAAGTACGCCACTGTACATCATAACATTTAGGTGCAACTATTGTTACTAAACATTATCAAGCTTTTCATAAGGTATAATAATCACTCGCAAAGTTTGCACGATACAACGCACAGTGAGATCTAGCAACCAATAAGTTGAAATAAAGCAAGGTTTTCCAAAAATATCGGTATTTCTTAAAATATAGCAGATAGCAAAAATTTGACAAATTACTTTCTTTGCTATGAACCAGTGATTCAATTGACGTAGAGTGATAAAATTAAAAAATATTATTGTGAAAGTTACACGCCATTAAATTTGGAGCAAAAATCATCGTCTTCTTTAACACCCTGTATATAAAATTTTCTGACAGTTTAAGAAAATCCAAAATTAACAATTGTTTCCCAAGGGATGAATCTATCGACCATTCAAAACCGTAGGTCGATATCATATCTGGTTCAGAAAATATTAACATTTAAATTTAGGCGAAATTTTTCTTGCTCGAAAGCAATTGTCCAGCAGTTTAGAGTCAACACTGTAGCCAATTTTCAAAGCCTCCACAATCTGCTCGTGATATAGTAAAAGGTTGAAGTCAGTTGAACGGCCCTGAGAGAAACCATGTTTATTTGAAATTAAAATATTTTTAAAAGTTTTCTTGAAAAAGTCTGCAACAATAGTGACATTAATGAAATAGGTAGGTAGTTTTCAATGTTTTCTCTACTTCCACTAGTTTTAAAAATCGGTACTGTATAAGAAGTTTTCCAGATTTCTGTAAATAATCCATTAGAAAGAGATTTATTAAATAATAACCACAATGGAAATGCTCAATCCTTGAAAAAAGAAGCAGATATACCATCGGGGCCCGGACCTTTAGATACATCGAGGGATTCTAACTTATTGAAAATATCACTTATTGAAATATAATATGAAGAGATATTTAAGCCAGGTCCTAAAACCTCGTTACCAAACAATTTGGAATTGATATTGTCAGAGTGTTACAGAGTTTATTTTCCACAGAAATGCATTAAAGGAAAGTAACCGTTCTTACCTTCGCATATCAGAAATGTCAAATCTTTCCTCAAAATCTATTCGTAGAGCCTCACCAGTGGGACCCCTAAAGGTCCAAATACATTCCGAGTGAACTGGTGGTATGTTTGGGTAGTTAAGTGACCAAATCTCCATTGATGATTTTTCTGAAGACAATTGGTGATGACCTCCACACTCGATCGATACCTCTTCATAGTTAATTTTAAATCCTTGGAAATGAGTTTTGAGATCGAATTCGTTACCCATTTTACCGTTAAACTTTAAATAAAGGTGGTTACTACTGGACTCCATTTCTGAAGGAGTATCCGGACCACAGAATTTTCCATCTCCCAACAAGGGACTATCTGGAAACTTCCCATTTTTAATTAAAATATAATTTTGGCAGTTATTTGCGTCGCTGGGAGTTAGATGGAAGTTCTCAAACGTTAGCTTAATTTTACGGCCCGATTTTATAGTTATATTCCATTGACACTACAATAAAAAAATGTATGTTAGCTTAGTTATTTTAAAAAATACATAGTTAGTATACCTCTCGTTCATTGGAAATGCTGGTATTAAAAATTATGTTACCAGAAGACTCGGTTAAAGTACCGCCACACACTGAAAAATAATTTTAGATACAATTAATATTAATTTAATATTTAACGGACGTTAAATTACAGATTAACGGATGTGACTTTTTATACCAATTGTTTTTACCTGATGAAACCTGCAGTTCAAATCCAGTCCCATTAATATGCGTATTCGTTGTAAATTCCACTTTCACCAAATTAGAAGCGAGAACCTTCTCATCTGCATTTATGTTATTACAGATTTCCTTTATCTTATCCCATTGGGCATTTTTGTCGGATTTGTGAAAGACTCTAATAACATCACCATAATAGGTACAGGTTCGAAAATTGACCAAATTTCCAAAATTTGCTTCTAACACTTGTACTTTGAGGTGGTTTTGTGAGGGTGTTGTAAATATCCACTCACAGTTTAAGTTCGGGGCATACCCGTTGGGGTACCCAGGAGATGATATTGTCATTTTTGTATCTACTTCCAGTGTATGGACAAACTGACAAGCTGTAAGGATAAAAATAAAATTTGTAAATTGTCGATATACAGGGTGTCCGGAAAAACGAGGTCAATCCGTTAACCATATATTCCTTGAGCAAAAGTAATATGACCTATGATCCTCATGTTCGATATCGTCAAAGTTTTAAATTAAAAACTAATTTTTTTGAATAATTCGATTATTTAATACATTACGTACATCTATCGAGAAAAACAATTATCAAATATTCATAATAGGGGGGAGGGTCCAGTACTCGCTGACCCCCCCCCCCCTTAGTACGTAAATATAGTTTCCAAACTATATTTTTTCAGGAAATCAATTATTTTTGAATATTTTTTGTCTCTTTATAGCAAACATTTCTGGAGTCAGTTGTTAAAAAGAGCTGTTTGTCAACGCCCTATGCAACCAGTCATTTGACAGGAGCTAAGGTTACCACTTTTTGAAGGAGCGAAAATAAATTAAATATCGAATTTTCGTACCTGATGTTGTGTTAGAAGCAGTGGTTTTCTTAACCACAGTGAGTTCCTTCCATTTTATTAAGAATTTACTCTTCAATCGATCTGAATAGTAGTCGAGCACGACAAATACCATGTTGGAACTTGATAAAAGAGGAGCAGGAAGATCATTGTTGCATTTTTCCATTAGTAGTTGTGCTTCGGCATCCATCCCATCGTAAATCTAAACGAATTTAATATCGATACGAATCTTTAGATGACTAGAACCTGCGCTAGCTAGTCAATATGTTAGTTACTTAAAAGTAGAAATTAACATAATACCAATAATTACCTTAAATGTATACGACGAACAATCTTGATCTAAGTAACCTAATTCCATGAAATAATCAATAAAAGTAATTTCTATCCTGGTACCGGATTTCGTTGTAACTAACCAAGAATAAGAGGCATATGTTGAAATAGAGCCGGGATAACCAGGGCTTGAAATATGTCCTTCTGATCCTGAAAGTTTGTTTTCAGTACCTAAAACACAATAAAAGGATTCTATAAAATTGTTAAAAATCAGATTTAAAAAACTTTTGTTATTTTCTGGGCATTGTATAAATAATAATATTTCAAGAACTTCTTACTGATAGCATATTCGGCTTTAAATCCCCTGTTAGTTGTTGCAACACCTTCCTCCAGAGTAGTACTTTTAAATAAAACATACAAATTCCCAATAACTGTCAAATTATTTGGCATGGTAGTTCCACAGTAGACTCCTAATAATTTTCCTGTTGCATTTGTTTCACGAATTTCCAGAAAGACAGTATTGCAATGATCTGACTCAGGTATGTCAAAGTTCAGGAAGTGCAAATTTATTGTATTGCCTGCAAAAATGCATGTTCGTATATCCATAAAGTTAGTAAAAATATATCGTATCAATCGTACCTGGCCCCATAGAAAGATGCCACAAGCACTCGATATTGTCGGGATATGCCTTGGGCCACCCTGGTGTGGCGAAGAAACCTTCTTGAGATTGTAAGTCGCCTCCACATTCTAAGGTACACATTTTTATTTTTGTATATAAATAAATTTTATGAATTCTTGAAAGAATTATGGTTGTCTTGAGTAACGTTTACTGGCGAAGATATGCGTGACCATCTCCTTTGGAAATTTTTCACTCGTCCTTTCATTTATATCGTTTACTCAGCTTTTGGATTTATTTCAATAATATATTTGTTTATTAAAAAATACTTGTGCGTTTTTTGTACCGTGCGAGCAAAAATTATTTGCATCAAAGAGGGCTTGGATTAAAAAACATAGGGCTTGGTTTAGATCACAATGATATGGGGACGATATATCTAACCAAATGTAGAATAACATTTTTGTCAAATTCATATTATGACATGATATGCCAAACTAATGAGTAATAAAATAAGTAGACAAATACAAATTTATTTTTGTTGTTTACAAAATTAACAAAGTAAGAATATACAGAAAGAAAAATAATTACATAAAATGCTGAAATTGGCCACCGCCATGCTCCAAGCATAAATTCCTGCAGTAATTCCTGCGTCTTTCAAAATCTACGGCTTGTATTTCTTGGAATACTTGCACTTTATAAGGAAATAAATTTAGCTGCTTCTTAAGAATAGTCCTGCATGTTCCATAAGATCTTCCCACTTCTTGGGAAAGGCGACTTATACATGTTGTTGGCGTATTTTGCAATATTTCACGAACGTTTGCAACAAGTTCTTCTATTCTTACAGATGTCTTCCTGCTTCATATTTGTGTTGTATAGAACCTGTTTCCCTAAACACAGCCACGGTTCTTTTCAGGCAATGATAAAAATCCCCAGCAATAAAAGCAACGTTAGGAAAATGTTCGGGAAAATCGTCCATGCACAAACCCGGATTGTATTACCACTCACCATTTACTCTAACCCCGTTTCGAAAATATGCTTCAACCATGAATGTTTTTTGCTGTTCCGTAAAGCCCATTGTGTGAATTGTTCAAGAAATTGGAAAAATTAGCGGTTAATCAAATTACTTGTAACGACTTTCAAAGATGACGGAATAACTGATTGATTGTTAATTCAGGTAGTTACTGACACCCAACATGTATTAAGCTCTACGGCTAAGCATTACGTCCTTAGATGCAAGGCCCTCTTTGATGCAAATAATTTTTGTTCGCACGGTATATTTACGGATGTGTCTTTCAATATATGAAATTCAGTGACAGCAAGAAATGGATTTATTGTACATGCAGTAATGGAATCTTAAAACAAACTTAACAGCATGCATTTTTATACAATATTTGATCAAGTTTGAGTTAGACTTTTTAAATCTTAAACCGCTCTTAATGAAATTTAATCAAACTAGGCATTAGTCAAGAATATTACCGGCTTTTCAACAAATGTTACTTAAGTTACTGCACGTCAAACTTGATCATAATTTTTCTTGTACGGCTTTTTTTGTCAAGGGGTGTATTGAGTGGTAATAAATAATTTTTCATACGGTCATCCAGTACAGTATAAGTGGCAATGACATCCACTGCTTGACTGAACTCAATGTGCAATGCGGAACCATCGCTGACAATTGGTAGTGGTATTTTCGTTCCACAGAAACTTCCTAATAAGGGTGAATCGGACCATGGTCCATTATAAACCCGTACGTTAGTACCATATTCATTGTCGCACCAACCCGTATAGCTTATTAAAGTAAATGTTAAAGTAACGTGTTTTGCTGAAAATATATTGACATTTTAGATATACAGGGTATCCGGAAAAAGCAGGTCAATCCGTTAACCATATATTCCTTAAATACGACTTTTATAATGCCATTTTTCATTTGTGACCCTCATGTTCTTTATACAGGGCGTCAAAGTTTGAGAATAAAAACTGATTTTTTTGAATAATTCGAGTATTTAATAAGATATACGTACGGCCTTACATGAGGTCACTGATTTTATCATAGGGAGCTTTAACAATAATTACAAACCACTTGCAATTTTCTTGGATCTCTCTAAGGCCTTCGATACCATAGACCACCACATTCTACTCCACAAATTGGAGATGATGGGGATAAGAGGGAACGTTCTTAAACTATTCAAATCATACCTTTCTAATAGATTTCAAAAGGTTTGTCTAAATTCAATTGTTAGTTCCTACAAGAGAGTTGAATGTGGTGTCCCGCAAGGTACAGTGCTAGGCCCCATTTTGTTCTCAATTTATATTAATGGTCTGGCGAGTGCGATGCCCAATATTAAAACTGTATGCTTTGCCGATGATACTGTTCTTCTGGTTAAAGGGGTGTCTTGGCATGAAGCATTTGAAAATGCTGAAAGGACTGCTAGTCTTATTAAAGCCTGGATGGATCGTAACTGTTTAACATTGAATATAAAGAAAACTAACTTTATGTGCTTTGCAATGAATTCAGTTGGTCTACCAATTAAAAATGAGATTACGATCCATTCTGCTAATTGTGATTTGTCAAGGGATTGTGTTTGTTCTGGTAAAATTAAGTCAGTAGAAACCATAAAATATTTGGGTGTATATTTTGATTCATTTTTAAAATGGTCAGTACATTGTGAATATATAAAGAATAAATTAAGGAAACTGATATATAAATTTTACGAATTACGTAATATCTTAGTCAAAAATGTTCTAATTAATGTTTATAGGTCACTAGCAGAATCATGTCTTAACTATGGAATTATTTGTTGGGGATCTGCTAATAAAAGTGTATTAAACAATATCGTTGTTGCACAAAAATATATTTTAAAAATTATTTTATTTAAGTCAAGACGTTTTTCTTCTGATCTTTTATTTGAACAGTCTGGCGTCTTTTCAATTACTCAGTTATATATTAAGAATTTGCTTAGATTTTCTCTCACTAGAAGTAAATTTCACAACTACATAACGCATAACATCATGACTAGAGCTAATGTTAATCACAATTTAATTCTACCCAATACACATTTTAACGCCACGCAAAGATCAATATCCTATGTGGCTCCGAAGATCTTAAATATATTACCAGTGCAATTTAAAATCAAAAAATTTCAAAACATAAAAAAAGATCTAAATAAATGGATTATAAATAATACCCAAATAATCAAAGGTATTGTTAGATTTTTATAAAATTATGATATTTAGTATTAGTATCACCAAGTAACTCAGATTGTGCATAGTTACGCATTGTCTACTTTGAAATTTAATTTAAAATTTTGAATGTTAAACTATTTTGTGTTGTATGCCCACACAGACTTACATGGTCCATAGTGTATGCAACTCATTATGTATATTATATTTCTTGAATGTACACTGTTGTTGTAATAAATAAATATTTATTTCAAATTTAATACATTGCTTCAACGTAAGGAGCTACATCTTTTGAGAAAGGGGGGTCCAATTCCCGCTGACATTCCCTATTTTTTAGTACGTGCGCCAGTGACTTCCAAACTTGTTGTTGTTTTTGATTATTTTTTTATTGGTTATAAAATTTCGATGAAATGATGTAGATAATTTGAAAAGTATGGGTCCTTAACTGATGTGACATCACCATCAGGGATACTAGATATAATTAAGTAAAACTTTTTAATCGGTGACAATACCGAAAGCAAGGGACTAGCCAAAAATAATGTAAGGACAGTGGCGTACAAAGAAAAACCTGCAGTACTAAATCAGTTAAATGTAATTGATTTATTGCCCCACTAAGAACTTACTACTGTAATGTAATAAATGTAATAAATTTGAAACATCATCACCAGATACTAAATATTCAAAACATATTATTTTTATAAAATTATGAATACGTTAGTAAAGGAAAACAAACAAAAAAAAATAGTCAAAAGTTATTACTCGATATTATTTCCATTCTTTCAATGTGAAGAATATCGGGCAGTGTGTTTTGAAGAAATTGTTAAAATAAATGACCAGTCAAAATTTCTGATAAAATTACTGTTATGTGGAAAATAGTACCTACGTTTTTAGTAAGGCTATTAAATAATTTCATTTACCTGGTTTACCACTACAGGTTTTTATCTGTACGCCACTGTCCTTACATTATTTTTGGCTAGTCCTTTTCTTTCGGTATTGTCACCTATTGTAAAGTTTTGCTTAATTATATCATGTATCCCTGGTAATGCCACAACGGCCGACTCGAGTTAGCATTCAAAAATTAGGAGATTTGCGTAAGCCGCGTTGGTATCAGTTCAAATTATCTTCAAAACGTATCATCAAAAATTTTTAGGAGACAAAAAATAATTACCTGAAAAAATAAAGTTCGGAAGTCACTGGTGCACGTACTAAAAAATAGGGGGGGGGGGGGGTCAGCGTACAGCGTCAGATACTGGATACCCCTATTTTTAATATTTGACAATTGTTTTTATGTTGTTTTTCTCAAAAGATGTAGCTCCTTATGTTGAAGCAATGTACCAAATTTGAAATAAATATCTTATTAAATACTCGAATTATTAAAAAAAATCAGTTTTTAATTTCAAACCTTCACACCCTGTATATCGAACATAAGGGTCACAAAATGAAAAATGGCATTATAAAAGTCATAGTATTTTTGCTCAAGGAATATATGGTTAACGGATTGACCTGCTTTTTAGGGACACCCTTTATATATGCACAGGCCTAATATTTAAATCTTTCTCGAGAATCTGGAGATAATATTTTATTTACTATTAAAAAAAATTAAAAGGAAAGAAAAACACAAAGTCTTCCTCCACAAAATTTAATAGAATAAAATTCTCTCACCAAATGTCATGTAGGGGTTGTAGCTAGGTTTTGCGAGAGGTTAATAAAGGTAGACAGGCTTCTAAAAACAACTATAATCTATTGTAGACAATGAACAAATCAATTATACATACACTGTATACCTGATCCTAGGGACAGCTTTTACTGGCTAGAGCGGTGAATGGCAGGTGCCGTAACGGGCAGTCGGAATGCGTCTCTATCCAACTGGTCGGTCACCCTCAGAGTGACACTTAATTGACCCAAGAAAGTGAATGTGCGTGACCCCTGACTCGGAGTATGTCGGAGTCTGACCCAAGAGTGGATCCTGTGACCCAAAAGTCAAGGGTCTCTACATATTTCGAACGTAGAAACGTTCATCCTCAGGAGACAGAATTTTTTTATTTTATGCTGATGTTAGCAAAAGAGATAATTGAAAATTAGAACCTTAATGGAGCTTTTATGGGCTTAATAATTAAAGTGTAGAAGAAACATGATATGAAGAAAATTGACAATGGTTAAACCATACTGAGTATTTGAAAACGTTATTAATAGTAGAGGAGCCCACGATGCTAAATGAGGATTTACTCGAGCGTCGTGGGGACCTATTGGATATTGAAAATTGGATGGTAGAAAGGAAAAAATGTCATATCATGTGTACCCTTTCACCGGTGGGGGGAGTTACTACAGGCTTTCAAAAATGAAAAAAAAACAGTCACATGGATATACTCGAGCGTGTCAGATATTAATAGTGTACAAGCCCCACGTGACTTTCATGGCGGAGGTACATTAATCTGCCGGTTTTGATGGTGGGGGCGGCGGTACGGAAGGGTTAAAAATGGAGAAAAAAAAATGTACTCGAGCGTGTCAGATATTCAGAGGGGATGTTAAGGGATCCCTAAGGAAGCTCCCATTCAATAGACTGACGATTCGGATGTGACGCAAGCTCGTGGCGACTTTTCGAAAATGCCAAAAAAAAACGCTATTTTGACATATTCGAGCGCGTCAGATTTTCATACAGACAGTTCAGCTTGGTGTCCTGGTCGTGCTGATTCATAATCTGACGATTATTTTGAGGGATTTTGTTAATCTGACCGTTAAAAAAAAATTCATGATTTTTTTTCTTAAATCTTACAAAATTTAATTCACTTACAAAAATATTTCTGTACAAAATTTGGAACGAGTAATAACAATAGGAGTGACAGACTGCGATATAAATAAAGACAAAATCCATAGCAACAAAACGGTTTCATAACTATCTTGATGCTTTTTAATAATATTATTTTTACATGTTTTTGATTGAATTAAGAGAATAATGCATAAGTGTGTTATATTTTTGAAATCGGAAGAAAAGGAACCATCGAATGCGCTTCTAATATAGAGAGAGAAAAATGAAATGTTTGGTTTTAAATGTGACATGTGACACCTACTGTCATTTTTGACAAAACCCATAAATACTTGGCCAAAAGTTCTACATCCTACTTTTTGAGTGAACGCGCTAACTCAAAAGACAAAAAAGTTACAGGCTTTTAAAAGTGGGACAAACTAAAATGTAAAATAATAACCCTGTACATATAATCTCACGAATGCTGTGATTAGCCTGTAATGGCGTGATGGCTGACGGAAAGTAGTGTGGGGACGGTGCGAGAGAGTGAGTGATAAAGAAAGAGACATTGAGGCGCGGAGTGCTTCACTGCAGCTGCACGCGCTAATAAACTTTATTGACGATTTTTGTTACTTCGGCTTGTGGTAATCGGCAGATTATATTTTTCCCGTTATCCTTGAATTATTTCCTTCAAAATAAAAATAAAATTGACCGCGCTCGAGAATGTCCATGTGACGTTTTTTTTGCAAGTTTGTGACCCTCCCACTCCCTTACGTCACCCGCAAATCGTTAGTTTATTGAAATGCAGACTCTTTAGCATGTAATTAACCCACCACACCTTAATCTGACGCGCTCGAGTAAATCCAGCTATCGATTTTTTTTACTATTCTGATTAGCTGCCGTACACGCGCGGCACTATATAGAGGGCTTAGATATGGCAGAGGTACTCAACAGGGTGCAAGGTATCCCCCATAAAATATGTTAATCTGCCGCGCTTGAGTAAATCCCAAAATCCCCTGTTGGGCTCCCCTACTATAAAGAGGGTGCAAAGCAACCAAATATTTTAATAACATTTTCAAATACATAGGTATTCAGTATGGTTTAAGCATTGTCAATTTTCTTCATATCATGTTTCTTCTACACTTCAATTTTTAAGTTCATAAAAGCTCCATTAAGGTTCTAATTTTCAATTTTCTCTTTTGCTAACAACATCAGCATAAAGTAAAAATATTTCTGTCTCCTGAGGATGAACGTTTCTACGTTCGAAACATGTAGATACCCTTGAAATAAGAATTTTATTCTATTAAATTTTGTGGAGGAATACTTTGTGTTTTTCTTTCCTTTTAATACTTTCAACTCCACTTTAAGTATGGACTATTTCTTCAAATTAAAAAAAAAATGTTTACATGTGTCTTCAGATTGTATAGTGTATGTACAATTGTTTCCAATATCCGTAACTGAAGATATTTGTTCTTTGTTAATTTGTATAATACCACTGCCACTTGTTTTTATAGTCGCACCACATGCCTAAAACAGGTAACCTTTGATATTTAAAAGTTTAATTACTAACAATATAAGATGATGAAATGTTCAACTTTTAGCTAGGAAATAATTACCATCAGAACCTATTTTAAAACATACATGTTTGGATCATGTTTAACGTACCTTTTTGAACTTGGCTTTAAACCCTTTGCTAGTTAACAAGGAGTCACTTCTAAATTCGATAAACAAATTCTCGAAAGTCGATCTAATCGTTTTATTTAATTGTGCGTTACCACATACCGTCTCTAACACTGGATAAGCTTGAGTGGGACCATCATATACCTAAAATCACAAATATTTTTTATTGCTTATACAGACGTACATGTACTACACGCTTTTTAAGTCTATAATATGATGTAATAACATAGGTACAGTGTTCTTGTTTGATATAAACAAACTTTGTCAATAATACATACATAGAACATTCGTGTGACAAAGCAATTTCGAACGTTAAGACATACCTTTATGTAAGTTTTATTACAATCCCCTTTTACTAAGTCGACATCTTCAAACTCCAGCTCTATTAAATGATGTTCGTCTATGTTGATTAATCATTCGCAGGTATAATTGTTACGTAACATTCAAGGAGTTTTAAGAGCAGGAGCGCACTAGGCGTCAAGAGTCGGGCGACCAACTGGAAGTGCGCCTTGCTTGTATCAACTCAATACATTGTAGTGGCGTCGCGACTCTGGTCGCCTAGTCGCCCACGCGTTAATTGTTTTGGTTTTAACTTTACTTACTTGTTAGTTGTGTTTCGTAGTAGGCAAGAAAGCCACTACCTTGGTAGCTAGAATCGGCCTTGAATTGAATAAACATGTTGTTGCCGGTACTTGTTACTGCGATTGGTTTTAGTTGATGACAAAACGTTGCTATCAACTGATAAGAAGTGTCTTTACCATTATATATCTAAAAAAAGTTGACATTATGAAATTTAATCCACAAAGCAGAAAAGTGATATTTATGGATAAAAATCTATTTACATTAATAAAGTCGTAGTTGCAACTACCGTCCTTCTCGACATCTATTTCGTCAAATGTAATAATAATACTTTGTCCTAGAGGTGCTGTTATAAGCCAGTTGCACTCAATACTTGGAGGATAAGGTATGGGGTAATTTGGTGACTCTATTTCTCCGTTGTTATCTGTCAGAATTCCACCACATCCTAAATAATGAATAAGTTAATAAGAAACCGATATAAATTTTTAAAATAATTTTTACCAAATAGTTGCCATTCAAGTCTAAATCCTGCGCCCAATAAAAGGCTGTCACTCACAAAGTGCACTTTTGCATGGTGGGAATTCAATGTTATTAAGCCAGGGTTGGTATAGCCGCAATAACGGCCATACTTTTCATATTTAGGCTTTTCTGTGGTGTCAGTCAAACTGTCGACCATCTGATATTCAATCTAAAGCAAAATATTATTGTATTCGCAAACCATATTTTGCAGATGTTTAAAAACCTTACCTCAACGTAATCAAATTGACAACTCTTGTTTTCGAAAGTCGTGGATCTTTCCAAAGCGAAATGCGAAAAAGTGATGTTGATTTTATTTTTCTCAGAAACAATAATATCCCATACACAGTTCTGATCCTGAGGGTAATTGTTCGGAAAAATTGGGACTCTCTAAAACCCCTCCAAAACCCGTTAAGGTATTTTTGCATATGGCAGAATATTGAATGCTAAAGCCCCTTCCTTGGAAGCTAACATCTGATTTGAATCGCACCAACAAGGTATTTGCAGATGATATGACTGGTGATGTTTGTGGGGAACAGAACTTTCCTAAAGATTTGGAGTTTATGGTTGTTCCGTCAAATATCTAAAAATAAACTTAGGGTGGTTTCTACGCATAGCAAAGAAACAAAGAATTTTATTACTTACCTGTACATAATCGAGTCCACATACACTATGCTTCTCCAAATCCATATCTGCAAAAATAATTTGAATCTTTGCGCCAGCGCTGACAAAGATCTTCCAAAAACAATCGGAATTTTTGGTGTAAGGTTCTGGATAGTGAGGAGACATTATTGCTCCAGATGGACTTGTGAGGGAGCCACCACAACCTATAAGTTTTCAAAAAAATTCATAAGAAACATTATATTATAGTGATTTACAGGTAATTACCTGTGGCAGCAGAAGACCATTGTATTTTGAAACCTCTTGCGGATCTGCTCATATCAGAATTAAACTTAAGGAGCAGTTTGTTGGCATGTGATGGTATAAGCTTTGGAATTGTAGTTCCACAATATCTTCCTATCAGAGGCGATGATGGAGTTCCTCCATTTCTAGAAATGCGTTAAGTAATAAGTTCAATTAGCCAAATCTATAAGCATGCAAAATAGGTTATACTGTTATCTGACACATCCTGTAGTTTCTATACCTTATTTCTAGCCAATCATATCGGCAACCAGAATATGCCTCAATGTTGAAGTCAGTGATGTTAAGCATAATTTGATTTCCGAGAGATACTGTAATAGCCCATCTACAATGTCTGTTTGTAGGGTAATTGTTTGGATACCCAGGGGACTTTATGACACCAGCTGGTGAAAAGTAATTTGCCCAACATACTGCAAAAATATAGCAAAATTATTATTGCAGTGAACAGAGTTTGGGGACATTTAGTTTTGTTTGCTTAAGTTCTCGTTTCAAACTTACCATTATTTTCTTTAATAAAAGTATAAGAAACTAAAAATCCGTCCCCGTGTATGGTATTATCTGAAATAAAATATATGGTCATAACATTTGAGGAACTCGACATAGCAGGGGTAGGCTGAATCCACAATATTTTCCCATGCTTCCTCCCATTCCATCACCAGTGTTATTATCAAATACTTCAATATGGTCATAAGTACAATCAAAACTCTGTTCCAAATTGAAAGTCATCCATGTTAGTTGAATAACTTTATCATTCGGTGCCATAAAGACCCATCTGCATTTCTTGTTGGACGTGTATTTGCCATTGCCTTGTGGTGGAAATGATACAGTTCCAACTTCTTTCTTTAAAAGACCTCCACATCCTATAAAAGATTTGCTGCGTTGAACCAGGAAAAGCAAAAATATTAATTAAATTAAAACAAACCTAGATCCAACGAGGTGTAATTTGCAGTAAAGCTGCCAATTAGACTAAGAGATGTCCTTGATCTAATCCACAAGTAGTTTGTGGTTGATTCAATTTTGATTTTTTCTTCCGAGTTACAATATCTGCCAATTAATGTAGAATTTTCGTTGTCTCCGTCGCGTACCTATAAAGTAAACGTCATGTCAGCAAGCCAGCAATTAATCATTACTACTTTGCGTAAATTTACCTCCACATAATATTGTAAACAATCTTGGCTTGTATGATAAAATCCGGTTAGTTCTAAATTAAGAATAATAATATTTCCAACTGGTTGTTCAATTAGATAAGAACAATATCCTGTTGCTGGGGAAGGAACAATGCTATCAACAGCTGCAGTAAATCTCACCATACACACTAGAAAAAATTGACCAAAAAAAAGTTTTCTTGAAAACCTATTAACATTTTAAACATATCAGGAATTACATGCCTTTGTAGTTATTCAATACTTCGCTATTATAATAGCTACAGACCGTATGAATAGTTCAGAAAGGTAATAAGGGGCAAAGACAATTTAAAAGCCATATATGTCAAAGAAAAATAAAGAAAATATTTACCTGATTCATATTTTATTTTCCAATTATTTTTCTTCGACATTGTGGATGTTGATACGATAAGAACGTTATTTCCAAATGTTTCAATAGGCCCTGGAAGAGAACTACCACAGAATTTTCCTATAAGACCGGAATCCGTTGATGAGCCTTGATAAATCTAAAAAGTATACAAGAAGATAATATTACTTATGTTACTACATTTTTTTTATTCTACCCCTAGAGCAATATTGCCCTACGGTCATAATTTGTGGTACTTCTTATCTAATCGTGCCGACTGAAGCCTGGGCAACATTTAAGTATGTTTTTAGCATCGCATATTTACCGCAACACCGGAATCATGACAAGATTCGTCCAGATTAATTTCCACAATTTCCAGTTTTATAGTGGTGTTTGTGGGTAGTTTAATTTCATGTACACAGGTTAAAGATGTTGGCATAGACGTGGTCATTTTTATTGATTGTATATATCCATCTTTATTAGTGTAGGTGCCTCCACAACCCGGAATACCTAAAATTTTATTCATCAAAAGTTGTCCTTTTAGAGCCTATTATTAAATGAAAATCGTACCATTATCAGTACTGTATCCTATTTGAAATCCTGAGTAAGGATCTTTTTCATTTGACTTAAAGTGGATGTATCCTTGGTAAAATGTCGAATAAAAAGGCTCCGGAATCGTGGAATTGCAAAAATTTGCAAAAGCTTCATCGTTAGGTGTCTGTTGACGATAAGATCCACTATTAATGGTATTAGTAGTATAAAACTAAAAAAAAGGGAGATCAGTATGTATAGAAAACAAAAAAATTGTTGGTACAGTTCTATTAGAACAAGGTATGTAGAAATTAAACCCAATGTTGTTCTTATATGCCACTTAAAGTTGGTTGATATTTGCTATGTCTTACCTCCAAGAAGTCACCGGAGCAATCGGAATCAATATTCAACGAGTAAATGTGAAATAACAATCTTTTGCTGGTTGGAACTTTAAAAAACCAGTAACAATCCCTAGAAGACAAAGAATTATTTCCAGTAACCAAATACTAAGAAAATTCATACCTATTATTGGGATAGTTACTTGGCCATTCCGGTGAAACAATCATTCCACTATCCCCCGTAATGTCACCTCCACAATCTGAAAAAAATTGCTATTAATTTAATTTTTTTTTTTAAACAATATTGGTTGCAATCAACTTGCAATCTAAAATTATTGAAAAACTACCACGCAATTTTAGAGAAGGATACATTTTAGCATTAAAATCTTGGTTTGTTATATACGTAACTAGCGTGTACCCGGCATGCGTTGCAACCCGCTGGTATAAATACAAACCCGAACAAACCCGATATATTAGTACCCGGCATGCCACTTTCTGAAATTGCACCCGTGCGAAGCCGGGGCGGGTCGCTAGTTACACATAAAAACCTTCCCCTTGAATCACTCTATATATTTAAAAAAACCGCTTCAAAATCCGTTGCGTAGTTTTAAAGATTTAAGCGGATAAGGGGACAGACGGGCGACAGCGACTTTGTTTTATACTATGTTAAGATTTATTGATAAATTTTACCAGGTTTTTTTGTTGTCCATGTAAGTTCAAACTCGGGTTTGCGTATTCGTCCATTCGACCCTAAGCAAATATATACCACATTGTGTGTGGTAGTTACAGCACCATTCAGTGGCGTAGATATGGGGGGGGTCCAGGGGGTCTGGACCCCCCCCAGAGATAGTAAGACAATATCACGATACGTAAGTTAAACAATTAACAATCAACATATTCAAAGCCACAAAGAAAAAGGATTGTTGAAAAAAAGAAAATTATCTCCTTTTAATTCCATTAGTGCTTATCAAAATAAAAACGCCAAAACGCTCGCGTTACGTTATACAGTGTCCGCAAGAAAGTTCGAATCAAATGGGATTTTTTTTTTTTATTAGGTATAGGTAAAAATTGAAAAAGCAGTTAGTTTTTGCTTACCTAAAAACCAAAAATGACGTATACTGAAGCAGCTGCACGACTTGCGTTACCTGTCAAATATGACATTTTTAATAAAATAGGTTCAAAAATGCCATTATTTATCAAAATATCGAAAAACTTTATTTGAGAAAGTTGTTTATTTAGGCATTTTTAGTCTCTGTACGAAATTTTGACAGTCTAATACAATTTTTATTTTTTGCCAGGTTCTTGAAAATGTTGATCAACCCTCGTAGAAAAACTTTTATACATCGAAGTAAAACCATTTGCCTTTACTTAATTTGTAATCTTAATGCAATTTTGTGTAAAGTTTTTGTTTCCTATTATTTGTTTTGCTTCAAAAACTGAAATTGTTATTGATTAGTATGTAATGTTTGCTTGATGCAAAGTTTATCTAATTACATCAGTTTTGCCAAAACAGACGTTTCTCATTTTTCTTAAGTTAGTAAACAGATGTACAAAAAGAAAATATTGGAAGCTTTCGTTGAAATTTTACTTAATGCCTAAATAATCAACTTTTTTGAATAAAGTTTTTCGATATTTTGTTAAATCAGGGCATTTTTGAACCTATTTTATTAAAAATGTAAAATTTGACAGGTAACGCAAGTCGTGCAGCTGCTTCAGTATACGTCATTTTTGGTTTTTAGGTAAGCAAAAACGAACTGCCTTTTCAATTTTTACCTATACCTAATAATAAAAAAAAATCCCATTTGATGCGGACTTTCTTGCGGACACTGTATAAGAAATGGGTATATTTTTAAAAAAATCTATCCATTTCAAAATAACAGGGAAAACTTTGTTGAATTGATACTTTAAAGCTACATTTTTGAGAGCTCAAAACAAAATTTTAGGGCGTGGCACCCCAAAAATTTTTCGCCTCCGGCGGTGCGCCTCCAGCTGGGAAATAGCCCGAGACCCCCCCCAGAATGAAAAGCTATCTACGCCACTGGCACCATTGAAAGGAACTGTATTTCCGCAGTACCTTCCTAAAGGTGGTGATGCACTGCTCTTTCCATCGTGTATCTAAAAGGCTTAATTGTGAGAAACATTTTTTAAATTCTAATTTAAATAAAATTTGACTAGTTTTTGGTACCTGAAACCACCCCGATGAACAAGTTATATCTGACGCTATGGCAAATTTCGTAAAGTTAATTTGAATAACCATAGATTGCTCAGTAGTTATTGTCCATGCGCAACTTATAGCTTCAGAACCAGTAGAAACGGCAAAGTCTGTTGATGGATAACTAAGAGTACCATTCGATTGCCTTATATTTCCTCCGCAACCTTAAAAAAGTTTTTTTTTTTTTAATTTATTTATTTTACGTCGGCCTTTTTCCGCAACGAGGCCAATCACCGACGCCAGGGAATTTGTCACACACTATCTGGTAATTTTGCCGAATCCCTCTTTGTCGAGGGTAGGGTTCTTTAACGTGCCAACATCCATTACACCTCTTAAACCAAATTCCAAATTTAACATCGACGTTGCCGGCATCGGGAATGGAACCCGGGCCTACGATCTGTGAGGCTGCTGCGCTGACCACCAGACCACAACGTCGACCCTTAAAAAAGTACATTTACATATTTTCAAGTTAAAACTAAAATTTGGATTTATTGTGTGTACCTTGTTGTTCTTTATTACAAAGTTTTCCAGAGAACGCACTTGCACAAATACAGACAAATTTACCACGTTGTTTTTGGCAAGTACCGCCGTTCATGCAAGGGTTTGTAGCACATGGATCATCCACACGCTCGCAATATCTTCCGGAATGTCCACGGTCACAAAAACAAGAAAACCCTTGTGGAGAGGTGTCCGGCATACAGATACCATGGACACATGGATTTGAAGAGCAAGAGGAAGCATTATAGCTGGCTCTAAAGCACCCATTTGGTCCCATGCCTAGACCAGCGTAGCCTGGAGGGCACACACATTGAACAACGCTTATTGCTAAAAATAGAAAATCAAATAATGTGTTATAACATCCACCTAATTAAGCAATAAGCTTGAATTCGCTAATATCATACCTGGGTTTTCTACACAACGAGCTAATATACTGCAACCTCCATTATCTACGTTACAAACTCCTCTGTAGGTGCACGTTTTACCATCTCCTTGGTATCCAGGGGGACATGGTCCACACTTGCTACTTCCCTAAAATGATTCACACATTTTTATTTGCTTCTTATAACAAATAGCAACATACAGGAAATATATTCATTCTAACCTAATATTGATGGAATAAGAATACTTACCGGCGTGTTAATGCACTCCACAAAAGGTGAGACGCTACATCCACCATTAAAAAGTTGACATTCATTAATATCTGCGCAGTAGTATCCATTTCCAGTATATCCTAGAAGTAATGTTATACAAGTTAACTTTTAAACAATGACAAGTACCTGTACAATTTATGCTAGATTATAATTTCTATACCTACCAGAAGGACAATGCTGACATACGAAAGACCCAGGTACATTGGTACATAAAACCAACGGATCCGTGGAACAAGGAGGGTGGTTAAATTTACATTCATCCACGTCAACGGAGCATGCCTGAAGGAAACCGCTATTGCTCCAACCTGGCTCACAAATGCATTTATATCAAGCATCAATATTCTGAGGAATGCAGGTGCCATGACCGCAAATTTCAGAACCCCCTGAGTTGCAGTCTGTTGGTTTTCTACTGCAATGGATCCCTACCCAATCATTTTGGCAAAAACATCTAAAATTAGAGATTAGACCAAGGAGAGCTTTTATATAGTAATGTTAATTAAAACAGGAATGAGATGTCCTACACCGTAGAAATAAAACGTTTTTTAGCAGACTTTTTTTTATCTTACTGATAGGTTCCCGGCAAATTTCGACATGTTCCCCCATTTTGACAGCCTAAATCAGTTCCTTTAAATCGGGTACATTCGTCTATGTCATTCTCACAAGTAGTTCCCTAAAACAATAATAATTTAAATATTTACCAGATTCATATCATAAATATCGTAAGTTTTGATGTTGGTTACCTCCCACCCGCTTTGACATTGACATAAAACCCCATTATACATGTTCAAGCAGACACCTCCATTTTTGCAAGGGTTACTAGCACACTCGTCTTTACTTAGTAACGTGTTTAGATTGGCGATAGTTCTTTGTAAAGCTGTTAGCCTTCTATCAATTCTTCGAAATCTCGTATACATGTTTTGATCCCTAAGAGTGGTGATGGTATTATTGAAAAGAAGAGTATCCGGTCTCATATTTAGCAGCCTGTTTTTAATATAATCCATTTTAGAGTAGTACTGAGCTATAAATCTTTCGTAATTTTGAAGAACTTTTGACGCATTTTCTGCCTGAAATAGTAGATACATAAAGGAGTTCCACTTTTGAGTATTATTTAACAACCTAATTTTAAAATATTTATTCTTATCTATTAAATTTATGATTTATGCATTTGACATCTCAAAGAAATATACCCCTTTTAGTGTTGACAAAAGATCCTTGCCGTTGATATGCATACTTGATGTTTCAAAATGAATGTCTTTTTCCGCAGGCATAATGACATTTAGATGTCCATTGGAAACATATAGCTTTGGTCTGCAAAAATAAAAAACATTTTTCAAGTTATTATATTGTTATTTCTAATTACTGGGTGATAACTAAAAACTTTCACACAAGCTTTTACAAGGTGATTATTTGGAAAAAATGTTCAAATTTAGCACCAGAGCTTTGATTTTATCTATATATCCAATAATGGCAATTATTGCATTTTATGAACTAGTCAACAATAGTGAATATTTCAAATTTAAAATTTTTAAATAACAAATAATTCAATAAATTATTTTTTTATTTGAATAATTTTTCCACCCGCTCTTTTCACGCTACATACTTCTAAAATAAATACATATATTCGTATGTACAGGGTGGCCCATTAATAAGGGAGGCCGGCTTTATCTCGGAAAACATTAATCGTACAGCTTTCGGAAAAAAAAATTTATGAGTAAAGCGGTCATGAGAAAATTCTGGAAATTACTTTCAAGTTCCTCATTTCGCCGCAAGGAGGCACAATTGAAAATTAGTTTATTAAATTTTAAATTTCTCCGAAAATTCCCATATTAAGGTATAACTCTGATTATATCATTGGAAAGCTTAGACAATTCTGCATCATTTTGGTTTAAGGCTTGTTGGCGTACCGACCTTGATAAGAGTGGGGGAAGCTATTGAATCTGTAAACATTAAAATCGCTGTAACTTCTAAACGACTTATCCGATTTTACTTAATTTAAGCTTGTTTGGAAAGGAAAGGTAAGTATCTTCAATTGCCGTATCCAATAGTACACGATAGTGTTTAATAAAATTGCTAGAGGGCGCAATTTGTAATAATAACAGTTTTTTTGATTTTATCCCGAAAATTCAAATCATACGGTATAACTATGATATCATATTCGGAAAGTAGATTAAATTTGCAAAAAAAAATGTAAAGACCGCAGTTCGATATTGTTGTTCGTTTCAGAATTATTGCCAAAACAATAACTTTTAATTCAAATTGCGCCCTCTAGCAATTTTATTAGAAACTATTGTGTACCATTGGATATGAGAAATAAAGGTACTTACCTTTTCCTTCCAAAAAAGCTTAAATTTAGTAAAATCTGATAAGTTGTTTAGAAGTTACAGCGATTTTAATGTTTACACTTTCACTTGATAAGAGTGGGAGAAGCTATTGAACGTTTAAACATTAAAATCGCTCTAACTTCTAAACGACTTATCCGATTTTACTAAATTTAAGCTTGTTTGGAAGTACCTTCAATTATCGTATCCAATGGTACACAATAGTTTCTAATAAAATTGCTAGAGGGCGCAATTTGTATTAAAAATTATTATTCTGGCAATAACTCTGAAACGAACAAAGATATCGAACTGCGGTTTTCACATTTTTTCTTGTAAATTCCATCTCTCTTTCCATCGTGTATCTAAAAGGCTTAATTGTGAGAAACATTTTTTAAATTCTAATTTAAATAAAATTTGACTAGTTTTTGGTACCTGAAACCACCCCGATGAACAAGTTATATCTGACGCTATGGCAAATTTCGTAAAGTTAATTTGAATAACCATAGATTGCTCAGTAGTTATTGTCCATGCGCAACTTATAGCTTCAGAACCAGTAGAAACGGCAAAGTCTGTTGATGGATAACTAAGAGTACCATTCGATTGCCTTATATTTCCTCCGCAACCTTAAAAAAGTTTTTTTTTTTTAAATTTATTTATTTTACGTCGGCCTTTTTCCGCAACGAGGCCAATCACCGACGCCAGGGAATTTGTCACACACTATCTGGTAATTTTGCCGAATCCCTCTTTGTCGAGGGTAGGGTTCTTTAACGTGCCAACATCCATTACACCTCTTAAACCAAATTCCAAATTTAACATCGACGTTGCCGGCATCGGGAATGGAACCCGGGCCTACGATCTGTGAGGCTGCTGCGCTGACCACCAGACCACAACGTCGACCCTTAAAAAAGTACATTTACATATTTTCAAGTTAAAACTAAAATTTGGATTTATTGTGTGTACCTTGTTGTTCTTTATTACAAAGTTTTCCAGAGAACGCACTTGCACAAATACAGACAAATTTACCACGTTGTTTTTGGCAAGTACCGCCGTTCATGCAAGGGTTTGTAGCACATGGATCATCCACACGCTCGCAATATCTTCCGGAATGTCCACGGTCACAAAAACAAGAAAACCCTTGTGGAGAGGTGTCCGGCATACAGATACCATGGACACATGGATTTGAAGAGCAAGAGGAAGCATTATAGCTGGCTCTAAAGCACCCATTTGGTCCCATGCCTAGACCAGCGTAGCCTGGAGGGCACACACATTGAACAACGCTTATTGCTAAAAATAGAAAATCAAATAATGTGTTATAACATCCACCTAATTAAGCAATAAGCTTGAATTCGCTAATATCATACCTGGGTTTTCTACACAACGAGCTAATATACTGCAACCTCCATTATCTACGTTACAAACTCCTCTGTAGGTGCACGTTTTACCATCTCCTTGGTATCCAGGGGGACATGGTCCACACTTGCTACTTCCCTAAAATGATTCACACATTTTTATTTGCTTCTTATAACAAATAGCAACATACAGGAAATATATTCATTCTAACCTAATATTGATGGAATAAGAATACTTACCGGCGTGTTAATGCACTCCACAAAAGGTGAGACGCTACATCCACCATTAAAAAGTTGACATTCATTAATATCTGCGCAGTAGTATCCATTTCCAGTATATCCTAGAAGTAATGTTATACAAGTTAACTTTTAAACAATGACAAGTACCTGTACAATTTATGCTAGATTATAATTTCTATACCTACCAGAAGGACAATGCTGACATACGAAAGACCCAGGTACATTGGTACATAAAACCAACGGATCCGTGGAACAAGGAGGGTGGTTAAATTTACATTCATCCACGTCAACGGAGCATGCCTGAAGGAAACCGCTATTGCTCCAACCTGGCTCACAAATGCATTTATATCCAGCATCAATATTCTGAGGAATGCAGGTGCCATGACCGCAAATTTCAGAACCCCCTGAGTTGCAGTCTGTTGGTTTTCTACTGCAATGGATCCCTACCCAATCATTTTGGCAAAAACATCTAAAATTAGAGATTAGACCAAGGAGAGCTTTTATATAGTAATGTTAATTAAAACAGGAATGAGATGTCCTACACCGTAGAAATAAAACGTTTTTTAGCAGACTTTTTTTTATCTTACTGATAGGTTCCCGGCAAATTTCGACATGTTCCCCCATTTTGACAGCCTAAATCAGTTCCTTTAAATCGGGTACATTCGTCTATGTCATTCTCACAAGTAGTTCCCTAAAACAATAATAATTTAAATATTTACCAGATTCATATCATAAATATCGTAAGTTTTGATGTTGGTTACCTCCCACCCGCTTTGACATTGACATAAAACCCCATTATACATGTTCAAGCAGACACCTCCATTTTTGCAAGGGTTACTAGCACACTCGTCTTTACTTAGTAACGTGTTTAGATTGGCGATAGTTCTTTGTAAAGCTGTTAGCCTTCTATCAATTCTTCGAAATCTCGTATACATGTTTTGATCCCTAAGAGTGGTGATGGTATTATTGAAAAGAAGAGTATCCGGTCTCATATTTAGCAGCCTGTTTTTAATATAATCCATTTTAGAGTAGTACTGAGCTATAAATCTTTCGTAATTTTGAAGAACTTTTGACGCATTTTCTGCCTGAAATAGTAGATACATAAAGGAGTTCCACTTTTGAGTATTATTTAACAACCTAATTTTAAAATATTTATTCTTATCTATTAAATTTATGATTTATGCATTTGACATCTCAAAGAAATATACCCCTTTTAGTGTTGACAAAAGATCCTTGCCGTTGATATGCATACTTGATGTTTCAAAATGAATGTCTTTTTCCGCAGGCATAATGACATTTAGATGTCCATTGGAAACATATAGCTTTGGTCTGCAAAAATAAAAAACATTTTTCAAGTTATTATATTGTTATTTCTAATTACTGGGTGATAACTAAAAACTTTCACACAAGCTTTTACAAGGTGATTATTTGGAAAAAATGTTCAAATTTAGCACCAGAGCTTTGATTTTATCTATATATCCAATAATGGCAATTATTGCATTTTATGAACTAGTCAACAATAGTGAATATTTCAAATTTAAAATTTTTAAATAACAAATAATTCAATAAATTATTTTTTTATTTGAATAATTTTTCCACCCGCTCTTTTCACGCTACATACTTCTAAAATAAATACATATATTCGTATGTACAGGGTGGCCCATTAATAAGGGAGGCCGGCTTTATCTCGGAAACCATTAATCGTACAGCTTTCGGAAAAAAAAATTTATGAGTAAAGCGGTCATGAGAAAATTCTGGAAATTACTTTCAAGTTCCTCATTTCGCCGCAAGGAGGCACAATTGAAAATTAGTTTATTAAATTTTAAATTTCTCCGAAAATTCCCATATTAAGGTATAACTCTGATTATATCATTGGAAAGCTTAGACAATTCTGCATCATTTTGGTTTAAGGCTTGTTGGCGTACCGACCTTGATAAGAGTGGGGGAAGCTATTGAATCTGTAAACATTAAAATCGCTGTAACTTCTAAACGACTTATCCGATTTTACTTAATTTAAGCTTGTTTGGAAAGGAAAGGTAAGTATCTTCAATTGCCGTATCCAATAGTACACGATAGTGTTTAATAAAATTGCTAGAGGGCGCAATTTGTAATAATAACAGTTTTTTTGATTTTATCCCGAAAATTCAAATCATACGGTATAACTATGATATCATATTCGGAAAGTAGATTAAATTTGCAAGAAAAAATGTAAAGACCGCAGTTCGATATTGTTGTTCGTTTCAGAATTATTGCCAAAACAATAACTTTTAATTCAAATTGCGCCCTCTAGCAATTTTATTAGAAACTATTGTGTACCATTGGATATGAGAAATAAAGGTACTTACCTTTTCCTTCCAAAAAAGCTTAAATTTAGTAAAATCTGATAAGTTGTTTAGAAGTTACAGCGATTTTAATGTTTACACTTTCACTTGATAAGAGTGGGAGAAGCTATTGAACGTTTAAACATTAAAATCGCTCTAACTTCTAAACGACTTATCCGATTTTACTAAATTTAAGCTTGTTTGGAAGTACCTTCAATTATCGTATCCAATGGTACACAATAGTTTCTAATAAAATTGCTAGAGGGCGCAATTTGTATTAAAAATTATTATTCTGGCAATAACTCTGAAACGAACAAAGATATCGAACTGCGGTTTTCACATTTTTTCTTGTAAATTCCATCTACTTTCCGATTATGATGTCATAGGTATACCGTATAATTTGAATTTTCGGGATAAAATCAAAAAAACTGTTATTATTACAAATTGCGCCCTCTAGCAATTTTATTAGAAACTATCGTGTATAGTGTTTCTTAGGTCAATTTAATGACATTAAACTGTGGGAATTTCCTAACCATAGGCGTTCCACACAAATAATTAATATGCGTATACACACTTATAAGTTTGTTTTACATTAGGTGTTTGTACATACTACACTTTGTAAACCCACTGTATAATAATATTATATTAAAATAATAAATATAAGGTAACTCAAAAATTCTATATACAAAACTAAAATCAGAAAAATAAACCTGACACGGCACGACACTGCTCAGAAAATGCTTTAATTTTTTTACCAGAACTTCATTCTCGTCAACCAGACTCCGGCCCGTTCATCAAGGCATAACCCCGTATATTTTATCTCCGTCTCTTCCACGCCATCGGCGGTCACTGGCCTATCTCTGTCTGGCAGAATCGGTCGTCAGACGGGCCGGGTACCGGTTCAGCTTATATCCTGGCGCTTACAATCGTAACAAATTACATTCTGTTGCCAATTCTTCAAAATTTTCGGATTTGTAAGCACAGGGTAAGTATATACGAGAAACAAGGGTTTGTTAATTAGTTGTTTTTAAACACTGAAAACACTTTTTGTCTTAATTTCAGTTATATTGTTTCTTAAGGACTAAAGAATGTATTATTATAACAATGAATGGCTTGTTATTTTTTTCTGTCACACTCAAAACTCCTCGTTTTAAAGTATATTTGCAAACTAGCTTTCAAAGAAAGTTACTGACTAACAATTGAATACTGATATAAATGAAATATCTTTAATAAAAAAACTTAAAGAATTGAAGAAGAAAGATCTGACAACCCTGGTTGTGCGGTCGGTCTCTTTGAGACTGTTTACCGCCGTATGGAATGATTGGAATGTCCTCAAACTGAGATTGGATAAATAATACCATTGGATTATTGTGTGTACCATTGGATATAACAATTCAAGGTACTTACCTTCCTCTTCCAAACAAGCTCAAATTTAGTAAAATCGGATAAGTCGTTTAGAACTTACGGCGATTTTAATATTTACACATTCAATAGCTTCCCCCACTCTTATCAAGGTCGGTACGCCAACGAGCCTTAAACCAAAATGATGCAGAATTGTCTAAGCTTTCCAATGATATAATCAGAGTTATACCTTAATATGGGAATTTTCGGAGAAATTTAAAATTTAAAAAACTAATTTTCAATTGTGCCCCCTTGCGGCGAAATAAGGAACTTGAAAGTAATTTCCAGAATTTTTTCATGACCGCTTTACTCATAAATATTTTTTTCCGAAAGCTGAACGATTAATGGTTTCCGAGATATAGCCTTATTAATGGGCCACCCTGTACATATGAGTCATCGATAAGTTTTAATATTTACTTTCGAGTTGCTTTAGTTATCAAATAATATGCTATCCTTTATGACTGTAGAAACTTTGTATTTTTGCATTTGAGGAGCGTTCATTCAAAAGTGCACATGTCCACATTTTTTCGAAACTCATTTAATATTAAATTTCTGTTCATTTTTATGATTTCTATTGACCCACCTCTTCAAATCCTTTCAAAACTGTACACAACCCGGTAAAATTCCCATATAAAAATCAAATATTCGACCAAAACCAGACACATCCATGGTACATTTAAATCAAGCTTGTTTCAATCAAAATGAGACAAGTCCAGTAGTATTACTTATGGGTATAATCCAAACATTTCAATAGAGGACATGTCCACTTCTTGTGCGGCAATATTCGACCAAAACCAGACACGTCCATGGTACATTTAAATCAAGCTTGTTTCAATCAAAATGAGACAAGTCCAGTAGTATTACTTATGGGTATAATCCAATAGATTTCAATAGGGGACATGTCCACTTCTTGTGCAACTTCATGTTTTACTTCTGTGGCGATATCTTATTAGTATCGATACAGTAAAACCTCCCTAAAATCATCAAGGTTAGTGTTCAGCTTCACACAGGGGCCGCAGAACAGTAGTAGTCTGAAAAGATCAAAGTTCAGACACAGAACAAACCCGAACAAAACGGGACATAAACATTTAGTTCAAGCAAAAGTAGACATGTCCAATTTTCTTTTCTACTTTTCTCTTAAAAAACAAACAATAATCAAAAAAAATATTTGGAAATACATTTTTAACAAAAAAACAAATCATGTATTATTTCGTTTAAAATTGTAGCTTCAACGGTCTTAACATAAAATGTTTTTTACGTTTTTCTCAAAATGACCTTAGATGGACATGTCCTTTTTTGAATAAACGCTCCTCATTTGTAAAAAGTTATTTTAATGTTAACATTTTTATCGGTAACTAAATAGGCTCTGCTTGCTTTATAAGCTATTGATTAAATTTATGTGTAGATGCCTATAAGCAAAAACACCAATTAAAATTAAATCTTGATTTTTTTTTGGTGCACCTACACATATATTACTCCCCCCATAATAAAAAATGAAACACGAGGATAATATAAAGAAGCAGTTTCCGTTAAGCTATCAGAAGGCAGTACCCAATCAGGAGAATCATACTTGTTTGCCAAAATTAACTGTGACAAGCTTCCAAAAGATTTTTATCCTTTTTATTATGGATATCAAACAAGAATTTTGCTTAGAAAAATAACAGTTGACGGAACAAAACCTTCCCTGGGATTCTAGCGTTGATGACGAATTTGCACGTTTCCATTCTTAGCCATATTCCGATATAGTATTTATATGTTTTACTGTAGACGATGCAACATTGTAACGTTCCGTTTTCTTTCGGAATAATTAAATTCAATAAATAAGGGACGGGTTGAGATTTTATTAGTATTTCCTTACATACTACCACTATGTTGATTCTAAGCTACCGCCATCGATTTGAATGAATTTTATATTGTGTTGCTCACTGGAATATTCTTACATTTAATGCGCTGTGATATAGTATTATTTCTAACTTCAGCAAGATACCCGCCAATTTGTCAAGAACCACTCTTATTTTGGTAAAGCAAGGTTGGTTATCTAGTTAGCAGGTTTTCGCACGTGTTGGTTCCGCGGTAAATAGTGTTACCAGAAATATCACTAGACCGGCGCATTAGCAGGTACCATCGCTATCGATGCTCCATGGTCGATCAGTGGTGTCACCCATTTTGTTAGGTTTCCTATGTTCTTCTATATAAATTGTCGATTGTACAGCTCCGTTGGTCTTAAGAGGGTAAATTGTATAATTGTATTATGTTGGGCACTGTCTGGTTAAAGACCTTATGCCCAGTTCCTTGAATTAGCCTATGTGGCCTAGTAATAATTTGCATCTTGGGCCTTAAACATCGAACCGCCCCTGACTTTTTCTGATAAAGAGAGGCTGTGCAACCTAGGGAATTTTAAGTTTGACTATTCTGGAAGGGGGTCAGAAGTGGGGAGGTAACTTGGCGCGAGAAAGAGGAAAGTCGCCATATTATAAAAATTCTCGTTAACTAGCCGGTGAAGGCAAGGTGTGTTCTGGTTTTGTGATTGCGGATTTTGGAATATCCGATATCATCCTTACGGGATTTGTCCAGAATACCAGTTATTTAGTTTCACTATAGGGAAGTTGTTGTGCCCTGTATAAAGAAATTGTTCCTGCGAAGGGATTAAAAGTCTTCACGTAAGTTAATCATCATTTCCTCAAAATGGCGACCTTGTGGTAATTTCCATTTTATTCCCTTCTAGTGGCCCTAGCTTACCTTATTACCATCCACACGAGAAAAGAAGCAGCATCTGATAAATTCCAACTAGCAGCTTACTTATCTTAAACAAGAAAACCCTCGGAAAGAGGTAAGGTTTCTTTTCTTTTTAATTAGACATTTAACTTCTGGATGCCACCCTCCAGCTTATTGTCGTTTGCCAGTTCTTATAAACTTATATTTATTGTAGGGTTTTTCTTCTTACTTCTTCAATAGAAGCATCTTTGTATCTACCCCAAATATACAACGTGATGCACCCTGGAGTACCCCATCCTTATCCAGGCCTGCGGAGTCGTGATTCGTCGGCTTAATCCAGTCACTACACCAGCATAAATGCCGCCAAATCGGAATAAATAGCAGATAAGCATTAATGTTTGTGGCGTCTTAACCGTTACGTAATGACCAACCAAGTTTATGAAATACAATCTAATCTACTTTATTTAAACCATTTTTAGTAATTAATTAATTAATTAGGCCCTCGTAGGGTATACAAATAATCAGCGTCTCACAGAGTTTAGTTATGTAATAGGGGCCCTATCTGTAAAATATGGATCCATATTAGGTTTGGTTACGACACCCCTTCTTGTGGTAAATTTTAATAAACGATTTTCTACAGTGAAAAATAACCATTAATTAGCGTTCTAATATTCAAGAATGTCAATACTGCTAACTTAATATTACTATTGAATTATTATTAAAACTTAATTGTTTTAAGTATTAGTTTTCTTTTATTATCATTGGGGTATAGCATCTTCTGGGTTTGATGTGGTCATCATCCGGGCTGGTAGTGATGCCAGAGGATAACCAACAGGGTAAATTCTAAAACATTGATTAGTTTGGTAAAATCTAACATTTAAAATAAACTCAGTGGCGCCATTTAAAATTACAATAGCTTGGGCTTGGGTTTACCCTAATTTTACCTAAACGGATTGATTACCGCGCCCCAATGAGAATTAGTCACGGATTTTAATATTATTTCTTTTTTTAAACTGAGCTAGCCAGAGGGCAGTCTATGCCATACGCCTTATTTATTTTCTAATTTCTAAATACGACCCTGAGAGCGTGGCAACATCTCTGGAAAACCTTAGGACAATTTGGAATCGAGAAATAAAACGCCACATACCCAAACGTTTGATTGGAACAAAAGTCGATGTAAGGAATGAAAATACAAATTGTGAAGAAGCGTTTTGTGAAATATTATAAGGATTGTTTGGAGATGTCAAAAACTATAAACGCTGAGAGAAATTTTTAGCATGCAAAAACTGGAATGGGTATTCAAGAAATTCTAGAGAAAAGCGCTAGGTTTGCGTTAAAATCAAACCAAAACGAACTAAAAAAAAATCATGTTCTTATATAGTATTTTATAAACTATGGCACTATGTGGAAAACTCTGAGTAGGTACTTAGGTACCAACCTAGCGATAAAATATACTAATCTATTTATCGTATTTTACAGGATACTGTGCTTACTTAAAAGTGGATAAAGGTTTGTTCGTGTTAGATTTAAAAAAATCATTCAATTCATATAGAATCTGGTTTTTATAAGGTGATTATAGTATATTATACTGGTCTGGCAGTTAATTCTTTGGGTGGTAAAAGTAAATAAGATACAAGCCTGCACGACGTACGTATGTACAAGATATACCTGAAGGTTAATATTGTCACGAAGTTTCTCTTCGTGGGGGTCGTAGCGGTAGAGAAAGGAAAGTCTGGAGTCTATAAAATGGTCGTCTATTGTATTCTTGATTTTCACCCTAATAGGAAAACCAGCATGTCTGACGTGTTTCAGCGTAGGCTCGTTAACGGACTGACAGGTGCGTCACTTGACGATGGTCAAGGCTTGTCACCTATTGTTGAGCTGAAGAGTGGGTGCGGCACTTGACGATGGTCAAGGATAGTCACCCATTGATGAGTTGACCGGGCGGTAGGCTCCGATGCCTGCAGCTTGAGTTGGCCCAGATTATATACCCAAATAAGTGATGAGATTGCAACGCACTTGACCCCGATTGGCGTACAGTGGGTTGCGATCTCAACAACGCACAGTGGTCGAGTATCCTAAATATACCGGACTACTGTGAGTTTTAGTTGACATGTCCCCCCTTCGATAAGCATTGGCCCCCAATGCTTAGACATGCTAGTTTCCCTTTTTCTACAATATACTTTACAATAATATTTATCTTAATTATGTCCTTGAAAGTTAGTTTATATTTCCCTTGTATATTAGCTGCTTGGCTCTTGACTGGAGTTCGGACCTGTTTACACACGTGGTACTATTCTGCTTTGCTGCTATCTTTATTGGTTCGTGGTCGTCCACCCTGTAGAATGAGGCAGGTAGCGGTTCCCATCTTCGTGGTGGTCCACCCTGTAAAATGAGGCAGGTAGCGGTTTCCATCATGTCGGCTATACCCATTGGTTCCATCGTCGTGGTGGTCCATCCTGTATGTTAATGGTATGGACCCCCGTATGCAAATGAGGCAGGTAGCGGTTTCCATGATGTCGGCTATCCTCATACTTGTGGTGGTCCACCCTGTAGGTACGATTGCTGCTTGGCCCCTTTACGATCCCCTTGCTGTCAGAAAGTTGGCTGCGCTTCTTGACACTTTGGTGGATTTACATGCTGTTATGTTCTGCTCCAGTTTCCAGTCTTATTGCCGTGATGGTTTTGTAGTTTAGGGACATAGTGCCGTAAGTGCGTCCTGCTTATTTCCCTCTTGTAGGTAGGCGGCTGGTTGATGGTGGTGTAGCTGCTACGTTGCTTTGTGTGTTGGGGTGCTGCTGCTTAACCGAGGACCTGTGATGTTGTAGGGTGCAGATGGCCTGTGGCTGTTGGTCATCTTTGGTCGTTGGTGGAATGCCGTCCTGTGATGGTGGTGTTTGCTTGTTTCCGCTGTTTGGCTGATTCTCGCTTGTACCGGTTTTCTTGACAATGGCGAAGGCGAATGAGTCACCTGGCTGACGGATTCGCTGTTTCCCAGTTGGCTTGCCTCTGCTGCTTGGCGTTGTCTTTTGTCCGGTAGGTACGGTCTGGCTGGATGGATTGCTTCTGCTTCTTAGTTGGTACTGGTCTGACAAACAAATGACTTAGTAGTGGCGTCTAATGTGGAGATTAGATGGCCTGGGATGTCGACGACGGCGCCTCCACCATGTCACGAAGTTTCTCTTCGTGGGGGTCGTAGCGGTAGAGAAAGGAAAGTCTGGAGTCTATAAAATGGTCGTCTATTGTATCTTCTTGATTTTCACCCTAATAGGAAAACCAGCATGTCTGACGTGTTTCGGCGTAGGCTTGTTAACGGACTGACAGGTGCGTCACTTGACGATGGTTAAGGCTTGTCACCTATTGTTGAGCTGAAGAGTGGGTGCGGCACTTGACGATGGTCAAGGATAGTCACTCATTGATGAGTTGACCGGGCGGTAGGCTCCGATGCCTGCAGCTTGAGTTGGCCCAGATTATATACCCAAATAAGTGATGAGATTGCAACGCACTTGACCCCGATTGGCGTACAGTGGGTTGCGATCTCAACAACGCACAATGGTCGAGTATCCTAAATATACCGGACCACTGTGAGTTTTAGTTGACAATATTTTGTATATTTTCTTTGATACACTGTAAAGGTACACCACATATTCGTTGGAGATAAGCCGATTCTAAAGTAAATATTCCGGCTTTCGAATATGAATGACGATGATTTAAATATTGTTACCTTACGAGCGCTATGCATGTGGTCTAAATAATAATTTTTTAAAACTTTTTATGTGTTTAGGTCTGGCGATGGAAGAAAAAATATTAAAAAAGCTGGTAGTTGTTGGAGACGGAGCCTGTGGCAAAACAAGTTTACTCACAGTATTTGTAATTAACGAATTTCCAGAACACCATATTCGTACGGGTTTTAATGCCCATATAAAGGAAATAGAGGTTGAAGCTCAGAAAATTAGTTTATCTCTCTGGGATACCGCCGGCAAGGAAGATTATGACCGCTTAAGACCACTGTCTTTCTCTAGATGTGACGTAGTTCTTATATGTTTTTCTGTAGATAATCAAACTTCTCTACAAAAATGTGAAGTTAAAGTAGTATCCAGAAATCCAACATTTTTTACCGCACGTCTACTATTTTTTAGTAGGGACCAAACTTGACTTACGAAAAGGAGAAAGTAAAAAAGGGGAAATTGTGACACACAAAAAGGGAATCAAAATGTCGAAACGAATTCGTGCAGATGGTTGTTTTGAGTGTTCTGCAAAATATATTTTGGGGGTTCGGAAGATATTTCAAGACAGTGCTCGGATAACTTTGAATGCGAAGAAAAAAATATTTCTGAAAGTTTGTTTCATATTGTGAACCTGAAGTTGTACCTTTTTCTGTATGTTCTGGCTCATCGATATTTATGATATGCGTATATGGTTAATAAGTAATAAGTTAAAGATATATTGGCATTATAATTGGCTTTCGTAGATTCCAAATAATCAATTTCATGTTAAATTAGAAATACATAATATTGTCATGAAATAAGCCACATTACTATTTACCATTACTAATTAATTCTCGCCCTCTATGATGGTTGTTTATACAGTAAGCATTTGCTGACTAATCATAAACCATACACGGTGAGAGATCGGCTTGGCTACGATCGGAGAGTCAAGTCTGGGCCGTGACGATGTGTGTGCGAATACCGAGTGATTAACCCATAAGAGCTGAGCCCCTTTTTATTCTAAGATGTAAGTACCAGTATATTATTTTAACTAAGCAAGCTGGGTCCTCTAACCTCTAAGTAACCATTTTTATATTCAACATCACCAATTAAACTCTTCTCTTTTATCAATAAATCTGTATATGTTTTCTACCTCTGACTTTAATTCAACCCTCTGCGCTACCCCCTAAAGCTAGGAACAACGCCAAAGAGCCCGTATTATACGTAATATGGCAGAGGTTCTGTACCTATACATGACATGGTGGAGGCGCCGTTTTATTTCTTGGGACGCTTAGTCTTCCTACTAGACGTCGTACCTAAATTTTTAATTTTTGACGTTTTATTTATTATCATTTTTCTCACACAGCCCTTAATTTTCTTTTGTTTGCTTGGCTCCAAGTTAGAGGACCTTGCTTAATGCACACATTTTTATATATATATGTTTATTTTTTTTTATTTTTACACGAATTATTGGCAAATAACAAGGATAATAATGTTAATTTGTATGGGGCAACATAACTCGGTAAATTTTTTTTCTCTTCTTTTTATAAATTCAGAACGCCAATAATTCATATTAATTTAAAGTCTTTTGTGGGTTTCTTCGTAAGAAGTTAATACTTAGATTTCAAAAAAAAAAATTCTCAGCAGTTTTGTTAATCGGTGAATAAAAAACCCGAATTGCGGATATTTTGCGGAACTTTAAATGTGACAAATTTTTGCGGATATTTTAAGAGTGCCCTGTTCTCATATTTAACGATTTTTTTTATTTTTCGATATACTCTTGAATACCACCCCTAATAATTATGTAGATTCAATTTACACACAGTTATGTATTTTAAAACTAAAGAATTAATAAGTTGCCATTGCGTAATTCTAGTTGCTGTTTGCGGATCCAAGTACAATCTTTGGTAATTCTGCCGAATAATTGAAAATATAAATATAGAGGGTTAAAGTTGCGAGTAATTTATTATTAAATTTTTTTAAAAGTTTTTATATTATTTCAAATTTTGAGTGCTGCTAAAGTCATTAGGGAGACTATATTTTAAATTTGAACAGTACATTCATACCGAAACTTTGTTTTGTTTTAAGCAACCCCAAATTTCACGACTATTGCAAATATCATTTTATAATATGTAGGTACAGAGTTGCCAGATTTTTGAAATGGAAAAACGCCCCTTTTTGGACTATTGAAACCTAGCAATTCTAAATTTCGATCGATAGCCCAACCCAAAAAACGTAGAAACATTTTTATTTTAAATATAATTTTTTTTAAAGGTTTGCAGATATTTTTTATTTTGTATTAATTTTAAAGGTTTTTTTTTGCTTTATTGCAAATGAATGAATAATAAATAATTTCATTTTAAATATGCCGCCAGTTCAAAGAACATGTAATTTTTTTTATTTCAATATAAATTTGTTGATTGAAGTTAAATTGGCACTTTATAAAATTATTTAAAACTCAGGATTTTCAACATGCAAATCTCCTCAAAAATCGGGACTTTCGACGTGTAAATCGGAAAAATCGGGATTTTTATCGTGCAACCGGAAAGCGGGACAAATCGAGTCATAACGATTAAAATCGGGACGTGTGGCAACCCTGAATACGTGTAATATACATATTTGATTTTTCAAAGATAATTTACATTTATGAATATTAATATTTACTGTGACAACAACTATTGCAATTACTATAAACAACTTTTCTTTATGCCATTTTGCTTTATTTTTTAAAATAAGGGTACTTTACTCTAGAACGATTTTCATATTTTTTGCCCTACCCTGTATTTTATTTGAAGTCATTCTAAGTGCGTCCGATATAATAATTATCGGATAACAAAAAAGGGGAAGTTTACTATTAACCGATAGATGATATAAGGAATTAAGGAAAGCCTTATTTATTTTTAAAATTTTAATCATTGGAGTTTTTTACATAAAGTTTATTTTCGTGTATTTATCCACACTTGAAATTATACACATCGATTTATTTTTTGCAAAATCTGTATTATTTTGTTTTGACTTTCTAATTCTAAGGCAGAGAAAAATAAATTTGGTTTAAATGTACATGATGAATAATACAGATTTTCCTTAAGAATAAGCCTGAATTTTGAATTTGCAGCCTATTAAAATCCACGTAGGAAGTTGCGACTCCGTAGTGGGTATTTTTAGGTTATTTTCTTTGAGAATAAGCTTAAGTGGATTAGCCGCCCATTATACTTACTCCACGTAGGAAGTTGCGACTCCGTAGTGGGTATTTTTAGATTATTTCTCTTGAGAATAAGCTTAAATTTTGACCAATCCTTTTTAAATAATTTGTTTTTTTTTCCCAATTTGAGATATACAAGATTTCCAAAATGTAATTCAAATTTTAATTTAGAGTCAAAAACTATTCCCAAATATTTACATGTCAACAGCCAAGCACACAGGGTACCAAAAGTAAAAGGGTTGCGAAATGGATAAAGTAAAAATATTAAGTTTTATGTTAAAATATTGTAGGGGAAAATTCCTTTTTTTTATGAATATATTATTATAATATAGGTATAAATTTATAGAACAAAAACTTTCGTAATTACGTTTTGTTTTAAGACAAAAGTAAGGTCAGCAAATTTTATCACGTACCGAGGTAACGAGGTTCAAAGTTTTGCAACGTTGCGTAAATGACTGTTATAATTTCACAAGTGTACTCATTTAGCAAATTAATAAACAACCCGTGTTGTAACAAAACAACAATGATCAATGATGTTTCATGTGGAATTAGAAAACAAAATAAAAATTGACCTGAATTTACCTGAGACATACGTGCGAAAATACTTTGAAATTGAAAGCATAGAGAGCATCAGGCACTATTTAATTTTTGGTCATTTCATGAAATAACATATTTTTAATATTTTAGGTATGGGGCAAGATGATAAAGAAAGACAGAATGAAAAGAAGCACATCTTTCTCGCTGCACATATACAGGGTGCAATTTATTTTATGTTAACTTACTCGCTTACTTTGTTTGCAGAGATAATTAATATTTTTTCAGGATTACACAGAATTTATGAATTTTATTTACTAAAGCTATTTTTCTTACAGCTATGTTTTATGGTTTATTGGCCTGCTGCTATGTACAGGGTAACCAGTCAGAAGTATATTAATTGTGTTGATAATTTTTTTATGTTTCCAGAGTGCATATGGTATGAATATGGTATCAAAATAATTTGTGCAAGCTTGCAAGTTTTTTTTTTGAGAGATGAGAATATTATGACACTAAAAGGGTTTTAATGATACAGCATTTCAAGTGAAAAAGTTATATGAGTGCCCTGAAAATCGTGGTAAGTACAATATCGGAAAAATTATTGTTTTGTAATCCAGCGCTCGGTGGGGCATATAGCCAAGGGAATAGCTGTTTAAACTAAATTAGGTCCGTACCCTCGTTAACACGTTTTCGGATGATTTAGGGACTAGGGGGGCATGGAAGATGGTTCATTGTAAGAGCTGAATGCTCGCCTAACCTAAGCTCGATTTTATTGAAAAAAGTAAAACAGGGGGACATGGCAGATGGCTCCTTGCAAGAGCTGAATGTTCGCCTTTTTTATATGGGTTTCCGGAAAATGATGGTCGGTAAAATATTGAAATAATTATTGTTTTGTAATTCAGCGCTCGGTGGGGCATATAGCCAAGGGAATAGCTGTTTTAACTAAATTAAGTCAGTACTTTCGTTATCACATTTTTTGATGATTAGAGAGTAGGGGGGCATGGAAGATGACTTCACTACAAGTTGAATGTTCGCCTAACCTCGTTTTTATTGAAAAGATTATTATGATGAGAAAAATATTATATTATGCTGTTGTGTCAATGTGTGACGAATGAAAGTAGGGGGGCATGGAAGATGACTCCACAAAGAGAGTTGAATGTTCGCCTAACTTCGAATATATTTGTTGCTGATTATATGTTGTTTTTATAGTGTCAATGAAATTGAACCGTATGAGATATATTTTGATACCAATATTTTGATTTAATTTTTTTGATTTTTTTTTCACAGACTCGACAAATACAGAAGAGACATAGCAGAGGTGACGTCACTTCCAAAGGGAAGCAATAATTGGGCCAGTGATTATTTCGTGCACATAAGTTCTTTAATAAAATTTTAATTTTTTTGATATACGTATATCAGAGTGCACTAGCAGCATATATCTAAATGAACAAATAATTTATCCTAAAAATCTAATTTTGAATTTCTTTTTGATATGTATAAAACAAAAGTAGGCCTACTAAATTGAAATTCAAAGGGTATACCCGCAATATCTTAGATATTTGCATCGGCAGTCATTGCAATACTAATAGGCGCCTAAAATTGGTATTGTGGATGGATGCTTTTGCTGTATCGACACTCCTGCGATTTTTGCGATTTTTATTTTCAAATGAGCTCTCGATTTATCGACACTCGAGATTTTACTTTTCATATGCGTTCTTGCTTTAACGATATTTTAATAATTTTCATTTTACATGGGCATATATGGTAAGAGTTTCAATTTTTTTTCTTTGCAGCGATTTTTAGAGTTTTCTGTAAAATTTGAAAATAAACGCGAAATCTACGCGATATTGATTTAAGCCTCATTTCGTTGCGTGAATACGCGTAAAATCTACTTGACATTTGTATTAAATATTAAATACTACTCCGCACATATATAACTACTAAATATAAATATAATCTTAAATACCACTCCGCAAAAATAACTATGAAATAAATAATACTACTCCGCATAATTACGTACTCTGACATTTACGACATTTCTTTTTCTCTTACTGTAAGCTGGATTGTTTAATTGGTATTTTATTTAACAAATATTTAATTGATTACGCTTATACTTATTTATGTATATTTTCAGGACAAAATTTATTAATTGTGAAGCAATTTTACTGAAATTTATTTTTTTTGTAAGCTTAATTGTTTATTTAAATTTTTACTTGACAAATGTTTTATTATTTGCGAATGGATTTATTTATGTATTGATATATATTTTCAGGACAAACTTTATTACCTGTGAAGCCATTTTTCTAAAATTAATTTTTTTTCGTAAGCCTAATTATTTATTTCAATTTTTTACTTGAATGCTCAATTGTTTGCGCATGTATTTATTTACATATTTTCATAAAAAACTTTGTTAAATTTGAATGTGGCCCATTGTTAATTTGATTCAAACATAATCTAAAAAATGTGTTTCCCTTTGCATGTAAAAACAACTATTCGCCAAAGGACCACTGCAGCTGCCTCACGCCAAGTACGGCCTGTCACTTCCTGATGCATCGCAAGCTGCAAAGCCATCAGTACAATGACCAAAGCAAACCGACAGCTACCACAAGTTACAAGTTGTAAGCTGTGCAACAAGTCAACCCTAAGAACACCATGTATTGCCAAAGAAGCACCGAAACAATCAAATTCCTAACATCGATTATCAACTTTACAGCTTCTGTTGACCATGCCACCAAATCTGGTAGTCACCCATGAAAATGGGATTCCTCATGGGATTCGTCAAAAATAAAGGTTGCGCAAGGTTATAATGTACTCTAATATGTAACGACAGGTCCGTACTAAAGTAGTTATGTTATCCAGCGTAGAGCAGTGCAGTTCCTAACGATTTTGATGGTTGTAGTATTGTTTTGTTTTTCTAATAATTTTGACTGCATAATTTGTCTTTGTATTTCGTTATTGTAAAGTATATTTTAAGCACTAATGTTTTTTTTTTGTAATAATTTTTCTTTGTATTTCAGTTGACCTTTTGCTTTTTGTAATAATTTTGAGCGCACAAGTTTTCTTTGTATTTCATTATTGTAAAGTGTATTGTAAGAACTAATGTTTCTTTTTGTAATAATTTTTCTTCGTATTTCTGTTGACCTTTTGTTTTTTGTAATAATTTTAAGCGCACAATTTTTATTTTTATTCCATTATTGTAAATGGTATTGTAAACACTAATGTTTTTTTTGTAATAATTTTTCTTTGTATTTCAATTGACCTTTCGTTTATTTTTACCGCATAATTTTTGTTTGGATTTCATTATTGTAAAGTGTATTGTAAACACTAAATGTTATGCAGTTAACCTTTTGTTTTTTCGCTGGGGTCCAGCTCTTCTGCGCGCGGGGAATGTCATGAAATAAGCCACATTACTATTTACCATTACTAATTAATTCTCGCCCTGTATGATGGTTGTTTATACAGTAAGCATTTGCTGACTAATCATAAACCATACACGGTGAGAGATCGGCTTGGCTACGATCGGAGAGTCAAGTCTGGGCCGTGACGATGTGTGTGCGAATACCGAGTGATTAACCCATAAGAGCTGAGCCCCTTTTTATTCTAAGATGTAAGTACCAGTATATTATTTTAACTAAGCAAGCTGGGTCCTCTAACCTCTAAGTAACCATTTTTATATTCAACATCACCAATTAAACTCTTCTCTTTTATCAATAAATCTGTATATGTTTTCTACCTCTGACTTTAATTCAACCCTCTGCGCTACCCCCTAAAGCTAGGAACAACGCCAAAGAGCCCGTATTATACGTAATATGGCAGAGGTTCTGTACCTATACATGACAATATGTTGACAAATCTATATGAAACTCATTTCTAACATCCCTGTCAATAATTTTGCTGTACAAAGTATTCGCAATAAACAAGCAAATTTAATAAAAATAATTATTAATTATGTTTAAAATATTATTTTTATATTCATGTAACAACTTTTTAATTTTCTTTTAGTTGTCGTTTGTAGCGAACACTTTGCTAGATAGCTTAAAATTCGAATAACAAAATATATTTTACTGCATTTACTGTTTTATAATTATTTTTGTATTTAGGTATTATTGTTCTGTGGTATTATAGGTTATATGTACTAATAAAATAAATGTTTAATAAATTTTGGAATTCATTGTTAATTAGGATATTGACGCGGACTTAAGTAGGGATAGCAATAAATGGGTATATTGACAAATACAATAGAACTTAGATGTTCTTATATCAATAATGTGAACAATATTTAACAAAATATCTATAATGGTATTTAATTTAAATTAAAATACCCACCTATGATCATTCGTAGATGCCTACAACTTTGGACTTTTTATAAAGTAATGAAAATTGTCACCAAAATGCAACTAGAATAAAAGATTCAAAGAGAAGTGTTTCTGGTGCCTGACGGTTTGCTTACCATTATTTTTATTTTAAAGATTATTAAATTTGGAACTGCTTTTTGTAAATTACTGATTAAAAAGTCAAGCCTCCCTACAGAGCCCAGTAGTAAACACAAAAGCAAACTAAAATGTAAAAATGGCTAAAAATCAAATGGAAATAGACTTAACCAAATCTTTCAATTTATATAAAGAATGTTACTGAAAGTTGCTTAAAAAGATACTAAATTGTATACCATTAATTGGAAAATTGAAATAAGTTTAAAATTAATTTTCTCATGACTAAATGAAATAATCTTCAAAAAATTGCTTTCCTCCCCTTATCGGAAAATTTTGTAAAATAAACTATACTTACTGATTTCGAAAAGCTTTTATTGTGGCAACACCCGTAACGAAAACACAAAATATAACAAACTGGTAACAAGAGGCCATAGTATTTTTGTAAAAAAATTTACGGCATAATACTCAGTGTCTAGCACTAACTAATTTTAAAATATCTAGTGGGCTGATTCAAGCTAATAATATTATCTCAAAAAAGGGGGCGTTGAAAGTATTATATTTCGGTCGTACCTAGTACCGCGCGAGCAAAAATCATATGCATCAAAGAGGGCCTTGCATCTAAGGACGTAATGTTTAGCCGTTGAGCTTAATATCTGTTGGGTGTCAGTAACTACCTGAATTAACAATCAATCAGTTATTCCGTCATCTTTGACAGTCGTTACAATTAATTTGATTCATCGCTAATTTTTCCAATTTCTTGAACAATTCACACAATGGGCTTTACGGAACAGCACAAAACATTCATGGTTGAAGCGTATTTTTGAAACGGGGTTAGAGTAAATGGTGAGTGGCAATACAATCCGGGTTTGTGCATGGACGATTTTCACGAACATTTTTCTAACGTTGCTTTTATTGCTGGGGATTTTTATCATTGCCTGAAAAGAACCGTGGCTGTGTTTAGGGAAACAGGTTCTATATACAACACAAAAAAGGAGCAGGAAGACCATCTGTAAGAACAGAAGAACATTGCAAACGTTCGTGAAATAATTCAAATAGGCCAACAAATTGTATAAGACGCCTGTTTCAAGAAGTGGGAAGATCTTATGGAACATGCAGGAATATTCTTAAGAAGTAGCTAAATTTATTTCCTTATAAAGTGCAAGTATTCCAAGAAATACAAGCCGCAGATTTTGAAAGACGCAGGAATTACTCTCAATGGTTTACCCAAAATTTATTGGAAAGAAATGATTTACTAGACCTGACTTTTTTTCGAATGAAGCCTGGTTCCACCTCTCCGGTTATGTGAATTCTCAGAATACATGTAATTATTTTTCTTTTAGTATTGAAAATACTACTGGGATCGTTTTTATGCAAACTTTGCATTGGTGTCGCGGTGTCGATCTGTCGCGACCCAACACCGCAATATCTCGAGCGGTCTTGTAACATAATACCCTGATAATACTTGGTAAATATAAATATGAATAACAGCGTAAAGTCGGCAAGTAAATAATGTTTAGTTTTAGTTTGTGTTTTAAAGAATGCCATAATAATTTTGTTAAAAAGTGTTTTATTGAGATAAGTTATATAATTATGTATATTTGTGTTTTATTATTGATTTCTCAGAAAATGTTATTGTACATAAAAGGTTTGCATCTTGAGTAAATCATTTTGACGTATTCAAATCTTCTGTGGCATATACAGGGTGAATATAAAATAGAAAAATATGACGTCAGTGACTCAAAATTCTTTAAAAATTTAAAAATTGGAAAAAGCCATATTAAAGAACTAATAAATCCAAGATAAAAAGTTAAATATAGTTTTTCTAGTGCTAATAGTTTTCAAGAAAAGTCAAGTTAAAAATCAAATTTTTCCTCTATTTGAATTTTTACACTTTTCATATTAACTTTACCTATTAACTGTTAATATGGCTGTTTCAGTTTTTAAATTTTTAAAATTTTTTGAGTCACTGACGTCAATTTTTCTATTTTATATTCACCTTGTATATGCCACAGAAGATTTGAATACGTCAAAATGATTTACTCAAGATTCAAACCTTTTATGTACAATAACATTTTCTGAGAAATCAATAATAAAAAAATTATCCCATTTGTTAACCAAATTTGGGCGGACCCTGTATATGCAATTATTGTGCTCCCACTTTTTGCCTCCCACTCTTTTTTTTCGATATAATAATATATTCTTACTTTGTTAATTTTGTAAACAACAAAAGTAAATTTGTATTTGTCTACTTATTTTATTACTCATAATATGAATTTGACAAAATTTTAACCTAGATTTGGTTAGATATATCGTCCCCATATCATTGTGATCTAAACCAAGCCCTACGTTTTTTAATCCAAGCCCTCTATGATGCAAATAATTTTTGCTCGCACGGTATAACATGTTGCATTTTAAATAAACATCGGAAACAGCATGGGTATGGATAGTATTTTTCCTACTGAATGCAGGAAGTATCAATTTTCGGCATCCAACTGCAGTTTACTGATGCGAAATAAGATGTTCCGACCACCTATGAATGTGTGAAAAAAAGTACGACTTATTTCACTAGAAAGTGATTTATATCAATCCCGCGTTGTTCAGAAAATGAGGGTGTTAAATTCGGGGTTATTTGTTAAATTTTTTTGTGGTTGTAGTTGTATAATAAAAATTTGTTCAATGATGAATTTTATTTCGAATTTACAAAAAAAGTGTCTTAAATTTGGGTCCCTTCCTCTACGCCTGGAAGAGGGAATATTCAACCACATTACTGTCGCCTAAAGAGGACGCAGGACGGACCTAGTTTCTATGGGCCGAAGTTCTTTAATAGGCTTCCTATTGCTGTCAGGAACTTGCCAATAAAACAGTTTAGGGCCTGTGTCATAAAGATTCTGTTAAATAACGCATGCTTGCAATATTAATGATTTCGTAACAGTAAACTGGTAATACATTTTAATCTGTTTTGTATTTTACGTCCAAGTAAAGGTTTTTAAATGTTAATAATTTTTAAATATTTTTAAGGTGTAATACCTATATTATATTTCTGTTGTACTGACTTATGTAAGCTATTATTCTGTGTATTAAGCATCAAATAAATTATTATTATCAAGAATAATAATATTACCAAACTTAGTTCGTCCTTGTAAATTTTGTTATACTTACCTACTCCTTTTGTAATATTTTTTATATTCCTATATTTCCACTCTTATTTAAGCTGCTATATAACAAGTTCTATGTTATTTTGACAGAATAAATAAATAAACGATGATGTTATTTTATCCCATGCCACTGTGTTTAAAGTCCAACAGTAGCGGCGTGTTATAAATTTCAAAATAAATTATTGGAAATTAGTAGTGGTGGGATGCCGGTCCTAACCCACCACCACTACTCCACAAAACTGCCGAACAATCAAAACTAAAAATGCTAATGAAAAAGCGAAAAATTTAAAAAAACTAGACAAAAAACTAAAAAAACTAGCAGAAAAACAAAGAAAATATACTAAAAATGTGAAAAATACTAGAGAAAATGTTGGAAAAATGATTAATTGAGATCTGATTCACACATGTTAAAAAATACTAAAAATAAAAATGTATTAAAAATTGAACTATTTAATTCTCTTTAAAAACAATTTTAACAAAATCAGATTCATTAAGACCTATAAATATTAAAGATAGATCTTTTTTATTCATTTCAGAAATCCTTTTTTCATCCATTTTTAGAAAAATGTTTCGTAAATAGGTAAACAACTCTTCGAAATCCACACGAATTGAATCACCATATTTAGTTTTTACTTTTTCAAATTTTAAAATTTTATATGGATAATTAATATCAAATTCTTTAATGTTTTTATATGGTTTTTGTACTTCAGGAGAAGTATATGAATTTAATTCGTTCAATAGATCCATTATTTATATATAAAAAAATTTTTAATAAAAAATGTTAATTTTTAATTTTTTTTTCAAATTGGATTTTGAAGGGTTTTTTAATCAATATTTAATGATTTTTCCAAATGTGCTAGGACCGGCATAATACCTACTAAAATTTCAGAAAATTAGAGTAAAGATTCTATATATCAGGTATATTTCTAATGATATCACCTCTATTTTTAGAAGCGTCATCATCATTATTTTTTACTATTTCAGGGATATTTTCAACAAAAATTCTAATACTTGGTAATAATACATCACCAACTAGAAATTTAAATTATATTGAAGAAGCATAGTAATCCTGATCAGATTTTGTTCCAATTCTAATTTCTTTAGCACCATTAATTAATGCGAAATAGGTAAATCTTTGATAATCAATTCGAGTTAAACCATAATCGCCAATTGATTGTTTACCAACTACCCATTCATCACCATTTTTTGTCTCTAACCACAAGAATAAACGAGGTAATTGAACAAATATATTGTCAGCTTCAAGTTTCATTGTAAAATTGAAATGCCCTATCAAAGTAAGTTTTTTAATTTTTCCATCTGGATTATTAATAATCGCAGGAAGATAATTCTTAGTTCTACCACGTTTAAGATAAAAAATTTCTTGTCCAGTCCCAGTCCCAGTCGACCAGTAGAGCATGTATTGGATATTGTGAACATAGTGTACATATTGATAATAAACTGATTTCGGCGACATCCTATGCTTATCTATGCACTTCCTGTATTTACATAAATGGGAATCTTGAATGGTAATTTGTTTAAAAATATGTTTATTTTTTAATTAATCTCTTATAGTATAGAGGGATATACTTGTATCTTTTAAACAATTAAAATAAATTCAATATACTCATATATTTTCTTTAATCGTATTATTTAAAATATCATATGAAAATGCTGACAAAGAAACCATACAAATATAGGCAATAGTTCGTTCATTTCCATTAGGTAGAATAATATTTTTGTTAAAATCTACACGTAAAATGATATTATTTTTAGATTCTGAGATATTTTCTGGTTGTCTAGATACATCGATTACATAAATAGGTCTACTATTTTTAAATTGATTAGGATTCAAATATATTAAAGGTAATTCTAAATGTGTTTTATAAAATACTCTTTTATAATCCATATACATGTCGTAAGCAACTGAAAACTTTTCATTATCCCAATCGAAATTTTGCAATTCTTCAGGGTATCTTTTTCCATTAATTTCAAACCAAATGTTTTTTATATTACAATGATCAAATACGCTTGTTTCCATATCTTGATCATCTGATCTATTTGTCTGAAAAGCAACCATTCCAAATAAAGGATTTCTAATATTTCTATAATTATTAGTAATATCCAAACTTAAAGTTTTTCCAGATATATTTTTGTGTTCGATACATTGCCACGATTTAAAAATAAAATTATAATGGTTTTGTTGAGATAGAGTTTTTAATTCATTTATTAACTGAACTTTACTGATATCATCGTATACAATAATTATCGGAATTCTGATTATAAAGTCCTCAATTATAATTTTTCCCTTATTTGGTCTCGTAGGATCATCAAAAGTGCCATCATTTTTCTTTGTAGCCCATCTATACAGCGCATCATTGTCTCCATTTCTAGTCAAAGTAATTTCAAATCCACCCCTATATATTGGAATTTTAACATCTTTAAAAAATCCCAAACCGAGATTAGATAAATTACCCAAAACTTGAAAATTGCCACCTCCTGTAAATCTAGATTGAAATCCTGAATTCATTGTTGGTCCATTATTATCTAAAGAAAAACTAACAGTACCTTTTACAGTGCTAGATTGACCAGGATATTCAATTTCATCTAAAAGTTTATTATGTTTTTTAATTTCAATATGTGTAAACAAATGAGCTACAAAATTGTCTACTAATTTTATATTAGAATTAGCACCAAAATTTTGCCCATCAGTTTCATGCACATATTTTCCAGAGATGTCGAATTTAGCATTTCTCACATTTAAAAAGCCATCCCCTTCATCAATTTTAAAAACAGTTTTTTTAAGAACATTATTAAAATTGAGAGTAGAAAGTGGCAAATAATTATGATACTCAGATCTTACAATCGAATTTGAATATTTCTCAAAACTTTCTCCATTTAGTAGAAAAAAAATTATTAAAAATCTAATTTTTCGATTATTTTTTTTATAGAAGGTAAAAATTGATCTGTTTTCTTAATTTTATCTACATTTTTTAAAAGTTTTACACACAAATGACCACATATAGGTGGATCATTATAATTTTGAATCCTATCATCATTAAAATTAGGATTATATTTCCCTAAATATTTTACTAATCCTTTGGGTGGTTTAGCATCCCCATAAGAATCAAAATAAAATTTTAAATTATTATATTTAATCCAACAAACCCAATGAGAACCATTTTGATAGGATTTTTCTAAATTTAACACTCCTGATTCATTTTCATGAGGTTTATTAGGTAATTCATCTTTTATAAAACAACCTCTAAAATTTTTAATTTTTTTACAAAATTTTTCAATATCATAGTTAGTTAGTGGAATTATTTTTTTGGTTTTCGGCTTTTTTTTTAACCCTTTTCCTTCAATAACTTTATCTTTTTCTTCAATAGCTTTATTATGTCTTTTTTGTTCTTCTAATTCTTTATCTTTTGATTTTTTATTGATAACTGAATTAGCTATAGCACTAGCTCCACTTATCACAGCTCCTAAAGCTCCCAATCCTGCAAAAAGTAATGGAATAAATCCACCAGAATGATTTTTTAAAATTTGATTATGAGATAAAGTAATTCTACAACCATTATTTTCTTTTTTACATTTTTCAATTTTATTAATTTGTCTTTGAGTTAATAATACTTTATCATTTCCTTTTTGATCTGTTTTTAATTAAATAGTAACTGGTGCTTTTTTTTTCTAACCAGTTTTAATTTTAATTTTTTGATTCTCTGAGAGATTAACATGATAAATTGAATACTCCATTTATTATATAAAAAAATTATAAAAAAAGTTATTTTAAACCCATTCATAAATGTCTCTTTATTTTCATAGCATTTGTAGTGATCCAAGCTGCTGATTTTCACCCAAATTTGCATTAGGATCTAAAACTCTATCCCAAGCTTTATATTCTAAAACTTCATCAGCTTTATTTCTAGTTTTTGCCTCTTTATGATTTTTATAAAATATATCATGTTCTTGAGCAGCTTCATCTAATTTATTTATAGATTTATCTCCTCTTTTTAATCGTTTATCTAATTTTGTACCGGGTCCTTAATAATTATAACCAGGCCAATGCATTTCAATAGGTAATTTATTTATAAAATCATTCATTAATCCAGATCCAACAACTTTTTTAGGTAATCTTGATATAAATGAAATAAAATATTCTATTCCATTTGGAGTATCTAAAAGATTTTCTAATTGTTTTGTACCAAAATGTAAAATACCAAGTTTTTCATTATGAAAATTATTATTACCAGCTTTTTCTTCTGCAGCAAGAAAATATAATCTATTCATTAATACATTTAAATTGTCTAAATATTTATATTCTACAGGATTTTCTGTATATTTTTTTATTCCACTACCACGTTTTGGAGTATCAAATAGTGGAGAATATGGTGCTAAATATCCTGTATCCCATTCTAAAGTTTTATCAGGAATTGATTGTTGTTGAATATCTGAAATTCTTCGATTAATTGCACTAGTAGAATTAGATCCATATTTGATTTCATTCCATATGGGTTTTATTAAAATTGTATATTTATTACCAGCGCTTGTTTTGGTTTCCCAGTACTTTTATCATTATTTTGATAAATTGCGTCAGTTTCAAGTAAAATATTTTTAAAGGATTCCAAATCTTTATCTGTATAATCATTTCTTTGATGAGGATCTGAAGCTGATGAAGTTAATAAATTCCATAAACCCGTTGTTCCTGGTATCCATTTATCTTTTAAAAGTATATCATTATCCTGAATTTTTATAAATTATTTCCCAATCTTATATTGTTTTTTTTTTTATCATAATAGATACCGAAAGATTTTTCATGTGGTCTATGTAAAAATGCAGCAGCAATCTCTCCAAAACTAATAACTGGTGGTGTTTGATTTCCGGATTCTTGAGTGTTTGATGTAGAATCTATTACTAATGGATATAAACCAATAGGAAATTTAGATTTTCTAGTTGAAAAAGGAACTATAGCATTAAAATTATTTTTTTCTTGACCTTCTTTAAATGCAGATTCAACATGTTTTAAAGCGTCTGTAATTGGTTTAAATTGCATTTCTCTATTATCCTCACCTGAAATTTCACTCAATATTGATCTTTTAAAATCATTATTCATTAGTTTTTTAATATTTTTTAATTTTTGAAGTTCTTCATTAGTAAATTCTCTTTTTTTTGGATAAATATTTTCAACAACATCTTTCTCAACTATTTTTTCTAAATCATTATCTGGATTTTTTTTATTTGCATTTGCGAATGTTTTTTGTAAATCTTTCTTTATTTTTTGACTCTTTTCCATCTCCTTTTTAGATTTTCAATTTTATTAACATCCAATTTTTCAATAACTTTTTCTTGTGTCTTTGCAATCTCCTTTTTTAAGTTTTTCCGAATTTTGTCAATGTCCATTTACTAGGAATATTTTTTATTATAACGATCATTTCTTAGGAATATTTTTTATTATAACGTTCATTAGACATACATCACATTATATATCACATTATACATCACATTATACATCCAACATGTTGAAATAACGTCTATTTTTTAAATCAATCGATAAAAATCCATATTTCTTTTTCCAACATTTATTACACAATTCTTGAAACTCTTTTAATGTTTTATCACTACCAATGAGATCTTCCCAAACTTTTTTAATATAATGGGAACCTTGTTCAAACATAATTAAATAATTTAAATTTGTTCTGATAACTTGTAAATCCACCAAACTATAATTTTGACTTAAATATATACAAGAAATATTTTTTGGTCTTGATCTAACGAAATATTCTTTAATATTATTTTGTTTTTCTAATAAACAGTCATCAAAAACAACTAAACTATTTGGTTTACAATCGTCTACAGAAATTATATTCTCACAATTATCATAAATATGGGTTTCAACAGCATCTACATCTTGAAAAAGTTTCTTAAAATTATCATAAATTGGTTGGTCTATTGATTTTGTAAAAATGTATAAATTTTCATAATGTATCCAATATTTACTAATAATATTCCATAATACAGTTGTTTTTCCTGATCCTGATTTTCGTAGAATTAAACATCTTAAAGGTGAAGGAAATATAGATTTCCACATTGAAATGGTGTGATTTTATATTTTTTATTCATTTATACAGATAAAAAATTATAGCCATTTAATTTTGTTTGTTTTATATACTTTTCTCTAGGAAAAACTGAATATTTTCCATGAAATCGTTTTCTCGCAGCTTAATTTCTTCTGTTGTTATTTTTTTAGCTATGTAAAGATTTAATAAAGAATTATAAAATTTATAGGTTAATTTATATTCTACGATTCTGTCATTTTGCTTCATAGATTTTTCTATTACTTCAATGACTCCAGATATTAGAGATAAAAAAGATAATGGTGAATAATAATAACTAGAAATGCCTGAAACACTAAATAGCACCATTAAAATTAAAATTATGAGACTAATTTTATAATAAAAATTATAACTTTTTCTAAAAACATATAATTTTTTTTCTAGATACTCTTCCATTTAATGATTTATATTTTTCATAACAGCAATTACTGTGTTTACTTTTTTAGCAGTTTCTTTTATTCCAGCTTCTAACATATTTCCCAATACATTTACTTGTCCTGCAATAACAACATCAGTATCATTTTCGCTACTTTTTACATCAACAATTCTTCTATTATTTACAGAAATATAATCATCCGTAATAGTAAAAGCATTTAATTTGTATTCGAATTCATTTAGTTTATTTTCTAACATATCCGTTAATGAAAATTACTCTCTTATTGTTGTAGCATCATTCCCACCTGTACCATGATTTACATCTACAATTCTTCTATTATTTACAGAAATAGAATCATCTTTAATTGTAAAAGCATTTAATTCGTCTTCAAATTCTTTAATTTTGTTTTGAATCATGTCATCATTAATGGATCGTTTGGGTTTACTATTCTGAATGGTTTCATCTAACTGGGATTTTGTTACAAGATCTTTTAATTTTTCCTCTAGATCACTTATTCTTTTTATATGTTGATTGTCATTAGTTTTTAAATTCTCAATATTTTTAGAGAAATTAATTTTTATTTTTTTTAATCCATCTAGTACGTCTTGAAGTTCTTTTAGTTTTTTATTAATTTCTTTCTGATTTATTTCATATTTTTCTACTTCAGTAGAACAACATTCAACTCGTCCAAAAATATCCATTTATTTGTATTTTTTTTAATAAATGATTATAAAACTAACTAGTAATAAATCTATATTATACCATAATTTTTAGCATCATTTTTTGAATGATGGATATCAAATTGGTCTCATTGCATTTCATAGCACATATTTAATTCCTAATTTTACAAAAGAAAATAATAAAATTGGTAATATAACTATTCCACCTGGACAATACACATTTAACAATCTTAAGAAATTGGTTAAAGATTTAGAATTGAATGAAGTAACAAATACATTTAATTTATCAAATGAAGTTTTAGATGGACCAAGAAAGTTATATCCAGTAGAGAGTATAAACGTTCATTGTAATTTAGCAGATGGTATAAGAATAGGGAGATATGAAACCAATATTATATCAAATTTTAAAATAGCATCACAATTCAAACATCCAATAATTTATGAACCTAATAGATTTTGGTGGAGCTGATATTACTGTTATCTTAGAAATTAAAAAATAGTGTTGCTCTATTACAATTCTCTAATGAATTCTTCAGATAATATTTGATATTAAGAGATATAATACCACTCAACCTTATTTCGAAATTCTCTAATGAATTCTTCTGATAATATTTGACTTGCAGAAATGGCTCCCCAATTAACCTTATTTTGAAATTCTCTAATGAATTCTTCTGATAATATTTGATCAAAAGAGATATTAAACCAATCAACTTTATCTTGAAATTCTCTAATGAATTCTTCTGATATTCTTGATATTGAGAAATATAATACCAATAAACTTTATTTGAAAAATCTCTAATAAATTCTTCTGATAATATTTGATATCCAGAAATATTGGTCCAACTAATTACATCTTGAAATTCTCTAATAAAATCTTCTGATAATATTTGATTTTGACAAATTTTAAGCCAATCTGATATTAAATAATTAGAAAATAAATTTTTATTATTTGTTACATTATAGACAATAATGGTATATTTTATATTTAAATATTTTGATAGAATAGAATATATAGGATATTCGTTTATTAAATAATTCATATCCATTTTTTATATCTTTTTATAAAAACAAATTTTTATTAAGAAAGTGTAATTCAGAATTTTATTATTTATATAGAAAAAATAAAAAAAATAAAAATTCGTTTTTAATAGATACAATTTTTCTATATAAAAAAATTGTTTTTAAAAGATACAATTATTTTTATATAAAAAAAAAATCGGTTTTAATAATTAATATTCATTTTTCATATCTTTTTATCAAAACAAATTTATTAAGAAAGTGTTATTCAGATTTTTTTATTTATATAGAAAAAATAAAAATTCGTTTTTAATAGAGACAATTTTTCTATTAAAAAAAAATTTAAAAAAATAAAAATTCGGTTTAAATAGATACAATTTTTTTATTAAAAAAAAAAGAAAAAATAAAAATTCGTTTTTAATAATTAATATTCATTTTTTATATCTTTTTATAAAAACGAATTTATAAAGAAAGCGTATTTATGAATTTTTTTTATTTAAATAGAAAAAATAAAAATTCGTTTTTAATAGATACAATTTTTTCTATATAAAAAAATTAATTCGTAAAAATTCGTTTTTATTAGATACAATTTTTTTATATAAAAATCGTTTTAAATTGATACAATTTTTCATATAAAAAATCGTTTTTTAAAATAATTGTAATGTTTTGAAATATGAAAATCTTTAAAAAATAATGTGCGACCGAAATTTATTAAAAAAATATAAAGATCTAGTAAAGGGTAACCGAAAGTTACACTTTTTAAATGTTGAAATTATATATAGTGTAGAATATAATCCAAATTCTATAAATTTATATAACTGAATGAACAATTACATAATAAAATTGATTATTCAGAAATTAAATTAATTGAAGATATAAAAAGAATTGAATCGAACAATTTGTTATAAATTTTTCCTTTATAAATGGAATCAAAATCGTATTGTGTTAAATGTAAAAAGAAAACTGATAATGTTAATCCACATAGAGAAAAAACTAAAAATAATAGAAATATTTTAAAATCAAAATGTAAAATTTGTGGAACTAATAAAACTTCTTTTATAAAATAATTCTATACAGGGTGGCCCTTTAGTGTGACAAAGTACAATAGCTCCGTTACTATTTCAAATACATTAAAAATATTAATACAAAAGTTGAAGGGCAGTAAGTGACTTATAACGTAAAATTATTTTTAACTCTATAGAGTGGCTCAAAAAAGCGGAACAATAAAAAATGTACTTTTTTCAAATGGAACACCCTGTATATTTTTTCATTTTTGAATTCCACATAAAATTATAATTATTTTTTATTAAATACATTATTAGTCTGTACTTTATAGTTTCCGAGATATTGACTCTTGAAAAGTGACATTTTTGAACTTTGACAGCTTCTAACTTTCTTACAGTACGTCTTAGAGCAAAACGGCTTACATGTCCCTATCTTCAATTTTTATTATCTTCCCAAAAAAATCAACTTCCGGTTAAACCGGATGTTACTCGAAAGCAGGAAATATAGTTGTTCCGGTTTAACTGGAAATTGATTTTTTTGGGAAGATAATAAAAATTGAAGATAGGGACATGTAAGCCGTTTTGCTCTAAGACGTACTGTTAGAAAGTTAGAAGCTGTCAAAGTTCAAAAATGTCACTTTTCAAGAGTCAATATCTCGGAAACTATAAAGTACAGACTAATAATGTATTTAATAAAAAATAATTATAATTTTATGTGGAATTCAAAAATGAAAAAATATACAGGGTGTTCCATTTGAAAAAAGTACATTTTTTATTGTTCCGCTTTTTTGAGCCACTCTATAGAGTTAAAAATAATTTTACGTTATAAGTCACTTACTGCCCTTCAACTTTTGTATTATTATTTTTAATGTATTTGAAATAGTAACGGAGCTATTGTACTTTGTCACACTAAAGGGCCACCCTGTATAAATGGAAGATACACATACACAACCTTGTTATATTTGTAATATGTTTTTCGGTTTCTGTGAAAATTCAATCAAAATTCATGAATTATTAAATAAATTAACAATAGAAGTTTTATTATATTCTAATGAAAAAATAGAAGATAGTCCTAAAAAAAAGAGAAAATTTTGATAATAATAATAATAATAATCCTCCAACAAGGAAAAAGTAATATAATTAAAAATTTTATATTAAATGGATTATTGTAGAACATGTAAAAAACAAACTAAAAGTATAGATATTTCAAAATTTATTAAAAAGAACAAACGTTGGAGAAGATTATCAATTTGTAAAATTTTTAATTCTGAAAAAAATAATATTTCAAAATCTCCCGAAGATATTGAAATACAAGAATTATTTAAACCAATTAGAAAAAGTTTTGTTTCTAGACATTTTGTTCAAAAAGGAATTGATAATACTTGGCAAGCAGATTTATATTCTTTTTATAGACCAAAAATAGAAGATAATTCTTATAATTTGAGAACAAAACACAAACCAATAGATAATGATTATAAACAATTATTAAGAGCAAATGATGGATTTAAATATATTTTAAATGTAATTGATACATTTTCTAAATTTGTATGGGCGATTCCATTAAAAACAAAAACTGGATTAGAAGTTTCCATTGCATTTGAAAAAATTTTAAAAAATAGAAAACCTAAATTATTACCTGTAGACAAAGGAAAATAATTCTATAATAAAGATATGAAACAAATTTTAGAAAAATATAATATAAAAATGTATAGTACTGGAACTGATAATAAAGCTTCAATCATTGAAAGATTTAATAGAACATTAGGAGAAAATATGGGGAAAAAAACACACAGTCGTCTCCACAAATAATTTATAAAAAGTCAGTTTATGCAGGTGGACATGTTTCGGCACTAGAAAGTGCCATCATCAGCACCGAAGGGCTAAAATAAATTAAGAATAGAAAAAGAATGACAAATCAGATCAATGTATGTACTTACCCCAAGTGCCACTTACTCGAATGAATGTAAACAAATTTTAAAAACATGAAAAGGACAAGAACATGTTGTATAATTGGACGAAAACAAAGTTAAAATATTTAAAAAGTGTTAAAAAATTAAAAATCGATTTTAAAAAACCGAAAGGAGTTTCCTCCTCTTTTTTTTCCCGTACATAGCAAACAACTTGATTAGACGACGATGACAAGTCAAAAAGGAGGATAAGTAGTGACATCTGACAAAGTAGCGCAAAAGCAGAAAGTTCCCAATATAAATGGGAACTGGCGTGAAAACGTGGTTCTCGGGGCAAGAAACGGACATCTAATTGTACAGTGTGCAAAGTAACAAATAACAGTTATCGGCAAGAAAGCGAGTAACCCGCCGGGACAAAGGTAAGGTAAAAGCCCGCAAGATGGATGGTCATCTCGAATAAGTAAAGTAGGAAACCATCTAGTCATCTCAACATTCAGCAATAAAAGGAAGGAGAAGGAAGGTACACGTAAATATGGCCACCTAGTAGACGGTGTCAAAATCAGAGGTCGAAAGGAGGAAGGTAACGGTTGTTAGATAAGTACATGCGTCGGTGAAAAGTAAAAGCTTTATAGTGGTCATAGTAAATGGAGAATGAGTAAGGGTTGAATGAGGAGTGATTAATTACAAGCAAAAATTCAAAGATTCAAAAAACGGAATGCAAGCGAAGTTAATTTGGTCGTTCACACAGGTAAGGTTACTATTAAGAAGAGCCTTATGGATTTCCATCATTTCGAGGAGATTTAGTTTGCCGCCCTTATTACAGGAATGAAGGAGTTTAGTGTTAGTCAAGGGGTCAAAGGTGTGATTATCACAGAGAACATGAGAAGCAAAATTAGATTTAAAGTTGTGATTAGAGAAATCAGTGCCCTGGAATTTATTTATTTCTTTAAAATGCTCGTTGACTCGGGCTGAAAGTTTACGCCCTGTTTGGCCAATATAACAAACATTACAGTTCTGAGCCCCACAAGAAAGTTTATAAACCCCTGACTTATCTAGTAGGGATGTTTTATCTTTAGAGTTTATCAAAAATTGACCAACATTGTGGTTGGTTTGGAAAGCAATAGAAATATTGAACTTATTTAGAATATTTTTGGCTGTGAAAGAAATGTTACCCAAAAAAGGTAAAGTGCAAAAACTTTTGGGTTCTTTAGGGGTTGGAGTCAATAAATTTTTGTTAACAAATTTTATAGTAAATTTGTAATAAATTTTATTAATGATCCTGAGGGGAAATTGGTTATTAAATGCGACTTGTCTAATGTAGTTTAATTCGTTTTGAAAATGATGGTGGGTTAATGGTAAAGAGAAAAGTCTGTGGAAAGCTGTATTGAAAAAAGCAAATTTGTGTTGAGGAGGGTGGTTTGAATTAAAGGGAATGATAGAGTCAGTGGTGGTGGGCTTATGAAAAATTGAGAACTGAAGACTGTTATTGACTTTATGTATTGTTAAATCAAGGAAGTTGATGGACTTATTTTGTTCAATTTCCAAAGTAAATTTGATGGAGGGGTGTAAAGAATTCAAAAAAGAAAACACTAGGTGGATCTCACCGAGGGAGCCATCAAAGAGTAGTAAAATGTCATCGACATATCTGTAATAGAATATAATTTTAGGAAAGAGGCGGTGTTGTTTTAATTTAGATTCTAGGGAAGCCACAAAAAACTCAGCCATGAGCGGGGAGAGGTTCGATCCCATGGCTAGACCGGACTTTTGGTTATAGTGTTTGTTGTTAAACATAAAAAAGTTCTGTTTCAGGACAATGTCAGTTAGTCTACATAAATCTATTATCTGTGAGGGGTTCAAATTCGAATTATTAGATAAGTGGTTCTCAACTAGGTTTAAGCAATCTGTAGGGGGAATACTAGGGAATAAATTTTTGACGTCAAATGAAATTAACAGGGCGGAGTTAGGAACAAAAACGTCCTTGATTTTATCAGTAAGAGACTTGGAGTTCTTTATTGCAAAAGTGTTCTGAAAAGAAGTAAGATCTGGAAGGATATTATTTAGCCAAGCAGAAAGTTTAGAAACGGGGGAGTTGATGAATGAAACCACAGGTCTAATGGGGCAGTTAGGTTTATGAATTTTGGGGAGGCCATATAAACGGGGGGTAGAGGGATTCATGTAGTTCTTCACAAGAACCAATATATCGAAAAGGTCAACGATTTCCTTCTTTCAGAAGATTTCTCTGAGTTAAATTACAATCCCACTACCTCCTTTAACACTAGGGTCAATAAAGTCATCAAGGATTGCAGTAACACACTAATTTTTCTCAATGGTAATGTTAAGTCTCTTTCTGTCATGAATACCTCTACCCCCCGTTTATATGGCCTCCCCAAAATTCATAAACCTAACTGCCCCATTAGACCTGTGGTTTCATTCATCAACTCCCCCGTTTCTAAACTTTCTGCTTGGCTAAATAATATCCTTCCAGATCTTACTTCTTTTCAGAACACTTTTGCAATAAAGAACTCCAAGTCTCTTACTGATAAAATCAAGGACGTTTTTGTTCCTAACTCCGCCCTGTTAATTTCATTTGACGTCAAAAATGTATTCCCTAGTATTCCCCCTACAGATTGCTTAAACCTAGTTGAGAACCACTTATCTAATAATTCGAATTTGAACCCCTCACAGATAATAGATTTATGTAGACTAACTGACATTGTTCTGAAACAGAACTTTTTTATGTTTAACAACAAACACTATAACCAAAAGTCCGGTCTAGCCATGGGATCGAACCTCTCCCCGCTCATGGCTGAGTTTTTTATGGCTTCCCTAGAATCTAAATTAAAACAACACCGCCTCTTTCCTAAAATTATATTCTATTACAGATATGTCGATGACATTTTACTACTCTTTGATGGCTCCCTTGGTGAGATCCACCTATTGTTTTCTTTTTTGAATTCTTTACACCCCTCCATCAAATTTACTTTGGAAATTGAACAAAATAAGTCCATCAACTTCCTTGATTTAACAATACATAAAGTCAATAACAGTCTTCAGTTCTCAATTTTTCATAAGCCCACCACCACTGACTCTATCATTCCCTTTAATTCAAACCACCCTCCTCAACACAAATTTGCTTTTTTCAATACAGCTTTCCACAGACTTTTCTCTTTACCATTAACCCACCATCATTTTCAAAACGAATTAAACTACATTAGACAAGTCGCATTTAATAACCAATTTTCCCTCAGGATCATTAATAAAATTTATTACAAATTTACTATAAAATTTGTTAACAAAAATTTATTGACTCCAACCCCTAAAGAACCCAAAAGTTTTTGCACTTTACCTTTTTTGGGTAACATTTCTTTCACAGCCAAAAATATTCTAAATAAGTTCAATATTTCTATTGCTTTCCAAACCAACCACAATGTTGGTCAATTTTTGATAAACTCTAAAGATAAAACATCCCTACTAGATAAGTCAGGGGTTTATAAACTTTCTTGTGGGGCTCAGAACTGTAATGTTTGTTATATTGGCCAAACAGGGCGTAAACTTTCAGCCCGAGTCAACGAGCATTTTAAAGAAATAAATAAATTCCAGGGCACTGATTTCTCTAATCACAACTTTAAATCTAATTTTGCTTCTCATGTTCTCTGTGATAATCACACCTTTGACCCCTTGACTAACACTAAACTCCTTCATTCCTGTAATAAGGGCGGCAAACTAAATCTCCTCGAAATGATGGAAATCCATAAGGCTCTTCTTAATAGTAACCTTACCTGTGTGAACGACCAAATTAACTTCGCTTGCATTCCGTTTTTTGAATCTTTGAATTTTTGCTTGTAATTAATCACTCCTCATTCAACCCTTACTCATTCTCCATTTACTATGACCACTATAAAGCTTTTACTTTTCACCGACGCATGTACTTATCTAACAACCGTTACCTTCCTCCTTTCGACCTCTGATTTTGACACCGTCTACTAGGTGGCCATATTTACGTGTACCTTCCTTCTCCTTCCTTTTATTGCTGAATGTTGAGATGACTAGATGGTTTCCTACTTTACTTATTCGAGATGACCATCCATCTTGCGGGCTTTTGCCTTACCTTTGTCCCGGCGGGTTACTCGCTTTCTTGCCGATAACTGTTATTTGTTACTTTGCACACTGTACAACTAGATGTCCGTTTCTTGCCCCGAGAACCACGTTTTCACGCCAGTTCCCATTTATATTGGGAACTTTCTGCTTTTGCGCTACTTTGTCAGATGTCACTACTTATCCTCCTTTTTGACTTGTCATCGTCGTCTAATCAAGTTGTTTGCTATGTACGGGAAATAAAAGAGGAGGAAACTCCTTTCGGTTTTTTAAAATCGATTTTTAATTTTTTAACACTTTTTAAATATTTTAACTTTGTTTTCGTCCAATTATACAACATGTTCTTGTCCTTTTCATGTTTTTAAAATTTGTTTACATTCATTCGAGTAAGTGGCACTTGGGGTAAGTACATACATTGATCTGATTTGTCATTCTTTTTCTATTCTTAATTTATTTTAGCCCTTCGGTGCTGATGATGGCACTTTCTAGTGCCGAAACATGTCCACCTGCATAAACTGACTTTTTATAAATTATTTGTGGAGACGACTGTGTGTTTTTTTCCCCATATCTTCACGGCTCCACTCTGAGATAATGGACTACTTTCGTAAAATTAGGAGAAAAATTGAAACCAATTATTTATAAAAATTTGAAATGGATTAATGTATTACCAAATATTATTAAAAAATATAATAACACTTTTCATAGAACTATTAGAATGAAACCCATCGATGTAAATATGAAAAATGAAAATGAATTATTATCAACTGTATATAAATTTTCTATTTCAAAATCTGTTCCAAAATTTGATATTGATGATAGAGTTAGATTATCATATTCTGTAGATCAATTCAGAAATAAATTAAAAACTAATTGGACTAAAGAAATATTTACAATTAATAAAATTTATCAATCTAATGTAAATTATTATAAAGTTAATGATGTAGAAGAAAGAATTTATGAAGAAAAATTACAATTATCTAAACTATAAATTATTTAAAAATTTTTCATATTCTTTTTTGATATGTTTCAAATGATTTATAAAATTATCTTTTTCAACATTCTTCTGTAGATCAATTCAAAAATAAATTAAAAACTAATTGGACTAAAGAAATATTTACAAATAATACAATTTATCAATCTAATGTAAATTATTATAAAGTTAATGATGTAGAAAAAAGTATTTATGAACACAATTATCTAAATTATAAATTATTTTCAAATTTTTCATATTTTTTTTTGATGTGTTTCAAATGATTTATAAAATTATCTCTTTCAATATTTATTTTATAATGACCCCAGGCTAATGTATTTTTTCCATTTTCTAAAATATATCTTTTATCATCATATGCACCTAAAGCTTTTTTATTCATTTCTATAGTATTTATATCGTGTTTATTGCTCCTAATTAAATTTTGTTTTTTATATATTGGATTTTTATTTTTTAAACAATTTGTAAAATCATCAAATTTGATTTCTTTTTTAACAACACATTTTTTAATTCCTTTTGCTTTTTTAATCATATTATTATCATCATCAGGTTTTATTGCATATAATTTTGATCTCAATCCTACAAATTCTTTTATAATTTTACCATTCATCTCATCTTTAAATTTTCCCAAAACTTTTTTAATTATTCTTGGTAGATTATAAATATTATTTTCAGGATATTCAGATGTATCAAGCTTATTTATATATTCATTCATATATTTATAAAAATCTTCAGTTTTGATTGAACAAATTAATGAATCTGTATCTTCATATAAAAGTTTAATTTTATTATTATATTTATTTTTTTAAATATCATAATAAAATCCATATAAACATATTTTCGAAGTATCTAAAATACTCATTCCAATATAAATTGGTTTATTAAATAGTATTTTCGTTTTTTCCATATGTACTGCGACTAAATTTTTGGAAAATACTTTTCTATCATTAAAATTTGGCATCGCTACTAATTTTTCAAATTGTCTACTATTTGTGCATAATTTTATATCAACGCGAACACTGCATTGTTCATTAATTTAAAGAAATCTTTTTCAAAAGAATTCTTAGCATTTTTTCTTAGATTTGTATTCAATTCAATATATGATTTTAACCAATCTGATTGTTGGAATAAAATTACTCTATGAACTTTTTTCAATTTCAGTCCTAATTGTAAATATTTTTTTAATGTCATATAATGAATAACATATTTATTTTTATTATATTATAATGTTGTCATCAATTTTGGTAATTTATTATTATCAATAATATTTTCTGGTGCTAATGGAAAATCTGAATGATAATCGTGTAATTCTTTTGGATATTCTAAATCTACTTCTAAAATATATCCAGTTTTAGATTTTTCACTAGTATATTTTATTCTTCTTCCCAATTAATATTTTCAACTTTTTGAAATTTAAAATCTTTATAATATGGTAAATATTTTGACATGCTCCAACCGTATTCATTATTTGCATCTAAATAACAAATATATCCTGATTGTTTTTTAGAATCATAGGATTTCATATATTTATTATTTGCTTTTGCATATCTATTACAACATTATAAAATTCCTCCTCTAATTCCTTTTTCAACCATCAATAACATATCATAATCTATTAATAATTCTAATTTTTGATTAGTTTTTCGCAACATTGCATCCCATGCATATCCCGGTAAACTAAAATACCATGCTGGATCTAATTTATATGTTTTTAATGATATTTCTCTGAAATTTTCAACGATATCTGCTAATAATAAAACATCTTTTTTATTATATAATTGTGTATATTCCTTTAAATTTTGAATATTAAATATATTCCAAACATTTTGTGCGTGTTCATATTCTTTATCAGAAATATTTTCATCATTCAGTTTACTATAAAATTTACTTTTTGGTGGCAATTTTGTTTCGTTTAATTTATTTTCTGAATCCATATCCATAAGGATAAACACCTTTTTTAATTGTCAAATCAATTAAATTTTCTGGAATACATTTTTTCATTTCTTTAAATTGATCTTTTGTTAAATTATTTGCTAATTTTTCTATACTGTTTGATAAAAATTTATATGAATCAATAAATCTTAATTCTATATTTCTCATTATTGGTTTTCCTTTTATATCAATATTTCCTGTATCATATTTAATTTTTTTCGATAATGAAATATAATTTTCATTAGTTTTTGGAATTAAAGTTATATCTCCCACCAATTCTTTTACAAATAAATGTAAATCGTAACCAGCTAGATTATGAAAGAATACTGGAATAAATTTTGGATTTTGATATCTTAAATCACAATCCGAATGTGCTGCACCTCTAAATATTCCAGTTAAATGATCATGATCAATAACTTTTCTTTTACTAGCATTTAATATATTTAATAAATCCTTTAATTCAGCATCATATTTAATTTTTTTATCTTCAATATTCTCAAAATATTTAATTGTATTTTTCAATATTCTAATTTTTTTCTCAATAGTTGGTGGAGTTTCGTTTAGATTTCTTTCACAAATATGACATATTTGGGAATTGTTATATATTTTGTTTTCATTTTTAGATAATTCATATTCAATATTCCTACTATAAATTTTGTCAATTTCTATTGCTTCTTTAGTTAAATTTTCACAAAATACTTTAGCAGCATCATTTCCATTGTAATTAATTGGTTTTTTATAATCTCCATTTTGATATTTAATATAATATGCGAAATTATTTGGTAAATGTTTTTGATATTTTGTTGTATAGGATTTATCAGGATTAGGTTGACAAGTATTTATTTTTTGTAAAATGCATTCGAAATCTGCATAAATTGTAAATGGAACTTTTAATGATCTATTATAATTTATGAATTCAATTAGATTATCATATTTTTTTGGTAATTCAATTCTTGCTGCTTTATTCATATTACAATATTCTTTATGCTCATTTAATTTTTCTTCATTTGGAAAATTATTTTAGCACTTTCTGAATAAAACTCTTTTGTGTTCATTTTTTGTAATATTGAAACCAACCAATTTCCATAAATCCTTTATCCAACAATAATGATTATTTGTGTTATTTGTTAAAAATAGTAAATCAATGTTTTTCTTTTTCATTATTTGTTAATTTTAATGGATTGATTTTTTCATTATTATAACAATATACATTTATAGAGAAATCAACACGTTTTTCAATATCTTTTATTTTCATTGGAAATTCAATAAATTAATTATCATATTCATTTTCATAATTTTTATATTTTGAAACTCTTTGAGGATTTTTTTTAGGAGTATATAATGCTGATAAAATTGACCATAGAAAACATTTATTATTATCATTTTTCACATTAATACACGCTTTTTATTAGCAATATTGATTGGAAGTTCTATATATGATGAACCACTTAATGGTACATATCTATTAATTCTCAATTCTAAATTTTCCATTCTATTTAATTTCCAATTCGTTCCTCTAGATTAAAATTCTTCCATTTCTCTTATGATTTTATTAGATGCATTTGATTAATATTCATTTAAATTTGTTGTTTGTATTATAGTTTCATTTTCAGTTTTAAAATTAAATTAATTTTCTTCAGAAATAATTATTCCACCTCTAGAATATATTGCGGTTACAAATATATTCACTTTTAAATTATTTCTATTTACATTATGTTTAATTATCCCAATATACGATTTTTATTATCATCTAAATATTTGAAAGGATCAATCATACATACAATACATTTTCAATATAAAGAGTTTGTAATCTAGATCTGAAAGCTGTTTCTTTTTTAATTGGTACATTTCTTTTTTTAGGATTTTCGAATATTGAATTATCAAATTTATGCACATTATAAAAATCATATATTTTTTTATTAGAAAATACATCTTCATTAAAATTAAATAGTTTAGAATGTTTTTTAATATATGGATTAGAAAATATATCTTTATCAAAATTAAATAGTATTAAATCATTTTTTTTATTATCTTCGATTTGTATTTGTTGTTGAAGATAATGATAAGTAACAATTTTTGCTAATTCTGGTTTATTTAATTTTGAGATTCTTCCAATTTCATTTGTTTTACAATACTCATAGAAATAAGATTTTGTGTGTTTGAGAAAAATATAATCTATTACTTCTTTTAAATTTCTATTATATCTTTTTAAACAAAATTCATTTAATTTCTGCTTCATCATTTGAGACGTCATTTTAATTCCTATTTAATAGAAATTTTTTTTTTATAAAAATGTATATTTTAAAATTTTTTTTCATTTCATTTATTTCGTTAAATTATATAAATTCGTGGAAGCAATGTTTACAATAATAATTCAATTCATTTTTATTTTTATTAAAATTGTCATATGATTTCTCTTCTTTACATCTGCTACATTTTTTAACATTCAGAATTCTTCTTTTATGAGTATCAGTCATTAAATGTTTTTCATATTGTTTTTGTGTCAATTTTTTACCACATTCGCAATCTATTATAATTTTGTTATTTTTATAATATGTTTTTCTAATTTTACTAATACATTTTTTACAATAATAATTGTAGTTTGGATTATATGAATAAAATTGATCATATGATTTTTCTTCATGACAAATATTACATATTTTTTCTTTATTAATATCCTGTTCTCGAATATTGAATTCTAAAAATTTTTGTGTAATTTTTTTAACATTTTTATTCTCCATTATTATTTATATAGAGAAAAAAGTATCATTAAATATTCATTAAAAAACCCTTTAAAATCCAATTTGAAAAAAAAATTAAAAATTAACATTTTTTATTAAAAAAAATTTTATATATAAATAATGGATCTATTGAACGAACTATATACTTCTCCTGAAGTACAAAAACCATATAAAAACATTAAAGAATTTGATATTAATTATACATATGTACAGTGCCACCCGTAAAGTCCGCATCATATGGGATTTTTTTTTATTAATAGCTTTATTCAAAATTTGACTTTGGCATCAAGTTCTGCTTCGATCGAGATGAAAATTAAGCAAAAAAATAGTAGTCACGTGATTCGCATTATCTGTCAAATTTTAATTTTTTCCAAAAAATAATTCAAAAGTAGGGTTATTTCTGAAAATATCGAAAAAAGTTATAAGAAAAAGTTTTTTTAAATGCCGTTTCTAGCCCACGTGCAAAATTTTAGCCGCATAAGATAATTTTGATTTTTTACCTATATTTTGTAAATTGCACCACTTTTGCAAAATAAGACTCAACGCAACCTACATAAAACTTCTTAGTTTTGACAATGCTTTATTTCAGATGCATTTTCTTTAAAGTAGCGTTATATTAAATGTGTTTTTTTCTACAAAATCAAAATTGGGCTATTAAAATTTGGTCGCATGTGATGCAAAGTTTATTTGTTTTGGACCCTGTATAAGGTAACTTCATAAAATAAGAATTTTTGAAAACGTAGTTTGTGTCTAAAAGTAATACACCTTAATATCAAGACAAAAAAGAACACAGTGTCATCAGTAAATTGTGGTAAAGTGGAAAATAAAATTTTAGTTTAACTTAACGTGAAGTTTATCTATTTTCAACGATTTAATTTAAAACCCCTTTATTTTATTTTTTATTTTTTTATTTTCAGACACAAACTACGTTTTCAAAAATACTTATTTTATTACTTATACAGGGTTAAGAGCAAATGAACTTTGCATCACATGCGACCAAATTTTATTAGCTCAATTTTGATTTTGTAGAAAAACACACATTTAATATGGCGTTACTGTAAAGGAAATGTATCTAAAATAAAGCATTGTCAGAACTAAGAAGTTTTATATAGGTTGCGTTGAGACTTATTTTGCAAAAGTGGTGCAATTTACAAAATATATTTAAAAAATCAAAATTATCTTATCCAGCTGAAATTTTGCATGTAAGCTAGAAACTGCATATAAAAAAACTTTTTCTAATAACTTTTTTCGATATTTTCAGAAATAACCCCACTTTTAAATTATTTTTTTGAAAAAATTAAAATTTGACAGATAATGCGAATTACGTGACTACTATTTTTTTGCTTAATTTTCATCTCGATCGAAGCAGAACTTGATGCCAAAGTCAAATTTTGAATAAAGCTATTAATAAAAAAAATCCCATATGATGCAGACTTTACTGGTGACACTGTATAAAATTTTAAAATTTGAAAAAGTAAAAACTAAATATGGCGATTCAATTCGTGTGGATTTCGAAGAGTTTTTTACATATTTACCAAAAATTTTTCTAAAAATGGATGAAAAAAAGATTTCTGAAATGAATAAAAAAGATGTATCTTTGATATTTATAGGTCTGAATGAATCTGATTTTGTTAAAATAGTTTTTAAAGAGAATTAAATAGTTCAATTTTTAATACATTTTTATTTTTAGTATTTTTTAAAATGTGTGAATCAGCTCTCAATTAATCATTTTTCCAACATTTTCTCTAGTATTTTTCACTTTTTTAGTATATTTTCTTTGTTTTTCTGCTAGTTTTTTTTAGATTTTTCGCTTTTTTATTAGCATTTTTAGTTTTGATTGTTCGGCAGTTTTGCGGAGCAGTGGTGGTGGGCCAGGACCGGCACCCCACCACTACTGAAATTATTTCGCAAAAATATTTTTCCGCAATTTATTTTCATATCAAGGTTTACGTGTATAAATACAATAGATTTTTATACAATCCTGTGTTGAATAAAGTAATTCCTTCTTTAATTACCGTATAAAAATTATAAATAAAAACTTTGAATCATTGAGGCCTTTACTTGATGGAAATTCAATATAACTCAATGAAAGGCAATTTATTTTGTCAAATTTCCATTTTTATTGAAAAACTTTTTCTTTACACGACGCGTTTCGCTACATTGTAGCTTCTTCGGGTGTATGGTGCTAACTAATTTTATTTCAGTACAATAACAAAATGGTCTAAATACTTAATTACTTAATTCAGGTATACACATTACAAGCTCAATTATTTAATTATATGTTCTTAACACTATTCAGGTATTGTAAACTTAGATATTATTGTCGGTATAATATATCTTAATCTTATGGGAAATCCAAAGAACCATATTTAGATTATTGACCCAGATTTAGCAAAGGGAAACTATTTAGTTCTAATTGGTCGTTTAATAATGCACCAGAATTTTTCAATCGATTTATTTCTAAACTTTCCAAAAGATTAAGTTTTTGACCCTTGTTTTCAATGTGTAAAATTTTAAATTTGTTATCAAAATTATGTTGTTCCTGTAAAAGATGATTACAATAAGTTGAGTCGGTTTTATGACTGACAAAACTTCTTCTATGTTCCAAAATTATCGTTTTAAATGATCGACCTTTTTGGCCTATATAAGTTTTGGGACAAGAGCCACAATTTAATTAGTAAACCCCCGATTTATTATCCTTGCTGCTTTTTGAATTATAATTTTTTTTTAATTTTCCCAAAGAATTGTTAGTTTTATAAGCGACGTTGATTAAGGTGTTTTTTAATTTTATCCGATGGGTTTCCAAAATAAGTGATAGTTTTAAAGAGGCCTGGTTTTTCCTTTATAAGTAGGTAGGTTTCAGAAATAGCCTTCTTTTTTTCGATATTATGGTATCAATCATAGATGATGAATAGCCGTTTTTAATTGCTGTTTGTTTAATTAATTAATTAATTTAATTCGTGGTTAAACTTGTTAGCAGATAAAGGAACATTAGTCAACCATGAATCATGCTGTGATATGCACACAAGCTAGCTGCATATATTTAAGTTTACAATACCTAAACAGTGTTAAGAACATATAATTAAATAATTAGGCTTGTAATGTGTATACCTGAATTGAGTAATTAAGTATCTAGAGTAGACCATTTTGTTATTGTAGTATTATGGGATACAGTAACTGACGAAGCTACAATGTTAGCGAAACATGTAATTTTTCTAGTTAATATAGTGGAAATTTACAAGTTCGACTTTGTTTTACTGTATCCCATAATACTATAATTATGGATTTTACACCTAGTACCGGCTGAATCAATTAATTTTGTTATTGTATTGAAATAAAATTACTTAGCACCATACACCCGAAGAAGCTACAATGTAGCAAAACGCGTCGTGTAAAGAAAAAGTTTTTCAATAAAAATGGAAATTTGACAAAATAAATTGTCTTTCATTGAGTTATAAATAAAAGCCGTAGGTACTTTAATACATTATATTTGATTAAAGAAAACAAACAAAAATGACAACATTATTAATTTAAATTAGAAAATTATATAATACGAACAATTAAATATACTATTACGGATTAAAGTCTGGGTTCTTCCAAAATATCACGAATCCTTCCATGATAGGTGTAAGAGAAACATATTCTTCTGTTGCCAAATCCGCCCGCTCTCCATGCGGCAACAATACAGGAGTTGTATGAGTCTGAAACAGTGATTATTTTTGGTTTACCTGCTTGACCCACGACATCTACCGCCTGAAATAAAAATTAATATTAGTTCAAAAAAAAATGTAAAATTGCTCGCCTAAAGGAATGGGTCTAAAGTTAGGGAAACTCTGCACATTATAGAAAAGAAGCAACTTACCAAGCTAATTTTGACAGGCACTATTTAAGTTTATTTGTAAAAATATCTAATTTGCATTTTTTTTTAAGAGTTGCATCTAGAACCACAATAATTGGTCGCTTTCTTCCTTTGCTGCTTGAAATATTATCATCCATCCGGTTCCTCCATTATTTACAGAGGAATAGTATGTCACCTGTAGTGTAACATCTGAGTACAAAGCTGCTGGAACATCCTACGGGTAATGTAAATTTTACTTTATGTTAACTTTGTTAAAACTGTTTAATGCATAGTATGGTATATTGTGTCAAGCAGCACGCAATTCTGGTTATTCTTCAGATTATTACTACTAGGTCTATACAAGGATAATAAATTTCTTTTGTGTGAAAAAAACCTGTAACGTAACATGTATAGGTACGTTGTAAGAGACAAATATATCTAAAATAAAGTTGATACAAATGCTAAGTACTTTTTCTTATTCAGGATACGTTACGAAAAATTTAAACTGAGTTTGTGATGTGTATATAAATAGATTCGTATAGTCAAAATCACGTAAAGTTTTAACGCGTTTAGGTTAGGTTCTGTCATATTTGACATTATTGCACACAACTTATGTCAAATATGACAGAACCTAAACTAAACGCGTTAAAACTTTTCGTGATTTTGACTATACCTACATGGGAAATTTATTTTTCGTTACTTTACCTGTTGACAAAACCTATGTTCTGTAGGATAGCCATTACTATAAGTTGTTACAACCACTTTATTTTTTGAACAGGAACCGATTATGTCAAATACTGTAAAAAATTATTTACTTATTACAATTTACACAGATGCAGTTATAAAATAAATAATTAATCACTGTCAGTGTTACTAAAATGGAAACTGTCATTATAATGATAATTATTATTATTTAAACTATTTGGATGTTGAACTTTTTTGACGTGGTAAATATGGACGGGGACAGGTAAAAAGCCTCCCGCATTAATGAAGGTTACATATTCATAGGTATATAAAAACGGTCCCAACATTTTAGGTTTACCTGATGGGTACATGTAAAAAGCCTCCCGCATTAATAAGGGTTATTAATCCCCAGGTAGGGTGTATTGAAAAACATAATTTTATGTAAACACATTTTTAATATATTTTCAAAATTTACAAATACCTACAATTATTACAACCAAAAAACACATTTTTCATATTATTCATTAAAAGCACAATGATATGCAATACATTAATTTAATAAATTGCATTCGGCTAATTTCTTTTCTACAATATTTTTGTATCATCTTATAAATACATTTTTGGCGATTTTTCACTTTGCTATTATGAATAACAGGTTGCAAATGCACACTTTGAATTTTGACATACGTTTCCATTTGAAATTCTTTCAACTTTTCCATAAAAATAAAAATATGTGGGTGTGTATTATAAAAAGAATCGTTAAAACGTCGCTGAATTGATTCACATGCGTTTGTAGTACGAGCCAGTGAACAAGAATTTTCTGCCCAAAGTGCAGGTGGAAATAAAGAATCTTCTGATATATAATTATCTGTTAAATAATCAGCGTATTTATGAAGCCTATCATCAAAAAATGACACAGATAGTAGATCAAACACAAAACAATCTCCAACTTCATCTGGATTTAAAAAAGTTAATGCAAATGTAAATCGTAACCACAAACCAATTTCATTTGATTGATCTCTATATTCTTAAATTAAGCCATATTCTTGGATCTTTCTATACCAAGCTTGTGCCAGATGAAATCTACATCCTATTATTTTTGTTGAGGGCCAAGTATTTTGAACAGCATTATGAATACTTTTTTTCAAAATCTATTACAACCTCAGATATATTTAGCTGAATACCGTAATTTTGACAAGCATTTTTAAGTATCGTAAACAGATTATTGTAAGTATCAGTTCTCTTATTAGATAATAAACAAAACAATAAAGGAATATAGTGTCCATTATAAAAACCATGTACGGTAAATAATTGGTAAAAAAATTTGGCGCAATAGCTAAATGTTCCATCTAAATATATTCGTGTAATTTTTTCCAAAATAGAAATGTTGGTTTTACAAGAAAATATAAGTATGTTGTCATTTCGGCTACTAATAAACAAAAACAATTCACCTTTGCTCGTTCTTATGTCCATATTTTCTAAGGCCAAGAAAGTTTCTGCTATATCCTTAGGCAATGGTGGCTGCAACTTCCTGCGTGCGTTATACAAATTTTTTCTTATGTAAGTAACATCTGGAGTGGTTATTGTAGATGGGAGATTCTCTTGAACTGCACGTCTGATTATTTTGGCAGGTCTCTCAGATATATCTTCCACAGCTCTTCTTTTACAAGCAGATGTCACAATTTGGCGGATTAAAAAGTTGGCATTATGACAATGGTTAGAAATGTGTTTTGTAACGGTTATATTATCACTTACTGGGCCCACAGTGAATAGAGCTGACTTACATTTTTTATCGACACAAGTCCAGCGATCCTCACAACTTTTTAAGCTTTTTTAAAAACTATACTTAAAATTATCTACCACAAGTAACTGTTTTCCTTTTTTACTAACACCACTTTCACATTCATTTTGACACCTCGTAATAAAAAGAAATAAGCATCAAAACTAATTCAGCTAATCGTTTGCAAACATAAGGTAAGCTTAATTCTATTAAAATTCCATTTTAATTTCAAGAAATTTGTGTACCTACCTGTGACCCTATCTCGCTGTTAGAAAAACTGTACGGTCTTTCCAATACTATCTAAAGAGTTGGTCAACGTACTTATTGGTTGACCAAAAAACAATTGGGGTATTACTATATTTCCACAGGAGTGGTTCGTGATAAATAAAACAAAAAGTTAAAGTTGAAACTTAGTTAAGCATTTAATAAATATAAGTAAATGGAGATAAGGTGCATTATAAATATACACGTTATGTATATAGTACAGTGAAAAAACAACAAATGCATAGTGCGATAAAATATGGGGTTAATAAGCTTTTATAAAGTAAGAAAAAACTATGTCAGAAAATAAGTCGAAGTTAGTACGACTAGCCGTATAGTATGTATACTGTTTGAAGCATAGCTTCTACCAATCCACAGTGCAGAAATACCTTTTTGAGTAGTTATAAAGGTGTGTAAGGCTTCTAAGTCTACACTATGAATCTAGCTCAAAACTGGACTACAAACAGTAGTGTAGTAAATCAAAACAATGTTATGTATGCTAAATTACAATAACCTAGAAACAAAACGGGGAAGAAAATCATGGCACTGTAATTTATACACTTAAATCAAAGTTAGTGTGACGATCGTATGAAAGTCAGTTAGTTCATATAGAAAAACTTAAGAAGTTCGTGAAGAATGCGATTCTGCATAATAACATAATAAATTCACTATAAACTGAACATCTTGAAGGTCCTTTTGTTCATTGAAATAAATCGAGGAGAGAGCTAGTAAGATTTGTGATTTTGCAAGTAAATTTTCACCTTACAGCTTGTATCATTAGTCCTGTTTTTTAAAGATTACAGGTTGAGTTAGAAATAAATACTTCAGAAAGGCTTGCAGCCAAAAATTGTTCAATAACACGTTAATTGTGATTTCTGCTGGTTGCAGACAAAGTTACGTGACGTTCCGTCAGTATTGGAGAGGAAATTTATTGTAACAATACATTTTTACCTTCTATGGGTCATGTTTGCTTGATTTCCAGAGTACAAGTAGTGGTTCACTGCCTTGATTGATTCACAGTAAGGTCACACGTTATGTTATAAAAATGATCACTTCATAACAATCACGTATTTGATGACGAAGAGGTTTAAGCACACTAATTTTATTATATATCGTAGACCGGCATTCTTATTTTCAACGAGAACGTATTTCACTTTGCTTGGTAACACAAGTGATGATTTTACCAAATTACGAAATTATCACGGCAATAATTAGAACACGAAATTTTACCGGAAAAGTGGTGAGAAACGTAGGACAGATTTCATATTACCCGACAATCTGTCTGAGAGTAACAATTAAACAACGAGACGAAAAGTAAACATTTAGTTCAGTATTTTTACTGTTTGATGAAGTTAACCGAAGTACGGCACTATATAGAAGAAATGCGCAGGCTCAGGTGGCCTGGTGGCAAAGAAGAAAAGAACAATGTTTACCCGTTGAGGGCTGTGACCGGAGTGACGAGATAGATTTTTTCTATGACGCGTAAAAGGCAATAGTTTCACCCTTTGCCCGACAGAGGGACTGTTAGCCAATCGATGGCTCAGAACCGTGTTTTACAAAACATGGAACCTTTAAGTTACGCCTTCCATGGGGACGCGCCGGTGAGGCTTTAGCCAATGAAGAGAGTTTAAGAAAGTCATGTGCCAGCAAGTGCTGCTTTCGTGGCAACTTTTAGAAGCATCTTAAGAGGTCATTTATGGTAGGGATGGCGGGAACGGAAAACCGTTAAACTTGAGTTAATGGATTTTGAGCGTTGAATTTGCATTTCAAAAAGGCCGAAGAGCTTAGGAATGCGTTCGGCATTTGGCGGCGATACCAGACAAAGGGAAATCGCGCTTGTGGCTGTAGCTACAGTGGCTGTACCGACATACAGCGGCTGTACCGATTTGGCGCAGGATATTTGTAATTCTGAGAAAGCTGTAGGTTAGAAGCGGAACGATAGTTATTTAGAATTTACATATTTGGCGGGAAACATGTTGTTTCTTAGAAACGGCGTGTTAAGACGTGAAAATATTTGTTTGGAATCAACACGAGTAGAGAGAATGGGGAGTTTTTGCATAGCAATAATAAATATAAAAAAAGGGTTTAATTTGTAAATTAAGTTTAATTTACCCTAGGGAGGGCTTGTTCCCGAACATACTGCCCGGCGTTGAAGCGTCGTAGCTTCAAAACAACAAAAAATTAAGGGGAAAACAGAAGAAAATGAGGGAATTTCTGCCCGGCGTTGAAGCGTCATAGCTTCAAAACAACAATGGGGGAGACAACAAGGATATGGAGAAAATTTCACGGTTATCATTCTGACCTTTTTATCATGTCCAGGAATAGTGTCAATGCCTTTTACTACAGGCCATCGCAGAGGATAAGGAGCATGGTTCTCCAATGAACAATATTTGGCTTGTAAGACCACAATAAAGTAGAAAAGAATTAAATGTTTCAATTCGGGAAAGGATAAAGATCCAAAAATATTCATAGCACATAGTTTTGCAGTGATTGCAAAAAGAACAAGAAGTTCAAAAAAAGTTTAAGGTTTTCGTTCCTTCCAAAAGTCAAATTGTTTAGGTGAACAATGACGAGAAATGGGTACAATTTCTTTTTCTTCAGAAAAAGATTTATCAAAAATCAAATTAGGGTTGCAGGCATGCATGCTGCTTTGTACAGGAAGTACATCAAGGTTGTTACCTTTCAATAAAGTTTTTGGTCCACTGACCGGAGGGGAGCAATTCACAAATTGTTGTGATAAGAAACCACACGAAGATAAATCAACAGGATTCGTTGATAAGGCACAATTGGTTAAACGAGTTGCGTTTAACTTAGTAGGAGATAAAGAAGTAAGATTATCCGACGAGGGATTCAATTTCATATCTAGTAGTAAGCTAGCGTCACTACCGGTTAAATTAATAATTTCAAGGGGTTGTCCAACTGACAAGGTTTCAATAAGATTAGAGTCACTTACACATCGTTTGTGCAAATGAAAGCTATGAGCTAACAACAAAGAGTTAGGATCAACATCATTTTCAGATTCATGAAAAATGTTGTCAATGTCAATATCAATATTTAACAAAGCTTCTGATGCCAAAATCAGATTTTGGTTATCATAGAAAGAAATGTTATTCATAACATAAGACAGGGGAAAGTCAACTTTATTTGTACCGTCGGGCAAAATCAGTGTTGATTCAGGGAATATAGTTTCAACTATTTCAACATGTGGAGAAAGAATTATTTTTTGAGGAGGTTCCTCAATAGTCGAGAAATGTTTGATTGAGTTAGTGAGGTCATTTGTATCCTCATGGGTTTGTAAAAATAGAGACACTCTTGGGTGTCCATTTTTGTAAGAAGATAAAGAAGTATAGTCATTACGAGAATGATTATGATACACGGCACTATGACCGGTACTTACATGGTGAGGGATTTTTCCAGCTACGATCCAACCTAAAGAGGTTTCCTGAAGTACTGGAAGGTTTTTACCTAAATGAACTATGCCTTTCAATAATAGGTCATAGTATAAGTCAGCGCCTATCAAGATGTCAATATCTTGACAGGTATTAAAGTCGGGATCAGCCAAGGTTACATTCCTTGGGATCCGAAGTCGAGAAACATCAATATTTACTTGCGGGAGTTTGCAAGAAATATTTGGGATAATTGCACAAGTCAATTTGAACCTTTGACCTTGGTACACTTTGGAGCGTAAATTCAAAGCTACCATTTTATTTGATGTTGAGGCTGTCTGAGAAATACCAGAAATACGAAGTTGTTTGTCATAAGTCTCAAGTTGTAACTTGTCAATCATGTGTTGGGTAATAAACGATGTTTGAGACCCACTGTCTAACAAACATCTCACGGAAGTGCGAACGCCATTTGCGTTATAAATATAGACAGAAGCAGTGGCTAATAGGACATGAGAAGGTTGCTTAGCTATTGCTGATAACGAATGGGAGTCTACTGGTTCTAGGTTCGAACCATTAGAAGAAGGGGTCTGGCTAATTTGCCGAACATTCCTAAGAGAGGAATTGGAATACTGAGAGGGCGTCTGGCCTTGAGTATTTTTACTAGAGAATGTGACTTGAGTATCAGGAAAACTAACAGGTTGATTGTTAGAGGGGTTGATTACATAACAATTTGGGGGTGGTGTAGTTTGATAATACAACAAATCATCATGTGACAAAATGTCATTTTGAGACATGTGAGAAATAACATTTTGAGAAGTCAGGGGTGTAACATTTTCAAATGTTGGGGTTGCAACGTTTTGATACGTTGGAAAGGAGAGTTTTCTTGTATCAACAAAGTGTAATAAAGTATGATGTTTTTGAAAACATATTGTGCATACTCGCGGGGATTGACATTGATTTGTGCGATGATTCGCACCCAAACAATTAAAACAGTTATTTTTTGATCTAATAAGGTTGTGTCTTTCAGATACTTGTAACCTTTTAAATTTAGAACAAGTGTAGATTTTATGAGTTTCTTTACAACATAAACATTTTTCTTTAAGAACATTATTTGATGTATTGACATGTAAGGACACATTATCGTGCCTTTTTTGAGAATTGCCTTCTAGGCTTGCGAGATTTTCCAAGACAGTACAGCGTTGGTCTAAGAAGTCAAAAAATTTATTTAATTCAGAGAGTTTATTAATTCCTTTGTCTACTTCAAAGGCCTTTTTTGAGATAAAGTCTAATTTCCTTTCAAGTAGATGTACAATGAGTAAGTTCCAAAGTTCCTCAAAGGACAAGTTTAGATTTTTTAAAGATTCAACGTTGCGCTTACTATCTGTTACAAATTCTCGTAAGCTTTGTGAACTACCTTTTGTAATTGAGGGGATGTCCAATAAATTTATTAAATGATTGTTAATAATTGAAGTTTTATTTTCATACCTATTTTTTAGTATGTCGATGGCAGAATGATAATTTTGATTTGTGACAGCTAGAGTGTCAATCAATTTAAGGGGTTCATCTTTTAATAAAGATTTCAAATACATAAATTTCTGTACATTAGACAGGGAAGGATTATCATTGATTAATGCTGTAAACAGCTGATAGAAGAAAGTCCATTGTGAAATGTCACCTTTAAAAATATTTATGTGAATTTCGGGTAACCGAACTTGCGGTACCATTTGCGGAATCAAGGGTTGAGCTATAGTAGCTAAAGGAGGAGTGTTTAGAGCTTGCTGAATTTTTATAAAAAATTCCAATTTGCTTTCAAGTTTCGCGTGAAGATCAAAGAACGTATCTTCAATTATACAACGATCAATGTCATCAGGATCTAATTCTTCAATAGCATCCTGAGTTTCCGAGTATTTCGAAAACGCCTTACTAATAGTTTCTAAACGAATTTTGTACTGAAGATGGTTTTCTTCAGTGTCGCAATTTGCATCATACCAATTAGATACGCGAGTGATCAAACCTTTATGACCACCACGTTTTTTACATAATTCTTCTTTAGCCGTCATTATGTAGCCGTTAACTTTACACTAAGAAGAATATTACGATAAGTGAGAAACAAAATTGCACAATTTTTAGTGCAATATACAAATTCAAGAAAAGAAAAAGAGAAATATTTCTTTGTTACAGAGTAGTGCGAGATATCGTTCAAAGAGAGATGAATTTTTTGAGTACAAAAATTTTCATAAGTTCGTTAGTTATGTTTCTTTGTGTAATCTTTATTTGTTACAAGAAGCGCAAATAAATTGTTATTTTTAAGTAAGAAATGTCAAAGAGTGGAGGATGAATGTACCTTTCATACAAATTCAACCTAGTAAACAAAAGAAAAATTTCAAAAAATTTATCAATTATTTTTATCAGTGTAGAAAACTTTATGTTTTTACAAAAAAGCGAGAGCACCTTTGTGCTAGAGAGAATCTTTATTTTTAAATAAAAACTGTCAAAGGGAGTAGAGGATGAATGTACCTTTCATACAAATTCAACCTAGTAAACAAAAGAAAAATTTCAAAAAATTTATCACTTATTTTTATCAGTGTAGAAAACTTTATGTTTTCACAGAAAAGCGAGAGCACCTTTGTGCTAGAGAGAATTTTTATTTTTCAATAAAAACTGTCAAAAAGAAGTAGAGGATGAATGTACCTTTCATACAAATTCAACCTAGTAAACAAAAGAAAAATTTCAAAAAATTTATCAATTATTTTTATCAGTGTGGAAAACTTTGTTTTTACAAAAAAGCGAGAGCACCTTTGTGCTAGAGAGAATTTTTATTTTTAAATAAAAACTATCAAAAAGAAGTAGAGGATGAATGTACCTTTCATACAAATTCAACCTAGTAAACAAAAGAAAAATTTCAAAAAATTTATCAATTATTTTTATCAGTGTAGAAAACTTTATGTTTTTACAGAAAAGCGAGAGCACCTTTGTGCTAGAGAGAATTTTTATTTTTAAATAAAAACTGTCAAAAAGAAGTAGAGGATGAATGTACCTTTCATACAAATTCAACCTAGTAAACAAAAGAAAAATTTCAAAAAATTTATCAATTATTTTTATCAGTGTGGAAAACTTTGTTTTTACAAAAAAGCGAGAGCACCTTTGTGCTAGAGAGAATTTTTATTTTTAAATAAAAACTATCAAAAAGAAGTAGAGGATGAATGTACCTTTCATACAAATTCAACCTAGTAAACAAAAGAAAAATTTCAAAAAATTTATCAATTATTTTTATCAGTGTAGAAAACTTTATGTTTTTACAGAAAAGCGAGAGCACCTTTGTGCTAGAGAGAATTTTTATTTTTAAATAAAAACTGTCAAAAAGAAGTAGAGGATGAATGTACCTTTCATACAAATTCAACCTAGTAAACAAAAGAAAAATTTCAAAAAATTTATCAATTATTTTTATCAGTGTAGAAAACTTTATGTTTTTACAAACAAGCGAGAGCACCTTTGTGCTAGAGAGAAATTTTATTTTTAATAAAAATTTCAGAACGAAATGAAGTTCTTTTTCGCAGTGTAACACTATTTTTTGTTATGCCTAGAGACACGTTTGATGCAATACAACAGCGTTTCCCTTTGTCAATTTTCGCAATAAAATTTTTTCACAAAACCTTTAATGTTTTTTGTATTAATTTTTTCGTATAACGTAACGTCGCATGTGAATCAACCAAGTGAGGGCAGCATAGAACAACTAACAATAACTCAATGATGTGCTAGATAAACAAAAAATCGTAAATACGCTACTGTTCAACAGTGAAAGTCATTTTTTAAAAGGAATTTCAATAGGTTTTGTCAATAAATAATTTTTACAATTTATTTTCCCTATACCATTTGTCGGTGCCGCCTATGTGCACTTGACATTTGTTTTATATTTTATCATAAATAAACCACAATTTGAAATGATATGCACGGTGTGCTATACACAATATAAGTGCACAATAAACAGTAAAAACGTAACAAGCACCAGTTTTGATGAGAGCTAAAATTGTAGCATAAACATTTCGCCAATTTTTGTGCGTCTTGGCATTAGTCGAGAGAGCATTGAATTTTATGCGAAGAAAAAATGTTATTGAAGATGTTTAGACAAATTTTTGTGCGTGGTGGCACTAATAGAGAGCACTGACTTCAGTGTCTTCAAAAGAAAAACAATAATAATTTTTTTTTTTTGAAATGAATTTTTGAAAAACCTCAATTTTTGCTTTGACTAAATTTCAAGTTTCAACTATCAGGCTCGCGAAGGACCATTAAATAATATGTTAGAAAAACTGTACGGTCTTTCCAATACTATCTAAAGAGTTGGTCAACGTACTTATTGGTTGACCAAAAAACAATTGGGGTATTACTATATTTCCACAGGAGTGGTTCGTGATAAATAAAACAAAAAGTTAAAGTTGAAACTTAGTTAAGCATTTAATAAATATAAGTAAATGGAGATAAGGTGCATTATAAATATACACGTTATGTATATAGTACAGTGAAAAAACAACAAATGCATAGTGCGATAAAATATGGGGTTAATAAGCTTTTATAAAGTAAGAAAAAACTATGTCAGAAAATAAGTCGAAGTTAGTACGACTAGCCGTATAGTATGTATACTGTTTGAAGCATAGCTTCTACCAATTCACAGTGCAGAAATACCTTTTTGAGTAGTTATAAAGGTGTGTAAGGCTTCTAAGTCTACACTATGAATCTAGCTCAAAACTGGACTACAAACAGTAGTGTAGTAAATCAAAACAATGTTATGTATGCTAAATTACAATAACCTAGAAACAAAACGGGGAAGAAAATCATGGCACTGTAATTTATACACTTAAATCAAAGTTAGTGTGACGATCGTATGAAAGTCAGTTAGTTCATATAGAAAAACTTAAGAAGTTCGTGAAGAATGCGATTCTGCATAATAACATAATAAATTCACTATAGACTGAACATCTTGAAGGTCCTTTTGTTCATTGAAATAAATCGAGGAGAGAGCTAGTAAGATTTGTGATTTTGCAAGTAAATTTTCACCTTACAGCTTGTATCATTAGTCCTGTTTTTTAAAGATTACAGGTTGAGTTAGAAATAAATACTTCAGAAAGGCTTGCAGCCAAAAATTGTTCAATAACACGTTAATTGTGATTTCTGCTGGTTGCAGACAAAGTTACGTGACGTTCCGTCAGTATTGGAGAGGAAATTTATTGTAACAATACATTTTTACCTTCTATGGGTCATGTTTGCTTGATTTCCAGAGTACAAGTAGTGGTTCACTGCCTTGATTGATTCACAGTAAGGTCACACGTTATGTTATAAAAATGATCACTTCATAACAATCACGTATTTGATGACGAAGAGGTTTAAGCACACTAATTTTATTATATATCGTAGACCGGCATTCTTATTTTCAACGAGAACGTATTTCACTTTGCTTGGTAACACAAGTGATGATTTTACCAAATTACGAAATTATCACGGCAATAATTAGAACACGAAATTTTACCGGAAAAGTGGTGAGAAACGTAGGACAGATTTCATATTACCCGACAATCTGTCTGAGAGTAACAATTAAACAACGAGACGAAAAGTAAACATTCAGTTCAGTATTTTTACTGTTTGATGAAGTTAACCGAAGTACGGCACTATATAGAAGAAATGCGCAGGCTCAGGTGGCCTGGTGGCAAAGAAGAAAAGAACAATGTTTACCCGTTGAGGGCTGTGACCGGAGTGACGAGATAGATTTTTTCTATGACGCGTAAAAGGCAATAGTTTCACCCTTTGCCCGACAGAGGGACTGTTAGCCAATCGATGGCTCAGAACCGTGTTTTACAAAACATGGAACCTTTAAGTTACGCCTTCCATGGGGACGCGCCGGTGAGGCTTTAGCCAATGAAGAGAGTTTAAGAAAGTCATGTGCCAGCAAGTGCTGCTTTCGTGGCAACTTTTAGAAGCATCTTAAGAGGTCATTTATGGTAGGGATGGCGGGAACGGAAAACCGTTAAACTTGAGTTAATGGATTTTGAGCGTTGAATTTGCATTTCAAAAAGGCCGAAGAGCTTAGGAATGCGTTCGGCATTTGGCGGCGATACCAGACAAAGGGAAATCGCGCTTGTGGCTGTAGCTACAGTGGCTGTACCGACATACAGCGGCTGTACCGATTTGGCGCAGGATATTTGTAATTCTGAGAAAGCTGTAGGTTAGAAGCGGAACGATAGTTATTTAGAATTTACATATTTGGCGGGAAACATGTTGTTTCTTAGAAACGGCGTGTTAAGACGTGAAAATATTTGTTTGGAATCAACACGAGTAGAGAGAATGGGGAGTTTTTGCATAGCAATAATAAATATAAAAAAAGGGTTTAATTTGTAAATTAAGTTTAATTTACCCTAGGGAGGGCTTGTTCCCGAACACTCGCTATTATGCATACGGGAGGGTTTTTACTTTTCGATAAGAGCAATAAAGTATAATTTCTTGATTCTCCTACCTGTCGGGACCGTTTTTACCAACACCCATGTGGACAACTGTTAGAAAATCCTTTATTAACAGGTTAACGTAATTACCTTTAATAATAAGACTTTAGGTAAAGTCTATTAAGTGTATATAATATAATAATATTAATTAATTATTTTAATAATAACTTTTAAACTTCTTACCTGAAAATTTAAGGGCAACCTTAAAACCTTTTGGTACCTTTACATCCCAAGTGCATTCTAAATTTTGCCTGTTAACATTTGGATACCTAGGGCTAGAAAATTTGCCTTTAAAATTAAATATGTTTCCTCCACATCCCTGTCCTTGCTCCGATGATACAAACAAGAAGTTATACTGAGAATAGATGTTTGAGTTTCTTGGTTGGTTGTATGCCCGAATATAAAGTTGGTTAGAGTTAGAAAATACTGGATTTGGTAAACGGTAACCGCATGCTTTTAAAAGTTGAGGGCCTGTGGAGTTATTTTCTCGTATCTGAAATGTCAAATATATAAACGTCAACCGATTGCATTGCTTAGAGAAGACTGTTTAATTAAAATATAATAAGCAAATAAATAAATAAAATAATGTAACAGACCTCTAAACCATTGTTACTACAGTTGTTGGTAGAATATAAAATGTAAAAATTTAGGAAATAAATAGACAATGTCCTGGTTTGGTCTGCTGTTATAGTAACTATGCAGCTATTTTTGTCGTTGATATTACTCTGAATTTTTCCTTCATTTGCATAGATTGTTCTGTTACAACCTAAAAAATGTTATAAAATGTTCAAAAATTACTATGATCATATTATACCAGGGTCTGGATTGAGTTACATTTATAGCGCCTGATCCTTCAAACGTTTGGCAATGCATTATTTTTAATAGATGGTGTAAATGAACTTAATTTGATAAATGCCAAAATGAATATTAGAAAAATCTGTTATACAATGACATTTTATTCTAGATGTTCAGCAGGTTAATTCTCTCTGAAATACACTTAAATGCTACCTTTGATTCATATGCCCATTGAATGCAAAATACCATATACAGTGTGTCCCAAATTCGATGCTCATCATTGATATCTCAGTTGTTTTTTAAGTAAGAAATATTTGTTAAAAACCTGACAGCTCTCAAACTACCATTATTAAGATAATTTTTTCTAATGAATGCTTAACAGAAAACAAAATATTTAAATCGGAATTCTATAATGGAAATCCTAATTTATTGAATTTCGGACAGGCTGTATTTTTTTGAAATAATTGTTAAATTGATAATTTTACAGACCTGATGATCCATACTTCAATTTGAAACCCTTGCCTTTGTTACCAGATGTGTAGCTTTTAAATGATAGTGTTACACTGTTTCCAACAGTGAATAAGTCGAATGGTTTTGTGTCTTTTCCACAAAAACTGAACTGGTTATATAAGAAGTGAGAATACTGAAAGAAACATTTAAAATTCATATGGGGAACCTACACAATTAATATTGCATCAGTGTTACTATCAGTAGGTACTAACAAAATAGTGGCATTAATAATGTATTAAAATTTGTAGCAAAACGATACATAATACAGGGTCCCCAATAAAGATTTTTGTGTAAAAAATTTAGTAAAGTAATTTTAGGTATTATTGGACCTTACTTAAATTCTTCATTACTTCTTGTGACCCTTAATAAGTGCTTAAGGCCTTTCTCTTAGAATTATTTTTTTAGGTTAACTATGGTACAACACCATATATTCAGATTGCGAAGGTTACTCTACACATACCCTGTAGAAATCCGAATTTGTGTACATTTGACAACAAATTCGGTTCTAGAGAGGTTTATGTTGAGTATTAATTTCTTTAACGAATCCATATGTTGCTAAAAAAGTAAGCTATAGCTGACCGTGGTCAGTGACTGAGTGTTAAGTATTATTTAGTTTGTTTTGGTTCTACAAGTGCCATAAGAATTAATTTTTTTTTCTAGATTTTGCACCTACCACAGGTAAATGACTATGGTGATATCTAGCACTAGGTCCATATCCCATAGTAATAATATGCCTATTAGGGTCATCTGTGATGTCCAGTCTATCATTATCACATGTGGATGTCAACTGGTCGGATGACTCTTCAAGAAGTTCGAAATCCTCAAAATGTAACATGACCCTTCCTGGCAAATTAGGATTTGTGAGCACCCATGTACATTTAATACCATATGGGTAAGTGTTTGGATAATCTGGTGAAGTTAGTTCCTTAAGATCGCTTGTTACAGTGAGTTCTGAAGGTCCACATTTTGCTATAAAGATAAAATATGAGATACTGTAAGTCATTATGTCTTGTCCTTTATAAAAGCATATACAGGGTGTCAGGTTTAGTATAGGGCAAACTCTCGGGAGCGTGTAGAGAACACTAGACATATTTTAACGTAACGTCCTACACGCTCCCGAGAATATTCCCCATACTACCTCCCTAGTTATGTCATGCTGGCATTTGAATTAGAGGAGAAATAATTTATAGCCTTACATTTAATGGCCTTTAGAGTTACACTAAACATATTATCTTGAGCCACAGCCGAATATAGCCTAAGATAAGCTGTACTCCAGGATGTTGTAAATGTTCTTTGGGAATTTGTGTCACTGCTGCACATTTTTGACATTAAATCTGCAAAAGGTCCTCCGCCATCTCGCAACTGTAAAAGTTATTAGGGGAATTAATTAAAGTGATTATTTCCAACACAAAAATATAAAAGCTGTGTATCATTTTCCAGTTTCTTGTAACTTAAAACAACATTTTTAGGATAGATTTGTACCTCAATGAAGGAACATGTGCAATAGAATGTATGATTTCTGACAGGTTTTTCACAGGCTCCAGAAATTTTTATTTTGGTAAACTCCAGTTGAATCTTTTGGTCTTTAGGTGCTATAATTGTCCAATGACAATCCATATCAGGTAAAGCGTTTGGAGAGTTTAGGTATAATGTGTCAGTTAAATTTAATATGCCTCCACAACCTGCAGCTGGTCCTAGAACGACGAAAAAATTGAATTTTTGAGTTCGAAAATATTTTTATAACATTTAGCGACATATTCTGCCGTAAAAGTAAAGGTACCTACCATAGGTAAAATAAACTATTCCTTTAAACCCTCCAAAATTATAAGAAGTAGATTCAAGTTTAATTAGCATACTATTAGAATTCGTGGGTATAGGTTTACTTTCTGTGTCAATTTTCCCACAAAGTGTAACCAACTTTTTCGATTGCTTTTCCACCAGGCCATCGTAGATATTTAGCATTTGAGATAAACAAGTTGGTGTAAAGGACATGCTCAATTTTTCTACACTAAAATATACGGATATTTATTAAAAGTGTATGAATCTCGTTACACATTTACTAAATAGCGAGCTTTTTTTTTACTAAAATTTGATTTTTTCCTTACCGCAAAAAATAATTTTCTCTACAGTTTCAGTGTTCAAAATCTTGAATTATTTACTAATAAAATAAATAAAGAAAATACGCTCTCTGATAAAAACCATACTTGCGTCATAGTAGCTTCAGCCAGTCGACAGCAGCGGATGCCTCGGGTCTTTTTTTGTTTATAAGCTGTTTTTTGCTATTTAAGTTATCATAACAAAGAACATAATAGACCGCTCAACTGCCAAATAAAAGAATTGCCAATAATGGCTGCTTTCGCGGTGTCATTGTCTCTAGAAAAGCTGTGTCACAACTCTGGGAAGGATTTTGGTATCGGTATTTATTGTCAATAGGTTCTAACTTAGTGTGTAATAATTAGTAAAATAAACCATTGTATTTCTACCTTAGAACAACAATTTGGTTCGACGGTGCTGAAATGTACCAAGTGCATGAAACCTTAGGCTGGTAATATTGCATCAGACCAATTGCCTGACCAGTGTTAGTGCCGGGAACATCAATACTTGTTGATGAAGTTATATTTCCTCCACAGCCTAAAAAATGTAGCACTTCTTCACATGCCCCAAATTTAATTTACTATACTAACTAGTCAACAAAATCGAATTTTTTAAAAATTTTGTAAAGCAATATTTTTCATTTATGTAAATTATGTCGTAAACCGTACTGTTAAAGTATGTATAATATGATTTGGAGTACACTAAGTTTACTTTCATTAATCTATCTTACCTTATTAATTGTGGTGTACACTTACTTTCATCCCTGTAGGACACTTTGAATCCAGCGGTATGTCGCCAAACACGAGAAGTATAAATATAAGTAATAACCACTGAATTTTTAAACCTGATATTGACAGGTTTGTTTTTTTCACAATACACTTGAGAGGCGCTTATGGTTCGTCCAAAAAATGTCTTCCCGGAAATTGTAAGATTGTTGTGTGAACAATCTGTCCCTATAAAACAAATACTTAACGTTAATTATCATTGTGTAGTAGTAAAACTTCTTACCTTCGCCCAAATTGAAATCTAGAAACTTTATATTCAAGACCCCGTCTCGCTTTCTGGTTGCAAATTTGTATGTGCAGTTTGCTCTAAAGCCGTTAGGATAACCTGGGCTCATTAAATATCGTTCTTTTGTAGATGCCTCTAACTGTCCTCCACATTGCAAATTCCACTTAGCCTAAAAATTAAACAGTGTCTTATTGTTTACTTAAGTGAGTTCTCTGATTTTATGATCTACATGAAAGTTCCCTATCAGTTGATTGGTGTTAATACTGTTAATGATAACATTATAGATATGTTATATAATATATTACTTTAAATCCATTTGCAGTTATCTTCTCGTTACTTCTAAAAAGTATTTTGAGTTTTCTATTACTGGATGTAATCTGTCCTGGCATGGTCCTTCCACATTTTTTCCCTAGTGAAATCCACGTCTCGTCTTGCCAATCAAATATCTAGGGAAAAATAATGGTGAAAGTTGTATTAGGTAAAAAGAGACACATGTTTTCTCTAGTTGGCTCCATGAAATGAAAATCAATGTTATTTAACCAAAGGTCGAAATATTGTGCCTAAGGGAGCCGTACTACCCCTCACATAGGGAAACCTGAAGATGATATATTGCAAATAACTCCATTTCCTCGGTAATTTTAAGACACATATTTACCTCAACATAATCGTTGGCGCATTTCTCACTTTCTTCGATATGAAATCGATCATTCAACGTCAATTTAACCATATTTCCTTCGCCAACGTGTATTTCCCAAAGACATTCGACATTATTTGGATAGTCCTTATTATAATTTGGTGTTGCTATTATGCCCCTGCTACGATGGTAAATACCGCCACATCCTAAAAAATGTATACCTATAGGTAGGTAAAATAAGACTAAACAAGGAACATATAAATCGGGTATTTCCAGAAGAAGGACAAAATGTTGTGGACATGTTCATAAACATGCATATTAATATTTCTTCCGTGGGATAATAATTTAATTGGTTACTGTGGGCCTTCGAGATAGAAAAGAAGACCATTTTAAATGAGCTGCGCTGGTATACATACCAACAATTTGAAACTATAAAACTGCCGTTTTTAATGAACAAATCCTAAATTTCCCACTTATTTACATATCGGCAGTTTGCCACCAATGATTAATAGTTATTTATGGTAGTAGTGTGTTATGTTGAAAATAAGCCACGCGAGAAAGATTCTCAAGTGACTTAGGAAACATAACACGCACGAGTGGCATACAATGTTTTATCCAACAAGTGGAAAAAATCGTTTTTTTATGAGATAATAATTAATAATCAAAATAATCAAAATAAAAATAATCAAAGCTACTTGCGTCTCAGTAGCCTATAAATGTCAGAATGACTTGACAGTGACATTTTTACATTTTGGTCAAAGTTGGTTGATTGTTTGGTTGCCACGGGCAGGATACATTGTTAGCAAATGTTTAAATAAATTTTGACACTTGTCAGTTTTCCCTGCAAAAAAGAGAAGCTTTTATGAAGAAAAAAATTTATAGAAAATGGAGGAAACCGATGAAAATTACGTTCCTGAGGATATCCTTACGGAAGCGCAAGAAGCAGCGATGCAGATTTTGCCAGAAAAGTCCCGAGATGCTTATGATAAGGAGTTCAAAATGTTTGAGTCCTGGATGAATTCACGGAAGATAAAAGGTATCGATGAAAATATTCTATTGGCTTATTTTTTACATTTGCAAAAAAAATTAGCCTCATCGTCGCTATGGACCAAATACTTGATGCTTCGCTCGACTATTCACCTTTATAAAAAAATCGACATTTCAAAATATGGCAAACTAACGAGCTTTTTGAAAAGCAAATCACAGGGATACAAACCAAAGAAGTCCAAGACATTAGAAGACCTGAAATAGAGAAGTTTTTAAACGAAGCTCCCGACGACGAGTACTTGTTGATGAAAGTGGCTTTGATAATGGGGATTCGCGGTGCTTGTAGATGCGATGAATTGATCAAATTGAAAATAGAAAATAGAAAATATTCAAGACAGAGGGAATAGTAATTTACGTTACAAGACCGGAAAGTAGTGTTTATCAGGTCGAGACAAGCATTTCCAGGGCGAGCCATAGGCGAGTCCTGGAAGCTTGGAGAGACCTGGAAACACTAACTTTCGGTTGCGTGACGTACAATATTTTTTTTAAGACCGACACTTCGATATATTTTATAATCTACGCGAAACAAGTTTGACATAAAGAACAAAATTAAAAATCAACGAACTGTCACTCGACAATACATCGAAATGTTGATGTCATAATAACGAAATCAAGGTATCTTGTATTATCAAAGAGCGATTGGAAAAACAAAAAACAGGGTGACAGTGACATTAGAGACCGGAAAAACGTTATTTTCTAGACGAAAAATTGTCCAGAAAGTGTAAATTTTCTGGTCAGTTTTAAAAAAATATTTTTACGTAATTTTGCCAGACCAACCAAGAAATCGAGAAGTTTCGCCATACTTAAAGAAGGATTTCCAGTCAACCCGATTAATTTGTGTAAAAAGTATATGTCTTTGAGACCAAAGAATACTAGTTCTAGCCGCTTTTTTGTTTTTTACAAAAATGAGAGGTGTACCAGCCAGTGTGTGGGAATAAATACGTTGTCGAAGATACCTTCAAGACGTGCAATGTTTTTGAAATTGGAGGAACGAGCGCTCTACACTGGTCACTGTCTGAGAAGGTCTTCGGCGACTCTTTTGGTCAATGCACAAGGGCGTCCGAAGGGGGGGGGGGGGGCAAGGGGGTGCGCTTGCCCCCCCCCCTGCCCCAAGTAGATTGGAGATATTTTATTTAACTGGGATATACATATTTATTGAGATACAATTCAATTGACAAAATTGGTAAAACGAACTCTTGTTGCATAAAATGAAATGTGGAATTCAAAAATCTTCACTAAATAGCCAAGGAAAAATATTAGAATAGAATAAATAAAGCTTTATTTTAATTTACACAGCTAGTCATAATATCAATATACAAATAGATATACTATTGGTCAGGCAATTGCGATAGCAATTTGTTTACCTCCAACTACTTGTACAGTCGAAAGATCATTCAGTACTCTCAGAAGAGTAAAAACCTGGATTCGCTCGACTATGACTGAGCACCGATTGGACGGTTAGAAGGATACCTAGAAGAATCAATGGATAACAAAATACAAATTGCAGAAAAATACAAGGTTCTAATGTATCGGCGTCTTCTAGCACTATCAGCAGCTGTACCGATATGGGAGCGTCAACGAATTTTACAATGACTTCAAATTCGAATAAACCATTAGCGTTTTCCTTAAATTTCAATATCAATGTGAATTCTGCTTGTAATTGTAATATAAAAAAAATTGAATAATACTTTAAATGTGATCTAGTGTGTTATTTGATAGTTTACTTGTCTAAAATGACATTGATAATGATAGTCATAACTGTCATTCTAGATTATGTACCTTTGTATACGCATGCAAAAGCTTGTGTCCTAAAACTACTGAATTTATTGGGTTTTGCATGCAGTCATGTACAGGATGTCACAAATTCGAGCCTTATCATGGGGATCTCGGAAACTATAAGAGACACAACATCGGTCAAATTGTGGCAAAGTTGCGCAATTTCGTACTGAGCAATATCGCAAAAAAATATCTGAGCTATCTTTTTTAGTTTTTGAAATTTTTGCAAAAAACTAAAATTTTGAGTTTTTGTTTTTTTAAACTGCTTGACTTATTTTATCCGCCACAGAAAAACAAGCACAACATTGTTAAGGCAACTTTTTACGCTCTATATTTTGATGTTTTTAGAATTTCGTTACAACGTTTCGTTTTTATGGAACTATTATCAACTTTAATTTTTTAAATACGGACCTGCAATTTTTATTTTATTTTTTGATAGCCCTTTAAGCCCTTAAATAAACCATGTACCACACTTAATTATATTTAGACGTTTTGATGTCATTATTACATCTTCAGGAATGTGATAATTATTTTTAAATACGGCCCTGGTGTTAGTTACTTAATCTTTTTACCACATACAACATGTAAATGGATCCGGAATTGTATACAAATAATTGACTATATTTAAGTTTTTATATAAATTGTAACAAAGTAAAAATAAAACCAAACAAAACAAAGGTTGCTATGACAAGAACTTTTACTTGATTGTTTGGCTTAAGGTGGAATTCTCAACGTAATTTCATCTATTGCCAACCTATAACCTATTTCGCCTTGCTTTTTTTAGTTTATTATTTGATTAACTAACATTTAAATAAAATCAATATCGTCGGTACAATATTTAGGTAATAGCTGACATATTACAAAAATATCAATTTATTTCATTGCTAATTTTGGGAGTATTGTATAGTGAAAGAAGAATGACATAATAATGTTAAAAAAAATCTTACCCGACATTTTTCGCTATAAAATTCTCCTAAAATATTTAATGAAATTCCTATATATTTATTTAATATGTCAATTATTACCTATAAAATATGAAGACGATAATGATTTAATTTAAATTTTGTGTAAAAGCTAGAAAAATCTTACCAGTTATACTGAATATTTCAGCAAAATTATGTTTTCTGCTTTAGAAAAGCGCGACATGTTACGAGTTTATTATTCTTCCAATAGGAATTTACAAATTTCTTGTGACCGTTATTTACAGGGCTATCATGAACGCTTGCAGCCTCATTATAGTTATTTTGCTACGCTTGATACTAATTTAGCCCAGTATGGTAGTTTTAATAAACCAAGAGTCAAATATACACCAGGGCCGTATTTAAAAATAATTATCATTCCTGAAGATGTAATAATGACATCAAAACGTCTAAATATAATTAAGTGTGGTACATGGTTGAATTCAGGGCTTAAAGGGCTATCAAAAAATAAAATACAAAATGCAGGTCCGTATTTAAAAAATTAAAGTTGATAATAGTTCCACAAAAACGAAACGTTGTAACGAAATTCTAAAAACGTCACAATATGGAGCGTAAAAAGTTGCCTTAACAATGTTGTGCTTGTTTTTCTGTAGCGGATAAAATAAGTCGAGCAATTTAAAAAAAACAAAAACTCAAAATTTTAGTTTTTTGCAAAAATTTCAAAAACTAAAAAAGATAGCTCGGATATTTTTTGCAATATTGCTCAGTACGAAATTGCGCAGCTTTGCCACAATTTGACCGATGTTGTATCTCTTATAGTTTCCGAGATCCCTATGATGAGGCTCGAATTTGGGACACCCTGTACGTTTTTAAAATATACTACTAACCATGTATTTCTGGCTCATAACTCAACTTAAACCCTTTTGATGATCCATCCCCGCCCTCTTCGTATTTATATTCAATCACAGCTGTGTTTGATTGTGTGATTATCAAGTCGGGCTTGTTGTCTTTACAATATTTCCCAATCCTAGGTTCCATGGGCGTATATCCATTATAAATAATCAAATAACTCTTATCACAGTCATTTCCTAGGTCTAATGTTGTTAAGTTTATTTTTATCTTATGTTCCTTGTCTAGTTTTAGATGCCATGAGCACTCCATCGATGTGCTGGGACTGTTAGGAAAGTTTGGGCTCGATATTGTACCTTCTTCATTTTGTAGGAGTCCCCCACACTTATAGGTCTTGTAGGAAATTGTGAAGTTTAGTTTGTCCATTGCGTAACTTACTGCCTAAAATTTAGAATTGGAATTGTAGTCCAGGACGCGACATAGACAATTTACCTTTAGATACCTACAGCTTATCTCCTGCGCAAACAAAAGTTACGTTTTATGGGTGAAAAAATACGTCCGAGCGCATGACTCGTCGGTCAGCTGTCTTCATTCGGGGAACCTTCGTGCATGCGCACAAACCTCGTGTTATCGGCCGTCCTACTTTATCGACAATAATCGACGCGCTCAAGAAACTCTCCAGAACCGGCTCGGCCGCCATTTTTGTTGTTGTGTTTTAAGGTTTCTCTTCTCTGCGGATTCCTTGTAGTTTTCTAAAGTTTTCAGCTATCGGATCGGCTATCGTGGATTGTGGGACTGGTGTTTAATATTTATGGATTTCTGGTTTTTGTGTAGTTTAGTTAGTGAATTGTGTTTGTGCTTTTAGTGACTAGGATTAAAATATAAACAATGACTAGTACTAGTTGCAGCCGTTGTATAATTGTATTATGCCCAAATAGGGGTAAAATAAACCCTCTATGGTGGCATATGAGCAAGAATTTAAATTTTAAAGCCCGGACCTGTCTATTTTCCCATTCGTCAAACGATAATATTGCAGTGCGCATGTCTAATAGTTCCCAGTTTTGTTTACATGCGCGAGGCCATAAAACTGCCACATTCGTGATAATTGTTTGTTTATCTAAAGGTAAATTGTCTATGGGACGCGACCGCATGAGACATCTGTTTTTTTTCCTATCGTGTTTTTAAGTAGGTACTAGTTGTCTTTTAAAAGAATGTCTTCGTCTGCCTTGCCTCACCATTGCGGAAGTACCTGGAAGACCACCCAATAGAGGTGCATTTTCAGTGACTCGTCTACGTCATTAAACAAAGGTGAGATATGGAAAACTCAATTCTTGACCTATTAAGTCAGGCTCTAAGCAGTTTCCCGGCAACAATTTTAAATATTTTCTATCACAGATAACTATTTTATTAAACGTAACAAAGGTAGTTTACTTACATATAGGATGAGTTCAGGATGTGGTGACCTAAAAACACGTTGTGCAGGACTGCAAAGTTTGTCAAAATATTTCTTTATACCGGTGAATAGGTGTATGCCTGTACTGGGTCTACGACATGCTAGTCCTACTTTAGTCGCCTTAGTCGCCACTGTAACTTTTATAGCTACAGTTTCGTTCACAGTTCCTTGAGAGTGCACCCATTCACAGTTGTAGGGTTCTGTAGTTAGAGGGGTTGAAAATTCTCCGTAAGTTTGGTTAAAATCACCAACACAAACTAAAAAATAATTTATTATTTGTTACAAAAACCATCGCAAGTAGTGGCGGATCCTTCTGATGCGCATAAAATTGCCAAGCGAACATACTCTTCAAAATCAGCAAACATATTTGCCCGGCACATTCCTCACTATTTTATTTTATTACACACCCTGTATCAAATAATTTTTTTAATTTTTAAACGTCTGTATTTATTAAGGGAATGAATAAAATAAGCTCATTACAAAATATTTTTTTCATCTACCTGTATAACAACAAAATAAAATGCCCGTACAGTTGTGGTCAATTATAGAGTTATTTGTTTATCGATAAAGATTGAATTTAAAAGGTACTAACGTGTTGGTTTGTCTGAACTAAACTTCATTTTAAATCCTCGCCTATTGCTCGACAACTGTTGCCAATACAAAACATGTATTGTATTGTCACTTGTTTCAAATATATCTCCAGTCTTCAGGGTACTGTTAGGCTTTGGCACTAATTTGGGGCCGATATTATATCCTTGGTATACAACAAAGTCTGTGTCATCAAAATCAACATCTTCCATATATAGCGTAATTCTGCGTCCTTTAGGCACTCGGATCCTCCAGGAACAATAGCTGGATTCATGCATTTTATCTGGGTACCCCGGCGAGGTGATGATTCCACTTTCTTGATTAAGGTTTTCTTGACAAACTATGAAAAATATGTTTTTTTTGTTGTTGCACTTTTATTAATTTCCACGTTCAACAATAATATGTATCTACTTACTCTGTATCGTGGTTTCAAACTTGAGTAGGAATTCATCTTCGTCGGATTTTGATGTATAGTTGACAATCACTTCATTGCTGCTGGACCTAAATGACTGGGTATTATTTGACCCGCAGTATATACCCAAGTTCGTATCTAGAAAGAATATAAAAATAAAAAAAACGACAAATTTGTCATCGCTACAGTTTCAGCCCTTGTTGGTCGTGTACCTAATAATTTTAACATTGGAAAATGGAAATGTTTATGTTCGTATATGGGGACCAAGTTACGAATGTTTCGTTCAAGGTCAAAATACATTTATGTCGCGCGCCTTGTTGCCGTGCGTTGGTTTTGTTGGAATTTTTATTTTTGGGTGTTGCTGATTGGGATGGGAAAAGGTATTTTCTAAGAAGAGGCGCATCGCGATTTAGAAAAAGTACCTACATATTTTAAGATAATATTTTTAAAATTTTATTTAATAATTGATTTTTTTTTTCGGGCTAGTAATTTATGAAAGGTAAATATTTTTTTCGGGCAAGCCGAAAACATCGCGCTAAATGCATCTCATTGGTAATATGTGGTTGCATGAGATGTAGTATTCATTTAATTTAATTTCTTAAAAAAATGTTGGAATGTTTATACAACTGTTTAATACTATATGTGACAGCAACGCGCTTTCCTACTGTAAGACAACGAAAATAGCTAGACCGTTGTGTAGTGATATCACGGTAATTTAGCCAATAGGAAATAGGAGTTAATGCTACCATATAATGGTTTATAGCCATTATTGCTCTGAATACTCACAGTAATTATCAAGTTCTATTGAGGGTGTAATCTGGTTTTATATGTAAGGTACAGACGCCAATTAAGGCCACCTTAAGGTTCTGCTTGCTATAATTACTTTATATTATAAAATAATTCAGTATAAACTACGTTTATGTCAACTGTATTGTATTAAATAATAAATAGTATTCATTAAAATAGACAACAAAAATGTCTGAAGGAAAAAAATAGAAAAATAAAAAGTCTTGCATAATGGCCTTATTTGGTAACTGGGCCCATAATAAGGCCAGTAATAATTTAAATAAAGTTGTGGTCATTAAAACATTTTTTAACAAGGCCAGTAATAATTCAAACAACAAATCTGTAAATTAAACAAATTTCTTTAATTCTATAAAGTAATTAACAAATGAAATAAATTACAGAACAAAAAAGTCAAACTCAAAATTCAAAATTTAGATCTAAGAACATTGCGGACAAATAAAAACCTCTTTATCTTCTTTCATTAGTCCAACACACTCTTTATGGACATAGGTGTTGCACATGGCTCGTTTTTTGGGAGACATAACGCTGAAATGAAAGTATTTTATCAGCAAGTACATATTTTGTAGGCGAGTCCATAATAAGGCCACTTCGGTGGCCTTATTAAGAGGCTGTCTATACTCTAAAGTTTGAGTTCCTAAAAAATATATTTGAAACTCTAACATCAAAATACTTTTAATTATTAATAATCAAATGCCTATTGATAACAAAAAAAATAGAACCGGTATTTTCAGCAATAATTTGAGACTCTGAGGAATTAAACAAAACTTACCTGATATTATAATATGAAATACACACGTTCGAACACGACAAATAAATTAAAATTATGCGACTAACACCGTGCTCATCAAGATGGCTACTGACACATACTCATGTTGGAGCGGCAAACGACACTGCAAACGACGGGTAAATCACGCCCTCTGCTGGAAATGTGTTATATTAGCTGAGTTATTAGGATGTGGCCTTATTAGGAGACTGGCCTTGTTTGGCGTCGGTAAAGTCTATACGATGTCAGTTGAGACAAACAAAAAAAATTAAATTTGGCTAAAATCGGCATCTCCTTTGGGAAACATGGGCGGCGGTAGAAATTTAAAAATGTTTTACTAACTTATATATTGTATTTTTAAAGAAATTTATCACAATTTTAATCAATTCCAACTATAAACTATCTGATGTATTTATAAACTAAATATAAGATGACGGTTAATTTTTTTGATTTTTAAGGTTTCCTTTATAATTTATGTCATTATAAATTCATATATAAATAGGAAAATAGGTAGGTATTTAGGGTTTATACACAGTGTTTATGCAATAGGTAAAGTGTTTCTCAGGTCAATTTAATGACATAAAAATGTATGAAACTCCTAATAGGCGCCCCAAACAAATAATTAAAATGCAGGGTATTGTTTTAAATTGTTAATATGATAATAATATTATAAATAAAGCAACTTTAATACGTAACACGTTTTAAACAAACATTATTGATTTAAAATGCAGTGACAATTTAATTGTTTTTTTTGTCGATGAGAATCTTCAAAAGACTGACCCCCTGTGGTAATACTAACAGAGAAGTGTCAGATTCAACCCCCTGTGGTGGGGCCGCCTACCGACTAAACTCACCGTGTTCCTGCGGTTTCCGCATTATAGGCGTATAAACCTTCAGACCACTCGGTTTGGTGTTTCCGCTCTGCACAGGCGTGCTTTTTTTGCGGCTAACGAGGAAAATCTACTTACAGACACATGTGTACTCCACTTTCCGGGTACAGCCAGAGCAAAGGGCCCCCACCGGAGGAAGCACAGACGTAGTGTCGGGTTGACATTTATCCTGAGGGGGCAACTGCCGACCGACTAAACTCCCCGCGTTCAGTGATATGTGGTTTCGGGCTGGATAGCCTATTAACACATTATTGGTTTTAAACGCTCGTATGGCTCGAGTCCATATTCAGTTGATTTTAAAACCCTCCCATATTTTCGCATACAAATATGGAGGTTGACTGAAAAATGTAAAAACAATTTTGAAATTTTGTACGGAATCCGTATGTGAGAAGACTGGCATAATTTTTGTGATGCACCTAATAGGTATTCCGTGCGTATGCAAAATAAAAATTAAAAATACCCAAATTGTCCGTTTCGTTATCACTAGTATCAAAAGGCCGCCAAAATGCCATTGTAATTGTCTAATTAAAACTCGATACTAAAATACACTACAACACACACACACAAAATTATCACTATCACTAATGCAAATTTAAGAAAACATCAACAACAATTTTCCCCATTCGACACAGCACTGTATTAAAAATCATACGATACGCATTCCATGGAAATGATCTAAATATCGAACTAAAGTATTTCTAACCAACCAAATTCGCAACTGACAAATCAAATTTGCGGAATATAACTCCGCCCACAATTTTTAATGACAGACTCGTCAAGTCCACGTTGACTATCTTCGAGCATCTGTACAGGGAGCGATCAATACAAATTTGGTTATATTTGTATTGTAGTTTCAATGTGTGATGCAGTAAATTGATCGTACCCCCAATATTTATGTTGTCTCAACACTCTCAACTGACTTCGTATAGACTTTACCTTATGTATATTATGTAGTTCTCAAAAGTTTAAATAGCTTCTTGTGTGATATTGTTCTTGTTGTTTAACATTGCATATTATTAATGATTATATGTAGTGTCCGACCGAAACAAGATTTTCAGCCGAAACCGAAACCGAAACCGAATCTTCGGCCTTGTCTTAATTTCGGCCGAAACCAAAACCGAAACTGGATAATTTTTATTGTTTACTGAAATTTAATTTATTTTGTACAGGACGAGATCGATCTACTAAAAAAAAAAAAGAGTCGACACAGAAAAAATCTATACGATCCCAGCCGAACGATGCACGACAGTTCACGATCACTAAGTTTCGGCATGGCCGAAACCGAAACTGTGGCCGAAACTAGCCGAAACCGACCTTCGGTCGGTCACTAATTATATGTATTATGCAACATGGTTTACAGATGGTAAAATTCGTACATAGATTATAAAGTTCAATACTAATGATGGGTTGTGCGAAATAAGATTCTTGTATTGCTTTATCTGACATGCAAAATTTAAAATAACTTAAATTCAAAGTAAAAATTTATTGGTACGACTAATAAAATTCAAATTCAGACAGCTAGAGGACTCGTAATAACGATGTGACCTGGGCAACAAATACGTTAAAACTAATAATAAGGCGCGCGGCGATTGCCGATCGCTACGAACCACCACCAATATCTTGTGGATTCTAGGTTATAACGGATACAATTCGTTTTTGGGGACGCTGTTCTACTTTCTTAATTGTAGAGAAAGCGCTTTACTGGAAACAAAATGCGTCGCATTAATTAAGAAGATACAATTTATTTCTTAAAAAAGTTGCTGTATTAAAAGTAGTTAATTTTTCAACAAGACTGTGCTGCTAATGGAACTGATTACTACCAATAAAACACTGTTCTAGCAAATCGGGAATTGAAATAACACTAAATCGGGTTTGATACACTAGCAATGTATTTAGATAGATAGATATCCTTTATTTGACAACGTTACATATATAAAATACGTTTGTTGCAGGTCAAAAAATAAATAGTATAGGTATCACAAACAAAAAAGATACAAACAACAGATGGTTAGTATGGGTTAATAAAAAATAAGGTATCAATACAAACTAGCAAACCTGTTGTATTAGATAATTTTTCTCAGTGATGTTATTTAGATATAACGTTATTAGTTAGTTGTTAAGAATAATAATAAAATTATGTTTTAAAATATAACATAATAATTTCCAATGTCTCCGCTGGTTGCAAGCATTGCGAAATCTCGAATTTTTTTTCTAATTTAATACTTTATTTTTTGTTTTTATAGAAAATTCAGCAAACATTTTGCGATGCGACCATTTTTCCATAGCGTTTCCTCTTAATTCTATTGAATTTATATAGCCCCGGTACAAAGGGAATGGGATTTATTATTGACATTTCGTTACCTAATATTATACAGGGTATCCGGAAAAATGAGGTCAATCCGTCAACCATATATTTAAGCAAAAATAGTATGACACTTATAATGCCAGTTTTCATTTTTGACCCTCATGTTCGATGTACATGTCATGACAAGTCAAAGTTTAAAATTAGAAACTGATTCTTTTAATAATTCGAGTATTTAACTTTCAAATTTGGTACATTGCTTCACCATAAAGAGTTACATCTTTTGGGAAAAATAAAATAAAAAACAATTGTCAAATATTTAAAATAGGGGCGTTAAGTACCCGCTGACCCACTATTTTTTAGTACGTGCGCCAGTGACTTCCGAACTACATTTTTTCAGGTAACCGTTTGTTTTTGATTATTTTTTTACTTTTATGAAACATTAATAAAATGATACGTTTTGGAGATAATTTGAAAAGTATAGGTTCTAACGCGGCTTACGATAATCTAATAGTTTTCAAAAGATCAATAAAGTTGGCCGTTGTGGCATTACCATATTATTAAATACTCGAATTATTAAAAAGATTAAGTTTCTAATTTTAAACTTCATCGAACATGAGGGTCAAAAATGAAAAATGGCATTATAAAAGTAATATTATTTTTGCTCAAGGAATATATGGTTAACGGACTGACCTCCTTTTCCAGACACCCTGTATAAAAAAATACTGCAATGTTACCTACCCTTTCCAGATATGGAATTGTGCTCATATAGCGTTACTTTGGAAACATCAGTACTACAGTTTGAAGCTTCTGGCGCTACCCTAAATATGGGGAAGGTAATGTTTAGGTAGTAACCCGCCGGGGCCTTTATGTACCAGGTGCAGCTGCTATCGATTCTGACATGATGATGCTCCTTATTACTCAACGATCCGTCCATACCTCGCAATGTACCTCCGCAATAAGATATTGATATTTTGGCTTTGAAACCATTTCTAGGTTCATCTGAATCAGTAAAGAATTTTATACGGAGCATGTTGTCAGTACTGAATTGGGTACTGGGGGCTTCCCTACAGTATGTTCCTATTAGAGGAGCTAATTCGGTACCACCATCTCGTAATTCTAGATAGTCCTTGTTACATCTGAAACTACCATATTACAGTTAGAATGTGTAGAGTTGTATTACTTTTATTTTATTTATTTTATTTTGATTTTCAAATAAACTGGCATTGCCCAATAAAACACAATCTATAAAATTAAAATGATATACAATTTATATACCCAAAATAACATACATAAATGGCAATGACGTAACTTACAAAGTACAATTACATATATAACATTTATTAATTCCATTTTAATTATTTCTTTTTAAATAACTCTTCAAACTAACTAGAGACACTCATTAAACAAATCAATATTGGCATTATTACAGTTGTTCACCATTCTGTCCACCCCACTGTTTTGGCCATGTCGAGTTCGATGATGTTGAGGTTCAAAAATCTTACTTTCTCGAAGAAATCTAGGTGGAATATAAAAACCGAACTTGGATAGTAATTCTGGACAGTTACATAGACAATTAATCAATTTCAAAACAAATACAACGTCCATAATATTTTACCTGCTTTCTAAAGAGCCCATATTGACATCCTTTTCCAGTTTAGATTAATTAATGTTATCTACTAATAAATGTCGTCTATAAGTTACATATTTAAGAAATTTTCTCTCGTCAGAAAAATCCCTGGTGTTTCTTTTTATAAATCCTAACATTTTCATAGCCTTATTTCTACAAATCTCAATGTGTTGATTGAAACTTAATTTATGATCAAAGATCACTCCAAGATCTCTAATAACTTTTAATTTTTCTAATATGTTATTATTAAAATGATACCTACTTACAACACTATTCAGAGATTTACTAAATTATATATATTTACACTTTGATATATTGTATAACAGCTTGTTTCTACAACACCAAGTGTAAAATCGAATAAGGTCACTCAGTAGTTTAAACACTGAAAAAACATTAGGTAGGTAACGGTAAAAAGATCCTTATATCGTCAGCATACAAAAGAAAATTGCAAAAATAAAAACAACCAGCAACGTCGTTTATAAAAATGTTAAAAAGAATGGGTGCCTTGGGGAACACCCAATTGAGCCTTGCTTGAGTTAGACACATAGTTATTTATCCTTACAATTTAAGTTCTGTCACCTAAGTAGGTATGATTTAAACCAACGCAACTTTTCCTTGGATACCATAAGCCTAAAGTTTGTTTAAAAGGATATAAGTATTTAGCTTGTCAAAGGTTTTAGCAAAGTCTGTGTAAATAGAGTTAACACTGTAGCCAGTTTTCAAAACCTCCACTATATGCTCGTGATATACTAGGAGGTTGGAGGCAGTTGAACGACCCTTAGAGAAACCATGTTTATTTGAAATTGTAATATTGTTGAAAGTTTTCTTGAAAAAGTCTGCAACAATAGTGACATTAATGAAATAGGTCGGTAGTTTTCAATGTTTCCTCTACTTCCGCTATTTTTAAAGATCGGTACTGTATAAGAAGTTTTCCATATTTCTGGAAATAATTCATTAGAAAGAGATTTAATAAATAATAGCCACGAGGCAATCTCAGATAGCCCCTTTGATATTAAAGTAAATGGAATCTCCATTAACAATATTCGATATGCGGATGATACCGTGATAATAGCAGAAAGCGCACAAGACCTCCAAAGTCTACTGAATCGGTCAATGAAGAAAGCCAAAAGTTAGGTTTTAAACTTAACATTAGCAAAACCAAGTTTATGATTGTTGGTAGAAACGAAATTTCACACACTCGTATACATATCAATGAAGAGAGTATCGAACAGGTCACACAGTTTAAATACTTGGAATGCATGATTAACAAAAGATGGAACCCGGATCAAGAGATAGGGTGCAGCATCGAGCAGGCTAGAACAGCCTTTCTAAAACTTCCTCACAGACAAGAATTTGAACTTTGGCCTCAGATATAGGATGATAAAATGCTTTGTTTGGTCCATTCTCCTATACGGTGTTGAGGCGTGGACGTTAAAGGTAACAATCATCAACAGAATAAAAGCCTTCGAAATGTGGATCATGCGGCGAATGTGAAGAGTGTCTAGGGTTGATCACGTGAGAAATGAGGACATCCTCCAAAGAGCCGGTCTAGCGGATCGAGGACTTTTCGAAAAATCAAGAAACGAAAAATAGGATATCTCGGACACATACTGCGCGGAGAGCGCTACCACTTTCAGCGTCTCATTCTTCCGGGTAAAATTGAGGGAGGAAGAAGAGGAATAGGCAGAAAAAAGTTATCATGGCTAATAAATATTCGTCAATGGATGGGGATAAAGGACTTCCAAACATTACAGAATGCTGCAATCAATAGAAATATATGATGAAAATAGATGAGATGAACGCCTACGCAGGAATCTGCACGCCATCGAAAGAAGAAGAAGCCACAATAGCCTTGACAATGTAAATGCACAATCCTTGAGTAAAGGAGCAGATATACCAACGGGGCCCGGACCTTTAGATACATCCAGGGATTCTAACTTATTGAAAATATAATATGAATAAAAGATATTTAAGTCAGATCCTAAAACTTCGTTACCAAACAATTTGGAATTGATATTATCAGAGTCTTACAGCGTTTATTTTCCACAAGAAACGCATTAAAGGAAAGTAACCGTTCTTACCTTCGCATATCAGAAATGTCAAATCTTTCCTCAAAATCTATTCGTAGGGCCTCACCAGTGGGACCCCTAAAGGTCCAAATACATTCCGAGTGAGCTGGTGGTATGTTTGGGTAGTTAAGTGACCAAATCTCCATTGATGTTTTTTCTGAAGATAATTGGTGATGACCTCCACACTCGATCGATACCTCTTCATAGTTAATTTTAAATCCCTGGAAATGAGTTTTGAGATCGAATTCGTTACCCATTTTACCGTTAAACTTCAAATAAAGGTGGTTACTACTGGACTCCATTTCTGGTGGAGTATCTGGGCCACAGAATTTTCCATCTCCCAACAAGGGACTATCTGGAAACTTCCCATTTTTAATTAAAATATAATTTTGGCAGTTATTTGCATCGCTGGGAGTTAGATGAAAGTTCTCAAAGGTTAACTTAATCGTACGGCCCGATTTTACAGTTATATTCCATTGACACTACAATAAAATATTTTATGTTAGCTTAGTTATTTTAAAAAATACATAGTTAGTATACCTCTCCTTCATTGGAAATGCTGGTATTAAAAATTATGGTACCAGAAGACTCGGTTAAAGTACCGCCACACACTGAAAATAATTTTAGATACAATTAATATTAATTTAATATTTAACGGACGTTAAATTACGGATTAACAGAGGTGAATTTTTATACCAATTGTTTTTACCTGATGAAACCTGCAGTTCAAATCCAGTCCCATTAATATGCGTATTCGTTGTAAATTCCACTTTTACCAAATTAGAAGTGAGAACCTTCTCATCTGCATTTATGTTATTACAGATTTCCTTTATCTTATCCCATTGGGCATTTTTGTCGGATTTGTGAAAGACTCTAATAACATCACTATAGGTACAGGTTCGAAAATTGGGCCAATTTCCAAAATTTGCTTCTAACACTTGTACTTTGAGGTGGTTTTGTGAGGGTGTTGTAAATATCCACTCACAGTTTAAGTTCGGGGCATACCCGTTGGGGTACCCAGGAGATGATATTGTCATTTTTGTATCTACTTCCAGTGTATGGACAAACTGACAAGCTGTAAGGATAAAAATAAAATTTGTAAATTGTCGATATACAGGGTGTCCGGAAAAATGACGTCAATCCGTTAACCATATATTCCTTGAACAAAAATAATATGACTTTTATTATGCCATTTTTCATTTTTGACCCTCATGTTTGATATACGGGGTGTCAAAGTGCAAAACTGATTTTTTTGGAATAATTCGAGTATTTAATTAATTTCAAATTTGATATATTGCTTCACCATAAAGAGTTGATGATTTAAGAAAAAAAAAACAGAAAATTGCCCAAAATAGCGGAAGTTCAGTACCCGCTGACCCCCCCTATTTTTTTATTACATGCGCCAGTGACTTCCAAACTATATTTTTTAGGAAATCAATTATTTTTGTCTCTTTGAAGCAAACATTTCTGGAGTCAGTTGTTAAAAAGATCTGTTTGTCAACGCCCTATGCAACCAGGCATTTGACAGGAGCTAAGGTTACCACTTTTTAAATGGGCGAAAATAAATTAAATATGGAATTTTCTTACCTGATGTTGTGTTAGAAACAGTGGTTTTCTTAACCACAGTGAGTTCCTTCCATTTTATCAAGAATTTACTCTTCAGTCGATCTGAATAGTAGTCGAGCACGACAAATACCATGTTGGAACTTGATAGAAGAGGAGCAGGAAGATCATTGTTGCATTTTTCCATTAGTAGTTGTGCTTCGGCATCCATCCCATCGTAAATCTAAACAAATTAAATATCGATAGGAATCTTTAGATGACTAGAACCTGCGCTTGCTAGTTAATAAAGTTTGCTGTTAGTTACTCAAAAGAAGAAATTGACATAATACCAATAATTACCCTAAATGTAGACGACGAACAATCTTCATCTAAGTAACCTAATTCCATGAAATAATCAATAAAAGTAATTTCTATCCTGGTACCGGATTTCGTTGTAACTAACCAAGAATAAGAGGCGTATTTTGAAATAGAGCCGGGATAACCAGGGCTTGAAATATGTCCTTCTGGTCCTGAAAGTTTGTTTTCAGTACCTAAAACACAATAAAAGGATTCTATAAAATTGTTAAAATTAGATTTAAAAAACTCTTGTTATTTTCTGGGCATTGTATAAATAATAATATTTCAAGAACTTCTTACTGATAGCATATTCGGCTTTAAATCCCTTGTTAGTTGTTGCAACACCTTCCTCAAGAGTAGTACTTTTAAATAAAACATACAAATTCCCAATAACTGTCAAATTATTTGGCATGGTTGTTCCACAGTAGACTCCTAATAATTTTCCTGTTGCATTTGTTTCACGAATTTCCAGAAAGTCAGTATTGCAATGATCTGACTCAGGTATGTCGAAGTTCAGGAAGTGCAGATTTATTGTATTGCCTGCAAAAATGCATGTTCGTATATCCACAAAGTAAAAATATATCGTATCAATCGTACCTGGCCCCATAGAAAGACGCCACAAGCACTCGATATTGTCGGGATATGCCTTGGGCCACCCTGGTGTGGCGAAGAAACCTTCTTGAGATTGTAAGTCGCCTCCACATTCTAAGGTACACATTTTTATTTTTGTATATAAATAAGTTTTATGAATTCTTAAGAGAATTATGGTTGTCTTCAAGTAACGTTTACTGGGAAAGATATACGTGACCATCTCCTTTGGAAATTTTTCACTCGTCCTTTCATTTATATCATTTACTCAGCTTTTGGACTTATTTCAATAATATATTTATTTATTAAAAATACTGCGTTTTTTGTATATTTACGGATGTGTCTTTCAATATATGAAATTCAGTGACATCAAGAAATGGATTTATTGTACATGCACTAATGAACTCTTAAAATAAACTTAATACCGTGCGAGCAAAAATTATTTGCATCAAAGAGGGCCTTGTATCTAAGGACGTAATACTTAGCCGTAGAGCTTAATACCTGTTGGGTGTCAGTAACTACCTGAATTAACAATCAATTAGTTATTTCGTCATCTTTGACAGTCGTTACAAGTAATTTGATTCATCGCTAATTTTTCTAATTTCTTGAACAATTCACACAATGGGCTTTACGAAACAGCAGAAAACATTCATGCTTAAAGCGTATTTTCGAAACGATGTTGGAGTAAATGGTGAGTGGCAATACAATCCGGGTTTGTGCATGGACGATTTTTACGAACATTTTCCTAACGTTGCTTTTATTGCTGGGGATTTTTATCATTGCCTGAAAAGAACGGTGGCTGTGTTTAGGGAAACAGGTTCTATACAACACAAAAAAGGAGCAGGAAGACCATCTGTAAGAACAGAAAAACTTGTTGCAAACGTTCGTGAAATAATGCAAAATACGCCAACAAATTGTATAAGACGCCTGTCCCAAGAAGTGGGAAGATATTATGGAAAATGCAGGACACTATTCTTAAGAAGCAGCTAAATTTATTTTCTTATAACATTTTTATTTAGAACAATTACAAGAAAGGATTATCCAAGAATGTGGTAACATTTCTCCAGAGATGCTGGTCAACACTTTCGGAAATATGAAGAGACGTGTGAATTTATGCTTGGAGCATGCCGGTGGCCAATTTCAGCAATTAATGAAGTTATTTTTCTTTTTTTTTCTGTATATTCTTCCTTTGTTAATTTTGTAAACAAAAATAAATTTGTATTTGTCTAATTATTTTATTAGGTACTCATTAGTTTGGCTTAGCATCATGTCATAATATGAATTTGATAAAATTTTAACCTAGATTTAGTTATATCGTTCCCATAACCCCATATCGTTGTGATCTAAACCAAGCTCTACGTTTTTTAATCCAAGCCCTCTTTGATGCAAATAATTTTTGCTTGCATGGTAGCATGGTATTTTAATACAATATTTGATCAAGTTTGAGTTAGATATAACTTTTTAAATCTTAAACCGCTCTTAATGAAATTTAAACAAACTAGGCATTAGTCAAGAATATTACCCGCTTTTCAACAAATGTTAGTTAAGTTACTGCACGTCAAACTTGATCATAATTTTTTTTTGTACGGCTTTGTTTGTCATTGAGTGGTAATAAATAATTTTTCATACGGTCATCCAGTACAGTATAAGTGGCAATGACATCCACTGCTTGACTGAACTCAATGTGCAATGCAGAACCATCGCTGACAATTGGAAGTGGTATTTTCGATCCACAGAAACTTCCTAATAAGGGTGAATCGGACCATGGTCCATTATAAACCCGTACGTTAGTACCATATTCAACGTCGCACCAATTCATGTAGCTCATTAAAGTAAATGTTAAAGTAACGTGTTTTGCTGAAAATATATTGACATTTTAGATATACAGGGTGTCCGGAAAAAGCAGGTTAATCCGTTAACCATATATTCCTTGAATACGACTTTTATAATGCCATTTTTCATTTGTGACTCTCATGTTCTATATATATAGGTCTTCAAAGTTTGAGAATAAAAACTGATATTTTTGAATAATTCGAGTATTTAATAAGATACTAATTTCAAATTTGGTGCATTGCTTCAACATAAGGAGCTACATCTTTTGAGAAAGTGAGAAAGGGGGATCCAATACCCGCTGACCTCCCCTATTTTTTAGTACGTGCGCCAGTGACTTCCAAACTATATTTTTTCAAGTAATCATTTGTTTTGATTATTTTTTCATTTGTTATAAAATTTCGATGAAATGATGCGTTTTGGGGATAATTTGAAAAGTATGGGTCCTTAACTGATGTTACATTACCATCAGGGATACAAGGTATAATTAAGTAAAACTTTTCAATAGGTGACAATACCGAAAGCAAGGGACTAGCCAAAAATAATGTAAAGATAGTGGTGTACAAAGAAAAACCTGTAGAACTAAATCAGTTAAATGAAATTGATTTATTGCCCTTCTAAGAACTTTGCTAATATTCTTCTTAAATATTCTTTTCAAAAACCATTGTTACCACTCGTTCTTAAGACAATACTAATATTACCTATTAAATAAATTTGAAACGTCATCACAAGATACTAAATATTCAAAACATATTATTTTTATAAAATTATGAATACGCTTTTACTTGGTGGAAATCCATTATTAATTGTGTTAAATAAGTGTTAAAAAAAATAAAAAAATAATAATTTTACACTTTCCATAGATTTTTATTTTCACTCAACTTGTTTCGCAACACAGTTGCTTCTTCAAAGGAGTACCTACTTAAAAATGACATTTTAAAAGTTATAACTTAGGTGTAAAAATAAAATTGCAGGTAATTTTCAGGTTGTTTAAATTGTTGGAAAAACCAATAATAATGTTGACAGACTATAAAGATATTCAGAAGAGGTGATCCGTTTAAATCCAACTGATCATTAAGAAGAGTATTGTTATTTTTGAGCCTATTTATTTCTAAGAATTCAAGCAAATTTAATTTCGTACTTTTGTTTTCAATGTGCAAGATATCGTAGTTATGGTTAAATGTATGATTTGCTTCTAACAGATGGTTAGAATAATTAGAACATGTTTTGTTTTTTATAAAACTAGCATGATGTTCATTCATTCGTTTTTCGAAGTTTCGGCCTGTTCGTCCGATATAAACTTTAGAGCAATCATTACATTTTAATTTGTAAACACCAGATTTATTTCCTTTGTTCAATTTACTTACATACACATTAAAAATAATAAAAGTAAATTGAACAAAGGAAATAAATCTGGTGTTTATAAATTTAAATGTAATGATTGCTCTAAAGTTTATATCGGACGAACAGGCCAAAACTTCGAAAAACGAATGAACGAACATCATGCTAGTTTTATAAAAAACAAAACATATTCTAATTATTCTAACCATCTGTTAGAAGCACATCATACCTACGATATCTTGCACATTGAAAACAAAAGTACAAAATTAAATTTGCTTGAATCATTAGAAATAAATAGGCTTAAAAATAACAATACTATTCTTAATGATCAGTTGGATTTAAACGGATCACCTCTTTTGAATATCTTTAATTAGTCTGTAAACATTATTATTGGGTTTTCCAACAAATTAAACAACCTGAAAATTACCTGCAATTTTATTGTTACACCTAATTTATAACTTTTAAAATACCATTTAAAGGGTGCACGGGAAAAACAAGCCAAGTCAATTTTTAACATAATTGAGTTAGCAGCGCCATCTTGTAGCAAGACCAGGTACCTTTCGAGTCACGTATCCGTGCAGGGAAAAAAAGCTAGATCTCGTGAAATTAATGATGACAAGAAGTACATACAGGGGAATAATAAGCTAAGTCAGCGCGGTACTGGGGAAAAACGAGCTTAGTCATAAATCGCGTCATGATAATTCAGTTGTTTTCGTGTTTTGATGGCAGTGGGAGTTATTAATTTGTGAGTCCTTTAATATCGGATTAGATTGAATACGTTTCTTAGATGTTTAATTAATTTGTTTATCGGTACTGATAGCAATGGAAAGTTCTTATAATAATGAAGTTGGTGGTGTGAGCATTAAAACAAAAAAAAAAAGACAATGAAACATATGAAATACATGAAAACTATACATTGTTGTTATAACCATTTTTTTTAAATAAACGGTTTTAAATTGAAAATTTTCCCAAAACAGTGGAAAAACAGGCTAAGTCATGATTTTTTTTTAAATCGGCTTATTTACAGTTGTAAAATCTTTACAATTAAGTGTGTAAGACATAAATTAGAAACATACAGTTGAAATAGTCCTCAGAGATCATATACAAAAAGAGTTATCGAAGGTAACAGGACTAAAACGGCGATAACTCGAAACTACAAAATATGACTTGGCTTGTTTTTCCCGTGTGCCCTTCATTTTTAGGTACTCCCTTGAAGAAGCAACTGTGTTGCGAAACATGTCGAGTCAAAATAAAAATCTGTGGAAAGTGTAAAATTATAATTTTTTAATTTTTTTACCATTTATTTAACACAATTAAAAAAAAAGAGTCTAAAGATATTGCTCGATATGATTTCCAATTTTTTTGTTTTATTTATTTTTTATTTTTTTTATTTATTTTTTTCATGTCATTACAAAAAAATTTGTTTACATACGTCACGGTATAAAATAAAACTTAAAATACACTAATATATTTAGTTTAAATTTATAATAGAAATAATTAATAATATAACTGACAACACATTATTACAATCACAATTAAAATTACATTCAACAGTTTAAAATTGTAAATCCTGGCGTTCCTCCAAGTAAGCGTCGTAGCTATAATACGCTCTACCAACAAGAAAGTCGGTTACTCTTTTCTTAAAAGCTTTAATTTCTAGATCTCTGACCTCCTGCGGTATTTTGTTAAAGAACTTCACAGCTAAGAAGTCAGGGCCATTTTGGCATCTACGTAGTCTGCGGTAAGGTACCGAGAGATTCCCGCTGCCCCGCGTGTCCCTGCCGTGTATCTCACCATTGGTGGGATAATTATATTTATCTTTATTCCGGTAGATATGGAGTACGTTTTGCAGTATATATACGCATGGGAGGGTTAGAATGCGAGATTTAATAAATGACTCCCTACAGTCATCCTTGTAGCCAATGCCCGCCAGGACACGCACGGCCCTGCGTTGCAGCGAGAACACCCGACGCCACCCCGCAGAGTGCCCCCAAGCAATCGCCGCATACGACATCACCGAATGAAACAATGCAAAATATACGGTTCTTAAAGTTTGTGATGAGACTTTTAAAGAGAGATTGCGCAGCAAAAAGACGCTTCCACTCAATTTATGAGAAATAAACTCTGTATGTGGACCCCAGTTGAGTTCAGAGTCCAAATAGACTCCCAAAAATTTGGTCTTGTTTACAGTTTGGAAGGGCGTTTCGCTGACTTTGCGTAATGAGAAAATGACGTTATTTGTTTTATCCTGATTAAGAATAAGACCATTTGCCTGAAACCACTGCTCTACCTCCGACTGTACCTGGCATGCCCCGCCGATAACGTCCTCAAAGGTGTCGCTAGCCACAGAGGCGGTCGTGTCATCAGCGAATATGACTATTGTTTTACTGTTATGTGAAGAATATCATGCAGTGTGTTTTGAAGAAATTGTAAAAATTAAATGGCCAGTCAAAATTCCTGATAAAATTACTGTTATGTGAAGATTAACAATAGTACGTTTTTAGCAGGGCAATAAAATAATTTCATTTACCTGGTTTAGCACTACAGGTTTTTTTTATCTGTACGCCACTGTCCTTACATTATTTTTGGCTAGTCCTTTGCTTTCGGTATTGTCACCTATTGTAAAGTTTTGCTTAATTATATCTTGTATCCCTGGTAATGCCAACGGCCGACTCGATTTAGCATTCGAAAATTAGGAGATTTGCGTAAGCCTGTTGGCATCAGTTCAAATTATCTTCAAAACGTGTCATCGACATTTTTTGCCAGACAAAAAATAATCAAAAACAATAAATACCTGAAAAAATAAAGGTCGAAAGTCACTGGTGCACGTACTAAAAAATAGTGGGGGGGGGGGGGTCAGCGTACAGCGTCAGATACTGGATAACCCTATTTTTAATATTTGACAATTGTTTTTATGTTGTTTTTCTCAAAAGATGTAGCTCCTTATGTTGAAGCAATGTACCAAATTTGAAATAAATATCTTATTAAATACTCGAATTATTTAAAAAAATCGACACCCTGTGTATCGAACATGAGGGTCAATGGCATTATAAAAGTCGTATTATTATTGCTCAAGGAATATATGGTTAACGACTTGACCTGCTTTTTCCGGACACCCTGTATATATGCACAGACCTAATATTTATAATATTTTATTTACTATTAAAAAAACTATTTACATGGGTCTTCAGATTGTATAGTGTATGTACAATTGTTTCCAATATCCGTAACTGAAGAAATTTGTTCCTTGTTGATTTGTATAATACCACTGCCACTTGTTTTTATAGTCGCACCACATGCCTAAAACAGGTAACCTTCGATATTAAAATTTTTTATTTCTAACAATATAATATGATGAAATTTTCAACTTTTAGTTAGGAAATAATTACCATCAGAACCTATTTCAAAACATACATGTTTGGATGATGTTCAACGTACCTTTTTGAACTTGGCTTTAAACCCTTTGCTAGTTAACAAGGAGTCACTTCTAAATTCGATAAACAAATTCTCAAAAGTCGATCTAATAGTTTTATTTAATTTTGCGTTACCACATACCGTCTCTAACACTGGATAAGCTTGATTGGGACCATCATATACCTAAAATTACAAATATTTTTTTATTGCTTATACAGTGAGGACCTAAAGTCCGTCCCCCCTCCTCTAACTTCTAAACCGTTCGGTATATTTTAATGAAATTTTGAACGATAATATTTGAGCAAGTCTTGCACTTTTTGACATACCAATGACAGCTTTAAATGTCAAGATGACAGCTGGGTCCGCTTTTGGAATATTTTTTTAAATGGAACACCCTGTATATTTTTACATTTTTAAATTCCACATAAAATTATAATTATTTTTTATTAAATGCATTATTAGTCTATACTTCATAGTTTCCGAAATATTGACTCTCGAAAAGTGACATTTTTTAACTTTGACAGTTTAAAACCTTTTAACAGTACGTCTTAGAGCAAAACGGCTTACATGTCCCTATCTTCAATTTTTATTATCTTCCTAAAAAAATCAACTTCCAGTTAAACCGGAACAACTATATTTCCTGCTTTCGAGTTACATCCGGTTTAACCGGAAGTTGATTTTTTTGGGAAGATAATAAAAATTGAAGGTAGGGACATGTAAGCCGTTTTGCTCTAAGACGTACTGTTAGAAGGTTATAAGCTGTCAAATTTCAAAAATGTCACTTTTCGAGAGTCAATATCTCGGAAACTATGAAGTATAGACTAATAATGCATTTAATAAAAAATAATTATAATTTTATGTGGAATTTAAAAATGTAAAAGTATACAGGGTGTTCCATTTAAAAAAATATTCCAAGAGCGGACCCAGCTGTCATCTTGACATTTAAAGCTGTCATTGGTATGTCAAAAAGTGCAAGACTTGCTCAAATATTATCGTTCAAAATTTCATTAAAATATAACGAACGGTTTAGAAGTTAGAGGGGGGGGGCGGACTTTGGGTCCTCACTGTATAGACGTACACGTACAGGGTTTTCAGAAATATTTTCGGTCATATCTACAGAGTTCCCTATAGGAAATACAAAAAAATTAAATGTAGGAGTTGTAGGGTTTTGTCTGAACGTCCAGGAAATTAAAAAAAACTAAACAAAAGACGATCCGAAACATAAGAAAAATTAACCAATTTGGTTTTTTTAAATGGTACACCCTGAATATTTTTTATTTTTATGAAAGATCTTTCTTCCCTGATTTCAAAAATATATAGTTTTTCTACCGTCATTAAATTATTTCTAATCAATTATTGTATAGGGCACTATACAATAATAATTATTTTGAGTAGCGTGCCTTGGAAAACAATAATTGCCTGACATAGTTTAGTTTTCAACAGGGAACTGTCAACATTTTGTATTTGAAATTATTTACTTATTTTTTTAAATGGTTTATTCAAGCGAAGAAAAATCGGATATGGTCCGTTTATTCTATAAGCATTCAAGTAATGGACCAAGGGCTCAACGTCAATACCGTATTACCTATCCAGAAAGAACAACATTATGCATTGACACAATTAGATACCGTAAAGCGGGGTTACTTCGAACGGGTTGCCTAAATTCGAACATTCCCCTCTCCTTTCGCTTTTCTTGTAGCCACGCGCATATTCTTAGAGTGGTCGAACTTGTTTGATCGCGAATCAAAAGTAGGCAGTTGGTCAAATGTCTTCGCGGTGTTTGGACCAGATTTAAGCGGTAAGTAACTACGGAGTAAATTTTACAATGTAATTCGTAATTTTAACGTTTTATAGATGGGTTGCAAAGAAACCTCTGTAACACTGATCCTCAAAGTCATATATCTATATAAACTTGTAGAAATATTGCTTGACATGTCCTTAACATGACTTGCAATACAAATTTTGTTTTTAGTAAATAGGGTAATTACAAAAAAATTTAAAAAATAATTTTACTTTTAGTGGGGTAACTTCGAACATGGTCCGAAAGTATAAAAAACGGCTTGGGGCCGCACATTATGGCAATTATACGAAAGCATCTTTAGAAAAGGCACTCGAAGATCTGCGAAATAAGAAAATTAATTATAGACAGGCAGAATCAGATCAAGATTTTATTGTAAATAATTATGTTTTAGTGACCTTTAAATGTCAAAAAAATGCTGAGAGATTTTTTTGTCGCAAAATTACTGAAGTTTTTCCTGATCAACCCCAGCTTTTATTGGTAAACTTTTTAAGGCGAAAATCATCTGACAAACTGCACAATTATTTTCATTACCCAGATGTTAAAGATGAATCGTTGATAAATCAAAATGACATTTTACAGAAACTTTAAGCGCCAAAAGATTTAAGGAGAAATCGATACACACTTATGGATTTACGCGCAAAATGTTTCATCGAATAAAGTTTTGTTGAAGGTTTTATTTTGTTTATTCGTATTTACTTTTAAGAAGTTTTGTATTTGGTGATTATTTTTACTTTGCAGTGGCATAAAAATTTAGTTTTAAATTTATTTGGCTTAGGACGTTTAGATTATTGTTACAAATCATTTTGTTTCTTAAATAAAGCATTGTTTATCAAAAAACATGTATTATTTTTTTAAATTTTAAAGCTCCTATAAGCCTAAAAGGTTTTAATTGTTCGAATTTACACATATCTAGGTCTAAAATAAAATTTCTGTGCATTTTAAGCCTATGTTCGAACTTACCCCACCCATAGGGGTAAGTTCGAACAATTGTTATCAATAAAAAAAAAATATTATATAATTTTTTTTATAATTATGAAGATCGGAATGTCTAAAGGAAGGTTCAATAATGTAATATTTAAATTTTGGTTAATTTTTCTTAACTTGCACCAACGCAATGTTCAAAAAACTTCAAAAAAACGTTCGAAGTAGCTTTACGGTACGTAGTGCGGCAATTTGAGTTGAGACACAGTCTCGAACGTAAGAAAAGGACATTTACAAGAAATGTCGAAGAAGACTTAGATGTCTTACTCTATTTTGAAGGTAAATTTTAACTTTTATGTTTAAATAGAAGTAAACTAATTTGGTTTATATTTCTTATAGAAATGCCTGAACGGTCCATTCCCGATGCTGCAATTTATTTTAATAAATCATGTGGGAAAATTCACGAGATTTTAAAAAAGCACAAATATTACCCTTATAAGTTTTTGCCAGTCCAAGTAACCGACAATAATATCCAGCAGAGATTAGAATTTTGCTTGAATATTTCTAGAAGACTACACGTAAATGCAGATTTTCTGAATAAAATCATTTTTACGGATGAAGCTACATTTACAACAAGTGGCATGTTTAATAGAAAAAATAAACACTTTTGGTCATCCACAAATCCTCACAAAATCCAAGAAGTAAAAATTCAGAGTCGCAGTAGCATAAATGTTTGGTGCGGTCTGTTTGCTGGCAGAATTATTGGTCCAGTCATTTTTCGAGGTAGTTTAACGGGTGTTAGGTATCTTCATTTTCTGGAAAATGACATTGAAGATATTTTAGCGGAATTTCCAATTTATGATTATAATAGTCTTATATGGCAGCAGGATGGAGCACCAGCTCATAATGTTCTACCTGTCACCAATTACCTTAATAACAGGTATAATTTATGGATAGGCAGAAGTGGTCCTATTCATTGGCCGGCAAATAGCCCCGACCTTTCACCCCTCGATATATTTTTATGGGGTTATTTAAAAAACCGCACTTACTATAATAGGACACGAGACATCCAAGTTATCGAAGACAAGCTTCGGGATGAAATACGAATTTTAAATAGGGATCATCCAAATAAATAATAGATGCCATTAACAGTAAACTTAGAGGAAATATTCAGAAATGTATTAGAAATGGAGGAGGTTATATTAAAAACCAGTAAAATATACCAAAATATGATAGGTTAGATAATTTAGTTTATCTTTATTACACATTTATTTGTTTGTTGTTGTTTAAATGTTGTGTGTATACAATAATTGATTAGAAATAATTTAATGACGGTTCCAGCAAATATAGACAAACTATATATTTTTGAAATCAGTGTTATTAAAAGGGAAGAAAGATCTTTCATAAAAATAAAAAATATACAGGGTGTCCCATTTAAAAAAAAACCAAATTTGTTAATTTTTCTTATGTTTCGGATCGTCTTTTGTTTATTTTTTTTAAATCTCCTGGAGGTTCAGACAAAACCCTACAATTCCTACATTTAAATTTTTTTTTGTATCTCCTATAGGGAACCCTGTAGATATGACCGAAAATATCTCTGAAAACCCTGTACTACACGCTTTTTAAGTCTATGTGATGTAATAACATACTATGTTTTTGTTTGATATAAACAAACTCTGTCAATTATACATACATAGAACATTCGAGTGAAAAAGCAATTTCGAACGTTAAGACATACCTTTATGTAAGTTTTATTACAATCCCCTTTTACTAAGTCGACATCTTCAAACTCCAGCTCTATTAAATGATGTTCGTCTATGTTGATTAACCATTCGCAGGTTTCATTTTTATTGTAGTTTTGGGGATAATTTGGCGAAAAAACATAGCCAGAAGGTATTGTTAACAGACCTCCACAATCTATAAAAATATTATTGTTACGTAACATTCAAGTAGTTGAGTGAGTATTTGGACCATGTCATGAGAAACCCCGTCAAATATTTTCTACTACAAATTACTGTTCCTGCAGGGTAAAGTGGAAGGAAGAAGGGGACCAGGTAGAAGGAGAATCTCCTGGCTTGCTAACTTACGGAAGTGGTTTTGCGTGACTTCCATTGAACTGTTTCGCGCCGCAGCCAACAAAGCGCGAATAGCCATAATGATAGCCAACATCCGGAACGGATAAGGCCGACGAAGAAGAAGAGCATTCAAGGAGTTTTAAGAGCGGGAGCGCACTAGGCGTCAAGAATCGGGCGGCGAACTGGCCGCTGCCGCCAAGTGCTCCTTGCTTGTATCAACTCAATACATTGGTTTTGGTTTCAGATTTACTTACTTGTTAGTTGCGTTTCGTAGTAGGCAAGAAATCCAGTACCTTGAAAGCTAGAATCGGCCTTGAATTGAATAAACATGTTGTTGCCGGTACTTGTTACTGTGATTGGTTTTAGTTGATGACAAAACGTTGCTATCAACTGATAAGAAGCGTCTTTACCATTATATATCTAAAAAAAAGTTGACATATAAAATTTAATCCACAAAGCAGAAATGTGATATTTATGGATGAAATATATTTACATTGATGAAGTCGTAGTTGCAACTACCGTCCTTCTCGACATCTATTTCGTCAAATGTAATACTAATACTTTGTCCTAGAGGTACTGTGATAAGCCAGTTGCACTCAATACTTGGAGGATAAGGTCTGGGGTAATTTGGTGACTCTATTTCTCCGTTGTTATCTGTCAGAATTCCACCACATCCTAAATAATGAATAAGTTAATAAGAAACCGATATAAATTTTTTTAAAATTCTTACCAAATAGTTGCCATTCAAGTCTAAATCCTGCGCCCAATAGAAGGCTGTCACTCACAAAGTGCACTTTTGCATGGTGGGAATTCAGTGTTATTAAGCCAGGGTTGGTATAGCCGCAATAACGGCCATACTTTTCATATTTAGGCTCTTCTGTGGTGTCAGTCAAACTGTCGACCATCTGATATTCAATCTAAAGCAAAATATTATTGTATTCTTCGCAAACAATATTTTGCAGATGTTTAAAACCTTACCTCAACGTAATCAAATTGACAACTCTTGTTTTCGAAAGTCGTGGATCTTTCTAAAGCGAAATGCGAAAAAGTTACGTTGATTTTATTTTTCTCGGAAACAATAATATCCCATACACAGTTCTGATCCTGAGGGTAATCGTTCGGGAAATTGGGACTTTCTATAACCCCTCCAAAACCCGTTAAAGTATTTGTGCATATGGCAGAATATTGAATGTTAAAGCCCCTTCCTTGGAAGCTAACATCTGATTTGAATCGCACCAACAAGGTATTTGCAGATGATATGACTGGTGATGTTTGTGGGGAACAGAACTTTCCTAAAGACTTGGAGTTTATGGTTATTCCGTCAAATATCTAAAAATAAACTTCGGTTGGTTTCTACGCATAGCAAAGACACAAAGAATTTTTTCTAATTTTGTCTCGAAACAGATCTATTTTGAACGCGCTAGCGAGTTCGGAATATATCTCTTTCGAACTCCGAATTTTATTATTTAAAGGTTGGCCCTACATGACATGTTTTTTTTCACCGTTTAGCATAGCATTCTAGATAACTAATATTTTTTAGTCCCAATGTGCAAAATACTACACGAACCCACGTATGTATCTTTGGTTGCCTAGATCTACAAATCTGTATGTATTGTTTTAGTTTATTAAAAAACACATTAAATAATAACTTTATTGACGGAGAACTATTTTGCAAAAAATATCAATTATAAACTCAAAAATATAAATTTCAACTATATAATGTTAATTAGGTATTATTTATAGTGCAGTTGTTATAAACATTTAATGTCACTGTACTTGTGTCGGACGCGTTAACCTTAAATTCAGGCATAGTTTGAGTATTTTTTAAAGACATAGTATGCGAAACTTTGTGATAGCTGACCCCAGAATCTAATCCATTTTTAATAAGGCTTGGTTGAAAAACAGTTTCTACACCTTCAATTCTCGATCTTGATGTTCCAGGTAAGGGTGTAGCAGTATTATCAATATTATCTATTAATGAAGGTGTTAAACTAGAAGAGAGTCTGCGCTACATCCATTTTCGCTTTTAGAGAACTTTCAATATAGCCTTCAGCCACGGCTGAAGACTTCCATCCCCCGTGCCTTTTAATGGTAACCAAATCGCTTCCCTTGTTGGCCAGCTCAGTGACACTAGACCGTCTAAAACAGTGACCAGTAAAACATTCTGGATTTGGTTTGCACAGGTATTTTGCAATAAGGCTAGGAGCTTTTCCCATTGTATTTAGACCTACAGGTGAGTTTATGCAATGCCCCTTTCTATACGTAAGAAAAAATCTTGATGTTGTAAGATTTTTAGGACGTAAATCAAAATATTGTCTAATCAAATTAATCCATAATTGATCTATTATAAGAAACATTCTTGGTACACGTGTTTTAGTTTTGGGAATGTGTACTGTAATAAAAGCAACCTTAAAGTGAATATCTTTTACATCCATATTTGTCAGTTCTTCTCTCTGACATACTCCATTATACCCGATAAGTAAAGCAACCTAGAATTTACATAGTTACTACTATTGTATTTGGATAGCTGTCTACCTACTGTTTATACGATAGAATAGAAATTGGTGTTATTTAAAAATTTCTGTTCTCCAATTTTATTGGGAAAAATTTTTTTTTTATAAAACCTGTGAAATTGTACAAAACAAAATTCATATAGATATGTAATGTAAATACTACTTACTTTTAATCCTAAATAACTGCTATTATCAGCCCCATTTATAAACTTATTAATATCATCTAAGTCTAATACAAGAGACTTTTTGGGTTTGTAGCCCAAATATTTTTTTTAACAATAATTGCAGTCTAATACAAGCTCTTAATTTTGAGTATAAGGACCACAGGGTCGATGACATTTTGGTTTTACTTTCTTCCTCGAAATAAGCTAGTAAAACATTTTCAGAAACCTTACAAACGCCCTTTGTATTGCACCAACTTGTGAACGTCTCATAGTCCTTTTCATACATTTTCCGGGATTTCTCTGGTAAAACTTGATTGATAGATTTATGTGCAATATCCCTTAACTCGGAGGGAGTTAAACTTAAATTATCTTGCTTCATAATATTTTCTTAATATAAATGAAAATTTAAAACACAAATTTCGTGGCAATTTGACTGACACAATTTAAAATTTATTTATTTTCATGGCAAGCTTGATAAAAAAAATTGTAATAGTGTTACCAACATAAATTTTGGACATAAAAATTTATAAATTTTGAAGGGTTTGTTTTCTTTTTAAATATGTGTTTATTTATTTAAAAAAACGACAAAATAGAAAAAGTAGTATAAAGCACATGTTTTATAAAGCCATTATAGCACTTGTCCCCGTGCTATAATATAATGGTTTATAAAACGTGTGCTTTAATATACTATTATTACTTACCTGTACATAATCCAGTCCACATACACTATGCTTCTCCAAATCCATATCTGCAAAAATAATTTGAATCTTTGCGCCAGCGCTGACAAAGATCTTCCAAAAACAATCGGAATTTTTGGTGTAAGGTTCTGGATAGTGAGGAGACATTATTGCTCCAGATGGACTTGTGAGGGAGCCACCGCAACCTACAAGTTTAAAAAAATGCATAAGAAATATTATATCATAGTGATTTACAGGTAATTACCTGTGGCAGCAGAAGACCATTGTATTTTGAAACCCTTTGCGGATCTGCTCATATCAGAATTAAACTTAAGGAGCAGTTTGTTGGCATGTGATGGTATAAGCTTTGGAATTGTAGTTCCACAATATCTTCCTATCAGAGGCGATGATGGAGTTCCCCCATTTCTAGAAATACGTTAAGTAATAAGTTAAGTTCAATTAGCCAAACCTATAAGCATGCAAAATAGGTTGTACTGTTATCTGACACAGTTTCTATACCTTATTTCTAGCCAATCATATCGGCAACCAGAATAAGCCTCTATGTTAAAGTCAGTGATGTTAAGCATAATTTGATTTCCGGGAGATACTGTAATAGCCCATATACAATGTCTGTTTGTAGGGTAGTTGTTTGGATACCCAGGCGACTTTATAATACCAGCTGGTGAAAAGTAATTTGCACCACATACTGCAAAAATATTGCAAAATTATTATTGCAGTGAACAGAGGTATGGGGACATTTAGGATTTGTTTGCTTAAGTTCTCGTTTCAAACTTACCATTATTTTCTTTAATAAAAGTATAAGAAACTAAAAATCCGTCCCCGTGTATGGTATTATCTGAAATAAAATCTATGGTCATAATATTCGAAGAACTCAACATAGCAGGGGGTAGGCTGAATCCACAATATTTTCCCATGCTTCCTCCCATTCCATCACCAGTGTTATTATCAAATACTTCAATATGGTCATAAGTACAATCAAAACTCTGTTCCAAATTGAAAGTCATCCATGTTAGTTGAATAACTTTATCATTCGGTGCCATAAAGACCCATCTGCATTTCTTGTTGGATGTGTATTTGCCAGTGCCCTGTGGTGGAAATGATACAGTTCCAACTTCTTTCTTTAAGAGACCTCCACATCCTATAATAGATTTGTTGCAATGAACCAGGCAAAGCAAAAATATTAATTAAATTAAAACAAACCTAGATCCAACGAGGTGTAATTTGCAGTAAAGCTACCAATTGGACTAAGAGATGTCCTTGATCTAATCCACAAGTAGTTTGTGGTTGATTCAATTTTGATTTTTTCTTCCAAGTTACAATATCTGCCAATTAATGTAGAATTTTCGTTGTCTCCGTCGCGTACCTATAAAGTAAACGTCATGTCAGCAAGCCAGCAATTAATCATTGCTACTTTGCGTAAATTTACCTCCACATAATATTGTAAGCAATCTTGGCTTGTATGATAATGTCTGGTAAGTTCTAAATTAAGAATAATGATATTTCCAACTGGTTGTTCTATTAGATAAGTACAATATCCTGTTGCTGGGGAAGGAACAATGCTACCAACAGCTGCAGTAAATCTCACCATACACACTAGAAAAAATTGATCAGACAAGAGTTTTACTTGGAGTTTGAAAACCTAACATTAACATTTTAAACATATCATGAATTACATGGCTTTGTACTTATTCAATCGATGGTTAAGGTGCAAAACCTCGTAAGTCGGTTTTTTTCCATTTAACCTTTTATTCGATAAACACTTAGAAAAAAATATATTCTTTAAGCTTACAAAATCTCGTAAGTCCATTATTAATTTTACGGACCCCTGGCGTCATCTGCCAAAACCTCATAAAATTAATTTGCCAGACAGCATTTAATGCAGAAATCTCTTAATTCGACTTACGAGGTTTTGATACTAGAGTTAATATTTTATACACGAAGATCTGCGACTTGCGAGGTTTTGATATCACATATTATACTAAGATAAGATTAAATTAAGATTTAATTTGTAATTTCTGAATAAACAGGTTTGTTAAATTATGTCGTTTTATTTATTTAACCCACATATTTTATTAGTATTGTTAACAAATTAATTTTTGTTTTTAAAAATTGATATTTCGTTTCAAAACCTCGTAAGATATTCTGAAAAGTTTAAATATTAAAAGGTAAATCCTTGTATGTAGTTTCTTTTTAATTAACAAAAAAACAAATTTTAATTAACAAAAAGTATGTATATCCCCAGAAAATGTTTCAGCAAATCATATAATTTTGTTTAAAATACTTTTTCAAATTTCTCAATTAAAGTTTAATCGTTTTTCGCTTCTCCTGTAAAATTTCTAAAAATTGACTTACGAGGTTTTGCACTTTAACCATCGCAGTGCTTCGCTATTTTAATAGCTACAGGAGCAAAGGAGCAAAGACAATTTAAAAGCCATATTATGTCAAAATGACTTCTACTTTTCTTTATCTACATTAATTCTATAGCAAAATTAAATTTAAAAGGTAAAATAAAATTGTTTGCCGATCATACTACTAATTAAAAAATAATAATATTTCTTTACTGTCTTTCAATTAAATATACTAATACAATTAAATTTTTGGTTTATATATTGATAAAAATTTAAGTTGGAAAAACATATTGAATATTTAAGAAGTTACATCTCACCAATAATTGGCATTTTGTTTAAAGCTAAAAATAATATATCGTTAAAATATTTAAAAATATATATAATATAAAATTACAGTATATGATTTCAATCTGGGGATCAGCGAATTTAACTACAATTCAGTTAATGGCTGAGTATCTATTTTGCGTTAAAATACGTAAGCTATCCAAAAATAATATAAAAATCCCGATTGCATGACACCTGTCAAAGATGTAAGATTTTTATGCCCAAGCTAGTCCGTCCCTGGCCCACAGAATGAACTATACATTTTATTGTTAACCTATTTAATAAAGCTTTCCATAGTGTAGATTATACTAAATTTTAATCAAAATATACAAGGCGATTCAAAGGCTATCAATAAAAAACTAATTTTCAGGGCCGGTCTTTAGGGGCATATATCTCCTCGAGGGGGGCTCTTAGGAAAAAATATTATATGAACTTATCATGTTATTTTCACCTAATCTATATGAATCCGAGAGAATTTGCCCACATGTTCTGAAACACCCTGTATATTAGGATATTTTTTTTATAAATAATTTTTTTTCAATAATTTCGATGGGGTTATTAATAGTTACTAAAAATATTTGGTTTTATATTCTCTGTAATAAACTTTTTTAAGTTGGTTGAGACTAAAAAAAAAAGGAAAAGTAAAGAAAATATTTACCTGATTCATATTTAATTTTCCAATGATTTTTCTTCAACATTGTGGATGTTGATACGATAAAAACGTTGTTTCCAAATGTTTCAATAGGCCCTGGAAGAGAACTACCACAGAATTTTCCTATAAGACCGGAATCCGTAGATGAACCTTGATAAATCTAAAAAGTATACAAGAAGATAACATTACTTATGTTACTACATTTTTTTGATTCTACCCCTAGAGCAATATTGCCCTACGATCATAATTTGTGGCCCTTCTTATCTAATCGTGCCGACTGAAGCCTGGGCAACATTAGTATGTTTTTAGCATCGCATATTTACCGCAACACCGGAATTATGACAAGATTCGTCCAGATTCATTTCCACAATTTCCAGTTTTATAGTGGTGTTTGTGGGTAGTTTAATTTCATGTACGCAGGTTAAAGATATTGGCATAGATCTGGTCATTTCTATTGATTGTATATATCCATCTTTATTAGTGTAGGTGCCTCCACAACCCGGAATACCTAAAATTTTATTCATCAAAAGATGTCCTTTTAGAGCTTATTATTAAAAAAAATCGTACCATTATCAGTACTGTATCCTATTTGAAATCCTGAGTAAGGATATTTTTCATTTGACTTAAAGTGGATGTATCCTTGGTAAAATGTCGAATAAAAAGGCTCCGGAATAGTGGAATTGCAAAAATTTGCAAAAGGTTCATCGTTAGGTGTCTGTTGACGATAAGATCCACCATGAATGGTATTAGTAGTATAAAACTAAAAAAAAGGGAGATCAGTATGTACTTATAGAAAACAAAAAAATTGTTGGTACAGTTCTATTAGAACAAGGTATGTAGAAATTAAACCCAATGATGTTTTTATATGCCACTTAAAGTTGGTTGAGATTTGCTATGTCTTACCTCCAAGAAGTCACCGGAGCAATCGGAATCAAGGCCTATATTCAACGAGTAAATGTGAAATAACAATCTTTTGCTGGTTGGAACTTTAAAAAACCAGTAACAATCCCTAGAACACAAAGAATTAGTTCCAGTAACCAATTACTAAGAAAATTCATACCTATTATTGGGATAGTTACTTGGCCATCCCGGTGAAACAATCATTCCACTATCCCCCGTAATGTCACCTCCACAATCTGAAAAAAATTGCTAATAATTTAAGGTTTTTTTTTAAAGAAAAACAATGTTGGTTGCATTCAACTTGCAATCTAGAATTATTTAAAAACTACCACGCAATTTTAGAGAAGGATACATTTTAGCATTAAAAATCTTGTTTTGTAATTATTGATAAATTTTACCCGGCTTTTTTGTTGTCCATGTAAGTTCAAGCTCGGGTTTTCGTATTCGTCCATTCGACCATAACCAAATATATACCACATTGTGTGTGGTAGTTACAGCACCATTAAAAGGAACTGTATTTCCGCAGTACCTTCCTAAAGGTGGTGATGCACTGCTCTTTCCATCGTGTATCTAAAAGGCTTAATTGTGAGAAACATTTTTTAAATTCTAATTTAAATAAAATTTGACTAGTTTTTGGTACCTGAAACCACCCCGATGAACAAGTTATATCTGACGCTATGGCAAATTTAGTAAAGTTAATTTGAATAACCATAGATTGCTCAGTAGTTATTGTCCATGCGCAACTTATAGCTTCAGAACCAGTAGAAACGGCAAATTCTGGTGATGGATAACTAAGAGTACCATTCGATTGCCTTATATTTCCTCCGCAACCTTAAAAAAGTACATTTACATATTTTCAAGTTAAAACTAAAATTTGGATTTATTGTATGTACCTTGTTGTTCTTTATTACAAAGTTTTCCAGAGAACCCACTTGCACAAATACAGACAAATTTACCACGTTGTTTTTGGCAAGTACCGCCGTTCATGCAAGGGTTTGTAGCACATGGATCATCCACACGCTCGCAATATGTTCCGGAATGTTTACGGTCACAAAAACAAGAAAACCCTTGTGCAGAGGTGTCCGGCATACAGGTACCATGGACACATGGATTTGAAGAGCAAGAGGAAGCATTATAGCTGGCTCTAAAGCACCCATTTGGTCCCATGCCTAGACCAGCGTAGCCTGGAGGGCACACACATTGAACAACGCTTATTGCTAAAAATAGAAATTCAAATAATGTGTCATAACATCCACCTAATTAAGCAATAAGCTTGTATTTGCTAATGTCATACCTGGGTTCTCTACACAACGAGCTAATATACTGCAACCTCCATTATCTACGTTACAAACTCCTCTGTAGGTGCACGTTTTACCATCTCCTTGGTATCCCGGGGGGCATGGTCCACACTTGCTACTTCCCTAAAATAATTCACACATTTTTCTTTGCTTCTTATAACAAATAGCAACATACAGGAAATATATTTATTCTAACTTATTGATGGAGTAAGAAGACTTACCGGCGTGTTAATGCATTCCACAAAAGGTGAGACGCTACATCCACCGTTAAAAAGTTGACATTCATTAATATCTGCGCAGTAGTATCCATTTCCAGTATATCCTAGAAGTTCATTTTTATAAAGGGTTTTCCAATAAGAACGATATGATTTTGAAACGATATGGTTACCATGGTAATAAAGTTATACCTGTCACCAGTTGTCAGTAATTGTGAGTAAACTATAACAATTTATTATGGCTAAATACGCGCTTCAAGAACGTTTGGTTATTATCCAAAAATTTTACGAAACAAGACGATCTTTTGTGAACTTTTATCGCGCACTCGCGAAAACTTTGGTGTAAATAATCGTCCTACTTTGCTTGCCATTCGTCGCATCGTTGAGAAATTTGAAAATAATTTTACTCTTCACGATGTAAAAACACCAAGAAGACATCGACACGCAAGAACTGTTGAGAATATTGCTGCTGTAAGAGCTAGTGTTGCAGTGGATCCAAATTTATCAATTCCTCGTCGTGCTCAAGAGTTAAGGATTAAAAAAACGTCAACTTGGCGTATTTTGAAAGAAGACTTGAATTTACACCCGTATAAGATTGTTTTGACCCAAGAACTTAAGCCACTGGACCATCGTCGGCGCAGAGAATTTTCTGCTTGGAGTTTAGAACAACTTGAAAGGGATCCTAATTTTGCCAAAAAATTATCTTTTCAGATGAAGCTCATTTTTGGTTAAGTGGATACGTTAGCAAGCAAAATTGTCGTTTTTGGTATGAAAACAATCCACAACAGATTCATGAGAAGCCTTTGTATCCGCTAAAGTCAACTGTATGGTGTGGTTTATGGTATGGTGGCATCATCGGACCATTTTTTTTTCAAAATGAGGCAGGAGATGCAGTTACAGTGAATGGTGAACGATATCGACAGATGTTAAGAAAATTTTTGTGGCCAAATTTAGATGCACTTGATTTGGAGGATATGTGGTTCCAGCAAGACGGTGCCACATGTCACACTGCTCATCAAACTATCAATATACTGCAAGAAAAGTTTAACGAAAGGATAATTTTAAGGAATGCTACTGTTCAGTGGCGTCCAAGAAGCTGTGATTTAACTCCTTTAGATTACTTCTTGTGGGGCTATTTGAAATCTAAGGTTTAGGAAAACATACCACAAACACTTGATGCATTAAGGGTGAACATTAAACCCTGCATTCGTCAGATCACGCCCGATTTATTGCATAAAGTCATCGAAAATTGGGTTCGTCGAATTCGCTCGTGTACACGAAGTCGCGGAGGACATTTAAATAATGTGTTATTCAAATCATAAATGTTATCGACTATACTTTAAGATAATATAAAACGTTTTGTTGTATCTGAAATAGTTTTAATTTTATTTCATTTTAAAATCATATCGTTCTTATTGGAAAACCCTTTACAAGTTAACATTTTAATAACGACAAGTACCTGTACAATTTATGCTAGATTATAATTTCTATACCTACCAGAAGGACAATGTTGACATACGAAAGACCCAGGTATATTGGTACATAAAACCAACGGATCCGTAGAACAAGGAGGGTGGTTAAATTTACATTCATCCACGTCAACGGAGCATGCCTGAAGGAAGCCGCTATCACTCCAACCTGGGTCACAAATGCATTTATATCCAGCATCATTATTCTGAGGAATGCAGGTGCCATGACCGCAAATTTCAGAACCCCCTGAGTTGCAGTCTGTTGGTTTTCTACTGCAATGGATCCCTATCCAACCATTTTGGCAAAAACATCTAAAATTTACAAGATTAGACCAAGGAGAGCTTTTATATAGTAATGTTAATTAAAACAGGAACGAGATGTCCTACACCGTAGAAATAAAACGTTTTTTGGCAGACATTCTTTTATCTTACTGATAGGTTCCCGGTAAATTTCGACATGTTCCCCCATTTTGACAGCCTAAATCAGTTCCTTTAAATCGGGTACATTCGTCTATGTCATTCTCACAAGTAGTTCCCTAAAACAATAATAATTTAAATATTTACCAGATTCATATCATAAATATCTTAAGTTTTGATGTTGGTTACCTCCCACCCGCTTTGACATTGACAAAAAACCCCATTATACATGTCCAAGCAGACACCTCCATTTTTGCAAGGGTTACTAGCACACTCGTCTTTACTTAGCAACGTGTTTAGATTGGCGATAGTTCTTTGTAAAGTTGTTAGCCTTCTATCAATTCTTCGAAATCTTATGTACATGTTTTGATCCCTAAGAGTGGTGTTGGTATTATTGGAAAGAAGAGTATCCGGTCTCATATTTAGCAGCCTGTTTTCAATATAATCCATTTTAGAGTAGTACTGAGCTATAAACCTTTCGTAATTTTGAAGGACTTTTGACGCATTTTCTGCCTGAAATAGTAGATACATAAAGGAGTTCCACTTTTGAGTATTATTTAACCACCTAATTTTAAAATATTTATTCTTATCTATTAAATTTATGATTTATGCATTAGACATCTCAAATAAATATACCTACCCCTTTTAGTGTTGACAAAAGATCCTTGCCGTTGATATGCATACTTGATGTTTCAAAATGAATGTCTTTTTCCGCAGGCATAATGACATTTAGATGTCCATTGGAAATATATAGCTTTGGTCTGCAAAAATAAAAAACATTTTTAATTTATTATATTGTTATTCCTAATTACTTGGTGATAACTAACATAAACTTTCACATGAGCTTTTACAATGTTCAAATTTAGCACCAGAGCTTTGATTTTATCTATACCGGGTATCCACGGAAGGTGGCTCGCCCCTCTAACTTTTTTGTTTTTCAAGATAATGAAATAAAATTTCGGGGATTTGTATACGACATAAAACTGCATTTTTTAACAGGTGACTCAACATTATGGAACTTCCGGTTTAACCGGAAGTGACATAAACTTTTGATTTTTAAATGGGACACCTGGTATATTTTTACTTTTTTTGACTCCATATGACATTCTAAATACCACGATGTGTCACTTGTCACTTTTCACCCGGTATATCCAATAATGGCGATGGTTGCATTTTATGAACTAGTCAACAATAGTGAATAAGTATTTAAAATTTAGAGTTTTTTAAATAACAATTCAATAAATTATTTTTATATTTGAATAACTTTTCCACCCGCTCTTTCGCTACATACTTCTAAAATAAATACATATATTCGTATGTACATATGAGTCATCGATAAGTTTTAATATTTACTTTCGAGTTGCTTTAGTTATCAAATAATATGCCATCCTTTTATGACTGTAGAAACTTTGTATTTTTGCATTTGTAAAAAGTTATTTTAATGTTAAAATTTTTATCGGTAGCTAAATAAGCTCTGCTTGCTGATAAGCTATTGATTAAATATGTGTAGATGCCTATAAGCAAAAACACCAATTAAAATTAAATCTTGATTTTAGGTGCACCTACACATATATTACTCCTCCGATAATAAAAATTCACAGATCTTGCACCTAACGCAAGCATCCTATGTATTGAAAATACCTGACACAGCTTTAAAATTTTAATGACCTATGTCATGTAATTAAAGCCCACATTCTAATTTGGATTTTGTAAAAGTTTAAAAAATGTTCTTTAATTTTACAGTACTGGTTACATAAAAACTATGGATAATTTTAAATTCCTCACCTCAAAAAACCCCAAAATCCTTAATTTCGTGCTGCTACCTATGTCATTTCGTTAGGAAATAATCCCAAAAAAACGAAAACAAAAATAAAACTTTGACACCCTGTATTTTGGTTGTTATCAATTTTGGGATAATGCAAGTTTAAATAAACCGCATTATTTCGCCTTAAGAAGCCTACTGTTGCTCTGTGTCCCATTACGTTTGGGACACCCTGTATATTCACGAAAACATATTATATTAAATGTATGGTTTTATTTCTAAGAATAATTAATATAAATTTGTTTATAAACAATAATATTCACATAGCAGACCAACCAAGGTGAACTATAAATAATCCCAAAAAAACGAAAACCAAAATAAAAGTTTGACACCCTTTATCTTGGTTGTTATCAATTTTGGGATAATGCAAGTTTAAATAAATCGCATTATTTCGCCTTAAGGAGCCTGCTGTTGCTCTGTGTCCCATTACGTTTGGGACACCCTGTATATTAACTAAAACATATTATATTAAATGTATGGTTTTATTTCTAAGAATAATTAATATTAATTTGTTTATAAACAATAATATTCACATAGCAGACCAACCAAGGTGAACAATTGCCTTATATTCAATCGGTCATATTGTCTAAGCCTACTTATGCTATGTTTTTAAATTATACTTATTTACCCAAGCGTTCAAAATAGACCATGAAGATTTTCATGAGATAGGTAGGGGTGCAAAATATAACCAATCACCCGGTACAATAACATTTTCTGAGAAATCAATAATAAAAAAATTATCCCATTTGTTAACCAAATTTGGGCGGACCCTGTAATATGCAATTATTGTGCTCCAACTTTTTGCCTCCCGCTTTTTTTTTCGATATAATATTCCGATTTAAATAACGTGAACTTACCTTAGTTATAACTTATCTCAATAAAACACTTTTTAACAAAGTTACTATGGCGTTCTTTAAAACACAAACTAAACTAAACATTATTCATTATTTACTTGCCGACTTTACGCTGATTCATATTTATATTTCTACCAAGTCTTATCAGAGTATTATGTTACAAGACCGATCTAGATATTGCGCTGTTGGCCGCGACAGACGGCGGAGCGACATCGACATGAGCGACATCGACATGCAATGCAAAGTTTGCGTAAACACGATCCCAATAGTATTTTCAATACTAAAAATGAAAAACGAGGATAATATAAAGAAGCAGTTTCAGTTAAGCTAGCAGAAGGCAGTCCCCAATCAGGAAAATCATACTTGTTTGCCAAAATTAACTGTGACAAGCTTCCAAAAGATTTTTATCCTTTTTATTATGGATATCAAACAAGGATTTTGCTTAGAAAAATAACAGTTGACCGAACAAAAGCTTCCGTGGGATACTAGCGTTAATGATGAATTTGCACGTTTCCGTTCTTAGCCATATTCCGATATAGTATTTTGTATTTATATGTTGTACCAGGGACGAACCTATGGAAAATACAAACAGTTGGGATATTTGTGTCAGTTGGGAATTTTAAAAAATACATCATACATCTTCCTTGTAGTTTGCCGACATATGTCGCTTGTGTCATTTTCCATATAAAGTCGATTCACCCAGTAAACCTGCAAGATGGCCGACATGTCATATGACAAAAGTCATATTCCAGCTAAATAAAACGAATTTTTGCATTTTCAATGACTTTTGTCATATGACATGTCGGCCATCTTGCAGGTTTACTGGCTGAATAGACTTTAGCAAAGTCTTCAAATGTATATTTATGGTTGAAAATAAAGAACCAAAAAAAATTTAATATCGAAATATCCATATATTATTAGAGCTCTGAGTGGATTTCTATTAACTGGGACATTACTGTTAATCCGAACAGAGTAATTGATATCATGGCAGCAAAAAATAACAGAAGATTGTTATTATAATTATTGTCATGTATACAGGGTGGTCCTTAAGTACATCAGGAAAATCTAGGATATGATTCCTGGCATCAATTTAAGTTGAAAAGTTCATATGGACTTATGCCCTAAAATGCTTACCCTCTACAGATATACTCTAAGTGTGTTCCGCGGAACCCTAGGGTTCCGCGATACCTCTGTAGGGGTTCCTCAAGAATTTAGAAAAAAAATCAAAACACCTCTCTCTGGTCGAACGTTTTGACTCCGCGGCCGCGCGTAGGTATATTTATTTATTTATTTGTATTTGTATAAACATGTGTTACAATAGCTGGTACAATATCTCATAAGTTTGGTATCAACATGTATACTTGTATACTTGTGAGCGCACAGTCCCTTTGATAAAAGCCGCCTCTGAATTGTTTACAACGCAATTTTTATATTTCTCTTTTTAGTTTTGCTTTTTGTTTATCAAAGGCGCCGACTCGAGTATTTTCGAGAATATTCGAGATCGAGTCTAGGACTAAGTATAAAAGCGGCGATCGCGCGTCGCGCCTCGTCAGTCAGTTGACGACCCACCAAGCAAAAAACCTCGCACTCGCATTCGCAACATTGCAATCTTCCTTCAAAATTCTTGCAAGAGCAATATTGTATTTGAAAGCTTGTAGGTAAACACCGTGGAACTCTCTAAAACAACTTTTCTATTTAGTTAATTCCCGCAACGTTGACTTTTGAAACCTTTCATATTAAATATTGTTACAACTTAGCTTTCGGATTCTCTATGCTATGTTCGATATATAAATTTAGAGAAATGTTTCAAGGGCAACCTGTAACGTGCAATATTTTAGCAATCTTCAGTTTAGAAAGTTTCAGGCAAATTACATAGCAACTTAGCAGCGATGTTGGTTTATGAATGTCTTTTTGTAATTGCAATTGTGCTGCCCAATCATTGCTTCAAATAGGTACGCCACGCGTCGGTCGGGGGGGTTATGTTTTCGGTCTCAGAGTCAGATCGGATCGGCCATTTTTATTTTGGCTTGGCATTTCTTTTAAAAGAGTGAAGGACAGTGTTTTATTAAGAAATAAGGTAGGTTACATTAAATTTAATAAAAGTTTATGCATGCTTAGGTACTTTTTAGCAGAGAACAAGTTGTTCTCTGTTAGGTAGGTAATTTTTGGAAATGGAGGTCGTGCTGTTAAACACAAAACATAACTTAGGTATTTTATTATTTAATTTGTATTGGTGTGTCTTGTGTGTGGTACTACACGTCACTGGAGACTAAACTGAAAGAACCCCTTCCAAAAAAATTACCAAAATTAAAGCAAAAAGCGCATGCATACGGTATTATAACGGCAGATATTCCAAAGTTTTCACTGGATAGGCTTGCAGACACAATTTTTGCAAGTTAATTCAATAGACAACTTAAGATAGTGTACTCCCTAAAGTTAATTGAAGTTGAATTTGTAGGCATCTAGTACTAGCAATAGGTTACTAGTAAAAAATGTGTTTGCGAAACCTACACAGAAATTTTTCATTCGTATAACCTATACACGAGTAAATTTTATATAGTTACGGGTTCCAAATCAGTCGAATGAGAATGTATGTCACAAGCCAATTCCAATACCCTATAGTTTACCCTAGACCTTTGTCCATTTTTTGCTATTTTTAAAAAGAAAATTATTATGAGAAATTGCACACAAATCATAAGTGAGAATAGCAGTGTTTTGAAATTTTAGATACATTTTTTGAGACTAACTGGAGGAAGAAATTTGAAAGATGCAGTGTACAGATGTTTGGAAAAGGTCTTCACCAATTATGTGGGGCAGTTTTTAAGTTGGACTGGTGCTAAGGGGAACTACAAAACAAAAACTTTAAGTAAGTAAGTATGGACTACTTCTTCAAAAAAAAAACTTTAAAACTCACTTCACTTATAACAGGTAGATTTTAATTTTTCTTTGGCAATACTATATTATATTAAATACATCAGATTTGTATTTAATCAAATTAAAAATTTTAATGAAAATTTTACACTCTTAATTTCAACCAATCAGAAGCTTGATTTTTCTTCGGTTACCATTAAAACCCACAGAATAACCGGAAATTTTTTACGTTTGTGGTAAAATTAATAAATGAAAATTTTCCTGAAACGCCATTTCAAAGACATTTCTAGAATATATGTAATTTCTAATAAAAAAATTAATTTGTACGTAGGTTCTTTAATAAATGAGTTTAAAATTTTCTAACCGAAATCCCACGTGCTTAAATTAATAAACGGTAAATTTTTCCTCGATCATGAATATTCAAGTCTTCAGAAAAATTTCCGGTAATAACTTAATCACTGTATCTATTAGTGATTGTCATTTTTTTTTATTTTAGATGCTGTCCGAACTAATTTTAAAGAACTTACAGATCAAGATTTTGAAAATTTTTACAAAAACTGGTTTCAGCATGCTAAGACACGTTTTGAACGAAGTAATTAAAACAGATTAGGGGTTAAGGAAACCAAACTTTGAAGGAATTAAATATAAGAAAAGTGTATACTTAATATATATACAGGGTAATTCACAGTGAATCGGAGAACGGGAGATACGTTTTATTTGAAAATTTGTTTGTCTAGATAAACGACCATGGTCTATCGTTCTAAAATATTTTCAGCATTGCGGCGTTGCCGCTTCTGCCCAAAACAGGTAGCAACATCGTTATTTTAAATAAAACAGCCTATATATTTTTAGATTTTACGTAACATTCAAATTATTTTTTAATATATTCATTACTAGTCTATACTTAATAGTTTTCGAGATATTGACTCTTGAAAAATGGCATTTTTTAACTTTGACAGCTTCTAGCATTCTAACTATATATGTCTCTTAGAGCAAAACGGCTCACATGTTCCTGATGTCCTTGATTTTATTATGTTCCCAAAATTGTCAACTTTCGGTTAAACAGGATGGAACTCGAAAGCAGGAAATTAATTACTTTGATTGATGGATTTGGTTGATTCTTTGGGAAGATAATAAAAATTGAAGGAAGGAACACCAGCCGTTTTGCTCTAAGACATTCAGTTAGAATGCTAGAAGATGTTAAAGGTTAAAATTGTCATTTTTCAAGAGCCAATATCTCGAAAACTATTAAGTATATATATAACGTAACGTATAACAATGAATATTGTATTAAAAAAATTATTTGAATTTTACGTAGAATCTAAAAATTTAAAAATATATGGGGGGTTTCATTTACAATACCGATGTTGCCACCTGTTTTGGGCAGAAGCGGCAACGCCGCAATGCTGAAAATATTTTAGAACGATATACCATGGTCGTTTATTTGGACGACCAAATTTTCAAATAAAACGTATCGCCTGTTCTCCATAAACGTCTAACGCACCATCCACCGTGAATCACCCCGAATATATGTTATACCTATAATAATATTATATATAGCAAAATAAATACATTTGTTTTTTTTTATAACATGAATAATGAATAAACGAATAATATTTAACGAATATAAATTTAAAAAATTAGGTTGCTGTAATGTTTTTGTGCCAAGGTTGCTGCAATTAATTGCGTGAAACGTTGCTGTAATTTAAATATCAATATCGCTAGAATATTGCCGAAGCGATATATTTGTCAATATTGCAACTGAAACGTTCCTGAACGGCCGATTAAGGCTTGCAGGGATGTCCCCAACCTCACGCCGCAAGGAAAAGAGCAACATTGCAGCTCTCTTTGAAAAGTTACTAGAACGTTGCTGCAACAACATTTTGCTTGGTGGGGATTAGCGTTCGAAGCGATAAGTTCCTACCTACCTACTTACAAGCTCGCTAGCGAGAAACTAGTGTTCATTGTTCTACTGCCTGCTGTATTCTGTTGTCTCAGTTTTATACATTTCTTCATTGTACTAAACTTAGTCTCTTATACGCAGTAACGATTGTGCATTATTTAGACCCCACCATCCTGACGTGTAACATTATAAATAAAGAAGAATGGAACGTTGGCTTAAAGGTGTTAAACGTGTCAGCGGCGCACCCAGGATTTTATGTTAGGGGGGGCCCGCCAACCAGTGCTGGAAGCAAATTTTTTAATAAACTTTTAAGTTTCGCATTTTGGGGGTGTACTAAAAGCCTGCTGTAGGCGAAATGCGCCGCAAGCGAAATTTTTTTAAGACCACGCCCAAATTTGGTCAATAATTATTATTGTAAATATTTTAAAAATTTATGATTACCTTCTTATTCTATTGAAAATGAAATAAGATAAAAAATAAAAAGGCTAATTTATTTTTCATTAGTGGGTACATTGTTTTAAAGTAAAGTTCATTCATCTGTTTTTATTTGCAGCAAACTTATCAATAACAATAAAGTCCCTAGATTTACACTTTGTGGTATGTATCAAGTTAATTTCGAGAGTTTAGGTCTTCCCTTAATTTTAATTTCAATTTTTTGCTCAATACTTAATGAGCTAAAATTGTTTCTCAAACATTCATAGTCGTTTTGGCATTAAAACTGTTTATTCTTATTAAAATAAGTCTTTACTACCCCAAAATAATAACAAAAATATAAAGGAAAACTCGAAATAATAAATTCATACATTCAATCAAACCATATTAAATCTCAATAAGTCAACTTTTGTCAATAAGTCAACTTCCAGGGGGAGGGGGGGGGGTCAAATGCCCCACCTGGCCCCCCTCAAACGAGACCCGTGAGGTAAATCTAAGAAAATTGACTTTTTAAAATACTTATCCACTTTAATAATTTTTCATTTCATTGGGGGTTTTGGGGGGGGGGGCCAAGGCCCCCTTGGCCCCCCCCCCTGGGTGCGCCACTGAAACGTGTTGCAACAACATCTTCTAATGACGCTGAATGTTCAAAAGCAGTACGCGCGGAGAATATAGCAATCACCGATCCAGACGATGATGCCACGACGTCAAGCTCGACGGTTTCAAAGACGAAAAAAAGGAAGTATGATGAATCATATATCAGTTTCGGATTTGTTGATTCCAACGGCTCACCTCTCTGCATGCTATGTAGTAAACTGCTTCCTAATAGTTTCATGGCACCTGCCAAATTGCGCCGACATTTACAAACTGTACACCCCGAGTCTAAAGACAAGAATAAAGAATTTTTTGTTCGTAAAAAGATCAGTTAATGGAAAGTCAAAAAAATATGATGCATGTAACAAAAACTATCAACGAAAAGGCCACGGAGGCATCATATTTAGTTAGCTATCGCATTGCACAAGCAGGTGAAGCGCACACTATCGCTGAGAATTTAATAAAGCGATGTGTATTAGACATAACAAAATGTATGCTCGATGAAAAATCTGCAAAGCATCTTTCTACTGTGCCGCTATCAAACGATGCTGTTTCACGGCGAATCCATGATCTGGCAAGCTACGTCAAACAAGAATTAGTTACACGTCTACAAAAAACACGATTCGCCTTGCAAATGGACGAGTCAACTGATGTCGCTGGTTTGGCTATCTTGCTGGTTATCGTGAGATATCCATATGAAAGTTCTTTTGAAGAAGACATGCTTATGTGTTCACCGCTGCTCACAAACACTACCGGGGAAGAAATTTTTAATAAAATAAATATATTTTTTGAAGAAAATAATCTCAGTTGGAACAATTGCATTGACATTTGTACAGATGGGGCCAAGGCGATGACAGGTAAAACAGCAGGAGCAGTGTCACGAATAAAAAATAAAGCGCCTAATTGTAGTTCCAGCCATTGTATTCTGCATAGACAAGCACTTGCGATGAAGCAAATGCCGTCAAATCTAAAATTAGTTATGGATGAAGCGGTAAAAATAATTAATTTTATCAAATCACGACCACTACAATCCCGATTGTTCTCATTATTGTGTGAAGATTATGGCAGCAAACATAAAACACTGCTGCTCCATACAGAAGTGCGATGGCTGTCTCGGGGTAAAACTTTAACAAGGCTATTTGAACTTAGAGCCGAGTTACAAATGTTTCTTTCAGCAGATACTTCTTTTAATTTGAAGGACCGTTTGTATGATAAAACTTGGTTGTTCCGATTGTCTTTTATGGCGAATATCTTTCAAAAACTGAACGAATTGAATTTATCATTGCAAGGTAAACAGACAACAGTGTTTCAGGCCTATAACAAAATAACTGCCTTTAAAAGAAAATTAGATTTTTGGATTATTTGCGTTGGTAAGAAAGAAATAGAAAGCTTTACGTCACTCAGTGAGTTTGTTAGCGATAACGACTCAGAAATGTTTCAAGATGATGTGTTTGAAGAATTGGTCCAATATCTCAGTTCGATGAGCGCATCTTTTGAAAAGTATTTTCCCGAAGAACAGAATACAAAAATGAAACTGAATTCATGGATTCATAATCCTTTTTTACCCAACTTGGAAAAGCCCGAAAGTATGTCAAACGAGATATATGAATCTCTTTTAGAAATGTCATCAGACACAAGTATGGAGTCACTGTTCAAAACGACGCCTCTCAACGATTTTTGGTGCAGAATCCGTGATGAATATCCAATGCTTGGCAAAATGGCTCTAAATATTCTTCTCCCGTTCCCAACAACATATTTGTGCGAAACAGGATTCTCAACCTATGCAGCCACGAAAACAAAATATCGCAATAGACTGGACGCCGAACCTGATATGAGACTTCAACTGTCTTCTATCAAACCTGATATCAACCAATTGATGAAAAATAAAAAACAGTTTCATACCTCCCATTAGTTAGATTTTTTCTTTTTTAATATCTTCTATTATTGTACTTGCCATGTGGTAAAGTAAGTAATAATTAGTAACTGTTACATTGTACTTTTATTATGCTTATTAATAAAGAATACACTTTTAAAAACTATTGTTTTATTGTAGGGTTCCATCAAGTATTTTGCTTCCCAAAAGGGTTCCGTCACCAAAAAAGTTTGAGAACCGCTGCTCTAAGATACAGGGTGTTAAAATATTTTCCATTTTCCTTTAAAACTACCATTTTTTTCAAAAACATAGTAGAGACAACTTTTGTTCCGCTTATATCAGTAATGCATAAAAATGCATCAGAGTTTAAAAAAACAGTGGCGTATCACATATTTTCACAAAAAAAATATTGATGGTATCTTCATGCACGCCACTGGTGGAAGTAGGCAAACCCTTTTTTAACCAAAAAGTGCAGTTTAATACGAAATCAATCGACATCAATTTTCAATACCGTTTCTTCAAGGAGTTTCGAAATTTTAAAAAAACAATTATTTTTTAAAAATATTTTAACACCCTGTATCTTAGAGGGTAAGCATTTTAGGGCATAAGTCCATATGAACTTTTCAACTTAAATTGATGCCAGGAATCATATCCTAGATTTTCTTGATGTACTTAAGGACCACCCTGTATACCTATATACCTAGTATAGTACCTACCTATACAGGGTGATTCACGGTGGATGGAACGTTAGACGTTTCTGACGAACCAGTAAAGAAATCGTTCTGAAAATTTGGTCGCGTACATAAACGGACATGCTCTACCTATTTAAAATATTTTTAACAATACAGTGTTGCCGCTTCCACACAAAAATAATAGCTACTTCGATATTTTAAATGAAATACCCTATATATTATTAAATTTTTGAATTCTATTTAAAATTATAATTATTTTTTAATAAAAGCATTATTAGTCTATGCTTAATGGTTTCCGAGATATTGTCTCTTGAAAAATGACATTTTTGAACTTTGACAGCTTCTAGCTTTTTAACTGTACGTCTGAGAGCAAAACGGCTTACATGTCCCTATCTTCGATTTTTATTATCTTTCCAAAAGTAACAACTTCCGGTCAAACCGGAAGTATTATATTTCCTACATCCAATTTAACCGGAAATTGACACTTTTGGAAAAATAATAAAAATCGAAGATAGGGACATGTAAGCCGTTTTGCTCTCAGACGTACAGTTAAAAAGCTAGAAGCTGTCAAAGTTCAAAAATGTCATTTTTTAAGAGACAATATCTCGGAAACCATTAAGCATAGACTAATAATGCTTTCATTAAAAAATAAATATAATTTTATGTAGAATTAAAAAATTTAATAGAATATATGGTGTTCCATTTAAAATATCGAAGTAGCTATTATTTTTGTATGGAAGCGGCAACACTGTATTGTTAAAAATATTTTAGATAGGTTGAGCGTGTCCGTTTATGTAAAGGACCAAATTTTCAGAACGATTCCTTTACTGGTTCGTCAGAAACGTCTAACGTTCCATCCACCGTGAATCACCCTGTATAATATTAAAAATACTTACATATTTGTTTAAAATTTTGATAGGTACAATATAAACCCAATACGAAAAAAATTAATTTTTTTTTAATGCATGCGAGAGTATAGGAGGGGGCAATGGGGGCAATTGTCCCCCCCCCCTGAGGCACGAGACCCAAGCACGTCAATTATTACCGGGTTTGTTTTTGTGTTTTTCTTGAGGATTTTGTGTTGTGTTTTTTATTTTTCCCACTTGGAACCCAAGCACCTTTAGACAATTGGGAATCGAGAAATAAAACGCCACATACCCAAACGTTTGATTGGAACAAAAGTCGATGTAAGGAATGAAAATACAAATTGGAAAGAAGCGTTTTGTGACAATATTATAAGGATGGTTTAGAGATGTCAAAAACTATAAACGCTGAGAGAAATTTTGAGTGTGCAAAAACTGAAATGGGTATTCAAGAAATTCTAGAGAAAAGCTCTAGGTTTGCGTTAAAATCAAATCAAAACGAACTAAGAAAAAAATCATGTATATATTATTTTATAAACTATGACACTATGTCGAAAGCTCTGAGTAGGTACCAACCTAGCGATAAAATATACTTTTTTGCACATGCGTTTCATTATTGACCCTTATAAATCAATAGACACATTACAAGTGTATAACTTATATTCTATTAAAATACTTACTTGTTAAATTACTGGCTCTGATAATAATTTTATTATGGTAGAGATTAAAGAGTAGGTATACAGGGTGTAACAAATTCGTTTATCACTACAGGGATCTCGTAAACCGTAAGAGATACGAAGATGGTTAAATGGGCGCAAAGTTGCACAATTTGATGTTTAATCATAATCCAAAAAGAAATTATTTGGATTCCGAGTACTTCCGGAGATATTCGAAAGAAACCGAAAAACTGTCAATAAGATTTTTTTTGTTTTGCGCCCTTAATATAGGAGATAAAAGAAAACCAATCACACCTTTTCAGGGCCACATTTAATAATTAAATATGTAATTAGTTTTGCCAGACAACGTTTCATTTTCCTGAAACCATCATTAATTTCACTATTTTAAATACGGACCTGGATTTTTTCCATTTTTCAATAAAATACCTAGGACATTTTTATTCCAAGCCTAGGCTAACCATTAATTTTAAAAAATAATTAACGCTCTAATATAGATTTTATTAAGATTTTTCTAATCCGACCCTGTATTACACAATACCATATCGTTTTAATAACGACATCTTCTTTGTGTAATAATTTAAACTAGCTCCTTAAAAGAATACTATAAAATTTGTAAAATTGACAATAATCGTAATACAAATTCTTGCTGATGATTAGATTTTATTTAATTAACAATATTTTATAATATTAATAAAATGAAATAAAACTTTACGAAAAACATTATAAGCAATATTAGCAAAATAAAAAAAAATACTCCTGAATAAAAGAAGTTGCCATATAAAAATTAATTATTAATTACGTGTTCAAAAATGTTTCCCTGGACAGCGATACATTTTCGAATTTTTTCTCTAACCTTATTAACTGCTCTTTGAATAGATCTGCGTCTGATACTGCGGAAAGATTCTTGAATTTTTATGATTAATTCTTCCCTAGAATTTATTTCTCTTTTATAAATGGTGTTTTTTAAAGCCCCCCACAAGTGGCGATAGGTCCGGAGATCTTGCCGGCCACTCTACAACGCCTCTATTTCCTATCCATTTTTGAGGAAACTCATTGTTTAGAAACCCTCTTACTCTAAGGGTATTATGACGAGGAGCCCCATCTTGCTGAAACCACAAATTTCGCAATAATGCCAAAGGGATTTCAGCTAAGTATTCTTGGAATTCTGTACTTAAGAACTCTCATTAAAAATGTATGGTCCTAATAATCCCTGCCTACATATTAACGCTAAATTTAATTTGGCTCCGAATTTCACGATTTTCCATAGGGTTTTCAATGCTCCAAATGTGTTCATTTGTCATATTCCAGAATTGGTAAATTTAGTTTCGTCTGATCAAATAATACAGTTTAAAAAATCGGGATGTATATTTAATCTTGTAGCCATACACAATAGTTCATTCTTCTTTCTGGATCGCATGGATGGAGTTTCTGTGATATACTAATTTTGAAAGGCTTGTAATTACTAGCTTTTAAAACGCCATGCTTTTATGTGGTTTACAGATGGAAGATTAACAGTACTTTTTATTTGTCGAGTAGAAGTATAAGGATTATTGTTTACCTGAAACGGGTTAAAAACAGTGGCGCAACTAGGAGGGGGGGGGGCTGCCGGGCTGCAGCCCCCCCCCCCCGAGCTCAGAAACTTAGCCTATTCGTTTAATTGCAAACCAATTTTTCATGTCACGCGAACTATTTTCGCATGTTTTTTGCGATCTCAATGTTTTATGGATTTGTAATTTTTTTGTTCATCAATGTAACCTGGAATCTTACGTTTTTCGAGTAATTAAAGTATAAATTTTAATAAATAGCTCAAAATTGTACATAATAATTTAAAAAAACAATTTCTGATTCGAGTTTTTTCGTTTCTTTACATTTTTTGAGAACATTTACCATAGTAATGTATATATTTTTTTACACCATCAGAAAGTGGAAGTCAAAATAAGGTGAAAAAATAAATATTTTAAATCAAAATAATTACAGTGTGTTTGGGACATAAAAAGGTAAGTTATCACCAAATTTCGTGAAAATATAATTTTTTTTGTAAATAATAAAAAAACAAAAACTTGGTTATTTGAATTTTTCACATAAATTTTGAGGTAATGTGAAAAAAGTGTTAATACAAAAGTTGTAGATCTTTTTATTACCTACAACTTTGCCATTTAACGTTTTTCCATAGGACTTGTAGTTTTCCCGGAAATCGAGATAAATCGTTTTCTAGCCTTAAAAACTCACCCCTTCCACTTCCCGACCTCGGATCGCCCGTAAATTATTTTTTTCTTTCATTTTTGTTATATTCTCTTTCTTTTCCAATGGGTTTTATCCTACTATTATTTTTTTTGTTTCAAAAATTATCGTCCCTGGTCTACCTATTTATGCGAACCACGATATTGATATTACCGTGGAAGAAATTCTGGACGAAATGGCAAAAACAAAACGATTAATTTTACTTTAATATTAGTATTTATTTACAACTTATTGTATAAGGTTTTTGTTTTGTTTTAGTATAAGTATGCTTAATATATGCGTTACTTATTTTAAGGGTATATTAAAGTACACGTTTCATAAGAAGCGGTTTTAGCGCACGCGTCTATTTTAGAAAACGAGCCACGAAGTGGCGAGTTTTTTGATTGACACGTGCGCTAAAACGCCTTATGAACCACGTGCTTTATACTATTTTGTCTATTTGTAGTTTCTTCAATAAAAAATACATATTTAAAAAGAAAATAAATCCTTTAAATTTTTATGTCTAAATTTTATGTTGGTAATACTATTTTTTTATCATAGTAACCTCTGGACAACAAAAATTATTTTGCGAACTGTCATTTTTTGATTTATTGACCCATTTTCACCACGAGATTCTAAAGTTATTTTAGCGATATGAGATTTGAAATTGGACGGAATACGTTGTGTGACCCTTGTACATTCGGTACATATACAGAGCGTTCGGAAATTCGGGCGATTTTGCTAATTTTTTTTTGAATTTCAAAAGACGAGATTTTACGTCAATTTTTCACTTTTTCAATTTCAATGTTACCAACATCAAATAAAGAAAAAACGCGTATCGAAATAGCTTCATTATGAACTTCATTTCAAGTTCATAATGAACTTATTATGAACGTCAAATAGAAAAATACATTTTTACTGATTAAAATAAAATCTCTAAATTTTTTTTCATAAATATTTCGTTAGGGCTAGCGGCGTATTATTGCAGAAGGTTTAGGGGGCTGTCGCTCTCGTCAATCATACGTATTTTACCCAAAAAAGGGCGTGGCACCCAAAATTTTTTTCAAGAAGTTAAAGCCCCCCCCGAACAAAATTTCTGGTTGCGCCACTGGTTAAGAACAAACTGTATAAAAAAGAATATATCAAAATTTTAGCTTAAATTACCTCGTTTATGATTTGATCCCTTTCTTCGTCGGTTACTCGACTTCCGTATTTATCTCGGGGTTTTAGAAATGACCCATAATGGCTTAGGTTATAATCAAGTTTTTGATATAAACAACGATGTGTTTGGGGAAATTCTGGGTATGTTTCAAAATATACTTCTGCAGCCCTTGCACTATTTCTTTGGCAACTGTAATAAATTTTTAGCATATTTCTCTTTTCTTCCAAAGAAAACTTCATTTTTCAATAACTTTTTGAAGTGAAATGACAGGAAACTAAGAATTCCAAATAGGCAGTTCTTATTTGTTTTCCACAGCACTCTTTTAAATTATTCCGCGAAATTTGTTAGTATCATGCATTTATTAATCCGATCATTTTAATGTGTACCGGTATCCGTTTTCTTTGATAAATTTAAGGTAAGCAATAAATTAATTAATCAGTTAACAATGTTAGTAAATAGAAAGTAAGATCCGTTCGATTTTTTAAAATTTTTGTATTTTGATGCTTATAAATACCTAGTAACTGAGTAAAACATTTTTAAGGTATTCTTTTGAATATTATGTTAATGGAGACTTTTAATTTTGTTATTATTTTTAAGAAGCTAGTTTAAATTATTACACAAAGAAGATGTCGTTATTAAAACGAAATGGTATTGTGTAACACAGGGTCGGAATAGAAAAATCTTACTTTACTGGTGACACTGTATGTACCAATAAAATAAATTTATAATACATTTTGGTATTCATTGTTAATTAGGATATTGACGCAGACTTAAGTAGGAATAGCAATAAATGGGTATTGAAAAACTCGATACAACTTAGTTTTTCTTATGTACATATAGTGAACAATATTTAACACATTTTCTATAATGGTATTTAAATTAAAATACCAACCTATGATCATTCGTAGATGCCTACAACTTTGGACTTTTCATAAAGTAATGAAAATTATCACCAAAATGAAACTAGAATAAAAGATTCAAAAAGAAGTATTTCTGGTGCCTGCCGGTTTCCTTATAATTATTTTTATTTAAAGATTATTAAATTTGGAACTGCTTTTTGTAAATTACTGATTAAAAAGTCAAGCCTCCCTACAGAGCCCAGTAGTAAACACAAAAGCAAACTAAAATGTAAAAATGGCTAAAAATCAAATGGAAATAGACTTAAAGCAAATTTTTCAATTAATATAAAGAATATAACTAAACGTTGACTGGTAAAAAGATACTAAATTGTATACCATTAACTGGAAAACTGAAATAAGTTTAAAATTAATATTCCCATGGTGTGCTGACTAAATGAAATAATCTTCAAAACATTGCTTTCCTCCCCTTATCGGAAAATTTTGTAAAATAAACAATACTTACTGATTTCGAACAATTTTTATTGTCGCAACACCCGTAACAAAAACACAAAATATAACAAACTGGTAACAAGAGGCCATAGTATTTTTGTAAAAAAAATTATGGCATTGTACAATAATACTTAGTGTCTAGCACTAACTAATTTTAAAATATCTAGTGGGCTGATTCAAGCTAATAATATTATCTCAAAAAAGGGGGCGTTGAAAGTATTATATTTCGGTCGTACCTAGTACCGCGCGAGCAAAAATCATTTGCATCAAAGAGGGCCTTGCATCTAAGGACGTAATGCTTACCCGTAGAGCTTAATACCTGTTGGGTGTCAGTAACTACCTGAATTAACAATCAATCAATTATTCCGTCATCTTTGACAGTCGTTACAAGTAATTTGATTCATTGCTAATTTTCCAATTTCTTGAACAATTCACACAATGGGCTTTACGGAACAGCACAAAACATTCATGGTTGAAGCGTATTTTCGAGCCGGGGTTAGAGTAAATGGTGAGTGGCAATACAATCCGGGTTTGTGCATGGACGATTTTCACGAACATTTTCCCAACGTTGCTTTTATTGCTGGGGATTTTTGCCTGAAAAGAACCGTGGCTGTGTTTAGGGAAACAGGTTCTATACAACACAAAAAAGGAGCTGGAAGACCATCTGTAAGAACGAAAATACTTGTTGCAAACGTTCGTGAAATAATGCAAAATAAGCCAATCAATTGTATAAGACGCCTGTCCCAAGAAGTGGGAAGATCTTATGGAACATGCAGGACCATTCTTAAGAAGCAGCTAAATTTATTTCCTTATAAAGTGCAAGTATTCCAAGAAAGACAAGCCGCAGATTTTGAAAGGCGCAGGAATTACTCTCAATGGTTTACCCAAAATTTATTGGAATGAAATGATTTATTAGACCTGACATTGTTTTCGGATGAAGCCTGGTTCCACCTCTCCGGTTATGTGAATTCTCAGAATAAATGTAATTATTTTTCTTTTTCTTTCTTTATATTCTTACTTTGTTAATTTTGTAAGCAACAAAAATAAATTTGTATTTGTCTACTTATTTTATTACTCATTAGTTTGGCATATCAAGTCATAATATGAATTTGACAAAAATTTAACATAGATTTGGTTAGATATATCGTCCCCATATCATTGTGATCTAAACCAAGCCCTACGTTTTTTAATCCAAGCCCTCTTTGATGCAAATCATTTTTACTCGCACGGTATATATGCTGTCTCCGGAGACTGGTTCCAATTTTCCAAACAAATTAAGGAACACATCAATAATAAGTAAGTAAATAACTCGGCTGTCTCACTCGCTTCTTTGAAATCGGGAAGGCTATGGTTGAAACTAATAAAAAATGAAACGTCTAGTAACGTTTGACATTATTATTACCTACTGATGGTTTCATTATGGTATATATCACAGCCGTATTTAATGTTATAGAATTTTACGAAGAGTTTTTTCTAAATAACTTTTAATTGACTTATTAGAAAATAATAAAGTTTGGTGTGCGAGTCCACCATACAGGGTGTTCATTTGAAAACTTCCCATCTCGATTTTCCTGCTTTAAAATGAAAATGTGGAAAATCGCTCGGACCCGTCGATTTTTATTTCGAGGGGGACATCTTTTGCGTATATTGTCAATCTTGTTACTTCAAGCCCCTAGGAGGGAGGGGGGTAAGATCTAAATCTTAAATGGATACCCCTATTTTATATAATTTTTTTGGATTCTGCATAAAATTCTGAACATTTTTTATTAAAAGCATACTTAACAGTTTCCGAGATATTGACTCTTGAAAAATTACATTTTTGAACTTTGACAGCGTCTAGCTTTCTAACTGTACAGGGTGTCCAGTTTTCGACACTTTTGACGGGTATCTCAGTTATTAGTACAGTGTTATCAATTTAGTTTGTCCCACTTTTAAGAGCCTGTAACTTTTTTGTATTTTGAGTTAGCGAGCTCATTCAAAAAACAAGATGTACCATTTCTAGCCAAGTTTTTATGAGTGTTGTCAAAAATGACAGTAGATGTCACATGTCACATTTAAAAGCAAAAATTTAATTTTTTTAAATGGGACACCCTGTATATTAGAGGCGCATTAGATGGTCCTTTTTCTTCCGATTTCAAAAATATAACACACATATGCATTATTTTCTTCATTCCATCAAACATTGACAAAAATATGAAAAAATATATTATTGTTAAAAAGCATCAAGATAGCTATGCAACTGTTCTGGTTGCTATGGATTTTAGTCTTTCATTTTCAGCATTATTAATCGTTTCGAATATTGAAGAAAAGTTATTTTGTATGTAAAAAGTAACTAACTTGAGATATTTTATTCGTTTCAATGTGTCGTGTTTCATTGATCATAATATAAGCTAACAACCAAAACAACTGCATAGCTATCTTGATGCTTTTTAACAATAATATATTTTTTCATATTTTTGTCAATGTTTGGTGGAATGAAGAAAATAATGCATATGTGTGTTATATTTTTGAAATCGAAAGAAGAGGGACCATCTAATGCGCCTCTAATATACAGGGTGTCCCATTTAAAAAATATAAATTTTTGCTTTTAAATGTGACATGTGACACCTACTGTCATTTTTGACAACACTCACAAAAACTTTGCTAGAAATGGTACATCTTGTTTCTTGAATGAGCTCGCTAACTCAAAATACAAAAAAGTTACAGGCTCTTAAAAGTGGGACAAACTAAATTGATAACACTGTACAGATAGAATGATGCGATTTTCGCAAACCTGTGTCACTTTCTTATGAAACAAACGATGCCCTTAACGGATTTATCATGGCCATCTTGGTTTTTGAGATACAGGGCGAAATTGAAAACGGTGCATTTTCAGACACCCCTTGTATTTTAGTTATCTTATACCTTATCGAAAATATAAGAACAGGGTGTTATAGAGTTTTTTACGCAGAATTCAGTGGCGTAGTTAGTATTTTTCCGGGTGTCTCCATTTTTGAGAAATATACCAAAGTTATGTTTTTTTTAAATGAAACGCCCTGTATATTTTTTCATATTTGCATTCTGCATGCTAAAAATATATAATAGTTGGCACTTTGTTTTAACAGAAAGGTTAAAATTCATATTTTTAAAAAAATTGGGAGCAGGCCTTAGATTTTGTTTCACTAGAACAATTAAATTGTGGATTAAAATGTATACTTTTTATTAATAAATATTGTTGAAAATGGTTGCCATTCTCCCTAATACAGCGTTGACACATTTCGGTAATTCGTCTCAAGGAGTTTAAAATTATTATAGGGTGGTTTTGTAGAAATTGAAATGCTAAATGGGTAGCCTGTCGAAGTTCCTCTACAGTTCTGTGCCTGGTATTGTATATCTTGCTCTGCAAAAAACCCCAAAGAAAGAAGCCCAACACCGATAGATCGTGCGATCGCGGTGGCCATCTTACAGCTCCATTTGTGACTATCCATTTTTGTTGAAAATTATTTTCTAGAAAATGCCTTACTACGTGAGAGTTATGACTCGGCGCACCGTCTTGCTGGAAATGTATAGCATTTAGCTGGGCAAGGGGAATGATTTCTATTAACTCGGGTATAACCTCTTCCAAGATTTCCAGATATCTATTTGCCGTAAGGCCTCCATTATAAATACGGTAAGTTATTTGATTACCTAATATGGAGCAAGAAACACCAAATCCAAATCGCCCTTGCTGCTCCCTTTCGTAAATAACATATTGATTTCCTTCAGACCAATGCCTTGTATTATGCCGGTTAAAAATTCCAGCACTAGAAATATGGCTCTCATTGTTCTGTATACCAACGACAGAAGATTAATCGCCGATCTGCATCTCCAGGATGTAAATTTTGCACAATTTTAAATTTGTATGGATGGTATTTATATTTTCTTAAAATTTGTTGTGAACGACTTTTCTTTATGCCAATTTCCTTTTCTATCATGAAGTTGAAGGAGTAACGGTTGCATAAGCCAAAACATTTACCTCATATTTTTCTCTATTTTCTTTATTGTATGTTTTAGGTCAAGGTCGAGGCTGTGTAAAGGTTCCATGTTGAATTAAATTTTTCTTTAGTAGGGAAAATCTATCTATAAATGGCTGCCTTCTTTCAGGATATCTATAAAATGAAGATAATATAAGACGCTAATTAAACAAACACTCCGTATATAACTTTAAAAATGGCCGTTGTAAAAAATAATAATATGCCTACCTATTGAAATATAAATCGGCAGCTTCATGGGAGTTTTTATGGCTTTGTATAAAGCATACCAGGATATCGTATTTTTCATAATTTTCATACTTTTGGGCCATCGTTGAAATTGAACAATATCATAAATAAATTATGAGTAACTTTTCAACCTAAAATACCTAAATACAATTCTGACAAGAGCTAAACGCCATTATGAAAATTTTGTTTTATAGCCTGGATAAGTCAAGGTCTACTACATGTTTTTGTTTATTCCGATAATATACCTACGTAACAATAGAAGAAAATTACTTTTTACTATTGTAAGTATTAAAAAATTTAAAAGTTTGAAATTAAACTATAATATAATATTGATGGTGACTACACTAGTATCGTCAATTTATTTTTATTAAAATAAAATACACGGTCTACTGTCAACTTAAAGCTTGTTATTTAAAAAATATGAATTGTAACCTTCTTGTTAAAACAAAGTGTCAACTATTATATATTTTTGGAAAGCTCTCAGTAAGCAGAATGCAAATATGAAAAAATATACAGGGCGTTCCATTTAAAAAAACATAACTTTGGTATATTTCTCAAAAATGGGGACACCTGGAAGAATACTAACTACGCCACTGGATTCTACGTAAAAAACTGTATTATAACACCCCGTTCTTATATTTTCGATAAGGTATAAGATAACTAAAATACAAGGGGTGTCTGAAAATGCACCGTTTTCAATTTCGCCCTGTATCACAAAAACCAAGATGGCCATGATAAATTCGTTAAGGGCATTGTTTGTTTCACAAAAAAGTGACACAGGTTTGCGAAAACCGCATCATTCTATCTGTACTAATAACTGAGATACCCGTCAAAAGTGTCGAAAACTGGACACCCTGTACGTATTGGAGTAAAACGGCTTACATATCCCTATCTTCGATTTTTATTATCTTTCCAATAGTGTCAACTTCCGGTCAAACCGGAAGTATTATATTTCTTACATCCGGTTTAACCGAAAGTTCACACCATTGGAAAGATAATAAAAATCGAAGATAGGGACATGTAAGCCGTTTTGCTCTAAGACGTACAGATAGAAAGCTAGACGCTGTCAAAGTTCAAAAATGTAATTTTTCAAGAGTCAATATCTCGGAAACTGTTAAGTATGCTTTTATTAAAAAATGTTCAGAATTTTATGCAGAATCCAAAAAAAAATATAAAATAGGGGTATCCATTTAAGATTTAGATCTTACCCCCCCCCCCTCCCTCCTGGGGGCTTGAAGTAATTAGAGTGACAATAATAATATACGCAAAAGATGTCCCCCTCGAAATAAAAATCGACGGGTCCCCAGCGATTTTCCACATTTTTATTTTAAAGCCGGAAAATCGAGGTGGAAAGTTTTCAAATGAACACCCTGTATATGGATCATTAAAAAAGTCTAATACAATTTTGAGGTAAAATTATTAGGGAAGCTAATATTTGAGAGTAGCAAAATGTACAGGGTCATCCAACCAGGGCTGAACAGGGGCCTATTTTTTGAGTTTCCCTGTATTTTTATTTAAACCAATATAGCCATTTAGTTTATGCTTTGCCGTAGAATCTAAAATTACCATTTAAAAAGCGATCTGACTTAAAACAAAGGAACTGTGGCGTAAAGTTGTTGTTTTTTCAATGGAACACCATGTATATTATTTATTTGTATGAAACGCCCTTTTTTCCTGATTCCATAAATATATAGTTTGTCCATATTAGCTCAAACCGTTTTTAAGATATGAGCAATCAAACATTTAAAAAGTTGTATTCATTTGAGCTTAATAGATACGTCTAGAATGCCTTGGAAAAGAAAATCCCTGTAATGGCGATGCATTAAAATAACATCATAGGAGGTATTGGAAAATAAAGTTTTGATATGTCTAGAATGCATTGAGAAACAAAACCATGCAAATAATAATAATTTGTCAAGTTTTTATCAGTTAAAATGAAATAGGTATTCCCTGGAAGAACGATTTCAGATTATCACACTTTTTTATAAAAACTGGGAAAATGCAAGAGAAACTCAGCGGAGATAGCAATTTTTGCTAGATTTAAATTATTATTTATTACTAATTTTATAAACTGCCGGTTATAAATTATTATTGTCATATTTATTTATCGTTATTATACATATCATAAAAAATCTAGACTTTTACATAATAATTATTATTGGTTATACATGGTTCTGTTTCTCAAGGCATTCTGGACATATCAAAACTTTAATTTCCAATACCTCCTATGATGTTATTTTAATGCATCGCCATTACGGGGATTTTCTTTTTCACGGCATTCTAGACGTATTAAGCTCAAATGAATACAGCTTTTTAAATGTTTGATTGCTAATATCTTAAAAACGGTTTGAGCTAATATGGACAAACTATATATTTATGGAATCAGGAGAGAAGAGCGTTTCATAAAAAAATAATATACAGGGTGTTCTATTGAAAAACAACAACTTTACGCCACAGTTCCTTTGTTTTAAGTCAGGTCGCTTTTTAAATGGTAATTTTAGATTCTACGGTAAAGCATAAACCAAATGGCTATATTGGTTTAAATAAAAATAAAGGGAAACTTAAAAATAGGCCCCTGTTCAGTCCTAGTTGGATGACCCTGTACATGGGATTTTTCATAGCCAGTGCATAGTGGCACCCCACTAAAAAAAATTAAACAACGAACTAGAAACACATTTGCTGATATATTTTATTACATTCAAATAAATAACAATAAATATAATATAAGTTAAATTAATCATTAAACTCTAACACCCATATTCATTAAAGAGTTTTTCTAATTTGTTATCATAACAAGTCTATTACGATACGCATTCGCGTATCGTAAGGAAGCTATATCGATACGCGTTTTTTCTTTATTTGATGTTGGTAACATTTAAATGTTTTATTTCATTGACTTGCGCGGCCTTTGTGATTTACGAGAAAACCCATTTTTCGCAGAGGAAAAATAGCTTGATAACTTACTTTTTTATTCTGTGTGGATAACAGTCATGTATGTTGGTTGCATAAATCTATAAATCAATCTTTTGTAGATGCTTCAAGCTATCATTTTCTGCCAAATCCTATCCAAGATTCAATCTACTAACCTTCCAATGTCGATTTTGACTTCAACTTTATTTGAATTTTCCATCTTCCCTATACTAAATTGCAATGCCGTGACGTAAAATCACGTCTTTTGAAATTCTAAAAAAAGTAGCAAAATCGCCCGAATTTCCAAACGCTCTGTATATGTACCGAATGTACAAGGATCACACAACGTATTTCGTCCAATTTCAAATCTCATATCGCTAAAATAACTTTAGAATCTCGTGGTGAAAATGGGTCAATAAGTCAAAAAATGACAGTTCGCAAAATAATTTTTGTTGTCCAGAGGCTACTATGATAAAAAATAGTATTACCAACATAAAATTTAGACATAAAAATTTACAAAATTTAAGGGATTTCTTTTCTTTTTAAATATGTGTTTTTTATTGAAATAACTACAAATTAGAAAAAATAGTATAACGTACGTGTTATATAAAGCAGTTTTAAGCACTTGTCCCATTTTAACATGGACGCGTTCTATAAAATGATGCTTTATAAAACGTGTACGTTAATATACTATTAAATGTAGTCCATCAAAAAATATTTAGAACTTATATTTATTCAGTTGTCTTTGCTCCGTGTCATTGTTTTAATTCACCATATTTTTTGCGTTAATTAGATTTTTAGCAATTAAATCGTCTTACCGATAAATACTTTTAGCGGGATGCTGTTGCCAAAATAGGTTCAGTTCTACTAAAAGAAAAAATACCTATCAAGAATTTTTTTCTAAAGAAAAACCAAAAAAATAATTACAGTTTTGAAGTTAGGCCCCTTTAATGAATACGGTTGTTAGGTTTTTAGCTGTCGGATAAACTGCCTGGTGTCCTAGTCCTAGTACGATAAAATCTGTCATTTGGAATATTTTCTACATTAGCCCTGGAAAAAAGATAACATTTTCGTAAGTTAAATTTAATTATAAGAATAACATGACAATTAAACATTACTTTTTTTTACTTTTACTATGTTTGCTGTTAATAATCTTAATAAGATGATTTATATCAATTATTTTTACTATTATAAAACACCCTCTTTCATAAGTTAACAAGCAGATTTTAAAATTTTAAAATTTTAAAATCTTCTTTTACATTTATTACTAAAACAAAAATAAACAACTTGCTACCAAAAAAAATATTATTTGATAATAAAATCATAAAATATGCTAATTATATTAAAATTTTAAGACTATACGGTGGATGGAACGTTAGACGTTTCTGACGAACCAGTAAAGGAATCGTTCTGAAAATTTGGTCCCGTACATAAACGGACATGCTCTACCAACCTAAAATATTTTTAACAATACAGTGTTGCCGCTTCCATACAAAAATAATAGTAACTTCGATTTTTTAATGCAACACCATATATTTTATTTTATTTTCGAATCCCCCATTACTTTCCTTACAATTTTTGTTAACTCTACTCTATACTTATCCCTTACCGTTTCTAAGATATAAATTAATTTCCGTTTTTTTTTGTCCGAAAACGTCACTTTTAAAAATGCTGATAATTTTGAACTCTAAAACACTGAAACCCTGAAATTTGGTAAATAGTTAACTAATACCATAGGGCTCTTTGCCCTAGTCACAAATCGTAGTTGCAATATACAGGGTGGTTGAAAAATACACTTATTCTGGTAACTTGAAAAAGTGACCATAAGTCCTTTTTTTCAAATGTAACACCCTGTATATTATTATGGATTTGAAAAGCTGCTAAAATTTCGCTTTATTCTTGTATGGTACCTTACTAACTGGTTTAACCATTTTTTTGACGTATTAAGCATAATTTGTAAACGTTTCTATACAATTTAATTTCCATTCGGTTATTAGTAAGTTAGTCATGACAAAAACTGATGTTTACGTATGTTACTATGGTTATCGTTATGACATTTCATTAAGTTTAGATACAAGATAGAAATACACTTTAAAGTCATGGAAGAAAACTATACAAATACAAATGCAGTTCTTATAAATTTTTTAATTTTATTTGGACAATGTGTGTTTGCATTAACATGCAAAAAACATTAAAACTAAATTTTTTTTTAAATCCATGCAGTCAACACCCGCATATTGATGTATTTGGATGTAAACGGCCAGCGTTTTGAACATCTGTTAAAATAGGATTTTATTAGTTATAATTTTAGTAGTCTTTTATTATTTGACTACCTAGTTAACATTTAATAAAATTGTTCTGGATCCTTATGAATTTTCTAAGATTTATTGGCGGTAAATTAAAGTACATTTCGTTAAACTTTATACATGTCCTGGCGATAATTCTATCACATTGTCCAAATAAAATAAATAAATTCATAAAAACTGCATTTGTATAGTTTTCTTCCATGACTTTAAACTGTATTTCTATCTTGTATCTAAACTTAATGAAATGTCAAAACGGTAACCATAGTAACATACGTAAACATTAGTTTTTGTTATGGCTAACTTACTAATAACCGAATAAAAATTGAATTGTATAGAAAATTTTACAAATCATGCTTAATACGTCAAAAAAATGGTAAAACTAGTTAGTTAGGTACAGGTATGATATAACAATGAAGTGAAATTTTACCAGCTTTTCAAATCCGTAATAATATACAGGGTGTTACATTTGAAAAAAAGGACTTATGGTTACTTTTTCAAGTTAACAGAATAAGTGAATTTTTCAACCACCCTGTATATTGCAACTAAGATTTTGGACAATGGCAATGAGCCCTATGGTATTAGTTAACTATTTACCAAATTTCAGGATTTCACTGTTTTAGAGTTCAAAATTATCAGCATTTTTAAAAGTGACGTTTTCGGACAAAAAAAAAACGGTTAGAAACAGTAAAAGATAAGTATAGAGTAGAGTTCATAAAAATTGTAAGGAAAGTAATGGGGGATTCGAAAATAAAATAAAATATATGGTGTTGCATTTAAAAAATCGAAGTTACTATTATTTTGTGTGGAAGCGGCAACACTGTATTGTTAAAAATATTTTAGGTTGGTAGAGCATGTCCGTTTATGTACGCGACCAAATTTTCAGAACGATTTCTTTACTGGTTCGTCAGAAACGTCTAACGTTCCATCCACCGTGAATCGCCCTGTATAGATGAAAATTTAAGTTGGAAAACACATATCGAATATTATTAGAAAAATATATCTCCTTTGATTGGAATTTTATACAAAATTAGACATTATTTATCAATTACACTTCTGAAAAATAATTATTATTCTCTAATTTATTCTAAATTGCAATATTTAATTTCAATATGGGAATCTGCTACCTCTACAATAATAAAACTTTTTAAAAAATTACGAAATAAACTTATTAAATGTATATACAAGCTTCCTTTTTTGGAACCTACAATAAATTTATACAAACTATTGGGATATTTAAACTAAATTTATATAAATTAAAAATATGTATTATTATTCATTCAATAACCATTAATCAAAAAAAAATCAAAAATCATATTTAAAAAAATTAATACTTTACATAATCATCATACCCGGCAAACTGAAACTCTTTTGGCAATAAATATTAGAAGTAATTTCTGGTAACGATCATTATTATACAATGGGATTATGATCTATAATAACCTACCAAATAAATATAAAAACATTAAAAAAATAGTACTATTTAAAAATCAAACTTTAAATTGTATTTTTTAACAAAATAAAGGATTCCATTTTTTTTTTAATTGAATAATATTTGATTTTTTTATTAATTTCGTAAAATATATAATATATTCATGTATTTTTATAAAAATTGTTAATTTTTAAGTTTGTTATTATTTATAATTTATATTCCATGTAATGGACTTTTAAAGTTCGTTGGGAATTTGTTCATAAATAAAAAAAAAGATAAGATGCGAAACCGTCAAAATCAAAATAAAATTATCAATAATGGAATAGCAGTTTGATAATAAAATATACGTATTAAAAATAAGATATAAATAACTTTGGTCTACAATCAATCATACCCTATACCTATCTTCAACCGTTTACAAAGTATTAATTTTTAAAACAAAATAGAAAAACGACAAAGTATGAAAATAACCTTATAAGATGTTGAAAATGTCCTATACCAACTAAACTGTTCTACAGTAGAGCCATCGATCTAAAAATTCCATTTTGTACTACTTGCCGTGTTACTCGTCGAATGGACTCCTTAAGCGTATCTATCTAGTTGGGTTTAGATTTATAAACTAAATTTTTTAATTAGCCCTACAATAAAAAAAAATCCAGTGGGTTAAGATCGGGCGATGTGGATGGCCACTCTATTGATCCCTGAACGCCGCCCTGAAAAAATATTTTTAAGTACGCCATTACATGAGCAGCAAAATGCGGGGGAGCACCATCATGTTAAAACCATAAGGTTAAACTTGGTGAATCGGGACCATTATCATCTGGAAATAGAGTAGCAACACTTGGAACCAGATCATTTCGATGGAAATTTAGATATACATGTGCAGTGAGGCTCTTATCAAAGAATAATGGTCCGATTACCCCAGTTTACCTCATTTTTAACAATGCCCACACAGACATTAACGTTTTCATTATACTGGGTGTGATTTTCCATAAAGCAGTGATGGGTTTCTTATGCCCAGTAGCTGTAGTTTTGTTTATTCATCAATTTTAAAAAAAGTAGCTTCATCTAAAAAACAAATTCTTTGAACAAATCGTGCGTGATTATCTGATAGCTCAATCTTTATTTTACAAAATTGTTCTCGCCTATCAGGATTTTCGTCCAATAACTCTTGTACAGTTATTGGTTTGTAGGGATGGAACAGATAATCACGCACACTGCCAATCTATTTCCAGATGATAATGATTCTGATTTACCAAAGTTTCAAGAGGATGGTGCTCCCCTGCATTATGCTACCCATGTACGGGTGTAATTAAAATATTCACCTGAAAACGACTGGAGATACATACCAGTTGAAACGTTGTGATTTAAATACAATTTTTCCGGTGCGGTGGATAGGTAAACGGGGGTCAATAGAGTGGCCATTTAGATATCCCGATCTTAACCCCTCAGACTTTTTCTTGTGAGGCTACGTCAAAAACTTAGTTTATGAATCTAAACCCAACTCGGTAGATAAACTTAGAGCCCGGCACGGGCCGGGTTTTCATTTCGGGCCTCTACGCGGCCCGGCTCGACTCTCGGGATCAGGTCGGGTCGGGCCACTTAATCAATAAAGGTTCGGGCTGTCGTGCCCTAATAAATGTTTTTGGACTGATCGGGCTTTTCGGGCCGGCTGGGCTTTTTACGTTTTATACGTAGGTAATACCACAGAATATATAGCTACCCAACAAACATTTAAAGCCTTGGCGACCTCTAATTTGAATGAATGACCTATTTAAGTAAAAAGTAGTCTATTTTTAACACGCTTTTATTAGCTTCACCTGTATGTTTGCTTGTTTGTTTGTTTGTCCGTAACCGAATTCTTTGAACCCGATTTTGACCCACTTAAACGGTCAGATTTAATTTAAATTTTGTAGACTTTCCAAGAACCGCTGACACTACAATAATTTACACGCGAAAAATTCTTCTGTCAAATTTTGACAGCTGTCAGTTATGAAACGAACTATTTTATACCTCCAAATCGACTTTTTGAACAAAAAGGCCAAAGAGACTAACTGTTTAGTCAAAACAAATTGATTCGAACTTATTAATACGTGTTCAAAGTAGGAAAATATAAAAGGCCCAAAAGATGGTCCAAAAGATTAGATATTTACCTTGTAAATCGACTTAATAGTTAGGTCAAAGAAAAGTCAATAATAAACGTCCAACGAGGTTATTTTTAACATTAGATTGGGCCTTAAAGCCAAAAAATATTTTAGGCCCATAAATGAAGAACAAATTACTTCATTTTGTCTTTAATATATCTTCATGGTCGGGTTATAATGTGAACATTTTCTGAGGTGATGTATGCCCTATAATATAGTCTTACATTTTGTACTTAAAGCCCAGAAGGCTTTAAGGTATAAAATAGGTTATAGTTATAATTTAGTAATTTCTTTATAGCCAAACAGTCCTCTTATTTTGTCCTCAAAGTGATTTTAACCGGATATAAAGCCGTATCTTTCAAAAATTAGATATTTAAAGAGATTCTGGCTTAGAAATATTTAATGATGATTGTAACGAACTAACAATTTAAAATTATTTGAAACTTTTAGTTTGCTAAAGTCAAAATAGTGTCTTATCAATTTAATAAACTTTAATACTATGGAGGGCTTTAGGAAGGAGTCCGATCGAAAATGGCTGTTCTTTAAATTTACGTCCCTGTTTAGTAGTTAGTTCGCTGTTTCCCGGTCGCGGCGAAGTGATCGTCAAGTGTTTGACTTTTTACAGGTTTTGATAGACGTCAGCGGTATTTTTATTCAATAATTAATAAAATAAGCTTTATTAGATATAATATATACATATCTCAGCCTGTAGAGGGTTTTAGTTAACTAAATTCAATAAAACAGTTGATTATCCCATAAGAAGCCATGCATTTTACAGATTTAAAGGAACACATGCGCCCCTGACGGCCATTTTTAAAGCTGCTTTACCGATCCAAAACCTTGCCCGAAACCAATGTATTGCGATCGGACTCCTAAACTAAAGCCCTCCATATTTAATACAAATAAACTGTTTTGCAATGCCACCTTTGATATTTATTTATAATAATGACTGTTGGATTTTGGATTAGTTGATAAAATGAGTTTTCTGCAAATAAGTCTTGATGCATTAGAAATTGCGATAGGGTTGTAATTAGGACAAATGTTTGATTTTTAATTCTGCATCGAATGACATAAAAAGATACAGGGGTTCCTATTTGAAATAGGAAAAATAAATTGCTTTAAAGTTTGCAAAGCTTGACACTAAACTTTGGACACCCTGTACAATTCGTATTAGTCAAACTTGGTTTACGAGACTGTTTGACTTTATTTAATTAGTATCTTTGTATAATTTTATTAACGAGGCTTTAGTTTTATTTTTTCTTTATTTTTAAAACCAGTGGTGCAAAACTGATATTTTTTAGTTTTTATTTTTTTTTTTCGCCTATAATATTAAATTGATTTCAATTAAATTTTAGGGGTATGTAGGAAATTATTATAGGCACCCAAATAAGTAAGAAAATATATGTCGTTTAATCTAAAAAAATACATCCTTATGACGTCACACTTTTTTGGAACACCCTGTATAAAAAAAATATTTTCCTGAAATGCGCACCAAGATACAGGTAAGGTCTGCAAAATATTAAAATCCTAACTTAATTAATAAGTGAGCTATACAAGACGGGAGGTGAGGTGCAGGACCCTGTATGTATACATCATATTGAGGATTCCAGATTACCGATCCAAATTGTATATAAAATACATAATTCGCTCATTACCCACCTGTATCCTCTGGCATCTGCAATATAGCGAACCATATGCACGTTTCCAACTGTATCCAACCAGCCATAGCTTCCAGTTATTGTTCCATTTGGATGACGTTCTTCCTCTCTAAACTGAGTGTTTTGAGTGGCCGGGTCATCTATGTCATAACCAAATGCATAACTTCCTGGTCCTAAAAAGATTTATTTTTTAGTATACTATAATAGGTTTTGAAACTTTTTATTGTGCAGTCTGGACGAAGCTTTACAGGATGTCCGGAAGAAGGAGGTAAATCCGTTAACCATATATTCTTTAAATAAAAATAATATGACTTTTATAACGTCATTTTTCATTTTGACCCTAAAGTTCGACATACATGGCGTCAAAGTAAATTAAAAACTGATATTTTTAACTAATTCGAGTATTTACTAATACATTAATTTCAAATTTTGTACTTTGCTTCAACATAAAGGGTTACATCTTTTCAGAGCAACAAAACAAAAAACAATTGCCAAATATTCAAAATAGGGGGGGAGGGAGTACAGTACTCGCTGATCCTCTCTATTTTTTAGTACGGGCGCCAGTGACCGAACTATAGTATTTTAGGGAATCATTTATTTTTGAATTTTTTTGTCTCCTATAAAATTTTGATAAAACGATGCGTTTTGGAGATAATTTGAAAAGTATGGGTCCTTAATTGATGCCAACGGTAATCTCATAATTTTGAAATCCAAGTCAACCGTTGTGGCATTACCATAATAATTAAGTAAAGCTTTGCAATAGATTACAATACCGAAAGCACAGGACTAGCCAAAAATCATTTAAGAATAGTGGCGCACAGATAAAAACCTGTAGGTACTAAACCAGTTAAATAAAATTATTATATTATACAGTGGAGGCCATTGATTGGTACCCCTGGTTGGTTGGTTGGTTAAAGGCGGGGGTCGGGTTCGACGTGTAGCCCAAGCTTCTTACACTGCAGCCTTCTGGCTTATTGTGCGCCCCAGTCTTGTTAGAAAAGGTTTGTTCCTTCTACGAGGTCCAGTAGTTTTCTTCCAAGTTTGTTATGCGGGAGGTTATAGCCGCGTCGAATGTTTCCGAAGATCTTCTTTGGTTTAGCGCTTCGCAGCTGTATATGATATAAGAGGCGGTTTCGTCCTCTTCACCGCAAAGTTTACATTCAATGGGTCCATTATAGACTTCCATTCGTTGAAGGTGTTTTCTTAAGTGACAATGGCCTGTTAGTAGGCCGGTCACTTGGTTTAGCTGGGTGCGCGTCAAGAGCAGCATTTCAGCTTATAGCTTCTTCGAGGGCCTATCGATAACGGCCCGTGCGTGTGACTGGCCAGGTGTGCCGTCCCATCGAGATAGATGTTGTTTTTGCGCCCATCTGTCTAATGTTGTTTTGGTTGCCTTGGTACCCATACTTCCTATCCAGCGGTATGTAAAAACTTTAGAATATGAATGATGAAAGAGTTTTGGACTTCCATTGTCTTTATTTGTTTTGAATCACAACGTTTCAACTGGTAAGTATCTCCAGTCGTCTTCAGGTGAATACTAAATAAGTAAAGTAACTACTAGACTATTTATACTAGCTAGGTGCACCGAAGCATAACTGAGGTGGGTGCAGTCATGCGTTCAGTTGGCACGCGATCTTATCCTAAGTCTATCTAACAAAGGTTTCCAGATATTTCCTAAATCTAATGATGGTTTACTAAAGCAGTCTGGATTCTTGTGAATAGAAGCAGCTTCCTTAAACTTTCTTTTCCTCCAGCGTGGTTCCTTATGTAGGATTTTAGCTTCTGACCACATGATATGGTGGCCATGTTTCAAGGCATGGTCAGCTGCACCTGACTTTTCGGTCTCTCCTTTTAACGTATTGTTTTTGACTTCTTTAATCCTTGTCTCGAATCGTCTTAATGTCTCACCTATATAAGATTGGCCAGATCTCTCTCGCCAATAATCGCCAACATTTACATGGAATGGTTTGAATCCAAAGCAATGGAACAGGCAAAGAAGAAACCAAAAATGTGGCTGAGATATGTGGATGACACCTTTATTATTTGGAATGGAACCGATGACAATCAAATTCACCATGGAGAAAGAAGAAAACAACCTTTTACCGTTTCTAGATGTCAACGTGAAGAAAAATGATAACAGTATCCAAACTTCAGTATACAGAAAACCTACGCATACAGGTCAGTATCTCAATTTTACATCAAATCACTCAAACAGCACGAAACATGGCATAGTTAAAACCCTCGTGGATAGTAGAGTAATTACAATCTGTAACTCGGAAGAAGCACTTAAAAAGGAAGCTCACCACATCAAGACCGACCTCAACAAAAATGGCTACCCCACAAGATTAATTGACACAATATTGGAAAATCGTAAGAATCGACCCAACGCGCAAGAAGCAGACAGAGAGACACAACCAACACTCAATATTCCTTATGTCAAGGAAGTATCTGAGAAAATAAGAAGACTAGGACAACGATATAACATCAACACCGTATTAAACTCGAGGGACACCCTAAGAATCCACCTGACGAAGACAAAGCCTATAAGTCAAAAAGATAGGAAAAACTGCGTCTACAAGATCCCCTGCGAATGCGGCCAATATTATATAGGTGAGACATTAAGACCATTCGGGACAAGGATTAAAGAACACAAAAACAATACGTTAAAAGGAGAGACCGAAAAGTTAGGTGCAGCTGACCATGCCTGGAAACATGGCCACCATATCATGTTGTCAGAAGCTGAAATCCTACATAAGGAACCACACTGGAGGAAAAGAAAGTTCAAGGAAGCTGCTGCTATTCACCAGAATCCAGGCTGCTTTAGTAAACCATCATTAGATTTAAGAAATATCTGGAAACCTTTGTTAGATAGATGTAATCTTAGGATAAGATCGCGTGCCAACTGAACGCATGACTGCACCCACCTCAGTTATGTTTCGGTGCACCTAGCTAGTATAAATAGTCTAGTAGTTACTTTACTTATTTAGTATTCACCTGAAGACGATTGGAGATACTTACCAGTTGAAACGTTGTGATTTAAAACAAATAAAGACAATGGAAGTCCAAAACTCTTTCATCATTCAAGAAACATCATTGTCTCCAACCTTCAAACAGTCAGCATAGAATATGTTGTAACCACATTCGATCATCTTGAAAGACTCTTTCTGCATGGAAATAAAGCAATCAAAGCTGGAATAAGTTCGCCTTGCAAAAAATTAAGATATGTATGACAATTTAAGTTACTTTCAAGGAATATTGGCCCAATGACGCGGTCGCCAATTATGCCTGCCCAAACATTAAGTTTTTGCGAAAACTGGATGTGTGTTTCTCGCATCCAGTGAGGATTTTCTGCGGACCAATATCGACAGTTGTGTTTGTTTTATGGACTTCGCCATTTAGTACAAAAGTGCAAGACGGCGATCCGGATCATCTTCCAGCAACTCTTGTACCATTAATAATTTATAAGGATGCACTTGACATGATTTCAATTAACTTGAATGCAGACATATGGCTTATATAATTTTCTGTTGCAAGTTGCCGAACTGGAGTATTATGATTTCCTTGAAGAGCAAGCAAAACGTTTAATTGCGTGTCTTCATCCATTAATCCAGGCTGTCATATTCTTGCCATGTCCGTGACGTAACCTACTTTACGATAACGTCCTTTAATTTTGCTGATGGCGCCTTGGTAAATTGGTTGTAGATCGGGGTGGGGTGTGTTTTGTGAAATAAAGCTGCTACTGCTGTTTGAGTACGCGACGTGTCGCCAAAGCCAATCATCATTAAAATTCCTATTTTGTGTAATTCAGTTAAATAACCCATTTAGTATAGCGAAAATACTTCATAAAGTAACGGTTTAAACAGCAGAAATACTACAACAGAAAAGTATATATTTACTTCTATAAAAAACATTTCCTTTTTTTAAACAGTCTGCGCTGGCCAAACCCAAGTGTAGTATCAATTGTGGCTAACAATATCAGTTTTTTTGTTTCTGACTTTCTAGATTGTGATGGATACTTTCGGCACATCCTGTATTTTTAATTAATTCATAAAGCCGGACATTACAAAAGTATCCAACTCAGCATTTCACCATAAGTTTATATTTTAAGTTAATTGTTATAGTAATTAATAATAGATAAGCAATAATATATTTGTGCTGACCAACGGGGGCAACCCAGGTCAGAATGGGTCTTTGAAATAATGAATGTACAATAGATAGAGAATAGAAAAACACTTAAAGCAAGCAACACCGTCTTCTTGTTTCCCCCCATGTAACATGAGTTCGAACCACCCTTACGAAGCTACGATTATCACATGGCGATCCTGCTAGTTGTTACATGGATGGGTTTGTTTTTAAGTGAAATTTTAAAGTGAAGTAGTGCAGTGAACAACCGCAAAGGGCTGAAGTTAATAGTGATGGGAAAAAATCAGTCCAAAGAAGAGGTCATAATTGCACAGGCGGGCAATGGAAGAGAAATTGTAAGAAGTCAAGAGCTAGTTTGATGGGTACGAAATCTCCAAGGATTAACTGACTGTTCCGCAAAGGGGTCAGCAACGCTGGACAGTGCTAATGTGGCGCAATGCCGTTAGTACTCGCCGATGGAAAATGGGGATGCCAACACGCAAGCAGCCATGACGTAAAGGATAGATAAAGCGTTCTACATAGTTTAAGCTAAGTAAATTATTTTAATGTTTAGATATAAGTTCTAGGTTACTTCTAATGAAGGATTTAAAAGATCTGTTCGAAAATTTAAAAGTTTTTATAGGAATCTTAAAAAAGAATCTAAAGAGCGTCCCTACGCTAAAGTTTAGATAGGATTCAAAGTTTAAATTTAACCTTAGGACGGTTGGAAGATAAGTTTAACGAAGTAAAACATAATATAGATGAACGTCAATTAGGAGAAGCTACAGAATATTTAAAAGCTATTGAAGGAAATATTAATTTGTGTAGAAAAATTTTGTTAGATAGGATAAGCGATATTGAAGTTAGTAATAGTGATAGCATAACATCAGATATGGGTGAAAAATTTGACATTAAAATAGCTACGTCTCTGTTACCGTGTTTGGACGACACCGAGAGCGTAACGAAGCAACTTATCGATGCTATCGAATTATATTCCGAACTTCTCGATAATGATGGTAAAAAGTTTTTAGTAAAATACGTTTTGAAAGTTAAATTATCAGAAAGTGCAAAATTAAGATTGAGTTCAACGTACGATACGGTTCAGAATTTAGTCACGGACATAAGGGCTCATTTGCTAACTGCTAAATCAGCTGCGTCTATATCCACTCAGCTTCATAATGCTAGGCAAGATAACAAAACCATAGACGAATATGCGAAATGTATCGAGCAACTCTTACTTAACCTAACTTTGGCTCAGGCCGAGGGTGATGATAGGGCTGTGCCAGTGTTACGTAGAGTAAATGAGAGGCTTGCTATTAACGCATTTTCTAATGGGTTACGTAATCATGAGGTTAGGACAATAATAAAGGCTAGGAATTATCAACAACTAAAAGATGCAGTTATAGCTGCGAAGGAAGAAGAAACCGCTCGAAGTTCAGGCAGTAGCGGAAGTTCTAATTTATTTTACATGCGAAGTAAGAAAAACAATTTTAACCCTTCGTATAAAGGACGCAGTCCTCACTTTAATCGTTGAAATCGCGGAGGTATAGGTTACAACAATTTTAATACGAATAGCAATGTAAATAGTTATAATAACAACAATAATAATAGATCACATTTCAATATGGGTCAAAACAGAGGGCACCAAGGCCAAGGTCGCGGTAATTACACAAATTCGCAGAGGCGCCCGAACAACAGCAACTATTATAGAGGAAATAACAGCCGTAGAGCTTACGTTGCACATACGGAAGGTACAACTGCTAATAGTGAAAATAATACTTTAAATAATAGTACGTTTTTTCGGACCTAAAAGCAGGCTCGAAAATAACATTTTGTGTGTGAATGGTTTAAATTATGTTAGAATTAGCTATGGAATGGGTGAGTTATTATTTTTGTGTGAAACAGGGGCTAGTGTTAGTTGTTTCTTTCAAAAATCTTTAATAGGTACAGAAATTGTTGATACCACTAAGAAATTAAATATTAAAGGAGTAGCCGGCTCGTTAACTACTGTCGGCTCAGCGAATATTTCTATTTTAATTAATTGTGCAAATATTAGTCATGAATTTTCTATTGTTGACGATTTTGACTCTGATATACAAGGAATTTTAAATTTAAGTCAAATTATAAATTTGAAGCTATTATTGATTATGAACAATTTACATTTTCATTTTGGTTAAATAATAAAAAGATATTAGTTCCCTTAGAATCTAAAGAGGATAAAAGCACTATAATACCACCTAGATGTGAAATAATTAAGTTTTGTTATACAAATAGAACGGATGAATGTATAGTTATGAATAGTGAGATTTGTGAAGGAGTGTTTGTTGCTAGATCTATAGTAAAACCTGTTGCGAATAGAATCCCAGTAAGAATATTGAATGTGAATGAGCGTGAGATAAAATTAAGAAATTTCCAACCAAAAGTTGATAGTGCCTTGAACTATAATGTATATCATTTTAATGAAAATAATATTTCAGTTGAACGGGTAGATAAAATACTCAGTTTAATAGATTTAAAATCATTGAACAGGGAGGAAAAAATTTCAATTGAAAAAATTTGTGCTAAGTATACTGATATTTTTCATTTGGATAGTGATCCGTTGACAGTTACAAATTTATACCAACAAAAAATTAAATTAAAACAAGGGGCACAACCGGTGTATGTGAAACCATATAGGCTACCGCACGCACAAAAGGCTGAAATCCACAAACAAGTCGGGAAAATGTTAAAAGACGGAATAATAGAGGAAGCAAGTTCAGAGTGGTCGTCTCCTCTATTAATTGTACCGAAAAAACCTGATAATAACGGAATTAAAAAGTTTAGAGTAGTTATTGATTATCGGTTGTTAAATAGGCAAATCGAAGATTGTAAATTTCCTTGGCCAAATATATCTGAAATATTGGATTCCTTAAGTGGGTCAGTTTATTATAGTCATTTAGATTTAGCTCAAAGTTATTACCAGCTAGAATTATCTCCTGAAAGTAGACCTTGTACATCGTTTACTACTGACAGAGGTCAATATCAAATGAAAAGATTAGCTATGGGGATGAAAGTAAGTCCATCATATTTTTCTAGACTTATGACAGTAGCTATGGCTGGGCTAAATTATGAATCATGTTTTGTTTATTTAGACGATTTAATTTGTTTTGGACATTCTCTTCAAAATCACAACAAAAATTTAATTGAAATATTTGAAAGACTCCGACAAGTATATTAAAACTTAATCCGGGTAAATGTGAATTTTTAAAAAAGGAAATTCTTTATTTGGGACACATAATTTCTTCTGAGGGTGTAGTGCCAGATCCAGAAAAAATTAGAGCAATTTCAAAATATCCCATACCAAAAAACGCCGATGAGACAAAAAGATTCGTCGCGTTTGCTAATTATTATAGGAAGTTTATAAAAGATTTTGCGGCAATAGCATATCCTCTTAACCAATTATCCCGAAAAGGAGCAAGTTTTAACTGGACTAAAGAATGTCAGGATTCATTCGATATTTTAAGGGGGTCACTTATGGGTCCTCCAGTTTTACAATACCCAGATTTTTCAAACGAAAATCAATTTATACTTAGAACCGATGCCAGTGGGTTTTCTTTAGGGGCTGTTTTGTCGAATTCGAATGACAAGCCAGTTGCATACGCATCAAGAGCATTAAATAAAGCCGAGAAAAATTACTGTACGATTGAGAAAGAACTATTAGGTATCGTATGGAGTGTGAAACATTTTAGACCTTATTTGTATGGTAAAAAATCTAAGATATTGACAGATCATCGACCTTTAGTTTATTTGTTTAATATGACCAACCCTTCAAGTAGGCTTACTAAATTTAGATTAATTTTGGAAGAATATGATTTCGTTGTTGAGTATGTTCGAGGTTGCGATAATGTGACAGTGGATGCATTATCTCGTATAGTGATAGATAGTAACGAATTAAAGGAAATGAATACCAGACTGGATGAAAGAATAAATGTAATGACGCGAGCGCAAAAGAAAGCAAAAAATGTTTTAAAAGAAAGTGCGACTCAGAGTGCGACCGTAAATAACAGGCTTGATCACCCTGTAGTTGCGGAAGTATTAAAGCGACCGAGTAATACAGTGGAATTACGCGTAGTTGCAGAAAACGAGTTTCAAAATATAAATAATAGTCGACTACTAACAAACATTTAAAAACGTAAGAAATTTGAGAATAATGATATAATATATGATGAAGCTTCACAAACTATTTTTTTTAGACAGAATACCCGATCAGCGTTTGACCTAGGAAAATCGTTGAGGGATCTGAATAAACTATGTAAAGTTTATGATATTCCGGAATTATACATAATGAAAAATGCTAGCAATATCGAATTTATAAATATTGTAAATAAAAATAAAAAAGACATAAATGGTACCAATAATCATAATATTAAAATATGCGTGGTAAGAGATTTAAAACGTATTGAAAATAAAGAATTAAAACAATTAATTTTGAACGACTTTCATACACTTCCTACAGGAGGTCATGCAGGTATAAACCGTATGTTTAATAATATTAAGCGGCAATATTTTTGGCCAGGCTTAAAAAAGGACATAGAAATTTTTGTGAAAAAATGTGACGACTGTCAAAAATGTAAATATTCTAGACTAGACAGACACCCTATGACAATAACTTCAACAGCTACGTCAGCATTTCAAAAAGTGTATTTAGATTTAGTAGGACCTTTACCAGTAGATTTACAAAATAACAAATATATTTTAACATTGCAATGTGAACTTTCAAAGTTTATCGAAGCTTATCCCATACCGGATAAAGAATCGGAAACAGTAGCTCATGCTTTTGTAGAAAACTTTATTTTACGTTTTGGAATTCCATCAGAAATAACTACAGATCAAGGACAAGAATTTATGTCAAATACATTTGAAGAATGTTGTAAACTTCTTAATATAAATTAGTTAAATTCTACCGCATACCACCACGAAACCCTAGGAAGTCTCGAAAACTCTCATAAGAGTCTGGGTGCATATATTCGTATGCGAGTAGCAAAGGAACCCAATAACTGGAGTTCGTGGATAAATTTTTGGTGTTTTTCATACAATAATACAGTTCATACTTCAACACAGTATAGTCCATTTGAACTAGTATTTGGTTTACCTGGTAGAATTCCTTCTAATTTAAAAGAACAAATTGAACCAATCTACAATTTTGATGATTATCCAACAGAGCTAAAATTTCGGTTACAGACAGCATGGGAAGATGCGCGAAATAATTTGATAGTTTCGAAACAAAAAAGAAAAGAACGTTTCGATACAAAATGTAAAAATATTAATTATAAGATAGGAGACTTAGTTTTATTAGAAAATAAGAATATGGAAAGTAAAATGGATTTATTATTTACAGGTCCTTATACAGTTTTAAACGTTAAAGATACTAATTTAATTATAAGTGTTAATAATAAGCGTAAAGAAGTACATAAAAATAGAGTAAAAAGGTATTACAATTAATGTTATATAGTATGTAATGTATGTAAACTATATATTTTAGTTAAGTTAATTCAACATTTTAATTAAGTATTAAAAAAAAATATTAGTTTGTTAATATTTTTTTTATTTTTCGGCGGGAAAGGTGTGATGGATACTTTCGGCACATCCTGTATTTTTAATTAATTCATAAAGCCGGACATTACAAAAGTATCCAACTCAGCATTTCACCATAAGTTTATATTTTAAGTTAATTGTTATAGTAATTAATAATAGATAAGCAATAATATATTTGTGCTGACCAACGGGGGCAACCCAGGTCAGAATGGGTCTTTGAAATAATGAATGTACAATAGATAGAGAATAGAAAAACACTTAAAGCAAGCAACACCGTCTTCTTGTTTCCCCCCATGTAACATGAGTTCGAACCACCCTTACGAAGCTACGATTATCACAAGATTACCGAAATGCAAAAGTAAATAGTGGGTCGTATTCTCTTTTGATGTCCTTTCCATTGAGCTATCACAATACATACCTTTACATTTAAGAAAAAAATTAGGGGCGGTTTCTGCACCAAAAAGAGGGGTAAATTTCATAAATATACCGTGCGATCAAAAATTATTTGCATCAAAGAGGGCCTTGCATATAAGGACGTAATGCTTAGCCGTGGAGCTTATTATCTGTTGGGTGTCAGTAACTACCTGAATTAACAATCAATCAGTTATTCCGTCATCTTTGACAGTCGTTGCAAGTAATTTGATTCATCGCTAATTTTTGCAATTTCTTGAATTATTCACACAATGGGCTTTACGGAACAGCACAAAACATTCATGGTTGAAGCATATTTTCGAAACGGGGTTAGATTAAATGGTGAGTGGCAATACAATTCGGGTTTGTGCATGGATGATTTTCACGAACATTTTCCTAACGTTGCTTTTATTGCTGGGGATTTTTATCATTGCCCAAAAAGAACCGTGACTGTGTTTAGGGAAACATGTTCTATACAACACAAAAAAGGAACAGGAAGACCATCTGTAAGAACATAAGAACTTGTTGCAAACGTTCGTGAAATAATGCAAAATACGCTAACAAATTGTATAAGACGCCTGTCCCAAGAAGTGGGAAGATCCTATGGAATATGTACGACAACTCTTAAAAAGAAGCTAAATTTATTTCCTTATAATGTGCAAGTATTCCAAGAAATACAAGCCGCAGATTTTGAAAGACGTAGGAATTACACTCAATGGTTTACCCAAAATTTATTGGAAAGAAATGATTTATTAGACCGGACATTTTTTTTAGATGAAGCCTGCATGGTCTCACCTCTCTGGTTATGTAAATTCTCAGAATACACGCATGTGGAGTAGTGAAAATCCCCATTTTTTTGTAGAGTCCACATTGCACCCTCAAAAAATTGGTATCTGCTGTTTCCCGAAGAAGAATTGTTGGTCCAATTTTTTTTCTTCCATGACAGTTACAGCACAGCGGTATAGAGAGAATATTTTGAATCCATTTGTGGAGCAATTACTTGACGACGAACTATGTTTTGGATATTTTTAACAGGACGGTGCAACCGCCCATCAGCCGCCGAAACTATTAACTACTTACGCAATTTTTTCGACGACAGATTGATCAGTTTTCGATCAGACATTGAATTCCCACCTAGATCACCTTGTTTAACGGTTATGGATTAATTCGTTTTTCCTCATTTAAAGAACACTATTTTTAAAACACCAGTTGCAAATTTAGAACAATTACACGAAAGGATTATCCAAGAATGTGGTACCATTTCTCCAGAGATGCTGGTCAACACTTTCGAAAATATGAAGAGACGTGTGAATTTATGCTTGGAGCATTGCGGTGGCCAATTTTAGCAATTTATGTAATTATTTTTCTTTTTCTTTCTGTATATTCTTACTTTGTTAATTTTGTAAACAACAAAAATAAATTTGTATTTGTCTACCTTTTTTATTACTCATTACTTAGTTTGGCATATCATGTCATAATATGAATTTGACAAAATTTTAACCTAGATTTGGTTAGATATATCGTCCCCATATCACTGTGATCTAAACCAAGCCCTACGTTTTTTAATCCAAGCCCTCATTGATGCAAATAATTTTTGCTCGCACGGTACGAAAAAAGTATGCCAAACTAAAAATAAACGCAACCGTAGTTCTGTATTTTTTCAGCAAATAAAGAGGCTTTTGTTTATTTATTTATTGCAGTTAAAAATTCCACCCTGTATACGTTTATTGTAGCCGCATTTGGAAAATATAGAAAACGATTACCAGGCCAAATGTATAGGTGGGCTGCTGCAAAAAGAAAATAAAATTAATGACTTGAACATTTATTCTAATATTTTAAATTATAGATTTCACGTATTTGGCGCACATGAAACGATCAGCAGCCAAAGCATGGAGTGGGCCAGAATATTATAGATTAATAATATGGTAGGTATAGTATTTACTTTTCAGGTTTTTACCGACACATTTAAAGTATACTGCATATAAAATCAAACATCGTATATGCGAGTAGCAACCTTTCAGTAGTTATTGTATTTCGATTTTTAATTTCTTCTCTCCTTATCCCCCCGTCTAAAAAAGGCAATTCAGGAGAACTAGATCTATCTCCATCCTTGTCATATTGTGCATTTGAGCAATAAGGAGCAATACCGGGTGCTTCTCAAAAGACGTTCACCCCTATAACTATTCTGTATTTATAGATATTAAAATGAAATTTTGAGATTATTCATAAGAGATAAGTCTGCATTTATTGGTATATATATTATATTTTCAATTTGTTGGCACTTCCGGTTTGACCGGAAGTAACCTTGACTTTGATATTTTAAATGGAACATCTTGTATATTTTTACTTATTTGGGTTCAGCATAACATTATGAGTGACATGACACCTCACTTGTCATTTTTTGACGTGTTATAACATTTTTATGTTTATTTTTTATTTTCCATCTAGAGTGCTACTAATTAATTAAGTCTGTTTGTCTGGGCAGAAAAATGAAGAGATTACAAGAAAAATTAGAGAGTTTTAACAGACTTTGTGAAAATCATCTAGGTAAAAGAAGTGAAAAATCTTAAGTTTCATTCCACTTTGTCAGAGACATGTAAAAGTGGTGAAATGGGAGGGAAAGAAAAAAAAAAGAAGAAAGCCTCATGTTTTCCCTGTTTTACCGAGATGATTTTCACAAAGCCTGTTAAAACTCTTTAATTTTTCTTTTACTCTCTTTATTTTTCTGCCCAAGATAGGGCCTTTGCAATAGTCTTGTCGGTCTTCTGACTATTCATTTTTAACACCTCGTGTACACCATTGTAAGCTCCATTACGGCTCAATCCCACTTATTATTTTCTCTATTATTATTATTTCTCTATTAAGAGAATTGGGCTTCATAGACAAGTTCAATTAGTCTTGTTCGTGGTAGTAAAGAGTTATTTTTTACCTGTATTTAATCTTTGTGATCGTATGTTGGGCCTGTTATGGGCTATAAAGTTTATAGAAAACCACAATTTTAGAAAATAATGATAATATTATGTTGTTTTTATTTTTATCAAAGCGCAGGACGCAGGAGTTTTCCTAAATCAGTACATGTCATGTCAGAAGCTATTGATTTTAAAACGGATTGGTGGTATATGGATACTTATAAAATCTCTATTTCATCGATGGTGCAAAACAGCGTCCGCGTAAAAAAATTTCGTAAAGGTTTCAATTTTACCTTGAAAAACTTACCGCGCCCCCGATAACAAGGCATTTAATTTAAAAAGCAATAAATTAAAATTAAAAATACAAAAAATTAAAAATATAGATTCTCAAAAGAAGAGCACTAAATAAATTATTTTAGTCATTACTATAATCTATTTTATACTTTAACGCTGGGCTTTAAATACAAAATGTAAGAGTAATATAATACCATCACCTCAGAAAATGTTTACATGGTAACCTGACCAATCCATTAAAATATATTAAAGATAAAACAACGTAATTTATTCTTCATTTATGGACCTAAAAGATTTTTGGGCTTTAAGGCCTAACCTAAGGTAAAAAATAACCTGCTTCGTGTTTCAAGGTAAATATCTACTATTTTGGACCAACACTTAGGCCTCTTTGGCTTTGAAGACGTAATAATAAGTTCGATTCACTTACTTTCCTTTGGCCAAACAGTTATAGCCGTTTGCATAGCTTGGATTAGATGCTACTTAATCTAACGCGTCGTCCTACGTAACGCGGCGTCCTACGTTACGCGTCGTCCTACGTGAGCGGCACCGCGCGAACGGCGCGACCGGCGCGGCCGACGCGATTAAAGCGGCGATGCGGTGATTGCGTCCTAGGTGAGCGGCATCGCGACCGATATTCGCGCGCAAAACATCAAAACATGGCGTGGTCAAAGAAGAAACAGGTGTTATTAAGTGAAAATATTTATTTAAAAATTCTAAATCTACAAGCAAAAAGGAGAAGAAGACGTGGAACAAGCATTGTATTCCTGCAGAGAGAGAAGTATGGAGAATTTCATCATTATCACCATCTTATGGGACATATCTCACAAGACCCCACTATTTTGCACGCTACTTATCAGAATTTCATAAAACGTTTCAGTCATTGTGATGTGTGCGCGCTCTTTATACAAACAACACTGCAACAGAACAGGCGGCACCAGCGGATTTATCAAAATTTTTGACCGCTCAGGCCGCTTCAAAGTCGCGTCTACCGCGGTTGCCGCGTTGAAGTTGTCACGTAGGACATCTCCAACGTAGAGATTGTTTTGTTCTTGCCGCGCCGATCGCGCCGTCCGCGCGGTGCCGCTTACGCGGCGTCCTACTGGGGAATCGTCCTGTACAATATCGGACACTTATTAAATAACACCCTGTATAACTGACGTATATGGATGACGGATGAAAATGAAACGACAAAACAATTAGGGGAGAAAAGATTCGGTGCAAAAGTTACTAAAAAAATTACCAGATTGACGCCGTTGTCAAACTTCTTGAAACCCTAGCTAAGTTTTACGGGTATTGACACGGTGCATTCCATTTTAATTTAAGGTGAGCTTAAGTATAAGGTTCTCCCTAGCTAATCTTTAACTTTAAGCAAAACGCCTTAAATGCGCTAAAAATCATTTCTCTTTTGAGTGTAAAGATTTCACTCCTGAACTATTAAAATGTGCAAACTGTGGAGGAGATCATCCTGCCAACTTTCAAGGTTGTCCCTGTCACCCACGTAACTTGTACAATAATAATAAAAATGTCAAAAGAACTCCAACCACCGTTAGACCGAACATACCTCCATCCACATTCAAATGGGGCTCTCAATCAAACTCTAAATTGAGCGACAAGTCCTCAATAGAAAAATCTGCATCAGATTCGCTGGAAACAGCGTTGCAGGCTACTTTACAATCGTACCTGGGCGAATTTTCAAAAATGATGCAGCAACAAATGCAGCTGCAAATTCAAAACATGTTGGCGTCGTTTACCTCAACGAACAAGTAATGGCTTTGCAGTGCGAGGTTGCCTATTTTAAGTTAGCTACGATAAATATAAACGGGTTTAAAGGCAAAAAACTTGAAATTATTGACTTTGTCGAGAGTAACGAAATTGATATTTTATTTATACAAGAAACATGGTTTAAAGGGGAGCGCCTCACGTTCCCTAATTTTACGATATTCAGGAATGATTGGCCACTAAGGCAAAAAGGGGGAACCATGGTTATTGTTAAAAAGAATATCATTGCCCAGGCCGTGCCAGGTCCTTACAATTGTCCACATATTGAGGGTACATTCATTCGAGTGAAAACCAAAACCAAATGGGTTCACTTGGGCTCTGTTTACTGCAGTCCGGCGGTCGATTTCGACGGCACATGTCTAGGCAAGGTTTTTGATACTAATGAAACGATGATTATAGGTGGAGACTTGAACGCCAAACATCGCATCTGGGGATGCCGTATCCAGAATAAGAAACGCCGCATCTTGTTCCACAAGTCTCTAGACTATAATTATCACATTATGCCACCGAGGGAGCACACTCACTCGTCACCGAATGGTCTCCCGGAGATTCTGGATATTTTTGTGACAAAAAACACCGATCTTTTATCCCAACCCGTTGCTCTTTACGATTTGACATCTGATCATCTTCCAGTCATAATAGAGTACGGCAACCCCCAAGACAAAGGACAGGGGTCTATTTCAATTACGTCTACCAATTGGCCCGTGTTTAGGCGTCTGTTAGAATCAAAGGAACCATTGCCACCAATTCAGACAGATGCGGATATAGATGCGGCGGTGATTCATATTACCGATGCCATCAATACTTCTGTAGCCAAAGCCTCCTCCACAAAAATATCCAGATTATCTAAGTACGGAGTCTTATCAAATAATATCAAAGAGCAAATTAGAATCAAAAATAGACTTATGAACCGGGCGTATCGCACTGGTGATCCGCGTATAAAGGCAGAGGCGAACAGAGCTGTTCAACTTATACGTAATCTCCTCAAAGTTCAAGAGTCCTCTTTATGGGAAAATAGAGTAGCTGATCTTAATATCGAAGACAATAGCATATTTAAAATGACCAAATCGCTAACAAGGGGCTGTAGAAAGCCAATGTCATTTATAAAAAATACTACAACCAACAACATTGTTTCAGATCCTAGGGAAAAAGTCGAAATGTTCGCGGATAGTCTCTATGAACAGTTCAACGAAAACCCGACATCTTATCCAGTAAGGGACGCTCAGATCTCCAGGACGATACGTATTTATAAGTCTATAGAGCACCCCAGTCAAAATATCCGGAATATTAATATGGATGAAGTGAAAAACGTTATTAAATCCATTAAACCAAAAAAGGCTCCGGGCTTCGACGGTATAAAAAATAAAGCACTAAAGAACTTGCCTGATAACGTGATTACGGATATAGCAAACATAGCCCAAGCCATTATCGTAGTAGGACATTTCCCCCAAGTGTGGAAAAAAGCTAAAGTGGTTCTGATTCCAAAGTCTGGGCAGGATCAATCTTTAGTTACCAGCTATAGGCCCATCAGCCTATTGTCGTGTCTTGGCAAGATTGTTGAGAAACTTATTCTTCATCGGATTAATGATTTTGTATTTAACAACAACATTTTACCACCAGAGCAGTTCGGCTTTCGATCCTCTCATTGCACGGTAAGGCAAACCACTAGACTTGCTTCTAATATACGAAATGGTTTTAATAAACGTTTCAGTACAGGAGCGGTCTTCTTCGACGTCAGCAAGGCATTTGATAAGGTCTGGCACAACAAACTCATTATAAAGTTAATAAGGGCAGGCATGCCGAACTATTTAATAAAGGTAATTTATTCATACCTGACAGACAGGATTTTCGCGGTATCGTCAGAAATGCGATATCGACGGTGCGACATGTCAGAGCAGGAGTTCCGCAGGGTTCCCCCCTTGCGCCGACTCTGTACAATATCTATACTAGCGATATTCCTAAATTTGGTCAAACTCAACTATATCTGTTTGCTGATGATACCGCCATGACCGCCACCGCAAAACAGCCCAGGTTGGTCGTCTCAAAGCTACAACGTCATATAAAGCTTATCGAGGCGTGGTTAGATAAGTGGAAAATTCGCCTTAATGACGCTAAAACACAAGCCATCTATTTTTCAATGTCAACATGTAAATTTCCACTGACCAGATTGCAAGTCAAAAACTCCAGATTAAACTGGTGCGAAAAAGTAAAATACCTGGGTCTGAGCTTTGACAAACGGCTGGCTTGGACTGACAACGCTAACCAACGCTTGAGAAAAGCAAATGGTCAACTCAGCGCCATCTACTCACTTATCAACAGTAGAAGTATACTAGACTTTCGCACAAAGACTTTACTGTACAAGACAATTGTCAGACCCGTACTTGGTATCGCCTTCTGGTGCACAGTAAATAAGTCAACGATGAAAAAAATTCAAATTTTTCAAAATAAAGTTTTAAGAATTATAACAAATGCTCCACGATTTACGATGGTTCATACGTTGCACAATGACTTACAGATACCAACAATCACGAAACATATAGACAAACTTATTATCAACTATTACAAACGTACAGACGTATCCATGAACCCACTCATAACGCAATCACACATACACTCCAACCCACAAAAACCGTACAGACTACCGAGAGACTGGCTCATTCCAGCCACGGCCGCTCAATAAATTAGAAGTAATTACTTTCCCGATGCCCTCTGCCCACTACCTCAACTAAAATGAAATAATTATTCAGCAGTCAACCACAACACTCAAGATCCGCCGAAAGGCAATACTGTATATAAATGCAAATTATAGTCTGTGACTAATTTAATAAACAAGTATGATCCAAAAAAGCAAAACGCCATAAATGTTTGTTGGGTTTTCAACGCAACCGCTAGAGAAAAAGATATAAGTTAAAATTTCAATTCAAATTCTTCGCTTGGAACAAACAAATAAGCATTCAACTATTGCCCCTAGGGGGTGGAAAGAAAGTAAGTATAAAAGTTTATATCGGAAAAAGTATTTTTCATCCGAAGATTTCGAAACTCAGCATAAATGTACTAGTAATGAAAGACGTATTTTTTAGACGGACTCTCTTGAAACACAACATAAATACTCTAATATGTACCGTGCGAGCAAAAATTATTTGCATCAAAGAGCAGGGATTGGATTAAAAAACGTAGGGCTTGGTTTAGATCACAATGATATGGGGACGATATATCTAAACAAATGTAGGTTAAAATTTTGTCAAATACATATTATGACATGATATACCAAACTAATAAGTAATAAAATAAGTAGACAAATACAAATTTATTTTTGTTGTTTACAAAATTAACAAAGTAAGAATATACAGAAAGAAAAGAAAAATAATTACATAAATTGCTGAAATTGGCCACCGCCATACTCCAAGCATAAATTCACACGTCTCTTCATATTTTCGAAAGTGTTGACCAGCATCTCTGGAGAAATGTTACTACATTCTTGGATAATAATTTCTTGTAATTGTTCTAAATTTGCAACTGGTATTTTAAAAATAGTGTTCTTTAAATGAGGAAAAACAAAGTAATCCATAACCGTTAAACAAGGTGATCTAGGTGGGAATTCAATGTCTGATCGAAAACTGATCAATGTCGTCGAAAAAATTGCATAAGTAGTTAATAGTTTGGGCGGTTGCACTGTCCTGTTGAAAATATCCAAAACGTAGTTCGTCGTCAAGTAATTGCTCCACAAGTAGATTCAAAATATTGTCTCTATACCGCTGTGCTGTAACTGTCTTATCGGAAAAAATAGAACCAACAATTCTTCTTCGGGAAACAGCTAACCAGACATCAATTTTTTGAGGGTGCAATGTGAACTCTACAAAAAAATGGGGATTTTCACTACTCCACATGCGTGTATTCTGGGAATTCACATACCCGGAGAGGTGGGACCAGGCTTCATCAGAAAAAAATGTCAGGTCTAATAAATCATTTATTTCCAATAAATTTTGGGTAAACCATTGAGAGTAATTCCCGCGTCTTGTATTTCTTAATACTTGCACTTTATAAGGAAATAAATTTAGCTGCTTCTTAAGAATAGTCCTGCATGTTCTATAAGATCTTCCCACTTCTTAGGACAGGTGTCTTATACAATTTGTTGGCGTATTTTGCATTATTTCACGAACGTTTGCAACAAGTTCTTCTCTTCTTACAGATGGTCTTCCTGCTCCTTTTTTGTGTTGTATAGAACCTGTTTCCCTAAACACAGCCACGGTTCTTTTCAGGCAATGATAAAAATCCCCAGCAATAAAAGCAACGTTAGGAAAATGTTCGTGAAAATCGTCCATGCACAAACCCGGATTGTATGGACACTCACCATTTGATCTAACCCCGTTTCGAAAATACGCTTCAACCATGAATGTTTTGTGCTGTTCCGTAGAGCCCATTATGTGAATTGTTCAAGAAATTGGAAAAAGGCGATGAATCAAATTTCTTGTAATGACTGTCAAAGATGACGGAATAACTGATTGATGGTTAATTCAGGTAGTTACTGACACCCAACAGGTATTAAGCTCTACGGCTAGGCATTACGTCCTTAGATGCAAGGCCCTCTTTGATGCAAATAATTTTTGCTCGCACGGTATTTAAGAAAACAAGTATTTCTAATTTTTTTGAAAATTTGTCTTAAAAGGAGTGAAAAGGGGCAATGTCCATGGAAATGTTTTGTGACCGTAATTAACGGTGTAATGAGATAATCAATCTATGTTTTTGGTATTATCTTCATAAACCAAGCTAGAAGTGAAAGGATTTTTTTTTTTGAAAGAGAACCCAAAAAAACACCAAGAAAGTTTATTTTTCGAAATAATACGAGTACCTATTAAAGGTTTTATTGGGCTGTTTGTATGGTACCCGCTGTTTTGTTTCGATAGCGAATTTATGACAATTGAATGGCGTGAGCGACGTCGTGGGTTCCCGCTAGTTACTTCTAAATATTTATTCAGTGAAATTACCACCTTATTACTACATATTTAACCAAAATACATTTTTCTACTCGCGTGCGGTAAAGTACACAATACAATAATGTGTTTATATTTTATTATGTAAAATTTTCTTTTTAATTTACTACATAATTATGCTAACCACGACCACGACTAATTGCGAATAAGACAGTATATTGTACCACAATAATGCCTATTTTTAATTTTAATATTTAACTATATTTTTATGTAAAGATTGTATGTATGTAATAAATCTTTTAAAAAAAATATTTTTTTTACATTTTTTCGTTGTTGATTCAAATTTTGTAATCTATTATTTTTACTTCAAACATTATTGCATACCATGCCATGCTTTAATGACATTTGACATAACCTAAATTTTGCTTTTAATTTTCAATACCTTTTTTCTTTATAACAATGAGTGCGGTAAATATTCTTTACAGCGCTGTATTAAAAATTTAAAAGAAAATGCAATTAATGTACTTGCATTTGAGCGATGCGTAAAATATAAATATTTATAGTTTTTCACAATCAATATTTGCTACTTTTTATTAATTTTTCCTTTTACATTTTATTTTTGTTCCAAAAAGTATTTGCTTGAAGTAAAAATCTCGTACCTAACACGTGCGGAAAGTGCCTTTACCGCCCTTAACGGCTTTTCCGAACACCGCTTCGCGTCAATAAAGGACCACTTTCCGCACTTGTCGGGTCAATAACTATTACCTGCGTGTCCATAATTATTGTAACTAGTAGCGACATTTTCCAATGTTAATCTAGTTTCTGGCAGTATGGGAATGCATTTAACGAGATGACAAGTAAAGTTTAGCAGGATAATCTACAACAAAAATTATACACTCATTTCTTAGTTGACAGCTGAAATAATCAACAGATTTTTTTAATGTAATACACACGTATACCTATTTCTGTTTTTTAAATGTAAATATGTCATTACTAATTCTATAAAAAATGTGTTATTATAGCCATGGCTAACAGTATTTTAAACAGTTTTAAAATATCTATACAATACAATATAAATAGTATACACACGATTTCCCCTTGAAAAGGAAGGAAAGGGGGAAATAAATGCAAAACTATATTTTCTTTCTTTCTTTCTTTATATGTAAATTTTTCAGTATTGACGCTCGACCACTATATACCGGGTGTTTCTCAAAAGATGTTCACCCCTATAACTTTTTATATTTATAGATATTAAAATGAAATTTTGATATTACTTATACATAAGAGATGAGTGCATTTATGCATTAATTGGCATAATGTTTAATTTGTTAGCACTTCCGGTTTGACCGGAAGTGGCCTTGACTTTGGCATTTTAAATGGGACATCTTGTATATTTTTACTTATTTGGGTTCAACATACCTAACATTATGAGTGAAATGAGGAAATTACTCCATCAATTGTCATTTTTTGACGTGTTATAACATTTTTATGTTTATTTTTTATTTTCAATCTAGAGTGCTACAAATTAATATGAAAATTAAAATTATGTCATAATAATTGACTTTCTAAGTTTCACAAGCGTTTAAAAAATGAAATTTTGTTTTCTTGACGTTTACTCCATTTTTCCAAATGGAACGCTGGTGGTTCACTAGGATATTTAAAACCAGCTTTTTTTTCCAACAATTTGATACCATACACTCCTACGCTATTTTAAAATTGACACGAAAAAATTTGCCATAAGTCCCAATCGAAAATTTAAAAGCGTTATGCATTATTGCCGCCCTGTCTTTTCTGAAGAAATAAAAAAGGCGGCTTTGAAAAACAATGGAATGGTTTTGAAAAGCAATATGGCCTTAATTTAAAGTTTTAATGTCATTAGTTTATAAAACAAAAACATACAATAAATAGAATCTTGCGGCTTCAGAAGAATTTTTCTCGTCACTCCAAAAATTAGGAGCATATCAATTTGTTCATTTTTAGTAAAACTAACTATTTTATCTGATTTACAAGTTTAAAAAAACGAATGACATTACAATTTAAATTAAAAACCATATTGGTTTTCAAAACCATTCCATTGTTTTTCAAAGCCGCCTTTATATTTCTTTAGAAAATACAGGGCGGCAATAATACATAACGCTTTTAAATTTGCGATTCGGACTAAGGCAAATTTTTTCGTGCCAATTTTAAAATAGCATAGAAGTGTATGGTATGAAATTGTTGGAAAAAATACTCGTTTTAAATATATCCTAGCGAACTACCTACCATCGTTCCATTTGGAACAATGGAGTAAACGTCAAGAAAACAAAATTTAATTTTAAAAACGCCTGTGAAACTTAGAAAGTCAATGATTAATTTCCATATCTTGACTATAAATTAACAAATTTAATTATAGCACTCTAGATTGAAAATAAAAAAAAAATAAAAATGTTATAACACGTCAAAAAATTACAAGTGAGGTGTCAATTTACGCAGAATGTTATGCTTAACCCAAATAAGTAAAAATAAATATGATGTCCCATTTAAAATGCCAAAGTCAAGGTCACTTTCAGTCAAACCGGAATTGCTAACAAATTAAAAATTATGCCAATAAATGCAGACTCATCTCTTATGCACAATCTCAAAATTTCATTTTAATATCTATAAATACAGAAAAGTTATAGGGGTGAACGTCTTTTGAGAAACACCCGGTATGTGCTGTATTTTTACGAATATTTTGGTAATATAGGGATTTTTTAATTTGAATTTGAATTTGAACCCTTTGGACAATGAGTTTATTTATATTACGTTTTAAAAGTGCATCACCGCGTATCAAATAAACCAATTTTTTGCCCTCCACTGTCGCCGAATTTCTCCGAAACCGCGCATATACGATTTATTTTAATTTTAAAACTTTAAAAACTATTTTCTCCCAAAGAAAGGCCTAATTAAAAATATGTTGAAAGACAAATAACGTTCAAACATTTAGTTACCTAGCGATAACAAATTTAATAGTAACATGTTTTATTTAGCAAAAAGCTACAATTAAATATTTTTTAATACATTTTTAACCCATTTTTATAATTTTTTTTTTTAATTTTAAAACGCAACCTTATTTTAACAAAAACAGACAGAAAAGTTAAACATTTTGGAAATTGTCTCAAATATTACGTATCATTTCGTTTTTTAATTAAATGTAATTTTAACGGTTTTTTTAAATAGTTTTAATGATATTTGAGATTTAATAGAATTTTCCAAATTATTATATTCTATCAAACCTTTATAAAAAATATACTTATAAGCTAATGTTTTAAGACACTCTATCCACAAAAAAATTTTGATTAGTTCTTGTTTTATAATTATGATGGTCATAATTAAAAGAACAAAAAAATTTTAAACAATCAGGCAATAAATTATTTTTAATTTTATGTATAAAGATACATACTAAATAAGAAATTAAATTTCTGACATTCAACAAATCTAAATTTTTTAACATAAAATGTATTTTTGTATATTTGTCACAATTTAAAATAATCCGCATGTCCTTATTTGGTAAAATTTGTATTATCAAATATTTCCTCACTAGCACAATATAAAATGTAGAAACAATAAAGAAAATGTGATAATATAATAGTATTAAATACACATACAATACAATACAATACATACAATAACCTACTTTTCCAGCAATCTTCGATATTATAATACTTTCAAATTAAAATTTTTAATTTTGAATCAATAATTATCCTTAAATATTTAAAACTGTTTACTAATTCCAATTTTTCACCATCAATCACATCATTTATATTTTGACAATTTAAATTATAAACCCATAACCATACATTTAGTTTTTGAAATATTTAATTTTAATTTATTTACTTTTAGCCAATTTAATAATATATCGATGGCCTCAAATCAATACCTCGTAAGTCCGAAATTGGCCATTTTAAGATTTTGACGCTTTATTCTTGCTTAGACATATAGGCGTCATCTGTTAAAAAGTATTAGAACTACAAAAATCCGTTACCTCGGAAATGGCGCGAAATCAATAGGTACCACGTAACTCAAAATCCATAAATGTCAATTCAATAACTCGCAAGTCGTCATCATGTTAGGTTATTTTCGGCTTGAATACATGTTTTGTCGAATTTTATTAGTGTAATAATACAATATTTTTGTCAAAGACTGTGAAATCAAACGTTACTAAAACTAAATTCTTAAATGTATAAAAAAATGCCTTTAAAGTTTTCATAATTTAAATTAATATTCGATGGCCTCAAATCAATACCTCGTAAGTCCGGAATTCGACTCCTTTACTTTCGTTAGAATTTAAAATATGAGCAACTTTTTCTGAATATTCCATTTTAGACCTTTGTATAGGACATAGACGTATTCATTTAGCTGTTTTCCTCTGTTAATTTATCATTTTTAGTATGACTACAAAGTTTTTTGTCTCTCCTAAAAAATGACAGTTTTTGACTTACGTGATATTGATTTGAGGCCATCGATATTTATCTTAGAATTTAGAGTATTTAGACCATCAAAAATATTCAAAACATTAATGTAAATTAAGGTGTCATCAGCAAACATTTGTAACTTACACATTTTTAAAACTAAAGGCATATCGTTGATGTATAAAATAAATAATGTTGCATCGTTAGGTGGAACATACATAATCCCATGCAATTTTTGAGGGTATCAAATATTGGATCCCTATTAATTTTAGAAAAAAAATGTAGTGTGGTTTATTAAAGAGTGCCAGGAGTTGTACCCTAGAAAAATGTCGCGCGTGTCATTCGATAAATTGTAAAAAGTTTTTTACAAATTTGTAATTTTTATTGTTTACCCCGTATTATTAAGTCATAATTAAAACACCAGCTGTTTTGGCAGTAATAATTTAAATCAATATTTTACATTGTCAATATGACATCAAAGGATATTCGACCTATTAGGCTGCTAATTTTCCCAATAGGCCATGGCAGCAAAAAAACGACATATTTCGTCCCAAAAGACTGCTAGCAAGATTTAAAAATGCCCCAAAATTCAAATTATTCCAAGCGGGTAAAAACGGGTCGTGACGTCACGAAGTATAATTCGTGTGTGACATCCACGAAATAGGTTATAGGTTGGCAATAAATTGAACGACGTTGAGACTTTCACCTTAAAACAAAAATAGAATAACAATAACACACGGCAATCCAAATGCGAACTCGGTAGCTCGGCCACCGGTCAGGATGACGGATGACGGAAAAGTCATACTTCGTGACGTCATCGGACTTGGCGCGCTTAAAAGGTCGTTTGAAATGCTTTTGACAAGCGCGAAACTTTAAAGAATTTTTACCAAGTTATTACTGGTTTTTAAGGAGAAATAATTGGGGAATATTTTTTTAGTCCTAACTAAATCATATTATTGAAAAAAAAATAATTGGAAAGTTCCCTATTGGCAGTGGAAAGAACAGTAAAACAATTTGAGACCAAGGGCACTTTAATAACTGTAGATATGAAATAAGAGAGAATCACGTTACTATTCGATTAATACAACTAAACCTTAAAACTATTGATAGTGTTGTGTTGAAATATCCACTGATTCATTAGCGGACTGTTTAAAAAAATTTAAATTTTAATGGCGTAAATGGACTGTATCAAACAGGCGTTTTTTAATAGAGCAACCCGTAATAGACCAAAAACGAGTAGATTTTTTTAGACAATTTAAGGGGCTTTTAGGCGAAGATAGCAAGATGATACTCTTCATAAAGTTAAAAAATATAGTCAGAGCTTGTACGGTATATTATTCTACATGCTGGTTCAGAAAATGGATTTGTGGATAATGCAAGCTTATACAGCCTGTCCAGAGAAGTTCTAGACATATGGGAATTTTCTTTATTGTTGATTTTATGAAAAAAAGTTATTCTTTATAAAAAGTTCTGCTTGATGCGCAAATATTATTGACATATAAAATCTTAATATATCATGTACAGGGCGGCAAAAAAATATAAAAACACAGAATTACGTTAAGAGGGAAGTAGTACCCTCAATTTTTATTTTAGAGCAAATTGTTATCAGAAAATTTTACTAAGGACTACAAAACGCGGTCAGATACAATTTTTCGTTAAAATATTTTAACTTACAGGGTACCATCAAAAAACCTTTGCAAAATATTTTTTTATTTTATTTCTTTAATTTTTGCCTGCAACAATTTCGCAACAACTACACACAAAAAAAACTACTCTCAAAACAAGCTTATAGTAATGCTCAAACAAATAGCCTTATTTTGAAACTAACTTGCTTTATTTTGTGCCTAAAATATATTCATTTTTAAACTACCACTGGTTTTAAATTATATCATCAAGTTAATCAAAATTATGTTCGTAAAGAGATTACATCATAATCATAACAAGATAATCTTATACTTGTTTTAAAAATAAGTATTGTGGTCAAAGTGAAATAATATACTATGATGGGTTTAAAAAAACTTCTTTTAAAATTTTAACTAAAAAAGATATTGATAATGATTATAAACTTTATCAAAGTTACTAGTATTTGATTCATTTGAACCGTAAAAGAATTGCATGTTAATTTTAGTTAGCTGTTATGTTAAAACGACTTCCAGAAAAGTTAGTTCTTAAAATCTGATTTTTACTAAACACAAAAGAGTTAAAATAACTATACATTTTAAGTTAAATTTGATTTATTTTAATTGATTATTTTTTTTTTTGATTCTCAGGTCCAGGATTTCTAACAGTGCATGATTTTAAATTTTGCTCTATCTAATAATAAACTACTTTTAAGATGATACTAAATTGATTTGTCTAGTTTCGCTGAGAATGTAGGATAGTCACAAATTGAAGATACAAATAAAATATGTGTGCTCAAATTCAAGTTCGTATATTCAACTTAATAATAACTCATACTCAAAACGAAAATAACGAATATTCATTCTTAGAATACTTTGAATCAAACCAATATTAACGTATACTATATCTGCAACTACAATTATTGATAGGTTGATCATTTATTTTTATTACCCTAAAACTAAAGTAGAGTCAAGTTAAAAGAATGCAGTATTAATTTAAAACTATATTTTGATGCTAAGGTATTTTCAATTTAATTTTACTTTAGCATTGCTCCTATTTATGTATATGATAGTTTCAGTTTGAAACTTTTAGGTTCAACTGGATACTAGATTTTTTTGTGTGTATGTGCAATACTATAGTAACGAATATTCACATGTTAGTCAAAAATCATTTAATATTTTTCGACTTATTAACAAGACATTTTTTGATGGTACCCTGTAAATTAAAATATTTCAACGAAAAATTGTATCTGACCGCGTTTTGTAGTCCTTAGTAAAGTTTTCATATAACAATTTGTTCTAAGATAAAAATCGAGGGTACTTTCCTCTTAACGTAATTCTGTGTTTCTATATTTTTTTGCCGCCCTATTCATGATATCTTAAGTTTTGATATGTCAATATTATTTGCGCATCAAGCAGAACTTTTTATAAAGAATAACTTTTTTTCGTAAAATGAACAATAAAAAAAATGCCCATATGTCTAGAACTTCTCTGGACACTCAATACTCAATACTCAATACTCAATATATTACAAAAAATTTAAAAAATTTTACAGACAGTTTTACATGAAGTAGATTAATTACATAAATTATAAAGCATTCAGGCAGGCACCTAGAAAACTTAATTTCTGTATGTACCAATAAATACAAAATTATATAAAGAGTTCAAGCAATTCTTACGTCTACATCATTTGATCATCATTGGCAGACAATACAACACAACCCATATAAACTAGCCTTACAAAGGCCATACAAAATAGAAGACGAAAAAAAAAACAGCAAAATGGAAAAGAAAAGTGTAGAAGAAAGAAAAAGAAAACAGAATGGTTATTTTAAACTTTTCAGAACAATGTTGCAAACTTATCAAAGTTATTTGCTATAAAAGTTATACATTTTTGATAAAAAAGTTTTCTATTAGTTATCACTCTCGGTGCTGGCGGTAGAATATTGTACATTCTGACTCCAAGATGGTCAATAGACCTAAGATTTAAGTCTGTCATGCTGTTAGGGATTTGTAGGTTTCTTTCGACATTAAATCTGGTAGAGTATGCATGATTTACATGTTCTCCCATTGTGGGATTCCGATAGATGTAAGAACAGACAATCATGACAAACAAGGATCTTGTTGAAAGAATCTTTTCACTATAAAGTAGACATGTTGGAAACATTTTACTTTTTCTAAAGATTATTTTAAGAATATAATTTTGAATTGTTTTTAAAGGCTTTAACGTATTTTCATATACATTGCCCCACACTATTATAGAGTATCTAAGTAATGATTCCACAAGAGCCTTATATACACAGATTAGAAGATGTTTATTTAGTATTTCCCTAATCATATAAAATTTTCGAATTAACTTTCTAATATTGTTTGTTAGTCTAAATATGTGTTGTTTCCATTTGAGGTTCTGATCAATTATTACACCTAAATATTTAGTATGTTGTACCTCCTTTATTTCATTTTCAAAGCTATTCACTTTTATTTTATTAAAATTCGGGCGATTTGCACTTGTTAGGGAGAAAGCTATATAGTTGGTTTTTTCGACATTTAAGGTAAGTTTATGTGAGTCAAGCCAGTTTCTTATTTTATCTAATCCAAGACAGGTACTTTCGTATACCTCTTCCCACGTTTCTCCCACGAAAATTACAACGGTATCATCAGCATAGGAAACCACCATACCATTATCAAGCAAAATATCTGTTAAGGAATTTATATATAGTGAAAAAAGTAAGGGTCCCATAACTGTGCCCTGTGGTATACCAATTAGAACCTCCGAGGCATCACTGCAGATATTGTTGATTTTGGTCATCTGCTTTCGTCCTGTTAGGTAGCTCCTAAAAACTTCTGACACAACACCCCTGACACCATAAGTGTTTAATACATCAAGAAGTAAATCATAAGGGACAGTGTCAAAAGCCTTTGCTAGATCGAGAAAAGCTCCTAGACACTTTTTACCCTTATCAAGATTATTTGTAATAGTTCTTGTGACTTTAAGTATAGCATCAGAAGTGCTAATGCCATTGAGGAATCCGAATTGGTTTTTGGACAGAATGTTGTTAACGGATAAAAAATTAAATAGTCTTTCTTTTAGGCATTTTTCAAATATTTTAGCAAAGTTTGTGATAACACTAATTGGCCGAAAATTTGTAATTTTTGTTTTATCACCGGTTTTGTAGATAGGGGTAACGACAGAAATTTTGAAACAGTCAGGAACAACTCCGAATTTGAATATAAGATTTATTATATGAATTAGTGGATTAATTATATGTTGGTGAAATTGTTTTATGGTTTTCGTTTGTATTCCGTCTGTATAATGTTTAAGTCTGGCCTGAAATCTGGTGATTATCATGATTCGATGAAGAGTGAAAACTTTGAGAAATGCTTTGAAGAAAAAGTGTTACCAATTTGAAAGAACCGTCGCTTATTATCATGGATAACGCCACCTATTCTGGGCTAATTGAAAAAATTATAAATACAAATTGGTGAATAAAATAATTTATTTCATGCTAAGAACAAAAACAAATTCCGGTCTCACCATTAGCAATAAAGGATCAGATCTGGATAATAGAGAAGCAGCATATCGCACCCCAACGTTAAAAGTAATTTGGGAAGCACTGTTTATTTTATTTTTTAATTATTTTTGTTTTATTTTAATAGGTTGGACGAACTAGCACTGCAACATGGACATCGAGTTTTAAGACTTGTTGAATGGTTTGGTCGGAGTGTAAGCGCTATTATGATGCAAAAATAAGTTCTATGCATCCTGTAACAAATTACTTAGTTTTAGTAATTGAGTTTTATTTATTTTTCACTAAATTAAATTAATAGGATAACGGCAACTTTCAGTTTCCCTTAAAACTTGTTTTTCTGGATGAAACCTGGATATACAGTAAAAGGGCTTTTAGGTGAAGTTGGCAAGATGATAGTAATTATACAGTTAAAAATAATCGTCAGAGCGTGTACAGTACAGGGTTTTTCCGTATATTTTGGAGCACCCCTGGAGCTTTTATTTGAAGACCTAGAAAAAACTTTAAATTACCAAAGTTGCATGATTTCTCCTGAACTGTCAGAATTTGTTATCGGACAAAACAAATGAACATCGTAAATTTGTTTAATAATGCCAATGTCGATTTTTTTTTAAATGAAACACCCTATATATTAATTTATTTTTTAACTCCTTACTCTTTTTTGTTTCCAAATATGTATATATGTTATATGTTTACTTTAGTCGTTTAGGCAAAATTTCATTTCAAAATATTAAATTTTTCATCTTTAGAGTAACCTATTATACCAAGACAAGACCATTCAAGTTATGAAATATTATTTTTGAGACATGTCAGTAGCCATAAGCGATTAATAACAACCAAATTGTTTCTCAGGGCAATCTAGATTTTCTAATCCGCAATATTTTGAAATGAAATTTTGCCTAAACGACTAAAGTAAACATATAACATATATACATATTTGGAATCAGAAAAGAGTGAGGACTTAAAAAAAAAATTAATATACAGGGTGTTCTATTTAAAAAAATCGACATTGGCATTATTAAACAAATTTACGATGTTCATTTGTTTTGTCCGATAACAAATTCTGGCAGTTCAGGAGAAATCATGCAACTTTGGTAAATTTAAAGTTTTTTCTAGATCTTCAAATAAAAGCTCCAGGGGTGCTCCAAAATATACGGAAAAACCCTGTACATCATTCCACATGCTGATTCAGAAACTGGCTTTGTGAATAACGCAAGTTTGATATTCAGGTCTGGCCTGAAATCTGGTGATTATCATGATTCGATGAATAGTATCTAAAAAACTTAGAGAAATACAAGTTGCTCAAAAAAATTTACTTATTGCATGGTAAGAACAAAGACAAATTCTTGTTTAACCCCTTGCAATGAAGGACTAGAACTGGATAAAAGTGAAGCAGCATATTCCACCCAAACGTTACAATAATCTGGAGAGCGCTGTTTATTTTATTTTTTAATGATTTTTATTTTTTTGATAGGTTGGACGAACTAACATTGTAACATGGACGTCGAGTTTTAAGACTTTTTCCATATCATTGCCACTTTAATCCTATTGAAATGGTTTGGTCGAAATGTAAGCGCTATTATGATGCAAGAATAAATTCTATGCATCCTGTAACAAATGACGTAGTTTTGGGTCTGTGGAATGAAGCCATAGAAAATGTAACAGTGGAAAAATGGAAAAATTATGTAACACTCATAATAAAATTATAAATGATGTGTGAGAACGGAAAAGATTTATCGATGCTTCAGATTTATTATTAACTTCGACGAATCTGATGATGATGATCCTTGCGGAGATGATATATTTTAATTATTAAAAAACTGTATTTTGTTGTGTTGTCATTTTTTATTATATTTGCTTTAGGATTTTATAAATAAATAAGATCATAATTTATAGACTGACTCACTAGACAAAAAAATATATGATTCAATTTTAAATTTTATAAATGAGTTTTATTTATTTTTCACTAAATTTAAATTAATTAAAAATTTCATAATAATTTTCAAAACAAAATGTTTCATTCCATGATACCTTTTACCTTAAATAAACTACTTATTTCTGACTTCATTTACAGTATAAAAATAATAATTAAAAATTTGAAAAAACGCGCTTTTATTTTACTTGTTAACAAGCATCCGTCTTTATGTAGATTAAGCCTAAGAAAAATCATAACTTTTACCACCGGTAAGTAAAACTGATTAAATTAATTTACGACGAACCGCAAATATTACAGATAGGTCAGCGGTCATTGAACAGACTTTACCTATCAATATTATTTTGACATTGTAAAATATTGTTTTAAATTGTCATTGCTAAAGCAACTGGCCTTTAATTAAGGATTAGTAGTAGTAGTAGAAGTAGTACCTAGTACATTTTTTAAACACATTTTTATAGATTTATTTTTAAATTTTAAAACGCAACCTTCTTTTAACAAAAACAGACAAAAAAGTTAAACATTTTGTAAATTGTATCAAATATTACGTATCATTTTGTTTTTTAATTAAATGTAATTTTTAAGTTTTTTAAATAGTTTTAATGATTTTTGAGATTTAGTAGAATTTTCCAAATTATTATATTTTATCAAACCTTTATAAAAAATTGATTTATAAGCTAATATTTTAGACACTCTATCCACATAAAAATTTTGATTAGTTCTTGTTTTATAATTATTATGATAGTCATAATTAAAGGAACAAAATTTTTTTAAACAATCAGGCAATAAATTATTTTTAATTTTATGTATAAAGATACAAAAACTAAATAAAAAATTAAATTTCTGACATTCAACCAATCTAAATTTTTCAATATAAAATTAATATTTGTAAATTTGTCATTTAAAATAATCCACATTGCCTTATTTTGTAAAATTTGTAATTTATCAAGTATTTTCTCACTAGCACAATATAGAATGGAAGAACAATATAGAAAATGTGGTAATATAATAATATTAAATACAGTTTTTTGTTTGAATCAATGATTATCCCTAAATCCTACGGGATAGACAATAATTATAACAAATTTGCAAAAAACTTTTTTACTGGTTCACCGACACTGACACATGACATTTTTTTAGGACACAACTTCTAGCGCTCCTTAATAAACCACAATAACATTTCTCTTTACAAAATTGATAGCGGAGCTAATATTCAACACCCTCAAAAATTACATGGAAATTCCTTTGTCCCACCTAAGGATATAACATCCTGTATAACACAACTTAATACTGAATATTTAAAAAAAACTTGACATGTCCGAATAAGTTGAAATTTGTAAGTAAAAATCGGTTGTATAATTTTTCTACTTACCGATATAAAAAATTTGAAAATCATATTTAAATTCAGGTACAATGGGCAAATTAACAACAACTTTTCCGAACGCAATATTTTTCAATAATTAGTTCTTCTGGTAAATATAGTAACAATAAGATGCAAAGCTTCAGCAAATACTGAGAATATTCTACACATCTTCGAGTTTAAAAACCTAGGAATAATTAAAAATTTACCGATAGATACACTTAACAATAAATTATAGTAAATCGATGCTAAAATTAATTTTGCATTACTTTATTTGTCTATTCTTAATGGCTTTTTATTCCATAACAAAGTCAATATTTAGCTGATATTTATGTGAGAAGACTTACCATAAATCTAAGCCATATCCGATTATTCATTTTGACACAATTTTTTACTACACAATTTTCTTGCTGAGCAGTCGGAAAGTATAATACATTTTTTGCTAAAATGTGGGCATACTTATTTTATATTTTACCGACTCCTACCAAAATAAATAACGGCATAACGAATATGGACAATTTCAGTTACCTGAAATGACTTCAATAATAAAATTTGCTCATTTAAAAGTATATAAAGTTTGCAGATATGATATTTTCTATTAAGGGCGATCTAGCACCTACCGTCTTGTCTTGTCTCATATTTTTGTCTCGTCTCACGAGATTTTCACAGAAAAACTCTCGTCTCCTCTCGTCTCGTCTCGTCTCATTTTCACGAGACGAAAAATCTCGCAAAAACTTAAGATTTTGATTAGCATTTGCGATAAACTTTTAAAAGAATCCAATTAGCATCACTTGATAAAAAAGCTAGCATTATTACCGATATTGCAAGGTGGCCAGGGTAAAATCGGGACACGTTGTCGAAAAACAATAGAAAAAAGGACCAAAAGAAAAAATTGACATGTTTTTTTATAACATTTATAATTTTTGTTGAAACGTTGGATACCGAAAATCATTTGATAAACGATAATCGTTTTCCCGAATTAAATACCGTGCGAGCAATAGTATTTTACGTTACGAGGCCGGTAGGTGACTTATTACAGTACGAGTTGGTTTACGGACGATACGACGTAGGAGCCCAGTCTGGAATATAAACGAGTGCTGTAATAACACCTAACGGACGTGTATCGTATGATGTTTTATTTCATTTTATCATTATAATCCTTTTTAAAAAGATTTAATAAAAATGTTTATTACAAATTTTAAAATATTATTGGCAATATTAATTGGTATCACTGGATATAGTTTAAATAAAATAAAAATTACTAACTTTAGTTAAACAAAATATTTAAAAAATTGTAAAAGAGAGCCTATTCTGTAGTTGCGTAACCTTTTTCATTTACTAAAGTTGGTAGAAAAAAGTATATTATATATAAAATAGCGATTTTCCAATAAATACTAGTCGGGGCGTGGAACGCATTTTTATAGTCGGCCTTGATTGCCTTTATTTTGTTTTGAATTATGAGAGTTACTGTTATTATAAGTTTTAAAAATTTATATAGGTATTATTATATTCCAAGTTTAATTTAGTTTAATGTATATATGATGAATTAAATAATTAATGCTCAATATGTGTACTTGAACATTTTGTTTCCTATAATTTTAAGTGACAACTTGTCAATAATCCAAAGTAAAAAGTCATTATTTCTAAAAACAAAAGATGGTTGCTAGGCAATACTTTACAGTACCTGATACTGTAATGTTCCACTTACCGGCCGCAAATGAGTACCTACATGGTAAGTTGATTTACCGGACAAAATAAAATAAAAATTATTTGCATCAAAGAGGGCCTTGCATCTAAGGACGTAATGCTTAGCCGTAGAGCTTAATACCTGTTGGGTGTCAGTAATTAACTGAATTAACAATCAATCAGTTATTCTGGCATCTTTGACAGTCGTTACAAGTAATTTGATTTATCGCTAATTTTTCCAATTTCTTAAACAATTCACAAAATGGGTTTTACGGAACAGCACAAAAACATTCATGGTTGAAGCGTATTTTCGAAACGGGGTTAGAGTAAATGGTGAGTGGCAATATAATCCGGGTTTGTGCATGGACGATTTTCACAAACATTTTCCTAACGTTGCTTTTATTGCCGGGAATTAATATCATTGCCTAAAAAGAACCGTGGCTGTGTTTAGGGAAACATGTTCTATACAACACAAAAAAAGAGCAGGACAACCATCTGTAAGTACAGAAGAACTTGTTGCAAACGTTCGTGAAATAATGCAAAATACGCCAGCAAATTGTATAAGTAGGACTATTCTTAAGAAGCAGCTAAATTTATTTCCTTATAAAGTGCAAGTATTCCAAGAAATACAAGCCGCAGATTTTGAAAGACGCAGGAATTACGGTATATATATAATAAATGTATTAGAAAAAAATAATTTATTAGACCTGACATTTTTTTCGGATGAAGCCTTGTTCCACCTCTCCGGTTATGTGAATTCTCAGAATACATGTAATTATTTTTCTTTTTCTTTCTGCATATTCTTACTTTGTTAATTTTGTAAACAACAAAAATAAATTTGTATTTGTCTACTTATTTTATTACTCATTAGTTTGGCATATCATGTCATAATACGAATTTGACAAAATTTTAACCTAGATATATCGTCCCATATCATGGTGATCTAAACCAAGTCCTACGTTTTTTAATCCAAGCCCTCTTTGATGCAAATAATTTTTGCTCGCACGGTATAATGATATGCCACTTTTAGCAAAATGTAGGGAGTAAACACACACTATTTTAATGGTGTCCGTTGTATGGCCGGAAATTTGAAGGTATATAAAGTTTTTACCTTGTTCTAAGTAGCAATAGTAATTTGATTTGCACCCTGGAACACTGCAAGTTTTGTTTTCGGTATGAATATTGTAAAATAATGCAGTTGTCAATCAAAACAATCTAGCTTCATTCTAACTATTTACATGCAGACAATAATATCGCAAACTATAATATTATAACACCGACATTGTTTTTTGCTGTTAGGTTATTACACACATAAATACGAAACGAATTTTATAACGGGCAATAAAAACTTAAATTTCCACAATGGTTTAAGGAAAAAAAACACGGTTTATTAATTATCCAGGTAAAACAACATTAGACTTTAATTTATCCTATGTATAAAATATATTACACATTATTTTTACCAAAAAAGACAGATAAACAAAACAGAAACGTGTTTTTAGAAATCTGACGCCTGTAACTGATCTATTTTTGCACTTGCGTACATTCTGTTCATTTTAACCTAGATTTGGTTAGATATATCGTCCCCATATCATTGTGATCTAAACCAAGCCCCACGTTTTTTAATCCAAATTTTTGATGCAAATCATTTTTGCTCCCACGGTACAATTCTCGCACTTGGAAACATACCAGATTCTCCAGCAGTTGGAACCCCTTCTTTCTGGTAATCTCCGATTCGGAAATCGACTCTCGTACTCGGCGACTGCAAGATTTGAGCACCCGTTGCAGAAACCATAAACGAATATCATATCAGCATATTCACGATGAGAAAATGTCGTAGACATAATGAAATGAATCTAACGTTTGAATTGTCAGAAAATACAATTTTGCTGAACACGATAATGGGGTTACTATCGCTAAGCAACAGTGCAAATACCGTGCGAGCAAAAATTATTTGCATCAAAGAGGGCATGGATTAAAAAACGTGGGGCTTGGTTTAGATCACAATGATATGGCGACGATAGATCTAACCAAATATAGGTTAAAATTTTGTCAAATTCATATTATAACGTGATATGACAAACTAATGAGTAATAAAATAAGTAGACAAATACAAATTTATTTTTGTTGTTTACAAAATTAACAAAGTAAGAATATACAGAAAGAAAAAGCAAAATAATTATATAAATTGCTGAAATTGGCCACCGCCATGCTCCAAGCATAAATTCACACGTCTCTTCATATTTTCGAAAGTGTTGACCAGCATCTCTGGAGAAATGTTACCACATTCTTGGATAATCCTTTCTTGTAATTGTTCTAAATTTGCAACTGGTGTTTTAAAAATAGTGTTGTTTTAAATAAGGAAACACAAAGTAATCCATAACCGTTAAATAAGGTGATCTAGGTGGGAATTCAAAGTCTGATCGAAAAACTGATCAATCTGTCGTCGAAAAAATTGCGTAAGTAGGTAATAGTTTCGGCGGCTGTATGGGCGGTTGCACCGTCCTGTTGAAAATATCCAAAACGTAGTTCGTCGTCAAGTAATTGCTCCACAAATGGATTCAAAATATTGTCTCTATACCGCTGTGCTGGGAAACAGCTAACCAGACACCAATTTTTTGAGGGTGCAATGTGGATTTTCACTACTCCACATGCGTGTATTCTGAGAATTCACATAACCGAAGAGGTGGAACCAGGCTTTATCCGAAAAAAATGTCAGGTCTAATAAATCATTTCTTTCCAATTAATTTTGGGTAAACCATTGAGAGTAATTCCTGTGTCTTTCAAAATCTGCGGATTGTATTTCTTGGAATACTTGCACTTTATAAGGAAATAAATTTAGCTGCTTCTTAAGAATAGTCCTGCATGTTCCATAAGATCTTCCCACTTCTTGGGACAGGCGTCTTATACAATTTGTTGGCGTATTTTGCATTATTTCACGAACGTTTGCAACAAGTTCTTCTGTTCTTACAGAGGGTCTTCCTGCTTCTTTTTTGTGTTGTATAGAACCTGTTTCCCTAAACACAGCCACGGTTCTTTTCAGGCAATGATAAAAATCCCCAGCAATAAAAGCAACGTTAGGAAAATGTTCGTGAAAATCGTCCATGCACAAACCCGGATTGTATTGCCACTCACCATTTACTCTAACCCCGTTTCGAAAATACGCTTCAACCATGAATGTTTTGTGCTGTTCCGTAAAGTCCATTGTGTGAATTGTTCAAGAAAGTGGAAAAATTAGCGATGAATCAAATTACTTGTAACGACTGTCAAAGATGACGGAATAACTGATTGATTGTTAATTCAGGTAGTTACTGACACCCAACAGGTATTAAGCTCTACGGCTAAGCATTACGTCCTTAGATGCAAGGCCCTCTTTGATGCAAATAATTTTTGCTCGCACGGTTTAACAGAACATACTTTTTGAAAATCTAACCTACTTGTAATAAATAATTTAATAACAATTTTAATTTGAATATTTTTTACCCCTGCATTTCGGTAACGGCCGGGAATAGGACCCATGTTTATATATATATAGGAACTTTTATGTTTATTCTGGGTTCCCGAATACGTACATATTGACATTTCCTCCTGAATCACCCTGTAAAACCTATTATCCATGGACAAAAACATTGTTGATTAGTGTAATCGATTACTGTAATTAGTAACAGCGTATTTTTATTTTTATCCTGAAGCCACAATGTAGGTGTATCCATAAATCATAACTTTTCTATAGGATAATTTTGTTTTAAACCATTTATCTTCTTTTTTTTTTTAACAGATTAAAGTAACAGTTAATTTTATGCAGAGCAGGATTACAAATAATAATACATTACCTGATATTAAAAACTGACACTCGCACCAGAGTATTTTTTGCTTGCATTCCAACCACGGGGAAGAACTAATCAGTGAAAAATACCCTTTTTAAGATAATCGTCTTAATCCGGTGAAAGTTTTATGGTACAGAAAAAAGATTCGATTAAAAATTGCTTTAAGAATAAAAGACCACCATTTTTCACTTTCGAAAAAAATATTATTAAGATAAGGTGTGTTAATTTTAAAGTTAGACCTAAGTTGTTATTTTCGGATTTTTTCCTTTTCGTTGGCTGCCAGAGCCATTCTTAATGGGACCTACGGTTTAACGTGGGCTCCGAACCACGATCCTCAGTCATTAGAAGCACCCCCCCCCCTTCAAGGGCTATCAACCCTTGGTTTCGCGCTTTCTGTGATCTACCGATTGGGCAGTGTGTTCCTTTTCCCACACCCCACTAGATATCCGATCTCATCCGGCCTGGTTACCAGCGTGAATGGGGTGGGTTTGGGGGATGATACATTTTTCACTCTTCCCTAATTTTTGCTCGACGCTGGACCTACGTCAAAACTTATACCACTAAAATCCACCGGGCTCGAACCAGTTTGCCGGCAGTGGCATACGAACCCACAAACTCTCTTTCTAGAGTTATCAGCGATTGCCGCGTTAACCACATAGCCACCGATACCGTTTAGTTTAGACTTAACTTACTTTGGACAAGAAATGGTAAAATAATCGTTTTCTGTGAGGATTTCACCTAAATTACAAATGGTAGATGCTGGCCCACCCGGCATCGCCCGGCATCGGCTTAGGCGGCGTGAAGTTGCTCTTGAGTTATTCTTTGAGTCAACGTTTTGTCGCTGTGCCGATGTTCCCGGTTTCCAGGGTGGGAAGAAAAAGCATGATGGAAGCTCCAGGACCAAAATACTCCGGAGGTAAACTCGCCCCCCGATCGGATCTCCGGGTGGGGGCTGATCCTGTGGCGTCATCAAGCGATATTAACCGAACATCCACTGTCTCCGACAATATATTGGGTTCCCCTAACAACACTCAACGGAGAAATAGTGTGGCACCTACAGTTGCTGACACACCCAAAAACAGCAGCTTCAAAATTGATTTCTGCAATATCAGAGGGCTTAATACCAACATCAATTCAGTCCACCAGCACTTACAAACATCCAAGCCCCATGTGCTCGCACTGACCGAGACAAAGGTCAGATCGTCAACGAACACCGTCAGCTATTTATATCCTGGATACGATTTTCATTTCCGATTTAGACGCAACTTTGGGGTCTGTCTCTTTATCCGAGATGATCTTTGCTGCCAACGAGAGGACACACTTGAAACAGCAGAGTTTGATGTAATGTGGTTTAAAATATCAACGCAGAAAATCACCAAGTTTATCTGCTGCCTTTACCGTCCTCCAAGTGACACCCATTACAGAGCACTCTTCTCGTCACTAGCAAACACAATTGACTTCTTGCAAACCAACCATCCTAATGCCGAAGTCGCTATCTTTGGTGACTTTAACGTCCACAATATCAACTGGCTCAAATACTCAAATACCAACGATGAACAGGGTCGTGAGGCGGAATCTTTTGCGATCAGTTCTGGTCTAACTCAACTCGTGGAAGAACCAACGCGAATTCCAGACCGAGATGGAGATTTTGCTAGTCTTTTAGATCTCTTTTTGACATCCAACCCTGACCTATACACAGTCACCGTTCATCCTCCATTAGGATCTTCCGATCACAAACTTATTTCAACTCTAAGCGAGCTGCCAATTTGTTCTGAACAACCTCCTAAACCTCGTAAAATTTGGCACTACACATCAGCTAGTTGGGAAGACCTAAGGGACCATTTTCGCACTTTTCCTTGGCTGGAAGTATGCTTCTCTTCAGATGATCCATCCGCTTGTGCTCAAGAGGTCTCCGATGTCATTCTTACTGGCATGGAAGCCTTTATTCCTTTCTCCAAGAAGCGCCCTTCGAATGGCAAGCCCTGGTTTAGCAAGAACTGCGAGCGTGCTGTCAGAGCTAAAAATCTAGCTTACCGACAATGGCGTAAAAATCCTACCGATGTGAATCGCACCATCTTTGTTACCGCTCGAAACCAGTGCAAGCAAACGATAGATCAAAACAAAGAGGCTCACAACATGAGGATCAAAAATAAACTTCTCGCCAGTCCTAACGGATCTAGGTCCTTTTGGTCAGTCGCTAAGGCCGTCAGTCAAAATTTTACCAAATCAAATATTCCACCGCTATCACGTTCTGACGGCACAATAGCAACCACGGCTGAAGATAAAGCGAACTTACTCGCAGAACTCTTTGCTTCACACTCTACGGTAGACTTTCAGGGAAAAACACCCCCGAACATTCCAGCAGTTCGATCGGAAATGACTGATATCGTATTCCGTCAGCGTTCTGTCAAACGAATTTTGAAGGGGCTCGATGCCAAAAAAGCTTCTGGTCCAGATGAAATTCCTATTATAGTGCTCAAGAAATGCGCCGATGAACTCACACCAGTATTTTGTAGACTTTTTAACTTATCCTACAAAAAAGGAATATTTCCATCTTGCTGGAAAAAGGCGCGAGTCCAGCCTATACCAAAGAAAGGCAAGAAAACCCTGCCAAACAACTATCGACCAGTCGCATTGCTTTCAGTTATATCAAAGGTGATGGAGAAAGCTATTAACCAACAACTTATAAAATACCTGGAAGGCCTTAAAATTATCAGCGACCATCAGTATGGTTTTCGTAAGTCCAGATCAACAGGAGACCTGCTAGCCTATGTCACTCATCTTTGGAGCAACGCAATCGAACATCATGGGGAGTCCCGGGCTATTGCACTGGACATCTCTAAAGCCTTTGACCATGTCTGGCACGAGGGGCTCCTAAGCAAACTGCGTTCTTATGGTATGCCCGGTCGATTTTGTTTATGGTTGTCTAGCTTCCTCAAGGACCGCTCTCTGCAAGTGGCGATTGACGGGTTTCTCTCAGACACCTTCACCATCAATGCTGGTGTTCCTCAAGGGTCCATATTATCTCCCACTCTCTTCTTACTGTACATTAACGACCTTCTAGCGAAAACAGAAAATCCATTATATTGCTTTGCTGACGACAGCACACTTATCTCATCTTTTACTTTGAAACCTCAAACATCGGCTACTGACGCACATCTTCGCAGACAACATGAGGTATCACGCCTCAATAAAGACCTGGAAGAAATTTTGTCTTGGGGTGACAGTAACCAAGTCGAATTTAACGCTCAAAAAACCCAGGCTGCAGTTTTCTCTAAGAAGGTCAACATTGCAGAACCCGATATCGTTATGGCAGGACACGCAATTCCACTGACTTCGTCTATTAATTTGCTGGGTGTCAACCTGGGAGGAAATATGTCTTGGCATAATCACGTAGTGGCAATCGCCAGGGCAGCTTCTCAGAAGCTCGGTATACTTTTCCGTACCAAAAAGTTGTATACACCTCAACAACTTTTGACACTCTATAAAGCCCAGATTCGACCATCACTGGAATACTGCTCTCATATCTGGAGTTCTGCACCGAAGCATACCCTTCGGTTGTTGGATTCCATCCAAAGGAGAGCCGTTCGTCTAATCGGCGACCACGAGCTGACTAAGAACCTCGACAGCTTAGAACATCGAAGACAGGTTGGTGATTTGACTCTCTTCTACAGATATTTTCATGGCAAGTGTTCGACAGATATTGCCCGCTCGATTCCACCTAGAGTAATGCATAGCAGAAACACACGACGAACCACTGCCGCCCATCCCTATGTGGTTCAACTTAGTACACCCCGAACATCATTGTTTCAGAACTCTTTCATTTGGAGGACGTCATCTTTGTGGAACGGCCTTTCTGAGACCGTGTTTCCAACCGAATATAACCTCCAACGATTCAAGAAAAACGTGAATCGCTTTCTTCGCACACGCACCGCTCCCAGAGCGCCTTAAAGGATTTTCCTATAGTGCTTGTGCTCGATCATAAAAAAAAAAAAAAAAAAAAATACTTATAATATACCTAAACACCATCTTGTAGTTTAGTATTAAATATACCATTTGACAAACAGTTAAAGTTAAAGTGCATCACAAAATTTCAGTTATGTAGCCAAGTTAAAAATTTCTATACATAAGGCTAAAAGGCAAAAATGGTAACAATCTTAAATTCTAAATATTTAAAGGCCGCGCCATATAAAAATCTAAATATTTTTTACTTTAATTTCATTATTACAAATAATATTTCTTCAAAATTTCTAATAAAAAAATTGTAAAGGGACAAATAAATATGAGATTTAAATTGCGAATAAAGTCCAGCTAAAGCGTCTGCAAAACAAAATTGGCTCTTAATTGTTTTAAGATAAAAAGGTGACCAAAGCATAACGGTAGGTACTATTCGTAACTGTAACCAAATTAACACACTTTTGCTTTCTAAGGGTCGTAAAATATGGGTTAATCGTTGACACAGACTTTTTAATGTAACAGGTGTTAGTTTGTCTTCCTGGGAGTATTTTTATTATATGGTACTTGAGAAGAACGATATGGACGTTATTCCGCAGTATAAATGTAATAATGTTACCCCCTAAAGTTAATACTAATCTGCAATGCTAGGTAAAGAAATTGGGAAGGATTAAATAAGGGCAATATTTTATTCGACAATACACAAGTGAAATTATCAGAAAGGGTTAAAATTATTTGGTACGATGTTGCCGGTAGAACATTAATTAATAATTGGTGTACATAAAATGGTGTGCTGCGTTTTTCTTAAAATGAATGTCTGACAACAGTTAAGTAGGTAATGACTTGAGTGTCCACTACTGAAGACCGTGGTCTCACAGGCTCGGCTTTTCACCAGACTACGTAGTACCTTTATACCAAACGTGTATGTCATGTAAACATTTTCTGTAACTAAAATGACAAAATAAATAATTTTAATAATAATACGTACACAAAAATTGGGCGATATGTAACCAAATAAATTGCAGATTAATAGGGAATCGAGCAAAACCAAGCGAAAGTCTGGTCGTAGACTAAAGATAAACATAAAAAAGATGATTTTAGGGAGGTAAAAGTGTGACCATTACAGTCGAAGACGTAATTGGTAACACAAGGTAAAACAGTATTATATTATTGTCGCAGACATGCATAAGAGGTAATATGTGAGAGATACGTCACCAGTCTGTCGCAGAAAGATGTTGATACAAATGGGCTAAAATTATGGGCTATATCTTATACTTAATTTTATGAAATGCAATAATTAGGTATTATATTCTTTATGGTATTTAAGGTATGTACCGGGTGGTCAAATAAGCGAGGACGTCGGTTTTATCTCGGAAACCATTAATCGTACAACTTTCGGAAAGGTTTTTTTATGAGTAAAGTGGTCAAGAGAAATTGCTGGAAATTACTTTAAAGTTCCTCATTTCGCCGCAAGGGGCACAATTAAAAATTGTTTTCTCTCTCTGATTACATCATTGGAAAGCTTAGACAATTCTGCATCATTTTGGTTTAAGGCTCATTGGCGTACCAACCTTAATAAGAGTGGGAGAAGGTATTGAAAGTGTAGACATTAAAATCACTGTAACTTTTAAACGACTTATCCGATTTTACTAAATTTAAGCTTGTTTGGAAGTACCTTCAATTGTCGTATCTAATGGTACGCGATAGTTTCTAATAAAATTGCTAGAGGGCGCAATTTGTATTAAAAATTATTGTTTTGGCAATAACTCTGAAACGAACAAAGATATCGAACTGCGGTCTTCACATCTTTTCTTGCAAATTTCATCTATTTTTCGATTGTCATAGTTATACCGTATGGTTTGAATTTTCAGGATAAAATCGAAAAAACTGTTATTATTACAAATTGTGCCCTCTAGCAATTTTATTAAACACTATCGTGTACTGTTGGATACGGCAATTGAAGATACTTATTTTCCCCTTCCAAACAAGCTTAAATTTAGTAAAATCGGATAAGTCGTTTAAAAGTTACAGTGATTTTAATGTTTACACTTTCAATAGCTTCTCCCACTCTTATCAAGGTCGGTACGCCAATGAGCCCTAAACCAAAATTATGCAGAATTGTCTAAGCTTTCCAATGATGTAATCAGAGTTATACCTTAATATGGGAATTTTCGGAGAAATTTAGAATTTAAAAAAACAATTTTTAATTGTGCCCCCTTGCGGCGAAATGAGGAACTTAAAAGTAATTTCCAGCAATTTCTCTTGACCACTTTACTCATAAAGAAATCTTTCCGAAAGTTGTACGATTAATGGTTTCCGAGATAAAGCCGACGTCCTCGCTTATTTGACCACCCGGTACATCTGATTAAAAATGTTCATTAATTGCATAATATGACACAATGATTTATTATTTTTTTTTTATTTTATTTTACTTTACTCCCAACCAATTTTACAAGTTTATTACAGGCATAGTATATAAAAATAACTAACAATTATTGCTCCAACTTAATAGGTATACCGGGTGTCCACGGAAGGTGGTTCGCCCCTCTAACTTTTTTGTTTTTCAAGATAATGGAATATAATTTGAGGGATTTGTATACGACAGCAAACTGCATTTTTTGACAAACATTATGGAACTTCCGGTTTAACCGGAAGTGACATAAACTTTCGATTTTTAGATGGGACACATGGTATATTTCTCCTTTTTTTGACTCCATATGACATTCTAAATACAACGATGTGCCACTTGTCACTTTTTAGCACCAAGAAAATCTTTTTTCCAAATTTTTTTTTCCAAATTTATTGTTTTATCTAGAGGGCTATGAATACCTTAAAATCACTTATTCCAGTTCTTTAATCTTGGGAAAAATACAATTTTACTATTTTTGGTTCAATGCTAGCTATGTGCTGTGTAAAATGTAATCTTTAAAGTTGTATAACTCATTTTTTTTAAACGGCAACATGGTGGCTCGTCGGGTTAAGAAAAAAGAGGATTTTATTACGATTATTTTGATACCACACACTATTAGGTTTTAGAAAAGCTGCCATTAAAAAACTTTAAAAAGTCAACTTGGACCTTTCCTAAAATAAAGCATCTTTTGAGAATAAATTAAGTTCAATGTATCAAGTAGCCTGTGACCAGCAAAACTGCTAAAACAAAATCATGCCTTGAAGAAAATTGACATGCCAACGGCTTCTGCCAAAGTAAATTAGTTTGTTGTTTAAAAGACATGGAAAATAATAGTTTTACAAGGAGTGAAAAAGTTGATATGATACAACTTTAAAGAATAAATTTTACATAGCACATAGCATTGGACCAAAAATAGTAAAATTGTATTTTTCCTAAGATTAAAGAACCGAAATAAGTAATTTTAAGGTATTCATCATAGCCCTCTAGATAAAACAATAAATTTAAAAAAAAAACTATTTTCTTGGTGCTAAAAAGTGACAAGTGGCACATCGTTGTATTTAGAATGTCATATGGAGTCAAAAAAAGGAGAAATATACCATGTGTCCCATCTAAAAATCGAAAGTTTATGTCCCTTCCGGTTAAACCGGAAGTTCCATAATGTTTGTCAAAAAATGCAGTTTGCTGTCGTATACAAATCCCTCAAATTATATTCCATTATCTTGAAAAACAAAAAAGTTAGGGGGCGAACCACCTTCCGTGAACACCCGGTTTATATAAAAAGAGACAGTTAAAAAAAATCGTTCTATATTATAAACGTTTGATTAAAAAAGTATCTTATTACGAAATAAAACTACAGTAGGAAATATTTTTTTAAATGAAATTTAAATAATGGTAGTTTTTTTAATGAATGTTTTAATATTTTCGGGTAAGATATTATATAAATTAATTTTACAATGGATAGTTTATTTTTAAAACTTTTTGATTTTCATTTACTGGCAGCAGAATACAGTCACAATAAGATTTATGCTAGAAAAGCTTAAAACCTGACATAACTTTACCGTTGTATCAAACTTTAAAAAGAACATGAAAATAAACACAAAGTAGACAGGGTCGAACCACAATATTTGACGATTACAGATAGAGTGACGAATTTTGTCAGGTGATCAACAGACCTGGGGTAGGTCAGTTTCAGTACTTCTAGTTAATTTCAATTTACTTTCTTTCAATCATTCATTAACATTACTTATTTTTTCATTTATTTTGTTCATTAATAATAAACAATTAGCATCAACTGCATAAATGATAGTAGCATCTACTTTACATAAAATCATTGATGTAAAAAATAAAATAAATAATAATATTCTCAATACACTACCTGGAGGGAGTCCTATATTGGTAAATAATCCAAAATGTAGTTTTTACCTTTTGAAACTGCGTTTATGGTAATTAGGCGGCAAACTTTCGTTAATAAATCATATCATTTATGGTATTACATAAATATAATATGCAATCGACCAAATTAATCACAATAAAACCAATATCACTGAAAAGCATCGTTTATTTTTTAAGAACCAATTTAAATAAACAAATAAACATCATTTTAAGAAACACTATCATTCACTTAATTAAAATTAAGATCTTAATTTTGACAGAAAAGATTTTATTATCTGAATTAAATATACAAAACATACAAAGTGGGATTTATGAGTCTTTTAACCTTAAAAAAGATGTGGTCAAGTAAAATCACATCATGGGTAAACCGGCACAAAGAAATATATTTATTAGGTGTAAGATTTTTTTTAATAGTATACCAAGATGGGATTAAAAACTAATTTATACTACCAACGCACCAGAATTTTAACTACTTAAAATTATAATAAAATTGGAATTTGTTACACGGTAGCAATTTATGCATTATCGTGGTTATAATCCGGTGATGTTTTATTTTAAGTTGATTTTGGGACTTGCTTCCTGGACAAAGTTATTCTTAATATTTTTTAAATCAATAGCAAAATAGGTTATTTGCATTTTTATCATACTTCGTATTGAATAGGTATGTACCGGGTGGTCAAATAAGCGAGGACGTCGGCTTTATCTCTGAAACCACTAATCGTACAACTTTCGGAAAGATTTTTTTATGAGTAAAGTGGTCAAGAAAAATTGCTGGAAACTACTTTTAAGTTCCTCATTTCGACGCAAGGGGCACAATTAAAAATTGTTTTTTTTAAATTCTAAATTTCTCCGAAAATTCCCATATTAAGGTATAACTCTGATTACATCAATGGAAAGCTTAGACAATTCTGCATCATTTTGGTTTAAGGCTCATTGGCATACCGACCTTGATAAGAGTGTGAGAAGCTATTGAATGTGTAAACATTAAAATCGCTGTAACTTCTAAACGACTTATCCGATTTTACTAAATTTAAGCTTGTTTGAAGGTTGTAGACAATGATGTATCTTGAGTAATGGATGTGTTTTGGACTTCCATTGCCTTTAGTTTTTCATATCACAACGTTTCAACTGGTAAGTATCTCCAGTCGTCTTCAGGTGAATACTAAACAAGTTACAAAGCTACGAGCCTATTTATACTACCTAGGGGGGGCGGAGCTAGTGACGAATTCGGGTGCAGTCGTGAGTCATCTGCTTACGTCACTATGATTATTCATCTGCTGACGTCACCCGCTTACGTCATCACGTTTGCATCACTACTCAATCTGAGCCTACACCTATTTAACAAGGGCTTCCAAATGTTTCTTATATCTGCAGAAGGCTTACTGAAACAGTCAGGGTTCTGGATTATGACAGCTGCTTCTTTGAATTTTCTCTTCCGCCAATGCTCTTCTTTAAGTATAATTTTTGCGTTTTCCCATTGTAAATGATGGCCGTGGGTCCAAGTGTGGTCTGCTGCACCGGATCTGTTTGTTTCTCCTTTCAGTGTGTGGTTTCGATGTTCTTTGATCCTTGTTTGGAGAGGTCGTAGAGTTTCACCATCATAGGATTTTCCGCATTCGCAAGGTATTCTGTATACACAATTCTTCGTGTCCTTTTGATTTGTTGGTTTTGTCTTCGTCAGGTGGCTTCTTAAGAAATCTTTGGAGCTGAAGACTGTTCGGATGTTGTACTATTGTCCTATCCTTCGAATTTTTTCGGAGATTCCCTTGACATAAGGTACATTCATGGTGGGTCCAGATTCATTATCTTTGTTCGTTCTAGTTTTGTGATTTTGACGCTTTTTGATGGCCTGATCGACTAGTTTCGTAGGGTAATCATTCATGCCAAGGTCTTGCTTGATGTTGTTAAGTTCTTTCGTCAAAGTCCCCTGCGAGTTGCAAAGTGTGAATGCTCTATCGACGAGTGTTTTGACTATTCCATGTTTGGTGCTGTTTGAATGGTTTGAGGCGTAGTTAAGATATTGACCTGTGTGGGTTTGTTTTCTATATACCGATGTTTGGATGGTGCTCCCGATTTTCTGTACTACGACGTCTAAGAACGGTAATCTGTCGTTATCCTCCTTCTCCATGGTAAACTTAATTGTAGGTGCCAGGTTGTTCATATGTTGTAGAAAGGTTTGAAGTTCGTCATCGCTTTAATTCCAAATGATGAATGTGTCATCTACGTAACGAAGCCATAGCTTTGGTTTGATATTCGCCTTGTCTATCGCCTGATCCTCGAACCATTCCATGTAAATGTTGGCTATTACTGGTGATAGCGATGAGCCCATTGGTAGTCCGTCCTTTTGGCTAAAGAATCTGTTCTTCTCCTGAAAGTAAGAATTATTTAGGCAGCATTCTAGAAGCTCCATTATGGCATTGATGGGTAGCGACGTTCCAACGACCTCTCCAAACAAGGATCAAAGAACATCGAAACCACACACTGAAAGGAGAAACAAACAGATCCGGTGCAGCAGACCACGCTTGGACCCACGGCCATCATTTACAATGGGAAAACGCAAAAATTATACTTAAAGAAGAGCATTGGCGGAAGAGAAAATTCAAAGAAGCAGCTGTCATAATCCAGAACCCTGACTGTTTCAGTAAGCCTTCTGCAGATATAAGAAACATTTGGAAGCCCTTGTTAAATAGGTGTAGGCTCAGATTGAGTAGTGATGCAAACGTGATGACGTAAGCGGGTGACGTCAGCAGATGAATAATCATGGTGACGTAAGCAGATGACTCACGACTGCACCCGAATTCGTCACTAGCTCCGCCCCCCCTAGGTAGTATAAATAGGCTCGTAGCTTTGTAACTTGTTTAGTATTCACCTGAAGACGACTGGAGATACTTACCAGTTGAAACGTTGTGATATGAAAAACTAAAGGCAATGGAAGTCCAAAACACATCTATTACTCAAATTTAAGCTTGTTTGGAAGGGGAAAATAAGTATCTTCAATTGCCGTATCCAACAGTACACGATAGTGTTTAATAAAATTGCTAGAGGGCGCAATTTGAAATAATAACTAACTAACTAGTTTTTTCGATTTTATCCCGAAAATTCAAATCATACGGTATAACTATGACATCATAATCGAAAAGAAGATGAAATTTGCAAGAAAAGATGTGAAGACCGCAGTTCGATATCTTTGTTCGTTTCAGAGTTATTGCCAAACCAATAATTTTTAATACAAATTGCGCCCTCTAGCAATTTTATTAGAAACAATCTTGTACCATTGGATACGACAATTGAAGGTGCTTACCTTTTTCTTCCAAACAAGCTTAAATTTAGTAAAATCGGTTAACTCGTTTAGAAGTTACAGCGATTTTAATATTTACACTTTCACTTGATAAGAGTGGGAGAAGCTATTGAAAGTGTAAACTTAAAATCGCTGTAACTTCTAAACGACTTATCCGATTTTACTAAATTAAAGCTTGTTTGGAAGTACCTTCAATTGTCGTATCTAATGGTACACGATAGTTTCTAATAAAATTGCTAGAGGGCGCCATTTGTATTAAAAATTATTGTTTTGGCAATAACTCTGAAACGAACAAAGATATCGAACTGCGGTCTTTACATATTTTCTTGCAAATTTCATCTACTTTTCGATTATAATGTCATAGTTATACCGTATGAATTGAATTTTCGGGATAAAATCGGAAAAACTGTTATTATTACAAATTGCGCCCTCTAGCAACTTTATTAAACACTATCTTGTACTGTTGGATACGGCAATTGAAGATGCTTATTTTCCTCTTCTAGACAAACTTAAATTTAGTTAAATCGGATAAGTCGTTTAGAAGTTACAGCGATTTTAATGTTTACACTTTCAATAGCTTCTCCCACTCTTATCAAGGTCGGTACGCCAATGAGCCTTAAACAAAAATGATGCAGAATTGTCTAAGCTTTCCAATGATGTAATTAGAGTTCTTAATATGGGACTTTTCGGAGAAATTTAGAATTAAAAAAAACATTTTTAATTGTGCCCTCTTGCGGCGAAATGAGGAACTTAATTTCCAGCAATTTCTCTTGACCACTTTACTCATAAAAAAATCTTTCCGAAAGTTGTACGATTAATGGTTTCCGAGATAAAGCCGACGTCTTCGCTTATTTGACCACCCGGTACACTGAGGAAAATGATCTAATACAACAGGTTTGTATTGATAGCTTATTTTTTATTAACCCATATTAAATAAATTGCTAGTGTATCCAGTGGCGGATTCAGAAAAAATTGACAGGGGGAGCACTTACTTGTTATCTTGGGGTGCACGAAAAGCCTGCTGCGGACGAAACGCGCCGCAGGCGAAAAATTTTTAAGACCACGCCCAAATTTGGTCAATAATTTTTAGTAAATATTTTAAAAATGTATGATTACCTACTTATTTTATTGAAAATGAAATAAGATAAAAAAAATAAAAAAAGGCCCATTTATTTTTCATTAGCGGGTACATTGTTTAAAAGTAAAGTTCAATCTTCTGGTTTTATTTTCAGCAAACTTATCAATAACAATAAAGTCCCTAGATCTACACTTTGTGATCTGTGTCAAGTTAATTTCGGGTTTAGGTCTTCCCTCAATTTTAATTTCAATTTTTTGCTCAATACTTAATGAGCTAAAATGGTTTCTCAAATATTCCACATTCGTAGCCGTTTTGGCATGTTTATGTTTATTAAAATAAGTCCTTACTACCCCAAAATAATACACTTTCTTTGTAAACAAAACCGCAGATTACAGTTTTCTGTAACAAAACACAAATTCTAAAATCCTAAAATGTATGCTTTTTATCTAACGTGCTTTTACGCCATCTTTTCGCTAATTATCAAACCACGTTGAAAACCTGATTTTTAATATCCATTTCTAAATGCTGTAAAATTTTGGCATCAAAAAAATATTTGGTTGTTACAGTACAATGCTTTTTCACTGAGTTTGAAATTTTGGGTGTTGCGCTTAGGTTGGTTCATGCGAAATTATTATGACAGGGGGGCACGTGCCCCTGTGCCCCCCTTCTAAATCCGCCACTGAGTGTATCAAATCCGCTTTAGTGTTATATTAATTTCAGATTTGCTAGAACAGTATTTTTATTGGTAGTAATCAGTTCCATTAGCAGCACAGTCTTATTGAATAAAGAACTACTTTTAATACAGTAATTTTGTTAAGAAATAAATTGATCTTCTCAATGCGACGCATTTTGTTCTCAGTAAAGCGCTTTCTCTACAATTAAGAAAGCCGAACAGTGTTCCCAAAAACGAATGGTATCCGTTAGAACCTATAATCCACGCAGATGTTGGTGGGGGTTCGTAGCGATCGGCAATCGCTGCGCGTTGTAATATTAGTTTTAACGTATTTGTTTCGCAGGTCACATCTAGATGTCCTGTTTGAATTTGATTTCTATTGACCGTACCAATACCTGTTCCAATTAATTTATTTTTACTTTGTATTTAAGTTTTTTAAACTTTGCATGTCAGATATAGCAATAAAATATTCTTATTTCGCACAACCCATCATTAGTATTAGACTTTATACCATCTCAGTAAACCATATCGCATAATAGATAATCAAATGCAATGTTAAACAACAAGAACAATATCACATTAGAACCTATTTAAATTTTTGATAACTGCAGTACTGATTTTTAGTGGTAAGTATATGCTTTATTAACCGTAGCAAATATTATTATGATTAATGTCAAGTTTTATTACAACTGCCAGTCGGAACTAATACAGTAAACTTTGCATGTCAGATATAGCAATAAAATATTCTTATTTCGCACAACCCATCATTAGTATTAGACTTTATACCATCTCAGTAAACCATATTGCATAATAGATAATCAAATGCAATGTTAAACAACAAGAACAATATCACATTAGAACCTATTTAAATTTTTGATAACTGCAGTACTGATTTTTAGTGGTAAGTATATGCTTTATTAACCGTAGCAAATATTATTATGATTAATGTCAAGTTTTATTACAACTGCCAGTCGGAACTAATACAGTATATAAAACCAGATCACACCCCCAATAGAACTTGATAATTTCTATGAGCATTCAGAGCAATAATAGCAATAAACCATTCTATGGTAGCATTAACTCCTATTTCCTATTGGCTAAATTACCGTCATATTATAACTACACAATGGTCTAGCAATTTTCGTTGTCTTACACTAGGAAAGCGCGTTGCTGTCACATATAGTATTAAACTGCTGTATAAAGAATATGTGAATTCTAATAAGGAGTAGAAAGCTTTTTTCTCAGTGTATATAGGTAAATCCCAAGAACCTAATTCAAATTATTTTTAATTTCATGATTATTATAACAGAAATTTGCTGAGTATAAAACCGCAGTTTAACGTTTTTATAAGAGCCATTTTAATTTTTTTAAACATTTTTCCCTACGATCACCTATGGTGACGTTGCGAAACAAAATGGAAAATTCTTACAATTTTGTAAGGAACATGATAGTATATATCAATTAGAAAATCTGAAATCGAAAATTTTCTATAAATTCCCAAATATAGGGATAAAAAAATAGTCCTAATCATAATGTGGTTAAAATTTTGTATTGGGTATTTTCTGTTGACATTCGAATATAGAAAATTTGAAAATACAATAATTCACACAAACATAAACTCCCTAAATTTAATAGGCTCATCTTATAGATAAATTATTTCTGTTTTGTTTTTGTCATTTTATCCCTTTACCTAAATTTATTATTGTCTATTTATATTATATATTTTTAACTGGCAGGAAATAAAAACAAATACCTACACGTGGACTCTCTACCTGAACAGGGTCGCATTTAAACCCTTACTATATACTTTTACGGCTGCACAATTTTAAAAATAATCTGCTTATTGTGTATATAAATTACAACAGAACGCTTATTATTCACTAATGTATATAAAAAAAGTATTATAAGGGTTAAAATGCGACCCTGTTCAGGTAGAGAGTCCACGTGTATTTGTTTTTATTTCCTGTCAGTTAAAAATATATAATATAAATAGACAATAATAAATTTAGGTAAAGGGATAAAATGACAAAAATAAAAGAGAAATAATTTATCTATAGAATGGGCCTAACGTCATTTCATTTCTACACTCAGATTGTCTCGTTTATTAACATTGAGAAATGGCCGTAACTTACAAAAAAGGTAAGCTGATGGGACAATTATTTTTAATGATTATCCTTTATGTAAAGATTCAAAAGTATGATTATAGTTTGTTAAAATATAAAAAGTGACATCTATGTATTAAATTCTCCAACGCAAAAGCTACCGTAGCCGCACTATATCCAATAGCCAAAATTATAAGACCAGGTTGAATGATTTGAAATGTCACCCGGAATTCTCTCTTCTCTTCTTCAACGTAGAATGTTAAAGAAAAGAAAAACTCGTAGATTTTCTGAAATTTAGGTATAATACCCATTTCTACAATTTTAACAAACCATTCGTTAAATTGTTGCACATAAAAGGCGTTCTTCGGCATTCCCATGGTCTGTTTTATGCTGTAAATTTCAAAAATGCTGAATGACTTAAGTACATTTGGTCTCATGATTAGAAATCCTAAAAAAGAAAAGAAGTTTATATTTATTTATGTATTTACTTATTTATTTATTTAATAATTTATTGATTTAATGATTTATTGATTTAATGATTTATTGATTTATTAAATTATTAATTTATTAATTTATTGATTTATTGATTTATTGATTTATTGATTTATTGATTTATTGATTTATTGATTTATTGATTTATTGATTTATTGATTTATTGATTTATTGATTTATTGATTTATTGATTTATTGATTTATTGATTTATTGATTTATTGATTTATTGATTTATTGATTTATTGATTTATTGATTTATTGATTTATTGATTTATTGATTTATTGATTTATTGATTTATTGATTTATTGATTTATTGATTTATTGATATATTGATCTATTGATCTATTGATCTATTGATTTATTGATTTATTGATTTATTGATTTATTGATTTATTGATTTATTGATTTATTGATTTATTGATTTATTGATTTATTGATTTATTGATTTATTGATTTATTGATTTATTGATTTATTGATTTATTGATTTATTGATTTATTGATTTATTGATTTATTAATTTATTCAATTTCAAATTTATTAATTCACTTAGGGGTTAAAAAAAGGGATGAAGCCCATTTTGAGGGGGTTTCTATAACTGTCTATAATTTTAAGCTGTATTGCTGAAAATTGTTACTATACTTATTACTTCGTTAAAATAAGAAAGTAATTTTTTTGATGTTTTAGGAAAGTTTGCCCCTAGGTGGTTGAAATGGAGAAGGTATGTTTTTAATGCAACTTCTAGAGAAAAAGATGTAAGTAATAAGCTAAGACGTGTTCGTTTTTAGCTAAATTTCTATATGATTTGGGACACCCAGTATAAGGTTATAGGTATTTTATTTAAAATAATTTGCTAAAAAGTAATTGTAGTTCCTTCTTGGAAGAAAAACTTAATATAAATACATGATTGGTTTGCTTAGGTGTCTACATTTCAATTGTGTTAAAACAACTCTGCCAAAACCGTCTCAAGAGATCGACTAAAGCATAATAACAATGTTCTTATAAAAAGGTATTAACTTTTTATAGCTTCAATATCTTTGTTTAAACTTTTTAAATTAATATAATTCAAATATCCTAATTTTATCATATTTTTATAATTTGAGACACCCGGTAGATATCTTAGCGTTATTTATTATTTTCCTTTTTTTAAAAAACAAACCAAATACGTGCATTAGATCTACAAGAAACGCGTTAACAGTAATCAACGGGCTGATGTCTTCAGTTATATCCAAAACAGCTGTTTTAAAAATAAAAAATTTGATAACTCCAGGGCATATTAAAAAAACTACCGAACTTCTCCCTAGATATTTAACTTAGGTTATAAAATGACGTTAAAATATAACATAAAAAATACTACTTACTTACAAAATGTAACTTTTTTGAAAATTTTAATTTTTTGCACGGCTTTCTTTTTCACCCTGTATGATACTACGCCTATGACTAAACACATTGGTTAAGTCATAGGCGTACCATACTATTAATATGTCTCTTCTCGGTGTCGTTTCCGTACTACAGACCTCTAATAAAGGTGTTAAAATAACAATTTGTCGAACCTTGCGATCAGCACTTTATTTCGAGTGCGGTTAGGCCAAATACCGTGCGAACAAAAATTATTTGCATCAAAGAGGGCTTGGATTAAAAACGTAGGGCTTGGTTTAGATCACAATGATATGGGGGCGATATTATATCTAACCAAATCTAGGTTAAAATTTCGTTAAATTTATATGACATGATATACCAAACTAATGAGTAATAAAATAAGTATAGTACAAATACAAATTTATTTTTGTTTTTTACAAAATTAACAAAGTAAGAATATACAGAAAGGAAAAGAAAAATAATTACATAAATTGCTGAAATTAGCCACCGCCATGCTCCAAGAAGCATAAATTCACAAGTCTCTTCATATTTTCGAAAGTGTTGACCAACATCTCTGGAGAAATGTTACCACATTCTTGGATAATCCTTTCTCTTGTACTTGTTCTAAATTTGCAACTGGTGTTTTAAAAATAGTGTTCTTTAAATGAGGAAACACGAAGTAATCCATACCGTTAAGCAAGGTGATCTAGGTGGGAATTCAATGTCTGATCGAAAACTGATCAATCTGTCGTCGAAAAAATTGCGTAAGTAGGTAATAGTTTCGGCGGCTGTATGGGCGGTTGCACCGTCCTGTTGAAAATATCCAAAACGTAGTTCGTCGTCAAGTAATTGCTCCACAAATGGATTCAAAATATTGTCTCTATACCGAGGTGCTGTAACTGTCTCGTGGGAAAAAATAGGACCAACAATTCTTCTTCGGGAAACAGCTAACCAGACACCACTTTTATCAGAGTGCAATGTGGACTCTACAAAAAAATGGGGATTTTCACTACTCCACATGCGTGTATTCTGGGAATTCACATAATCGGAGAGGTGGAACCAGGCTTCATCCGAAAAAAATGTCAGGTCTAATAAATTATTTCTTTCCAATAAATTTTGGGTAAACCATTGAGAGTAATTCCTGCGTCTTTCAAAATCTGCGGCTTGTATTTCGTGGAATACTTGCACTTTATAAGGAAATAAATTTAGCTGCTTCTTAAGAATAGTCCTGCATGTTCCATAAGATCTTCCCACTTCTTGGGACAGGCGTCTTATACAATTTGTTGGCTTATTTTGCATTATTTCACAGACGTTTGCAACAAGTTCTTCTGTTCTTACAGATGGTCTTCCTGCTCCTTTTTTGTGTTGTATAGAACCTGTTTCCCTAAACACAGCCGCCACGGTTCTTTTCAGGCAATGATAAAAATCCCCAGCAATAAAAGCAACGTTAGGAAAATGTTCGTGAAAATGGTCCATACACAAACCCGGATTGTATTGCCACTCACAATTTACTTTAACCCCGTTTCGAAAATACGCTTCAACCATGAATGTTTTGTGCTGTTCCGTAAAGCCCATTGTGTAAATTGTTCAAGAAATTGGAAAAATTAGCGATGAATCAAATTACTTGTAACGACTGTCAAAGATGACGGAATAACTAATTGATTGTTAATTCAGGTAGTTACTAACACCCAACAGGAATTAAGCTCTACGGCTAAGCATTACGTCTTTAGATGCAAGGCCCTCTTTGATGCAAATAATTTTTGATCGCACGGTACATTGTGGGACAAATTAAACTTGATCCTTGTTTACCGACTTAAAGAGGAAGTTTTTAATTTGAGCTGTATTAACCTTTTTGATGTTTTCACACCTCACTTTTTTTGCTAAATCAATAATTATGATGATTCTTTTAGCACGTGGTAGTTAATAATACGTGTCAAGCTGTTCATACTATAGGATTTTTTTTTAAATAAAAGGAATAGGGTAAGAGGGGATGCATGTATAGGCAAAAAGTTTTTGTGTAAGTTTTGTGGTAATTCGACCAATGCCAAAAATATGCCTATCTCGATTTCTACATTTAAAAAAAAGTTAAGAACAATTCATGACATTAAATAATTCGTAGAAAGTGTGTGAACGGCAACAATTTGTAATTGGTAACTAAAAATAACATATGCATGATTTACATCGAACTGCAATTATCGATGTTTATGACCCCTGACATAAATGGTCAACACATCGAACATATTTAATTATAAAAAATTGGTTTCATAAAAATTTGTTAACAATTAATTTTAATAAAACAAATTATATTCTTTTTACTTTAAACCTAAATAACCTACCACAAAATATGAATAGTATTCAAATAAATGAAGACATTCAAATTTTTAAAGTCAATAAAATAAAATATTTAGGAATTATTTTTGACAGTAAATTAAATTGGAATTTTCACATAGGAAGTTTACTACCGATTTTTAAAAACATTAAAATAAACATATTTATTATATTATTAAATTTTAAATAAACTTATTATTATTATTATTATTATTTCAAAAATTTTTATAAACATCGCCCAGAAATATTAAAATTTAATCTATAAAGTGTAAGTACTTTCTTAGTAACAAGCTAACAATGTCGTAGTATAGGTACCCTCTGTACGTCATATTAGGTACTGACTAGTAGTTTTTTATATTTACTTTAAATAAGAGATTCTTCACATACCAGAATCCACAAGGGTTGCGAAATTTTTGTCATGAATAGCTAAATTCCCTTCTTCCATTGGATAACTTATTTCTTCCAGAACTTCAAGTCGTTTTAATACTTCACGTTCTTTTTCAGTTCTTCCTTGTTGAAATAAAAGCGAGAGTCCACTTAAAATTTTTATAGGTATGTGGGACTCCAATAATTCATCAAAATTTTCTATTGGTTTTCCGTATACTGACCCACTTAAAGAACTAATAAAAGTTCCTTGAATGTATGTTGAAACTATGACGGATGGTAAAACAATTGTTGCTAAAAATAGTTATTATTGATGACTTCAAAAATCCCTAAAAACTATGATACTTAAATTTAAGTAAATGGTGTTTATGTTTGTCCTCAGGGCGTAAAATTTCAGTTTTTTGATGACATTGTAGGTAAGAACGACATCCTAAAAAATCTAATAACCTTTGTGAAAGTTTATTTCTTTTTGACCCTGTAACTTCATAAAATAAGTATTTTAGAAAACGTGGTTTGTGTCTGAAAGTAATACGCCTTAATATTAAGACAAAATTAACACAGTGTGATCAGTAAAGTGTTCATTAAGTGGAAAATAAATTTTAGTGGTGGGTAAAAAATTAAAATTATCTGATGCATGTGGGCTAGAAACTTCATTTAAAAAAACTTTTTCTAATAACTTTTTTCGATACTTTCAGAAATAACCCCACTTTTGAATTATTTTTTGGAAAAAATTAAAATTAGCCATATAATGCGAATCACGTGACTACTATTTTTTTGCTTAGTTTCTATCTACTTTACAATTTTTTTTTGGCTTATTTTTCATATCGATCCAAGCAGAACTTGATGCCAAAGTCAAATTTCGAATAAAGCTATTAATAAAAAAAATCCCATATAAATAAATAAATAAATAAATAAATAAGGTCTTTATTTTCATTTCGAGATAATACATAGCAAAAAAAAAATAATTATAAAGCAAGCGAGAACACAAAAGGAAAAAAAAAGTATATCCGAAATGAAAAACGCCGAAGGTCAGCTGGGAGTGAAAACCAAAAGGTAATCCGCTCCCCCTGTTCTTTACCTTATTATATGATGCGGACTTTACTGGTCACACTGTATATCGCAACTAAGATTTGGGCGTAGGGTTAAAATCCCCCTGGTATTATTTAACTGTCCACCAAAATTTAGGGTCTTATTATTCAGAGTTAAAAATATAGAGATCTTTTAAATTACCGTTTTTAGTAAAAAATATTGGAATTTAGTACCTATGTTTTTAGAAACAGTAAGAGATAGCTATAGGATAATAATAAAGAAAGTTGCTAAGAAATTAATCGGTGGTTCCATTTAAAATATCGAAGTTACTAAGTACTAACTTTTGGTAAAAGTGGCAACATCAAAAATATTTTAAAACTATTCGTTAGCTGCCTATTCGTCTAACGTGTCATCCACCGTGAATCACCCTGTATGTTCTGTGCTTAAAGGATTGTATTTTTCAGCCCTTAGCAAAAAACCTTGTCTACTTTTCATATTGAATGTACTATACCGTGCGAGAAAAAATTATTTGCATCAAAGAGGGCCTTGCATCTAAGGACGTAATGCTTAGCCGTAGAACTTAATACCTGTTGGGTGTCAGTACCTACCTATAAAGTGCAAGTATTCCAAGAAATACAAGCCGCAGATTTTGAAAGACGCAGGAATTACTCTCATGGTTTACCAAAAATTTATTGGAAAGAAATGATTTATTAGACCTGACATTTTTTTCGGATTAAGCCTGGTTCCACCTCTCCGGTTATGTGAATTCTCAGAATACATGTAATTATTTTTCTTTTTCTTTCTGTTTACTCTTACTTTGTTAATTTTGTAAACAACAAAAATAAATTTGTATTTGTCTACTTATTTTATTACTCATTAGTTCGGCATATCATGTCATAATACGAATTTGACAAAATTTTAACCTACATTTGGTTCGATATATTTATTTATTTATTTATTTATTTATTTATTTATTTATTTACTATGTACTCTACAGAATCCTAAGATCTAAATGGTACATATATTAAGACACATAGTTACATTGTATAAATTCAATGTCTCTTTAGCGCCCCGAGACTCGTCCCAAAAATATCACAATCTGCAAAATGTCTGTTGTAATTACTTAACATCCTTTCAACAAACGCACTTCTACCGTAATTTGTCCGATGTGTCCGTTCCAGGAATAATTGGAGTTGTCTGGTTCTCCTTACTGGGACGCGCAATGAGATCATATGCAGTAACCACTCGCAGTTCACATGACCATTGATCACCTTGTATAAAAAAATTAACAGAGCCTTCCTTCTGCGATATTCAAGCGTTTGTAGACCACATAGAAGGAGCCTAGTTTCATAAGGAACGCCTTGATATGGAAAATGTAATTTAAAAAGCAGATATTTCGCAAATTTATTCTGTACCCTTTCCAGTCTGTTAATATGACATTGATAATATGGACTCCAAATTACAGAGCAATATTCCATAATACTGCGCACCAAACAGTTGTAGAGGGCTGTCAAAGCCTTGATGTCCGAAATATGTTTTGTGTGTCGCTTTATGAAACCCAGCAGCCTAAAGCTCTTGGAAATGATGTTGTCTATATGCATATTAAATGATAAATCGCTATCAAAAATTACGCCAAGATCATTAAAATGCGACACAGCTTCCAAGTTAATGTTATTAATAGTATAGGTGACACTCTGTGGGTAAACACATTTGAAAAATCTTAAAACTTTGCACTTCTTTACGTTTAGTTTTAAATAGTTTTTAATGCACCAGTCAACAAAACTGTCAAGGTCACTCTGCATATGGTTGTCTCCTGGTGAAACAATGGAAAAAAACTTAAGATCATCCGCATATATGAGGCAGTAAGATCTTTTGAAACATTGCAAAACATCATTTATGAAAAGGATAAAGAGAATGGGACCTATGTGCGAACCTTGCGGAACACCTGACGTTACCAGCACTTCCTCAGAGAATGATCCACATACAGTGACACGTTGCTTACGAGAAGAAAGATAAGATTCTATCCACTTGAGATATGTTCCGCAGACCCCAATATTGGAAAGCTTTCTTATAAGCAGCTGGTGACAAACACTATCGAAGGCTTTGGACAAGTCGGTGTAGACAACATCCACCTGCTTTCCTGCTTCCACCGATGAAACCAAAAAATCGTGGTATATGGCTAAGTTGGTTGATGTTGAGCGTCCTTTATAAAACCCATGCTGTTCAGCTATAATGTGGTGTTTGTATGTGTTAAAAAGTTCGTCGCTTAAGATTGCCTCAAATATTTTTGGTATAATAGAGAGTAAAGAAATTCCCCGATAATTTTCTATGTCACTTTTGTCGCCAGATTTGAAAATCGGAATTAAATTTGAGAATTTCCAGATTTCGGGAAAACTTCCACTGTCAAAAGACTTTTGAAACAAAGTGCACAATGGTAAAGCCAGGGACAAACTGCAGCTCTTTAAGAAAATTGGGTGAACTCCGTCAGGACCGCTGCTTTTGGATGTATCTAGGTTTTTCAATTTATCCAAAATTTCTTCCTGTGTAAATTTATGAGACGATAGCTGGTTAAAAAATTTAACTGAATTCAGATTGCTCAGGTCTACGTTGTCGTGTACAGAGTAACAGGATTGAAACTGCTTGGCAAATGCTTCCGCTATTAGATTTTCAGTCAATTCCTGGGCTTGGTATTTCATGACGCTTGGTAACCTAGAATCTTTCCTAAGGGTATTGATGAAACTCCAAAAATGCTTAACGTTGTCCGGAATAAGATGTTGTGTATCGTCCCCATATCATTGTAATCTGAACCAAGCCATGCGTTTTTTAATCCAAGCCCTCTTTGATGCAAATAATTTTTGCTCGCACGGACCACGGTACATAGTGGAAATTGTCGAAAATATTTTATTTACAACCATACATGTAATGTTGACATTACTGACTTTATTGAAGGTTGGGAAGTGTCACATTACTCTACTTCCCGCCCTGACTTCCCACCCTGATTCCCCGCCCTCATTTTCAGTCCACTAAAATGTGATATTTTAACTAAAATTTTATCCCTATTACTATACGTACCTAAGTAGAATTTTTTTTAAATAAAGACTTTTTGTCAATATTAATATCAAATATTTAATGAAAAACTTAAGAAACATCAATAACAAGAAAAAAGGCTCACAGAGAACTATTTAATAAAATTAATTGTTAAATTAGACATATTGTAGGCTTTTATACAAATTTTTAAGCCAGCACCTGCTTATAAGAACTATGGTCATAATATTCTCTTATATGAGCTCAAATTCTTGACTTTTTTCGATTCACACCAATCCCAATAGGCAGGGGCGGATGGGACACCTCGGACCGGCGCGGGAAGTCAATTAAAACAGCGCCGCGTCGTGTCGATCCAATAAAAAAATTAAAAGACATAAATATGTATTTTTTTATCCACTTACGACATATTTTTTATAATATCTCATAAATAAAAAAACAAACTTCATTTTTTACATTTAAAACACATTTAGGTGAAAAAAATATTTATTATATATTAATATATTTTTTCATTTGTTTCCATAGTGCAGACAAATTATTATAAAAAGTGCCTCCAAAAAACTCTTGATTAATAATTTCTGGTTTTTTGCTTTTTCGATTATTTTCAAAATTAATTCAAATTGTTAAAAAAGAAAAGAAAAAAGTTCGCAAAGAGCGGCGGCGCCTGGGGGACCGGCGCACCGGGAAATCTCCTGGTGTCCCGGTGGGCCCATCCCAGGTTATACGTACCTAAACCTCGCAAAAATAAATGCCTATTAATTATTAGAAAAATTGTTTTGGGGCTAGGCAACCTGTAACACCTTGTCGACATTTTAATCAACATAAATGAAAACCAATCGATTTAATCTGTGTCGTAGAAAGAAAGCGGGCTAAAAGTTCTAAATTTAAAGATAATTTCACTGTAATAAAAGATTATGCATAGTTTAAAATACCTATTTTATGATCCACGTAACTCTCCGTCGTTTTAAAGACAAAACTTCGCATTTTGGAGAAAACCAGGAAGAAATCACAAACTCACCAGGCAATTTACATAAGATATATTATTTATATCACAATATTAAGACTTAATAACAGTTACATGGTCAAAGGTTCGCTTAAACACCGAAAGTTTTTGAAAAATATTCAAAACAGTCAAAACACCAAAACAAACACCTGTTAATTCGTAAGAAGAAGCCATTTTGAATCGACGATTTTTGTCGAAGACCACTTCGCCCTTATTTCGGGTTACCATGTCAACCGTAGGAAGTCGAGCCGAGTTCATTCATAAAACACTTAACCTTCGTACTACTTTTCCGAATTTTACTATCACCGCCCCCGCATAGTAAATATTTTAAAATAATAATAAGGAAAGTCCCATTGATTAAACAGAGCAGCGTGAGGGATGGTGTTCTGTCGTTTAGAGGTAATTTTTAGGCTATTAAAAGCATGAATCTATAATACTGAATCGATTTTAATAAAATTTTAGGGGTATGTAGGTAATTATAGGAGGCACCCAAATAAGTAAGAAAATATGTGGCATGTAATCTAAAAAAATACATCCTTATGACGTCACACTTTTTTGAAACACCCTGTATGAAAAATAAATTTTCATGAAAAGCCCCAAGATACAAGGAAGATCTGCAAAATATCAAAATCCTAACTTAATTAATAAGTGAAGGGTACAGCGGGAAAAAGATAATTGTCACAAAACACAGTTATTTCGAAAATCGAATTTTAGTGTTTAGAGACTTCTACACTATTTATATGAAAATATTTCAAATTCTATTTTTTTGGCGAATATAGCATAAGGTCTCCCTTTTTAATTATTTATAGCTGCATATCTGTAGGTTGATGTCATAGACCTGCAATATTTTTTTTTAGGGGTAGAAACTACATAATTAATGCAAAAACGATTAATGTCACATAACTATTGTGCAAAAGTCGGCAATAAGCGGAACTTCTTGGAAAAGGAAAATAAAAAATAGTTGGATGATAAAAGAGGCCAACCAACAGTGGATCACACACTGGGGTTGTGAGGAAGAGTTGAGGTGGCTGAGCCCTTCCCCCCTCCCGATAATATGGACATTCATCCTTTTTCGCTGAACGCTAGGACATTAATCTTTTTTTCCCTTGTACTGCGATATTTAATCTTGAGGTAGTGTCTATGTCTCATCGTTTTTGCTCGGTTTACATAGTAATTTGAATTCTACCGTTATTAAGCTACACATTCCAGCCTTAACCTTAAATTCGATTTTTTGGACATTCATTTTTTTTCCCCTGTACCCTTCAAGTGTTAGTGTGCAGTTATCACCACATATTATATAACATGCCAGTTCTAACGAAAAGTATAGGACAATGTTTAGTGCTTGTTTATTGTTTGTTTAGTGCAGTTTAGTGCTGTACTTGTCTTATTTTGTGCTTTTGACATTCGTATCTTAGATTGTAGGTAGGGTACTGGAGAAATGATCAGCTCAAAATGAACCCTTAAAAAATGTTGTTGTTTTCGCTCTGGGTTGCTTTGAAAATTCAGTAAATACTCTCGTAAGAAATTCGTTTTTTTTATTAAATATAGATATAGTTTAATAGAAAAAACTAATTTTCCATTCCAAGTGTGTGTTTAACATTTGACAAATGACCACATGACCTTAAAAATCTCCGAGAAACCATTTCTAAATCCGGTAGACCTATGTTACAGATCAAAATCAATCACTTTATGCCGGGTTTTACCCATTTATTTTGTTGACATAGAGCGGCGGCGCCTGAGGGACCGGCGCACAGGGAAATCTCCCGGTGTCCCGGTGGGCCCATCCGCCCCTGCCTATAGGCAGCAATCGCCTTTAGATAACGAGTTTGACTTTTTTCAGGCACCACGCCCTGTGGCGCCACTTCAGCGGCTCCCCTTATTTCCGGCGGGGTACACTCCATTGATTCTTCTTCCATTATTTTTTTTACTTTATTGTATTGATCGCAAAAGATCGGAGTTGAACTGACGTTTATTGTTTTAATTTCAAACAAACGTTTCCTTGACAACCGTCGCCTAATTTGAAAATATGCCTACTTGTAAATTTATTTGATTTTTTTAATATACCGGGTGTCCACGGAAGGTGGTTCGCCCCTCTAACTTTTTTGTTTTTCAATATAATGGAATAAAATTTGGGGGATTTGTAAACTACATAAAACTGCATTTTTGACAGATGTCTCAATAATATGAAACTTCCGGTTTAACCGGAAGTGACATAAACTTTCTATTTTTAAATGGGACACCTGGTATATTTTTCCTTTTTTTACTCCATATGACATTCTAAATATAACGATGTGTCACTTGTCATTTTTTGCCACCAAGAAAATATTTTTTTTCCAAATTTATTGTTTTATCTAGAGGGCTATGAATACCTTAAAATCAATTATTTCTGTTCTATAATCTTGGGAACAATACAATTTTACTATTTGTGGTCCAATACCATGTGCTGTGTGTAATTTAATCATTAAAGTTGTTTAACTAATTTTTTTTAAACGATAACATGATGGCTCGTCAGGTTAAGAAAAAGGAGTATTTTATTATGATTATTTTAATACCACACACTATAAGGTTTTAGAAAAGCTGCCATTAAAAAAGTTTAAAAAGTTAACTTGGAACTATCTTAAAATTAAGCATTTATTGAGAATAAATTTAGATTTAAACGCATCAAGTAGCCTGTGACCAGCAAAACTAATAAAACAAAATCATGCCTTGAAGAAAATTAAATTTAATTGGAAATTGGGCTGTCGGCATGTCAATTTTCTTCAAGGCATGATTTGTTTATCAGTTTTGCTGGTCACAGAGACTACTTGATGCGTTTAAATCAAAATTTAATCTCATAAGATGGTTCATTTTAGGAAAGTTCCAAGTTAACTTTATAAAGTTTTTTAATATCAGCTTTTCTAAAACCTAATAGTGTGTGGTATCAAAATAATCGTAAGAAAATCCTCTTTTTTCTCAACCCGACGAGCTACCATGTTGCCGTTTAAAAAAAAATGAGTTATACAACTATGAAGATTAAATTTTACACAGCACATGGTATTGGACCAAAAATAGTAAAATTGTTTTTTTTTCAAGATTAAAGAACTGAAATAAGTGATTTTAAGGTATTCATAGCCCTCTAGATAAAACAATAAATTTGAAAAAAAAATTTCTTGGTGGCAAAAAGTGACACATTGTTATATTTAGAATGTCATATGGAGTCAAAAAAAGGAAAAATATACTAGGTGTCCCATTTAAAAATCGAATGTTTATGTCACTTTCGGTTAAACCGGAAGTTCCATAATTTGAGTCACCTGTCAAAAAATGCAGTTTTATGTCGTATACAAATCCCCCAAATTTTATTTCATTATCTTGAAAAACAAAAAAGTTAGAGGGGCGAACCACCTTCCGTGGACACCCGGTATATTTTCTATAATACTACGTCAAAATGACATTTTTCTTTTAATAATATTTTTAGTTAAAAATTATAAGAAGTGGATGTAGGATGTGGTTGTAAATAAAATAGTATACAAACCTCGGTGTAAAGTTTCCACGTCGTTACGTAATATAATAATTACTTACCCAACATAATTCGAAGAGGCTGTGTTTTCGGAATTATCGAGAGCATAGGATAATCCAAAAAAATGCCATAAAAGATAAAATACGTTTCACCCACTGAAGAAAATATCGACCTATCCACAGTGACTTTTGCTATAAAATAAACAGCAGAAGCTACTCCGATGAGTACGACCGTCGCCGTAGTCCAGGCATAGATCATGGAAGGCGATAATATAACTTCCCAATAAAAAATTACAGGCCTCGGAATTAAAAACAAAATACTATTATCGGAAAGTTGTGGAGTAATGTCCATTACACTAAATGTGTGTATATCTACAGGCCCTACAAATAAATGTGCATATTCTGCTGCAAAATCGTCGACCATAGACTGGAAATTATAAGACTGTGATATCTCATCCAAATAAGTTGGATCATATGGACGGTATATAATATTTCTGTTACTGGCATGACCCAATACATCTATGGCTTCAAGGAATATTCCCCTGAATGTTCTATTCAGGCCAATTACTGAAGGTGGCATTATAGACCAAATCACATACAACGGACATCCCTCAAATGCTTCTTTACAGTTCCATCGTGGAATGTTGGAGATAACAACTCCATCGCGTAAAGTGGCCACTTCTTTTGGTTTTATAATTGATCCGCAGCCCTTAATATCAAGAAGGAAAATTTGTATGATTTCTTCTTGTCGATCTTCAAATACTAAATAAGAAACAGGTAATCTTAGATTCCATAGTAACTGCGCAAGCTTCGGAATATCATCTTTTTGGAAAGTAACAAGGACGACCTTTGCTTCTCCTGTAAACGCTTCAGAATTAGTTATCAAACCCAGTGACTCGTTCACTACTTTTATATCGCTAACAACAATAATATAACTTTGAGGTCTATTTATTAAGCTATCTAGAAAGTGTTCCAACAAATGCTCTGTTGTTCGTAATAGTAAAAGATTGTCAAGGTAACTACTAAAATGATCGTGTTCTTCTGAAATAAGAACGTTGGTATAGTTGTTTATTACATTATTGTTCAAAAATGTCTTGAAATTGGTTACTCTGGACGATGGCACATTATTGGAAATTGGCATCATTTTTGAGTATGTTAGTGACAAGCAGTTAAGAACTATTATTATGTGCAGAAGCATTTTTCTATTATAATAATAATAATTATAATAATAATCTACGAACTGAGTTATAACTAGAATAAAAATTACCTAAGTATGTGGGTGATTTATACTTCCCAAGTTGTTTTATTTGGATGTGATTAAAATCGGAAGGTTTGTTTAATTAGATCAACCTAATGGCCTAAACGACTTTAAAACTACCAGGTTTGTATTTGTTGTGTTATTTGATATTATCTGTTAAAGTAAATAGTAAAGTAGTTCTAATAACATCAGGAGAGTTATTGTTTTTGTCTAATAATAAAAATTTCGAACCGGTATTTTCCCGAAAAGTTTTGCTTCGAAAATAATCGATAATTAATAATTTGAACGGATAAGTCTGAGACAAACAGTCTAGGACTTTCTGCTGACAAAATCGTTTGGAGGAGAGAGGAGGTGAAGAGCTTGGTGGGACCGGGAGTGGGGATTACGTTGGCCTGCCGTTTTCTATAAGTTACTATAAGTTATAAAACATGGTTTCTTACCAGCGGCGTCTCGTTTCAGGGTTCACAATAAAATATTATTATCCAATCTGAAATCAAATATTTTTTAACGTTTGTGAAAAAAAGGGTTTGTAGACAGTAAAGTTTAAAGTACTATTGAAAAAATGGTCCGCGGAGCAGCAAAATTCAATGTATTATGATAATTGCTGTTCGTAATAATTATTATAAGGAAAACTTTGGATAGCTAAAAATAACATTTGGTGAACTGAACTGACCTAAAAAATAATTACACTGCTTGAAACACCGTTCTTAAGGTTTTATTGAAATTAAAAAAAAAAATAAGTTTACAAAAGCCAAGTTCCTTTTACGTTACTTTTAAATAGCGAAGCAAAGCACAACAAAGATTTTTTCTTCCCCCTTGCCGCGGTCAAGGATGCCCCTCTCTATTTCCCATACGAACTATACGAAGTTGTTCGCGAAGTTTCTTTAACAACTTAGCTCAGCAAGGATTATTTACTTTGCTTAGCTGTTTAAAAGAAGCAAATGGAAAGTACCTGATTGACTAAGGATATGGCCCAAAAATGGTATTGATAACAGAAAAAAAGTCAATTTAGGACCAAGGTTTTCTGAAATCTAATCATTCAGGTGGCAAAATACTCACCGGCATCAGAATCCTGGCTACTGGTTTCTCCGTCACTTGTCATTATGAACTTTTTTGTTATGAATTTGTTTTTAAAATGTTTGACTGGTAATTTATTATTTTTATGCAGAAAAACAATCTTAAAATAATGGTAAGTAAGTGTAACATTCCTGTAAATAATCAATCTATTAAAAATGAGAGGTTATGTTTTCTGTTTATGCAGTTAACCGTGGCTGCTGATGATGATTCGGACCATACCCATAAAGAAATAGAATTAAATCGAAATATCCCTATGGTCTAAATATTTTTTTTACTGATGAAGGTAAAAAAAAGAAAACAAAAACTTATCATTGTAAACATATATTATATTAATTAAGAAGTGAATATTGTGGCATATCGGACAAGTGTGTAACTGTTTTTTATATTAATTATTTTCGCGGACACTATATTATATATTTTGCATTATAAAATAAAAATGTTGGTCTAATATTAAAAGATATAAAATTAATATTTACACACTATCAATACGGTTACATATTCCTAGTAACTCATAGAAATAAAACCAGCATATAAAAATAATAATAATAATCATATATGTCTTTATTCTCAAGTAACTATAGTTTATTACAGGAATTAACTTACATATCCAAGTAAAGTATTTTTAACAAATAATAAGTACAAGAATTAACATAGTATTAAAACAAACATTATGAAGGTACTACATAAATATCTAATTTTTTGAGTACAACTAATAAATTTCACAAAGTCATAGTCTCACACAAATATTTATTTTCCAAACAGGTTACATGTTTCGCTCGTAGTTACCTAAGCACCAGAGCAAAGGAAGCCTAACATAGGTCTGATGATGCTCAGGTATAAGCGAAACATGTAACCTGTCTGGAAAATAAATATTCGTGTGAGACTATGCCTATAAAAAAATTTTGTTGTACTATCTAAATTTACTTTTCCAGAAATTTTTTTTTTTAATTTCTTCAATTTTTGTGAACGTTAAAGGCCTCTAATCTTTTGTTGTAAATTAATTAAGATGCTAAAAATGTTTGCATGCATTCAACAATTTTTTATATTACGTTAAATATTACAATTTTATGCCAAAAATGTATAGCATTAATTATTTTTGACACCTACCCACGCCTATGAATAGTTAAACCTAACCTACAAATAACCTAACTTTTTATGTATTCACCTATGAAAAATAACTGCAGAATTATTATATTCCGCATTCTTGCACACTTTACACCTGCGACTCATCTTAATTATTAGTATTCAAGAAAATATCACAAAACACTAAAAACACAGCAATTATTACACAAAACAGATAAACCGAAAAAAAATTCAAACAACATTCAAAGAACTACCAAACGGCAATAAAATAATGAATGAAACAACATCACGATCTCCTCAGACCAATGGAACGGCGAACACTGCTGCGTTGCCATACAGCATATCTTTTATATGATTTTAGTATAGACAGTTCCCTTAAATGTCTATTGGTTTTAGACAAAGATTTAAATTTCCCACATAACGTCATATTTTTCTCTTGTGGAAAAAGGTAAAACCTGTAGATTTATGGATTTAGGGAGGATCCTGATAATTATTATGTTTAAAAAATGTGCTACTCCCCTAAAAAGAAATATATTTAATAAGTAATATTTTGGTAACAAAGGAAATATACCGGTAAGCATTATAATTAAAATAAGAAATAATGTGGGTACCTAGCTATTCTTCTTTATTGGGTAGTATGTAAGTATGGTATCCGCTAGTTTGTTTTGATAAGGAATTTATACCAATAATTGAATCTAGCGAGCGAGGACGCAGGTACCGGCTAGTCGATTATAAATGTAAAACAACTTTTAGTCTATTTGGGTAAGATAAAAAAAAACGACAATGTCAAAAACTGTTGATCTGATGGTGATACATACCGGGTGGCCCACTCTCAACGCAGGATTCCATAGCATCTAAACTTTTTAATATTTTTTAAAAACAGAGTTATAGGGAGGCATTGGGTCTACAATTTAAAATTATTTCAAATTATACAGGGTATCTCAAATAGTCAGGGTATATCAAACATACTTTTTTTTTAAATGGAATACCTACACTCTTTTTCTAGAGTGCCATGGACACCTAACTATTAATTTTATTAATCTTAAGTCATTTGAAGCGACATTTTTCAGTACTTATTTGTAAATTAAAAAAATATTTATGTTGTTTTAAGTTTAAGCAATATCATTAATTTCTTCCTTTAAAGAAAAACTTGAAATGACTTACCATTACAAAAATGAATAGTTGGGTGTCCATGGCACTCTAGAAAAAGAGCGTCGTACGGACATAGTGCGGTATTCAAGGCACTCTATGAGAAAATAAACACCGAGTTTATATGGTAAAGAAAGAAATAGCTATTTCAGAGAAAACTATAAAAGGTAGGTATAGGGAACCCTAGTATAAATAGAATTGTATTAAAAATTTCTTTCGATTAGGCATAAAAAATAATAGGGTATGTATTTAAAATAACAGACTTTTAAGAATTTTTACGTTTTTAAAACTTTTACATTTAGAAAGGCATTTTAAAAGACTTCGGTAAAAAATTTTGTTTTTTAAAATATGCTTTAGACGCTACTGAACAAACATATTCCATAACTCAAATTTCATTTATTTCTGTCAGTCTGTACTACCGACAGGTGCATATTCTTTACGTGCTGCAAACACAAAACTCAAAAACTGTTAAATTTAAACATATTATATATTATACAGAATATTCTTAGAATTGATCATCCAATCCAAAAATATCATAATATATAGGGTGTTCCATTTAAAAAAAGTATGTTTGATATACCCTGACTATTTGAGACACTCTGTATAATTTCAAATAATTTTAAATTGTAGACCCAATGCCTCCCTATAACTCTGTTTTTAAAAAATATTAAAAAGTTGAACATTTTAGATGCTATGGAATCCAGCATTGAGAGTGGGCCACCCGGTATATCTGGAAACTCAAACATCGGTTTTTTAAATTAGAAAATATGTTTAAATGCGTCGTAATAAAGTGCCTGTAGAAAGTGCTTTATATTTTTTAGTATGTTCATAAATAAGGTCATAAAAAACAAAAGAAAAATCCTGTTTATTTCGGTATATTAAGGTATTTATTAAAACCGTAATCTTGACCATACACTTTATTGTAACGACACGAAATATCAAAAAAGATCGCTTTGGAAAGTACCTATTTGCAGCGATGTCAAACTTAAAAATAACAAAAATTGACATTCCCTCTTTTTTCCGTGTTGAGCCGTTTATTTCAGTTATGTTTAGGAAACACTAATAAAATATTAGGTAAGTGTTTTGAATCATTCTAGTTTGTGTGCAGGTGCAGTTATAAAAAATAATCAATTTATGTAAATGTTGTTAAAACGGTTGTGTAGGATGATTGTGGAGGAGGCGTTTCTTAGTCAGTGGCGCGTAGCTAGCCGTCCAGCAGCGCCCAGAAAGATGAAAAAAGTATAATCCGTTCAAATTCTATTTTAGAGTATGGGATAATTTCCTATATTGCCTATGATGAGAATTATGAATAATTCTCTGTTTTAAAAATCACCGTAACATTATGTATAGATAAAAACAAATAATTAGCACTGAGTTATTGAAAGCTCCCTAGCAGATTAAGAAGGGACAGGAGACGCGCGCACTTTCTAAAGCAAACAAAGGAAACTCTCAAGTTTCCAACCATGAGTCGACTCACAGTATAGCTACGCAATATATTCTGTGCTCGAGTTATACACTACTGGCAAACTCCAAGTTACAGTGGCATTTTATGTGAGTGTGGGAGAGTACATAATATGTTTAGATGCACGCAATAAGGACAACAGATCAATCAGTGTTGCTGGCGTGCGGCTCGAACAACGCATGGCGATGACAGAGAGCGAATCATTTATTTTCTGGTATAGACATGCAGAAGGTAGTCAGTAATTTTTGGAACTTCGTTTGGGTTGTACGTTGTACTGCGCATTTTCAAATTATTTTAAGTACCTAGGTATATTAAATTAGAAATAGTGTCCAAAGAACATGCATGCATATATTATTGTAACCCCAAAATACCGAAATCCCAGGGTACATACTTACCCTCGTAGTATGCTCCCTTCACCTATTAAAGCTGACTACGTCACTGGTTTTAGTCGGTCTTCAGAATATTAAGTTCTTATTGTTTTATAGTTTTATATCGAAACATATTTATTTATGTTAACACGAATTTTATGGCACCTGTCGTCAAATTAAATATAGAATATATTTTTGCTCTTATTGACTTTATTACAGTTTATACCAATCGTAAACGTCGTTGTACATAGCAGTCCTTTCTTGTTAAGTGTATTTCTTTTATAGAATAATTTAATAATTTGTAGGAAAATTAGATACGATTATTTTATAAACAATTTTTATTATACCTATAATTTTATTTAATGTCCATTATACATATCATGGTTTATAGAAGTACCGTACAGTAAACTAATTTCAGAACTGGATACACTGCAGTGCCCCCCCCCCCCCCCCAGAGCCAGTTTGTGTAATCAATTAATGCTTAAATTAACCCCATTATCACTATAAATGCTAACTTTTTAAATGCTTTTTAAAAAATAGCACTTCTTATGTGAGAGCACAACAGCTAGGTGGATAGTCAACCTATTACATGACACAATACATATGAGGCCATTATTTGTAAAAGTCTCTAATCGGCAAAATAATCAAAATTCACTTTTTTCGCTAAGTTCATTAGATTTTTGATAGGGAATGTATTGCCACCTTTAAAAGTTTTCAAAACTGCTTCTTTGCTATACAGTGTCCGCAAGAAAGTCCGCATCAAATGGGATTTTTTTAAATTATTAGGTATAGGTAAAAATTGAAAAGGCAGTTAGTTTTTGCTTACCTAAAAACCAAAAATGACGTATACTGAAGCAGCTGCACGACTTGCGTTACCTGTCAAATTTGACATTTTTAATAAAATAGGTTCAAAAATGCCTTTATTTAACAAAATATCGAAAAACTTTATTCGAAAAAGTTGTTTATTTAGGCATTTTTAGTCTTTGTCCGAAATTTTGACTGTCTAATACAATTTTTATTTTTTGCCAGGTTCTTGAAAATTTTGATCAACCCTCGTAGATTAACTTTTATACATCGATGTAAAACCATTTGCCTTTACTTCATTTGTAATATTAATGCAATTTTGTGTAAAATTTTTGTTTCCTATTATTTGTTTTGCTTCAAAAACTGAAATTGTTATTGATTAGTATGTAATGTTTGATGTAAAGTTTATCTAATTACATCAGTTTTGCCAAAACCGACGTTTCCTATTTTTCTTAAGTTAGTAAACAGATGTACAAAAAGAAAATATTAGGAAGCTTTCGTTGAAATTTTACTTAATTAATATTGGATTAAAAAGAATATATATTAATCGCTCGAAACATTTTATTCAACAAAAATATAGTTTAATATAATTAATTTAATTTAATATTAATTAAGTAAAATTTCCACGAAAGCTTCCAATATTTTCTTTTTGTACATCTGTTTACTAACTTAAGAGAAATGAGAAACGTCGGTTTTGGCAAAACTGATGTAATTAGATAAACTTTGCATCAAAAATTACATACTGATCAATAACAATTTCAGTTTTTGAAGCAAAATAAATAATAGGAAACAAAAATTTTACACAAAATTGCATTAAGATTACAAATGAAGTAAAGGCAAATGGTTTTACATCGATGTATAAAAGTTAATTTACGAGAGTTGATCAAAATGTTCAAAAACCTGGCAAAAAATAAAAATTGTATTAGACTGTCAAAATTTCGTATAGAGAAAATGCCTAAATAAACAACTTTCTCAAATAAAGTTTTCCGATATTTTGATAAATAATGGCATTTTTGAACCTATTTTATTAAAAATGTCAAATTTGACAGGTAACGCAAGTCGTGCAGCTGCTTCAGTATACGTCATTTTTGGTTTTTAGGTAAACAAAAACTAACTGCCTTTTCAATTTTTACCTATACCTAATAATAAAAAAAAATCCCATTTGATGCGAACTTTCTTGCGGACACTGTATAAAATCGGTTAAAGAGCTATCGGTTATTTTCAAAACTCTTTCTTTACATTAACGGTATATTTGCAAAACTGCCTATTTGCTCGCCAGAAAATAGGCATTCTTTGCTTCGGCCTACGTGACCAACCGCCAACCGGTGTGGATAGTGCACGGAGGGGGTTTATTTACATCTAAAATAATTTTAAGTTTTTTCGTTTGTATACTAATTTCTGTTTGTGTTCAAAAAATCTTTTTAATGATACAAGTTGGTTAATAAATTTAATTAACGTTTAATTTCACTGTGTTTACCTTTTTTTTTTTCATAGCTCTCTATTTGCAAAAAACGTATTTTTTTCTGAAAAACTATAGAAGATTCGTATTTACGATTATCACTTATAATCTCCCTAGCAGCAGAATTATCGGGAATTAATTCTGCTGCGTGGGAGATTCGGTAAGAAAATTTCATACATTGGAGTTTTTTCTTATTGTAATTTTTTTGCTAAAATGCTAAAAAAACATATTTCCGGCGGCTTTAGTTAATTGTAACTAATTAGAGTTTTAGACATGAAGTTCATTTTAGCAGTTAGTAACTCATTTTTATTACTAAAATGTGAGAAACATTAAATAACAAATTTGTTATCTGATATCCAATGTCTTTATAGTTTTAAATTCAAATAAAACTTTAAAAAACATATTTCCGATGAGTTTAGTTAAATTTTTGATGTGTCTTTTTTAGCCCCGGTGTTTGATATGTAAAGCAAATTGGTTATTATCAATAAAAACTATAAGTTAGCAACAAAATGTATTTTGATTTTATTCTGATTGACTTTTGACAATAGATATATTATATATAAAGCACTTCATTTTTGACAGAAAAATTATCACTTATTAATTTCATTAAGTTAATAGGAACTAACAAAATTATCTCGATAATCTCTTGTTGCTATAAGCAACGTAAACAAAAAGGAGCCTTCTAATTTTGAAAATAAATTTATGTAATTTTCAGAAATATTTTTTCTAATAAGAACCTACTTCTAATTGTTTAACTGTAAGAAAATATTCCTATATAAATATTTTACACGATTAATTTTTACTTTAAAATTTAAATTGCCTTTAAAAGTTGCATGCAACAAAGCACTTTTTGAAAGCACTTTTTACGACGCAACGCATTTAAAGATAGTTTCTAGTTTAAAAAAACGACGTTTCGGTTTTCATAATAATATATCACCTAGAGATCAAAATTTTTAAATACGGGCCTGAAATGTAAATATTACGTTCTAAAGTATTTTGTTCCCCAATAACATAACTAATAACATTTTGACAAAATTTCATTGTTTCGGACCGAAAATCCATCATCCGTACTTAAAGTTTTTTGCAATACGTCCCTGATATAATTGTGTACTGTTAAATATCTTTCTTTTTGGTTAGAGTAGCATACTTTTTAAACATAATAATTATCAGGACCGTATTGCCAAATAACGTTACTGAAAGTGCCAGTAAAAGATCTTTCGGGTTTTCGATATGTTTATAAATAACGTCACAAAAAACGAAAATGGAAAAATAAACTTTTCGATTTTGTTCAGATATCTCCGAAAGTACCTAATTGGAATTTTCTTGATGAGCTTACGAGAGCCCAAAGGTGAGCATCGAATTTGGAACATCCTGTATATTCGAATTTCCATAACATTCCGAAAATACCATTTCGGTAGGCAACCTCTTAAAAATTTAAAATAATTTCTTATTCTTTGCTTAAAGTTGACTTATCTTATAAGTTCTGCACTGATAATTTGGCAGCTTCTGTGCAAAATCCATAAAGCCACAATTACTTATACCTAATACCTACAATTCACAGTCAACCGAATCAATATTACAATTTTTTTTTTAACCAAAAAGATGTTTGATAACACATCTATTGGTTTATTCGTATTGGTGACCCATATTTTTACTGGTTGTAGATGTTACACAAAAAACTGTGAAGCCGCAGAAATGTGATTTAAAATAAATAAAATCTAATAATTTTGTTAATTGAGCATTATGTAACTTCTATTGTTTATAGTATATAAATCAATTTTTTCTTACCATCTATTTAGTTAAATATAATATTTGTTTCTTGCCATCGCTTCGCCATGTGGTCAAAGATAGGAATTTTTGTAAGTAATATTTAAAAATAGTAGTAGTAGTAGTAGTAGTAAAAAGATTTATTTAGCACGTGGCTACATGATACATTTTAACAATTTTATACCCTTTTTTTATTTATTTTTTGAATTAAATGACCTTTTGAAACTTTATTTGTCCTGTTGAGTTAATAAGAAAGATTTTAAACTTTTTTTAAAAGATTTTTAACTTTTTTGATTTTTAATTGACTTGTTTAATTTACTAAATTCAATAAGACCCTTATGAAAAACTGATTTATATGCAATATTTTTTGAAAAATTATTAAGAAAAAAATTATTGGTATTTCGTGTTAAATAATTATGTTGATCACTATTTAGAACAGTCAATTGCTTTAAATGTGGCGGTAACAAATCATTTTGAATTTTAAAAATAAATATTAGAACCAAAAATAATACTAAATTTTTTACATTTAACCATTCTAATTTTTTTAACATCACATTAATTTTTGTATATCTATCCATATTAAGTAAAATTCGCATTGCTTTATTTTGTAAAATTTGTAATCTATTTATAACACCTTCATCCGCCATAAACAAAATTGTAGAACAATAAAGAAAATGTGGTAAAATTAAAGTATTGTATACAATTTTTTTTGAATAAAATTTTAAATTTGAACCTATTCTTTTAAAATAACTAATTTTTCCCGCAATTTTGGAAATTAAATTTTCGAATTGGTTATTAAATTTTAATTTTGAATCAATCAATATACCTAAATATTTAAAAGAATTGACTATTTCTAGTTTATCACCATCAATTAAAATATTTATATTTGTATAATTATTTAAATTTACACCCATAACCAGTTTGACAATAGAATCAGTTCTGAATTTAAAATTTCCAAAATTTCCAAAAGATTTTTACCGCTTATATAGATAAGAGTATCATCAGCAAACATTTGTATTTCAAGAAATTTTAGGACTAATGGCATGTCATTAATATATAAAATAAAAAGTAAAGGCCCCAAAATACTTCCTTGAGGTACTCCTATGTTATTAAATTTCTTTGTTGAAAAAAAATTACCAAATTTAGTTTTCTGTGATCTGTTATTTAAATAATTTTGAAACCATTGATAAACTTTACCCCTTATACCATATTCAAATAATTTTTCTAATAATATATCTCTATTAATCGTTTCAAAAGCTCGCTTAAAATCAAGAAATACTGCTATTACATATTCTTCTCTTTCCAAGGCTCTTTTCCAATTTTCTACTACATATTGTATGGCTGTTTCACAAGAATATCCTTTTCGAAACCCAGCTTGAGAATAAATAAAAATTTTGTTTTTATTCAAAAAATCCATAACTTGTTCATAAACTACTTCTTCTATTAATTTTTCTATATCCCATAATACATTTATTGGTCTCATTTCATTCCATTGTTTTGAATTTTTAATCTTTGGAACCGGAGTAATATATGAACATTTAAGTTCTAATGGAATTTCTCCTTTGTTTAAACAAACTTCAATAAAGTAAAGTAGATAATATCCAATAACTGTAAATGTTTCTTTCATCAATTTCTTAGTTAAAACCTCGTTGTAATTTTCATTTGAATTTAAATCATTTATAATTTTTCTTAAATGATTAAGAGATACTTTAGAAAAATTTTCCATAATGTTTTTATTTCTAGAAATTTTAGGACATATAGAATGGTTTCCAACATTTATTGAGGCAATAATATCTTCAACGCTCTGAACATAATATGAGTTTAATTTTTCAGCAATGATATTCTTGTTTGATATTTTACCTTCTTCAAATATTATTTCTTTAATATCTATTTTTGTAGTTGGTTTAACTAAATTCCTTAAGGTTTTCCACATTTTCTTACTGTTTTTTTTATTATTATCTATTTGTTTTTCATAATAATTTGTTTTTTCTTCTCTTAATACTGAAACACAAATGTTGCGATTTTTCTTATAAACATTCCAATCCTCTTCACTTTTTGAAATTGATAATTTCTTGTATGCATTATCTCTTTTTTTTCTAATGTCCATAATCTTTTTATTAAACCAAGGTGTTGGATGTCTTCTTAGAAATATAGTTTTTTCTTCTTTTACTTTATTAATTGCAATCTGTACATTGGTTATCAGGTTTTCAAATATAATATTGACATCTGTAATAGTATAGTTCCAATTGTACAAAATAAGTTCCTTTGATAATTTTTCATAGTCAATAAATGTCATTTTTGTTACTTGTTTTTCATTTCCAGTAATATTTTCAATTTGAACAAATGTCCAGTCATGATCGCTTAGTTTCGGAACATTCATTATCCCAGAATTTAGAGAATGTTCATTGGTGATAATAAGGTCTATAATTGTTTTACTTCTGTTTGTAGTCCTTGTAAAATCTGTTATTAATTGTTTCATTCCAGTTATATTAATAACTTGTTTAAATTTCTTAACGTAGTTATCATCATTTAAAAAATTTATATTAAAATCTCCAATGTGTATTTTAATACTATTAACATCCCACACACTTTCACATTTCGCTTCAAAAAAGTCTAAAAAAGTTTTGACACTTCCATTTGGTGATCAATTTATTAATTAAAACTAGGGGGTACCCGCTACTGTGCTCGCGCAATTCAATTGTTATAAATTCGGTACGGAAACAAAGCAGCGGGTACAATATACATACTTCCCAATAGAACCTTTAATAGATATAGTATTTATTTGCAGAATTATACCGTTGACTCTTACTGCCAAAAATAAACTACCTGATTAAACCCTATTGCATACGCCTCAACCTCTTCAAAGGGGATTAAATGGGATCAGGGTCGGCTTGAAAATGTACCTACACCACATGAATTATTTTTATAATTTAAAATAAATAGATAGGTATTTTTAGTTTTAGGTAGGTACCTATAATAACTGTAAAATAATGATAACAATTAATGATAATTGAAAATAATATAATTTAAAAGTATAACTATTATGATAACAAGTACAATAAAAATTAATTAAATTCTAAAAAACTATTGATAATTTATTCAAAATTTAACTCTGTATCACTATCACTATATTCATCTAAGCCTAAACTTATAATTAAGGGTTGAACATTTGTAATCATACAATTGTAAGAATTTTCCACCTTAAGTACATGCTTTACACGGTTTTTCCAGCTGTCTGCAGAAATTTTTCTTACTTCGTTTTTAATTAATTCTACTACAGATGCATTTAATGTAGGAGAAATATTATTTCTCCTAATAATGGATTTTAATTGGTGCCATATTAGCTCAATAGGATTGAATATACAATACTATGGAGGAAGACGCAACACTGTATGTCCATTTTCTGCTGCAAGTTTGTCACACTCGTATTCCTTATTTATTTTAAAAGCTTTTAATACTTTTAGCATTTCTCGTTTTTTGTAAGTTTCTTCAAAATATAAATCATTTTCAATCATAAAATTTTGAATTCCTGCTTTTGTATTATTAGAATTGGGAATGATCTTTACTTGCCGACTGTGATAACTAGCATTGTCCATTACAATGACGCTATTTTCAGGTATATTTTTAAGGAGTTTATGTTTAAACCAATCTTCAAAAAGTTGTGCGTCGGTGGTAATCTAAAGAAGAATCTGCTATGTTTTTAGCTGAAAGCAACAGAACATTTGGAACAAACCCGTTCTATAAACCAGCATGTAATATTGTCATTCTTTTGCCTTTATTTGATGGTGCCTTGATTTGACATTTTTTGGAAGAATCATCCCAACCTTTTCTTGGAGTCTCATGGGTATCGAACCATGTTTCGTCAAGGTTAATAATTGGATGATTTTCTTCTCTAAATTGTTTAACAGCTGTTAAATATTTAAGTCTCCATTCCCGTAAACGTTGAAATTCCATTAATGTTTGTCTTGTATTAATGCTTCGATATTTAAAACCCATTTTACGCAATATTTTCCTAAGGCTTGAAAGGCAACAAAGAGATATTTGTTTCGTCTTTAATCAGCCGCTCTTTAAGGGAAATCAAAGTGGGTACAGTTTGTGCCTCATACATCTGGTAAATATTTCTTCTTAATAAATCCATCTCATTTTCGTCAATGCTTCTAAATGTGCCAGAATCACTCCGATTTTTTCTAGGATTAACAGGATTAAGTACTATGTCGCTTACCGAAGATAAAGTAGTTTTTGTCAAAGTAGACGTCTCTGCTAAAGCATCCATCGAATTAAAATTTCTACTCAACAAAGATTGATACTCATTTTTAATTATTAGTTTGGCATCGGTAGATAAATGCTTTCTTTTAAAAATGACACTTGAAGATGCCGCCCTATCAGCACAATGCCAAGGACGCCACATTCTACCACTAATAAGCCTAGCTAAAAATTACTGGCCGGAAAACCACTAAAGACTAAAATCAGTTTGTATTTATATATTATTATGAATCAGGCATAGGTATAAATTGAATTTGTACCTGGTCCGGCTCCGCTCGAAAAGGTTTTAAAATTTGGGATTTCATTATTTATTTTATGGTCAAAGGGATAATGCGGGATTATTGCAGTCAAAAGATCAACGGTATAATTCTACAAATACTATACCCATATTATTTTTATTAAGAAATTTCTTTGGTGCTTTCTTATTTATTATTCTTTCTCTTTCAATACTGTCAATTAGTATTTCACGAGACGAGAAATCTCGCACTTTTTAAAAAACTCTAGTCTAGTTTTGCAAATTGAGACGAAATTATTTCCAAATCTTTTTTTTTTTCGTTTTCTCGTCTCGTCTCGTGAGTCTCGCAATTTATTGTTCTTGCAATATGTCATAAAAAAAATTGTGCAAAATTTGGGTATAAACTCGTTTGTTTATATTGGTTACAGGCTTGCCAGATTTAACAATTTTCTGCTATTTTGATGATTGTACCCAATGAACGCCAATTATTAGCAATACTAATAATTTGTAGAACCGTGTTATATAATAATTAATATTTTTAAGTAGTAAAGCTACGTACGATTCTCCTCGAAAGAAAAACCCAATAATTAACTACTCTGGCAACTTTGACTGTGACATTGACAATTATAATTTATGTACTTACAATTAAAGTGGCTCGGTTAGCTTTTGTATAACTTTTTCTAGAAGTTTGTAGAAGTGTGGACACGTTTGTACGCACTTATACAAGGTTGTAGAAGTTTATACAAGGGTAAACAAGTTTGTACAAGTCCGTACACGTTTGTAAAAGTGTGTACATGTTTGTACAAGAATCACCAATTGCTTCATTTTTTTCCAAAATTTTAATTGAAACTATATTTATTTTTTAACTTAAGCAAAAAGAAGAATAAATAAGAAGAATATCTGTGAGAACCGCAAGTTAATAACTTTCTTTAAACCGGAGATAAATGGAAAATAAAATTTATAAATGAACTCTATAAGAACAAACTTAATTTAATACGGAATTTGTAGGCAAGAAGTTACAATATCATACTATTGTATCTTTTATACAAAGCTATAATCGACACAGCACTTCTTTAAATTGATGTTCTCTAATTTTAAATTATTTACAATAAAAATAATAGAGGATAGTTGCATTAATGGAACAAATTACAGTAAAATATAAAGTGGGTTGTGAAATTAAAAAAAAAGGGAAAAAGGCTCTGATTTAAAATAGGAAATAGTAGGTACCTGTCAAAGTTTTAATAAGTTAAATTAAGATTTATTTTCTAAAAATTTTTGCTTCGTTCCAATGCCGGCCTCAATTAAAGAGGTGTTTAACGTGCAGAGACGGACTGGCCCGGCGGGCTCGCGCGCCGCGCCTTTTGTTCTGGCGCCCTTGGCCCTTTTGGTTTACGTGAACGTATGAAAATAATAGGAAAAACAAAAACCAAAATCGAAAATATTACATAAATTAATAATTTAATGTTTTGGTGGCGCCCGCACGCGTAAAGAAAAACAACTTGTTATTCAAACCCGAAGGCCAAACGGATGGGGCAATGGAACCCGAACGAGCTGAAATAAATAGAAATATATTTGAAGGAAATAAATTACTTTAGCAAAAGTACTTTATCGACGGGAATTATAGAACCAATTGCGATATCTTGCGTCCCAGTACGGTACCTTAGAAAAGGTCAGTCGTAAAGGGCTTATTCTGTAAAAACAGAAAACTTTGCAAGAGCGCTCTCAAAACCGGTAAAGTGCCGGACCACAGATATTAATTAAAAAGAGTTTTGTCTGTTTCCTTCTGCCAAACCCATCCCCAGACGAGTTTCGCTGTTATTACGGCTCATCAGTGAGGCTCAGTTTGGCAGAAGGAAACAGGGCTCAAAGACAAATCACTTGTCAGGATCGATTATCGACGGGAATTATAGAACCCGGTGCGACATCTTGCGTCCCAGTACGGTACCTTAGAAAAGGTCAGTCGTAAAGGGCTTATTCTGTAAAAACAGAAAATTTTGCAAGAGCGCTCTCAAAACCGGTAAAGTGCCGGACCACAGATATTAATTGAAAAGAGTTTTGTCTGTTTCCTGACAAGTGATTTGTCTTTGAGCCCTGTTTCCTTCTGCCAAACTGAGCCTCACTGATGAGCCGTAATAACGGCGAAACGCGTCTGGGGATGGGTTTGGCAGAAGGAAACAGACAAAACTCTTTTCAATTAAAAGTACTTTAGTTAATACAGCTGTGCTATATAATTCGGTTTTCTGGTGCAAATACATTTTTTTGGTTATCATAACTCAATTTTTGTATCTTTGAAATGATTTTTTCTTAGTTAAGAGATTTAATAGACTAATTTTTTAAATTATTATTTTTCCAAGCAAAAAACTTAATCTAAATAATCTTACTTTCTATTTATTATTTTCCTACTTGAGCACAAAGTACCATCATTGACAAAAAAAACGTGGCACCCAAAAAATTTTCATCTGCGGCGCTACTATTTATTTTTCCTATTTGAAAAGCAAGTCACATCATTGAAAAAAGGGCGTGGCACCCAAAAAATTTTCACCTGCGGCGCTATTTTTTTCTCCATCATGAATACATGCCGACGCCTTTGCCATCCTATAGCCCGTCACATTATATAGATCCAGTCCGTCCCTGTTAACGTGCTTAAAATTTTAAAGAAATAAAATAAAATTTAACCCATTTTATTATCTTATATTTTATATCAAAGCATTCCTGTTGTATTTTTTTGTTTCACAGCCTACTTAGAACTTTGTTATTTTATTATTGCAACCATCCTCTATTATTTTTATCGAAAATAGTTTAAATCTACAGAACATTAATTTAAAGAACTGGTGTTTTGATAATGATTTTGTTGTTAAGGACACAATGGTGAATGGTATGATATTTGTAACTTCTTGCATACAAATACCTTATTAAAACATCAATCTGTTTTTACTTAGCTCAGTGGCGGCTTGCCCGATGACGCAGGTGAAGCGCTGCTTCACCTACCTTATATTATTTCCAGACTGACTAAATAATTATTTAAAAATTCATTTGCTTCTCGCAGACGCTTCCGCTGGCTCACGTCAGACACGAGGAATAGTGCGGTTGCCATGACAACGTCTCCATTCGGCCTGCGACAAGTGAGGCAGATTTTCCACCTGCGTTTAATAACTGATGTCGCGTGCCCGGGTATTGTTTCTTTGCGGTATTTAGTTTTATATTTCACAATGTTTCCTATATATGATGCAGTTTGTGTTTTACTGGAAAAATCGTTTTCGGGGTGGACTGAAGATGATAAAAAATACTTTTTTAACTCTGAAAAGCCTTCTCCCATATTAAGTGTAAGTAAAACGGCTAAGATTAAAGACAAAGTGTACTGTCGAAATTTTAAAAAATCGTGGTATAGTAAGTTTGGATGGTTGTGTGGTAGCTATTATTTAAGTTTTTTGTAGAAAATTCATATTATTAACATATTGCAATATTATTTTATGTATGTATGTATTGATCCAAATTTAAGTATCAGGTAGGGGGCAAGCGCGGAATCCGGGGGGGGGGGGAGTCATGGGAGGAATCATGCCCCCCCCCAAATTTATAGGTATGTTATATGAAATTGAATAATTTATCATACTCGTGTTCACTGCAAATATTAGAAAATAGTAGACAAAACCCAAATTTGGGCGTGGTCCCCAAAAATTTTTGCCTGCGGCGCATTTATTGCGCCTTCGACGCCTCTCCAGCGATGCTACATCACCTATTCATAATGTCACGAGCCGCCACTGACTTAGCTTATTTTAATAATATATTTTCCCTATCTCCGATTTAAATAAGAATTGACTTGCGGATTTCAACGATATTTTTCTTATTTATTTTTCTTTCAGCTTAAGGTGGCATTCTCAACGTCATTTAATCTATTACCAACCTATAACCTATTTCGCGTTGTTTTTTTTAGTTTATTATTAGATTCACTAACATTTAAATAAAATCAATATCGTCGGTAAAATATTTACGTAATATCTGACATAATAATATAACAAAAATATCTATTTATTTTATTGGTAATTTTGGGATAATTGTATAGTGCAGGAACAATGGCATAATAATGTTAAAAAAATTTTACCCGATATTTTTCGCTATACAATTTTCCTAAAATATTTTTTTTTATATGTCAATTATTACCTATGAAATATGAAGACGATGATGATTTTATTTAAATTTTGTGTAAAAGCTAGAAAAATGAAATAAATATAGGTACTTACTCGAAATAGGTTATAGGTTGGCAAGCATGTTGATTCTCCCACCTTAAGTTAAAAAATTATATATCGTTGCATTTAAAATTTTTGAGAAAAATAAAGAAATTTTTGTAAAGTCAGTCAGTAAAGAATAATTTTAAAAGTCGAGGATTCGTATATTTATATATAAACTAATATACAACCCATTGTTATTAACCTAAATGCCGACTCTGGCAGTGAAGCAGAATTATGTTTAGATTAAACAATTTAATAATTATTTATTATTTTATTTCTTACTATTGTAAAATTAGTAAGGACACAGGTTATTATAGTATATTTATTTACAACCATACATGTAATGTTGACATTATACTGACTTTATTGGAGGTTGGGAAGTGTCACATTACCTACCTCTACTCATTCCCGCCCCGACTTCCCGCCCCGACTTCCCGCCCCGACTTCCCGCCCCGACTTCCCACCCTGACTCAAAAGATCAGACTTGAACTGACGTTTATTATTTTAATTTCACACAAACGTTTCCTTGACAACCGTCGCCTAATTTGAAAATATGCCTACTTGTAAATTTATTTGATTTTTTTAATATATATTTTCTATAATACTACTATGGAGGACTTGAGGTAGGAGGCCGATCGCAATGCATTGGATTCGGTCCCAAATTAGCATCGGTAATTCAGCTTTACGAGGCGCTGTAAGATGGCGCGCGTGTTCGAAGTGGGCTTTCAAATAATGGTTTCTTATGGACGCAATAACTATTTTTATTTAAATTAGATCTTTAAGGAACAAATAAGGACTTTTATATGAATTTACACTTACTTTGTTATACTTATTAGTAAACTCGGCCTGTATAAAGTTCCAACGATGCTTGGTTTTTAAAATACAGGGTATTAAACATTCTAGCTATACCTTTGGAGCTAAAAAGAGACTTGATTTGGCTGCGTTTTCTCTCTGAAAAAGATCCTGTCTTACACCCCGACACAAAGCAAACTCTACTTTTATAAATTGTACCATTATTCATTATAAATATGTAAGTTAATTACAATACAACGTTATTTGTCTTGTCTTGCCTTCAAACATTATTTGTTATTTGGAAAAATAAAATGTCAATTGTCAAAAGTAGAAGCACAGAAAAATAAAGGGTTTAAGTAAAATTTAAAAACTATGGATGATCTAGTTTTCCATATTAAAAACGAAGAAGAAGAAGACAACATCAGCCCACTTCGGACGCGAGAGCCATCTATCGGCCAATAGCGAACTAATCAAAAAACCGGGACAGAATTTGAAAATGCTGCCATTGTCGATCGGCCTCCTACCCTATAGTTCTCCATAAATACTACCTACGTCAAAATGGCTTGCCGTCAAAATGACATTTTTCTTTTAATAATATTTTTATATACCTATATAATATTATATATAAATTATAAGAATTGGATGTAGGATGTGGTTATAAATAAAATAGTATACAAACCTCGGTGAAAAGTTTCATTACTGTCTCCGAGATATAGTTTACCTCGACGCCTCGCGTCTCGTTAAACTATCTAATCTCTCGACAGTAATGAAACACTTTCCATCTCGGTACGTAATATACCAACGAATACTTACACCAGGTAATATACTATTTTAAGACTGTGGGAATTTCGTCACTGATTTCTTCTCCTAAAGTACCTGTTATATGGCCTGTTGTAAATAATAAATTTTGACTAGAAATTTGCATTGTATTAATTGATGTCAAAAAGGCGATATAGGTATATAGAAAGACAGAGGATGCAACGCATAGCGACATCTAGCGCCGAATTTAGACATCTTGTGTGTTGGGTTCTACTTCCAAAATAGGTTCCACTTAATACGTACAATTAATAATAATAATTCAAGAAAGTTTTGTCTGTTTCCTTCCGCCAAACTCATCCCCAGACGCGTTTCGCCGTTTACGGCTCATCAGAGAGGCTCAGTTTGGCAGAAGGAAACAGGGCTCGAAGACAAATCACTTGTCAGGATCGATTCATAACTTCATAAAGAGGTCGGGACGCTTTGGCGGGGGCCAAGGTGGTTAGTGTGACTGGGGGAAGACTCTGGGGTAGGCAAAAAGGATCGCTGTTGGTCTACTTGCCAGGTTTTCGAAACCTCCCCTCAATTACTACTAATACGTACAAACAAGGTCCGATAGATGTCCCAAAGCACATAAAATGGACTTAAAATATACGAACACAATAATTGTACTTTAATGTAGCTACATCTTGAAGGTTCAAAGTACATCCAAAATATGTCCCTGGAAGTAAGAACGTAAAACAGACATAAAACGTACTTCCTTTAAACGAGGTATGCTATAGCTGGGATATAAAAACAACTTTTATCGGGAACAATCGTTCGTAACACCCAGTAGTGTAGCCAGATTTTAGGGGAGGAGGGGGCAGACTAAAATGGAAACTACAAACAGCACCGCAGGTGAAAATTTTGCAAATAAGTAAACTGCTATAATTTTATAGCTGGGCTAACAAATGCTAAACTAAAATGTAAAATAAAAACCCGTTATTTAGATCGATGTTGTTCATAATATAAATATAAATTATGACCGGCAAAAATGGATCGTTTTGGCAATATTAAACAGGTGTCGGTAAGAATGGCATTTTGCAAAAAAAAAAGGGCGAGGAAGCTGGACGAGGTTATCAACGTGGAAGGTACTACGCCACTGAATATACAGGGTGTTTTTTTAAGGTCGACGAGCGGCCATATCTCGGAAACTACTGGGCATAGAAACTTAGGAAAAGAAAAATGATAATTAAAGTGGCCATGAGAAAATTCTGGAAATAATTTTTAAGTTCCGCATTTTGCCGAAAGAGGGCGTAATTGAAAAGTAAATTTTAAAATTTTACATTACTCCGAAAATTTCACATTAAGGTATATGTTTGATAACACCATTTTAAAGCATGGACATTTATGCATCATTTTGGTCTTATGCTCATTGGCGTACCAACTTTAGTAAGAGTGGGGGAAGCTGTTGAAAGTGTTATCATTTAAATCGCTGTTACTTATAAACGACTTATCCGATTTTAGCAAACTAAAGACTGTTTGGAAGAGAAATGTATGCACTTTCACCAATCGTATTTAGTTGTCCATAATAGTTCTAAAAAAAATGCTAGAGGGCGCAATTTGCAATAACAATACAATTTTTGATTTTACTCCGAAAAAATATATCATACGGTATAATTATGATAACATAATCGAAAAGTAGATGAAATTTGCTAGAAAAAATATTAAAACCGCAGTTGGATATCTTTGTTCGTTTCAGTGTTATTGCCAATAAAATAATTTTTAATACAAATTGCGCCCTCTAGCAATTTTATTAGAAACTATCTTGTACGATTGGATACGACAATTGAAGGTACTTACCTTTTTATTCCAAACAAGCCTAAATTTAGTAAAATCGGATAAGTCGTTTAGAAGTTACAGCGATTTTAATGTTTACACTTACAATAGATTCTCCCATTCTTATCAAGTGAAAGTGTAAACATTAAAATCGCTGTAACTTCTAAACGACTTAACCGATTTTACCAAATTTAAGCTTGTTTGAAAGAAAAAGGTATGTACCTTCAATTGTCGTATCCAATGGTACAAGATAGTTTCTAATAAAACTGCTAGAGGGTGCAATTTGTATTAAAAATTATTCTATTGGCAATAACTCTGAAACGAACAAATATATCGAACTGCGGTTTTAATATTTTTTCTAGCAAATTTCATCTACTATTCGATTATGGTATCATAATTATACCGTATGATTTATTTTTTCGGAGTAAAATCAAAAAATGTATTGTTATTGCAAATTGCGCCCTCTAACATTTTTTTAGAACTATTATGGACAACTAAATACGATTGGTGAAAGTGCATACATTTCTCTTCCAAACAGTCTTTAGTTTGTTAAAATCGGATAAGTCGTTTATAAGTTACAGCGATTTTAATGATTACACTTTCAACAGCTTCCCCCACTCTTACTAAAGTCGGTACGCCAATGAGCATAAGACCAAAATGATGCATAATTGTCCAAGCTTTAAAATGGTGTTATCAAACATATACCTTAATGCGGAATTTTCATAGTTATGTAAAATTTTAAAATTTACTTTTCAATTACGCCCTCTTGCGGCAAAATGCGGAACTTAAAAATGATTTCCAGAATTTTCTCATGGCCACATTAATTATCAGTTTCTATGCCCCAGTAGTTTCCGAGATATGGCCGCTCGTCGACCTTAAAAAAACACCCTGTACATACATACACATCAAAGAATATACATATAGTAGGATTTTTTAACCAATCTAGGGAGTTATCAATAAATTTTATTTTTATTTTCAGGTATTTTTAATCTACACCATGTTTACAGAAGCAATCTATTCAAAAGCGGACAGTTTCTCGTTCTTTAAGTTCAGGGGACCAGTAAGCGGAGAAGTAGAAGAAGTAACGGTCTCTGATGCACACCATCCTGGCAAAAAAACCTTAGACTATGTGGTAAAAAAAATAATTAAGCTGATCGCTGAATTTATTTACTGTAGTATACTATATTCGGATTTTATTTACACCGAAATAAACACGTCTTGGCCAATACTAGCCCGGGCCTCAGCTGTCCTTCTGCTGTTATTGGCCAACGCGTAAATTACCTCCGGCGTAAATGAAATCCGAATATTGTATATGCATGTTATTGATGTTTCTGGTTGCCATAGTAACGGCAATGCGGCGCGCCGGTCAATGACATCCGGTCCGGGAGTATGCGTGTGATTTTGGTTAGATATTTCGCCGCAGCTTAATTTTAGTGATAATGAGAATATTTTTATGTTGCGGTAGGTTGGACTACGGCTACCTGATATAATAACATATTCATGTTAATTCTTATTTATTTATTTATTTATTTATTTATTAACGCCAAAAGGGATACAAACAGGTAACAAGATACCCACTGGAGTATCCACATAATATTGATAAAAAAAGGCTATAAAATCACTTTATGGTGTTTAACTGTAATACTGTAATACTGTAATTAACCAATAGCAGGCGGTATACCGATGAAGCTATTGTTTGTTTAAATGTGTAGTTGTTTACATTTCAATATTGACTATGCACTATAATGGATCATTCTTGCTGCGCTTTGTTTTAGTTCCCTATCCAACCGGTGTTTAAATATATTTAAATTTGCTGCGGTCACTGTTTCTTCTGTAAGCGCATTCCATGAATACACCACACGATTGGTTAAAAAATTCTTCCTCTGGAGCTTAGCAGCTTTTTCTTTGTCTATTTTCATAGAGTGCCCTCGTAGTTGTGGATTCTGGTTCAGTTGGAAGATGTTTCGGATTTCACACTGATAGTTCCCACCAATTATTTTATATGTCTCAATAAGGTCTCCTCTATGTCTCCGTTCCCTTAGTGTCGTTAATTGAAATTTTTTCAGTCTTTCTGGGTATGATAAGTTTTGCAGTGTAGTGGGTATTTTGGTAACTCTTCTCTGAATCCTTTCTAGTATTTCAATATCCTTGGACGTAATATGGGTTCCATAGGTTGTAAGCATATTCTATCTTTGGTCTAATATAGTTTTTATATAATTTCGCAATCATTTCTATTGAGTGGTCTTTGAATGCCTGTTTTACAAGGTAGACAAAAGAGTTGGCCTTCTTGGCAATACTTACAATATGCTTTTCCCATTTTAAGTCTGCAGTTACAGTAACTCCCAGGTCGTTCTACTCATCCACTACTGTTAATACTGTATTGTTTAATGTATATTCCTCATTTGGGTTGTCTGGACCAATTCTTAATACTGTGCATTTGGATTCATTTAAATTCATTCCCCACGTTTTGGTCCATGCTTCTACCCTTTGAAGATCACCTTTAAGCTGGTCTGAGTAAAAATGAGGGTTTGCATATATTTTACTGTCATCAGCAAAGTTTTTCATTCTTGTTTCAATAACATCCACTAGATCAAACAGATATGCTGTAAAGAGCAATGGTCCTATTACTGAGCCTTGTATAACTCCGCTACTGACTAGATGTTGTGAAGACATTTCTCCATTTACTCTCACCTGATATTGTCTGTTATGTAGTAAGTCTGCTATCAATGACAATAATTGTCCTCGCACACCATAGTGTTCAAGTTTACTAATTAGGAATTTGTGTGGAACCTTATCAAAGGCCTTCTCGTAATCCAGATAAACAATGTCTGTGGGTTGGGAGTTGTCATGCTTTTCTGTCCAGTCGTTCAGACATTCCAGTAGATTTGATGTAGTGGACCTTCTCGGAAGAAATCCATGCTGTGAAGGTGGTATCAAATTGTTTTCTGTTAAAAATGTTGTTAATTCTTTTACTATTATTTTTTCCATGCATTTCAAGGGATTACAGTTAAGGCTTATGGGACGATAATTTTCTGGTTTGTGTCGGTCCCCTTTCTTAAACAGTGGTGTTACTATTGACAACTTCCATTGTTCGGGAATTCTTCCCAATTCAATACACTCCTGCATCACCTCTGTTAAGAGCTGACTGATCGTATCACTGCAGTGCTGGAGCAAGATTGTAGGAACTCCATCTGCGCCAGGACTTGATTCCTTCTTTATTTTCTTAAGGGTCTCTTTTACCTTTTCTTCTGTGAAAACTATGATTGGTGATTGAGTTTTGGTTTCTGGTACCTACTGGCAAAGGTGGAGGGATGGAGCTTTTCAATTGTGAAAAGGATTTATTAAATTGTTCTGCACATTTTTCAGACATGGTTTTATTATCTAAGATTTCTTGAGTGATTGGATTTTTTAGTGTTATTGTGGACACTTTGGAGTTTATGTTTCTATTGATGTATTTATATATTTGTTTAGGTGACTTTGAAGTGGCTAAGGTGTGCTCGTATGTTTTTCTTGCTTCGTATCGTTTGCTCTTTAGAGTATTGTTTTGATTTCTGTACAGCTGATAGTTTTCTGCTGACTTATTCCGTCTGTATTGGTCCCATAGTTTCCGTTTATTGTCAATTTCTTTGAAAAGTGTAAGTATATATTTTGCTACTAAGGGCCGGTATTTTCATCCTCGGTTAAAGCTCGGTTACTTTAATTCCTCTGTTAAACTGGACATTTGATGTTTATAACATGCTTTATGTGTCACAAAACAAGTTTAACTAAGCAATAAAAATAACCGAGTTTTAACCGAGGATGAAGATACCGGCCCTAAGATGCATAGAAAACTTTTGGTTAAGTATTAGAAGACAAGCATTTAAAAAAAATGAAGTTCTTATCTTAATTTGAACCAGAGATAGTTTTACACTTCGCGGGTGGGTGGGGACTTCCCCCGCCGAAATTGAGATCCAACATGAATTTTCATATATAAGAAGACATTGTATATCATTTATTTCCCACGAAAAACCGTATTTGCCTCTACTATACTATATTTTGATGTAAATTCAATAAGTGAAACCGACTTATTGTTTAATTGTCAACATAGCAATTATTTTGAATGTTTTTTTGACATGCAGCATTCTCCTTTTTGTTTTAAATCACAACGTTTCAACTGGTTCGTATCTCCAGTCGTCTTCATAGGTGAATACTAAGTAAGCAAATTAACTCCAGCTCTGCTCTATTTATACTAGCTATAGCTAGGTGCACTGAAGCATAACTGAGATGGGTGCAATAATGCGTTTAATTCGTGCTCGGTATTATTTGAAGATTACATCTACTTAACAACGGTTGGGCTTGGCAGGCGGGCTTTAGGTGCGCCTCTGTAAAACCTGCCCCCCCAGACAAAATCCTAGCTACGCCAGTGTGTATAGGAGTACTCCTCCCAGGAAGAAAGCTATCTACGTGCCTGATGCTGTATTGATGTTATATCGTTGTCCTAGTCTTATTCTCTCAGATACTTCTTTGAAATATGGAGTTTTGGTTGTTGTTTGGTGTTTGGTTTTGTGCCTGTTTTTCTGCTTTTTGCGCGTTTGACCGATTCTTACGATTTTCCAATATTCTGTCAACTAATCTCATGGGGTAGGTTACCATTTTTGTTTAGGTCGGTGTTGATGTAGTTATCATCAAAGCACGCATTAGGCGTGCAGAGCTGAAATACTAAGCGAGTGGTCTGAAGGTTTATACGCCTATGGCGCGGCAACCGCAGGAACAGGGGGAGTTTAATCGGTAGGCAGCCACATCAGGGTTGAATCTGACACTACTCTGCTCTACAGGGTGCCAGTCTTTAGAAGATTTTCCTAAAAAAACAGTTGATACCTTTTTTAAGGGCTTCTTTCGAGTTCAAATATATTGTAATTGCCCTCACAAGCGTTTTTAATATGCCACAGTGCTGGGCGATGTTCATCGATATTTTTGAAACATCGATGTTCTGTTACCGATGTTCAATGTTTTCGACATCGATGTTAGAGGTCACAAACATCGATGTCGACATCGATGTTTACCTTTCGATGTTCAATGCAACAATGTTTTAATTGGAGTGATGAAAATTCTGTTTTTTTTTTCACTCAATAAGTAAAAAGTATGGAACCGACGATCTTTTTTTTTTTAGAAGTCAAAATTCCCAAGAATCTTTCCGAAAAGTTATCATTCGGGTTTTAATTTAAAACGTCTCTGCCGCCTTTCGTGTTGAATTGCACTGTTTTTTAAGTCAAAAAATTTCTGAGCACATTATTAAATATCGATGTTCGATGTTTAGAAAACATCGATGTTTTACAACCGATGTTCTTAAGCCATCGATGTAAGCTTTCGATGTTAACATCGATGGTCAACATCGATGTTCCGTTTCGATGTCCCAGCACTACTATGCCATGTTTTGCGTTGGGATTTGGGATGTATAACACAGATTGTGACCTGTATCTGTAGGTTTCCGGTACATACTGAAGTGGCACCATGGTGAATTTGATTGTCGCTATGAAGTTATTGATATGGTTTAGGAAGTTATCAGCATCCACATATCTCAGTCAAATTGTTGGTCTTTTCTTTTGCTTGTTCCATTGCATCGGGTTCAAACCATTTCATGTAAATGTTGGCGATTATTGGCGAGAGAGAGCCCATCGGTGGTCCGTCTACTCTACTACTCTAGGAAGAATCTATCTTTTTCTTGGAAGTTGGAATTGTTGAGATAGCATTTCTAGTAGTTTCATGATTGCACAAATCTGTGATGAAACAAATAAGGACAATGCAAGTCCAAAACTATTTTATCATTCACGAAACATCATTGTCTCCAACGCTAAATAGACAGCGATTATTTTTCAAATTCTATACCGCAAGAAAAGGAAAAGTTTTTCAGACATTTTTTTCATATTTTAGGCAAAACCGGATTATTCTTTTCACTACGGAGTTCAAGACCCAGAAACCGGAAATTCCCAAGGTCACAAAGAATCCAGGGACGGTGACACAGTGACGGGTGAATACAGGGTGCTACAAGATGACGGTATTGTTAGAATAGTTCGATACACAGCAGACCCAGAAAATGGGTTCCGAGTACAAATTGAATATGCCAGGCTGAAACATCACTTTGAAAAGTCATAATTGATATTAAATTAAAGATTTATAATAGGTTTCAATTTAATTAATAAAATATGAGGTTGTTAAAGGTACAGTTTATTTATTTCCTAAGAAAAATACAGTAGTTATACATGGGCGCGCCAAGAAACGCTCTTAATGCCACTTAGGTATACTAAAATAATTTAAAAATTTTTTAAACAAATAAGTAAAATTGGTATAATGGTATACAGTAAATATTAGCCTTGTTCTACTCTCTGGACGTTTCATTGTCAAAAAGTAACGAGATTGAGGAAGTTGTAATAAAATTTTGAGTTATTTAGGCATGCTCGAGGGTTCGAGGGATATTCGGTGAGAAATTTAACATTTTAAATTGTAACAATTATATATATTAAATATGCATACTGGTATGCAATATTTCTTAATTTATTATATAAAATGATGTAGGGGAAGGGTGTACAAAATGACATAGTGGGGTATAATGATACAGTGCTTGTATACACAGGACTCGTCGTTCGGGAGTGCTCGGAAACGAATATGTTATTGTGGCGTGGGTTCCAGTTATGCTAGTTTACATTAAGTTCCGCTTCATCGGTCAGAGAGGAAGCACGTTCGATTATCCTATTTTTAACATCAAAATATTTTTGGCGCGATATATTAAAATCTGCTATAAATTTTTAGTGTGATTAACCGGTAAGTTAGGATATTTATGATAAGTTATGAGGATTATTGCATTTATGATTGCATATTTCAAATTTGGTAAATAAGTTATTGTTTTGTCAAAAATTGTATTTATTTAAATTGGTTTCATGTGGGGTAAAATGACATAGGTGTGAAGAGGGCAAAATGGCATACTATGTCATTTTTCCCGAACGTAAGGCACTTCTGTTCTAAACTCTACTTCAAATTTGGAAGAGGCCAAAGAAAAGAGCAAACCGAAACTAGAGATCCCAGAAAAAAGAAAAAAGCGGTAAAAAGAAAAGTCCTTGAAGAATCAGAGTCGGAAACAGAAAAAGAACCCTTTTCTGCTTGCATTTATTGTACAGAGCTGTACACATTTTCCAAAAAAGGTGACCAATGGCTATGCTGTTGTTCGTGTCAAAAGTGGGCACATGCTGAGTGTGCCGGGCTAGACAAGAAAACAAAAATTTTTGTTTGTGAGCTTTGTACCGACTGAAAGTTATTAAACAGTAATGATGTGTCATTTTGCCTCCCACGTGAGGTAAAATGAACTTTTCTTGTTTATTTTTATATGTTTGGCTAAAAGTCCATATTTTGTCTTACTTTGTTAAAATCTTTTCTGAAGTGTTGCAAATACGTTAGTTTATGTTTTGTTCAAGATTTTATTAAGAAAATGTATTTTTTTAATAAAGGATTTCTATATTTTTAAAATGTATGTCATTTTGTACACCCTTCCCCTAAAGAAATACATTGGATTTATGTTTATTTTTAAAAAAGTTAAAAAAAAAACAAAGAAAAATAAAAGTAAACAATTTTTTAACCTAAAATTATATAAAAGGCATTTATTACCAAATATTTTTCAAAATTTTCAACTAAAAAGGGTCGTTTTCTATTAGTACAAATATGTTAATACAAAGAGAAGCTTCTTTCAACATCTACTGATGTAATCGGACAATACTGCAACTTAGATAGCAAAATATAAGGCCAAGATACAACTTCGTTGGATGGTTTACCCTCATAAATGCTTTTTACTGCAGTTAAGTATCTTTTATTCTGTTTTACAGTTACATCCAATTTGTTCCTTTCTTGACCTCCTACTTTACCGGAAATGTTACATTTAGCCGAAAAAGTTTCAACAATATACTAATCGAGTCTCGATCTTAAACTTAAATTTTTACTCTCCAACGAGGATATTATTATGCCGGTATAAAACTGAAATTAACCTTAATAAAAACAAGATCTTTGGATACACTTGCATTTTTTAACATCTCTTTACTTTGCACAACACGCTGCGAATCGTAATGCGTAAAATATTGCGGCCCTAATCTATTTTCCCCACCGGGTAATTACCGATTCTGGAGGTAAACTAACTCCTGATAGTATCTCCCTATACAACTGCACTCTTAGAGGTGCTGTTAGAAACACTTTTTTTAAAATATTAATTTATGAAAAATATGCATTTTAATATAAAATTGACTGAATATATGCAAAAAGTGCATATACAGTAGAGCTTCGCTAATCCGAACTCCACTAATCCGGATTCTCCAGTAATCCGGACAAAATTTACATATTACTTATTTACATTATGTATTCTATAATCCGGATTTCTTATGTATTTTATGTATTCCATAGTCCGGATCATGTGTTCTTCGATAATTTCATGTAACTTTTATGTTGTCTAGGTGAATCCCCTAATTATTAAAAAGCCGCAAAAGACGAGTCGAGATTTTTTAGAGGTTAAAAAGCATCATGGCACCAAAAAGAGCACAACAATGTGTATTTGGTGCATTTTTATAGCTTTTAAAAAGATTCCAATAATCCGGATGTTTCACTAATCCGGATTGCCTCGGTTTTTATTAATCCGGATTAGCGAAGCTCTACTGTATATACATTTGCATTTTGCATATATTCCACCCTTTAGTAATAAGTATCCATAGACTGTTATTACTGTAAATTGGTTGCAGGCGCGTATTTGAGGGGGTAGTTACCCCCTCCCACACATGAGCCATTTTTTTGACTTAATTTTTTTTTAAATTGGACAGGTGGAAATCGAGAGCAATAAATTTTGATTGATTTTCTTGTAAAAAAAACTGTATCAGTAAAAATTAAATTTCATAACTCCCCCACCAGAATCGCTTCCCCCCCCCTCCCTCCCCAAGATCAGCTCCAGATACGTGCCTGATTGGTTGTTCCCAGACAGCACACAATGTCTTAAAGACGTCGATTTTAGGTCTTAAGTATGTCTGAACGCCTGCAGACCTACAAAAGACATCTTAAAGACGTTTATTTCAAGACATACATAAGATGTTGTAAGATGACGTCCATAAGATGTCGCTAAAATATCGTAAATATGACGTTCGTGTCTTTTTAGGTTATAGCACAGAAAGAGATTTGTCTCTCTTCTGTCTATGTAGTATCCATGTCTTTCTCTAGCTTATAAATTTTTTAAATGGACACTTTGGATTGCCGCCATCTCGGATCGTCAGCCCGAACAAACCCGACCGTCGCCGTTCTCAGAACTTTTATTATTTTTTTGTATACTTGTCTAATCGAATTTAAATGATTGTTACCAATTCGGACGTTTTCTTGAATCGTTTTTTTTTGTAAACGACAAACAATAGAGTTAAATTTTAGAATCGGTAAATTTGGCAACATCGCGAACAACTTAGGATTGGCAACAAAACGCTCCCCTTTGCCATTTGAAATTGACGCAATGTCAACACTGTCAACTGTCGATGGGCTTGATTTTTGATAGTTTTGCTGATGATGACTTGCAGTTTTTTACTTTCTACTTAGTGAACCGTTAAAAGAAAACGAATTGTAGATTAAAAAACGTTTTGTATGGTACATATTTTTCTGTGGTGTGGTGTTTGTTTTTAGTTTTCGAATAATTAAAATTGGTCTATAATCAGTGGATGCAGTGTCAATAAATCTGCTGACAAAACATGGCTTCAAAACAGTAGAAAAGATGCCGAGGATGCCATCGCGACGTGGCTAAGAAGGGCCACAGATAGACGAAATTCATTATTAAAAAAGTTTAAATTATGTAATACGTTAATAAAACCAATTATTAAGCAATATGATGTTTCATGTTTAACAAACAAAACAAAATGTTTTAGGGCTCTGCGGTTTAGCCTATAAAATGTATCTAAGGCGTCCATAAGACATGTATAAGGTATTCATAAGACATCTATAAGATGTTCATAAGACATCTATAAGGTATCCATGAGACATCTATAAGGTGTCCATAAGATATCTGTAAGCCGTCCATAAGATGTGGTATAGACGTTGGGTTTTGTAACATACGACCTTTTTAAGATATCCATAAGATGTCTTGATGGCGTTAAGAAACGTCCATAAGACGTCATGAATGTCTATTGTTGACATCTTTTGGATATCTTTAAGATGTCTTTGTGCTGTCTGGGTTTTAACACACGTGATAACAAATTACAATTGGATTATTGTTATCACGTCAAAATTATATCTATAATATCCCAATAGCACTGATAACTACAAGATAATTTTATTACACATTTCGAAAGCATATTTACTTAACAATAACAGAGCCCCCTGTCCCGTAGGCAGAGGGCTATACCCAGGCCCGGTTCTAGACCTCCTGGCGCCCCGGGCAAGGGTCTTATTTAGCGCCCTCGAAATTTTTATTTCAAAATTTTTTCCTGAATATATATAGGTACCTATAATATACGTATAGGTACCATCAAAAATATTTAATTTTTTTTACGTGATATTTTAAGAAGGATAGGCTCTCTGTGCACTCTGCAGTGACTAATTTGCAAATAATTTGCTCCCTTCAATGTTTTAATTTTAGAAAAAAACAAGTCGACACGAGTCTATCCAACTGAGCCTGCTTTTTCTTTTTTAGACGCCGCGCCGCGCTCACCGCGTCGCGCTAAGGGCGGACTATAAATATCGAGGTTTAAAGATCATCGATGTTCCATTTTCGATGTTTTTTTGGCCCCTATTAAAGGGGTTAAAGGCACCCGCTTTGTTTCAGAATTTATGAAAAATACTTGGGCGCCCTTATCTTTTAAATAGTATATTATACATCGAAGGTTATACAGACGCTTATTTGTTTTACCTTTGGCAATATTTTGCGCCCCTTGGACTTTGCGCCCCCGGCGTCTGCCCGGGTTGCCCGGGCGCTGGAACCGGGCCTGGCTATCTATACCGAGTGTCTCGGATAAGACTGCACTCTACAGCGATCTCGTAAACCGAAGAAGATTCAGAGATGGTTAAATAAGAAATAAACTTGCGCCCTACAAAATTCTACAACGTTGTTTTCAAATTTTTCTGACTAGTTGTAGAGCAATGTCAAAATAAAGGTTACATTCTTGCCTTTTTTCTCCTTTACAAGATGGTGTAATTAGATTTTCAATCCGACGTTTCATTCTCTCACAGCCACCATGTTTTTTTAAATAGTCGTAAAATTTAATTTTATTATTTTCAAATTCCCCCCTTCATTCCTAATTCAACGACGTATCCCACCGACCTAGTCAGGCACTTGTTTAAATAAATTATAAATCCTTGCTAAATGACAGATTAGGTCAATGTAATCGTTTAGGGTGAGTACAAATGAACTTCTATCTAATTTCTTTGAAGTGGAAGTTTTGTGATTTTGACGAATTGTCTATTGTAGTTTTTTTTTATAAAAATTATGGAACATGATTCAAAATGTGGTTTCAGCAAGACAGTGGCGTATTTACGGGGGGGGGCTCAGGGGGCCCGGGCCCCCCCAGATATGTATTTTCAATTTTTATTTTCAATTTTTAGGTACTGAATAAGCACATTACATTTATTACAATATTTTCTCTTCTAAGAACAGGAAACTTAATTTTGTAATTTAGTACAAAGTAAAGTAGATACTTCAGATATTTTTTTTTTCCAAAAAAGGGCGCGGCACCCAAAAAATTTTCGCCTTCGGCACAAATCCTTTTTGTGCCAATACTATAGCCTTCTACGTCTTTGCTCCATGACACTTCAGAATATACTGGTCTATACTAGCGGCAACACTGATTTTTAGTTAAAGTTAACAATATTTTATGGTAGTTAATTATCGTTGTGTGTAAAAACTTAGTACTATATTGCGGCCATTTCTCGCGCGCCATATATGGTACTGATATGGCGCCGTGTGAAAACAGCCTAATGGATGAAATTGTATATCGTTATAATGTTTGGAAAAAGAAATAATGTGGCCTTTTTGAAAATAAAATCGAATAAATTTGATTGCTGAAAACACTGTTGGGTATTTAGTACCTAAATCTGTTGTTTGAGTTGAACTTTTTTATGGGTAGCAAACGAATAAAATACCATTTAATTTTAATAGAAAAATAAATTCAAAGTACAAATTTGGTTTTAAAACACGTGTATTTAATAAAAATTTGTTGGTTTCCAGCAGTGGCGCAACTACGGGGGGGCTAGGGGGGCTAAAGCCCCCCCTTTGAAGTTCCTTCAAAACTTATTTGCGCAATACAATAACAGAAAATTGACTAAATGGTCTAGAGTCTAGCCCATTTAAACATCCATCGAGAAATACCAGTATCGGTTGATGAAGTGATAAAAGAACTTCAAAATCTGGGACCTCGTAGACTTCAGTTCAATTTGTAAAAGTTTCAATAAATACGTTATGTTTACACTTAGTTTAAAATAAAAGTTTGTAGTATTTGGCTAGCCTTTTTTTATTGTAGCGTGTTTTATTTAACAGCCGTGGAAAAAAATATTTTCTACGAAATAGTAAAGAAGATTTAAAATAATTATTTAAAGTAGGTATGTGTTTAACGATGTTTTAATATTCTACTTATCCTAGAAAGTGTAAAAAAAAAATTTTAAGCACGTTAAAAATTTTAAAAAATCGTGAGGCTAATTATTATTTCTACAATTTTTTATGCTACCAAAAAATTAAAGGTAGCCTTTTTAGATTTTCTTTAATAGACCAAAAAAGGGCGTGACAGCCAAAAAAAATTTGCCTGCGGCGCTTTTTTTAAGAAAGAAAGAATGATCTCCTCTCTGGTAGCCCCCCCTGGAACGAAATCCTGGTTGCGCCGCTGGTTTCCAGAGACAACTCATTTCTATAGTTGGATTTGAAAACAAAGGATTGTTTATACAAGATAAATTTGCACTTAATTGTTCTTATTGATGATGAGTTTTTAAGTGCGAAACGTGTTATTATTAAGTCGATGAATTTGGAAAATTAAAAAATAATAAAATAAAGTTTTGCGACCATTTAAAAAAACAAAGTCGACGGTGATTGTAAGAAAACGAAAGGTCTCACATATTATGTTTTCTTTGCTATTGATCGATTTCATCATTTTTTTAATTTAATTTTCCGAAGGTCCTAAATTGCACGCCTTCGAATCTTATCGAAGCTTTTTCAAAATTAATTCTTGCTTTTTATTAAATCTGTCTTGTAGCCCACCGTGCACCCGTATGAATTTCGACCAGACCAATTTACTGTCGGCACACTTTTAAACTTATTTCCTTTTTAGACAACCAACAATACATAGCCCATTGAAAACGATTTTGTAGCCGAAGTAATCCGAACAAATATATATCTCAGCTGTTTCGTTTGGGTTTGTCTTTGTCACCAGTGTTGCCAAAACTCACGATTAATCGTGAGAAGACACGATTTTGGGAATTATCTCACAATCACGTCGCGCTTCTCATGATTTTTATCAATGATCTGCTAGCTAAGCAGATCATTGATTTTTATTTTATGTCAAACATAAGTAACTTACAAAAAAATAATTTTTATTCATAAGAAACGTCACAAATTTATTGCATTCACATAAAAATCCTCGTATGATTTTCTGCATTACGACTTTCGCTACTAGTACTAGTAGTTGTTGTACTAGTAGTACTGCCGCTACTGGAGTCATATTTCCAATATTTGCATAAAAAAGATGATTCTAGCGATTCGGATTTTGACTAACTACCTATTATACTACATTTTTTAATACTACGTAATAACGCAAGTTTCTTTTTTTTTAGGTTTTTAGAAATGTGATTGGTTTTTAAATACAGAAAATAAATATATATTTGTTGTTTATAAGCTTTCATTCTTTTCTTCAAACTGCTTTGACCCCTTTTAAAGAATTTTTTAAAATCTCGCGAATCCCACTCGAATCCTACGATTTTTAGTATCCAATTCTTACGATTTATCTTAGAATATTTTGGCAACACAGCTTGTCACACTTTATCTTGTCAGTAGAAGTGACAATGACAGCTTTCTGTTTAATACAGTTTTAAAGAAAATTCGTGCAATTCTAAAATGCTGGAGTAAATTAAAAAAATATGCAAAGTTTCTAAAAAAAATTGTTAGTTGGTGCTATAAAGAAACTGAATTTAAAAATTATTTGGAGGTTATATTTCATGAAATTTTAGGTAAGTAGGTAATAGGTATGCCCAAAGTAAATAAACATTTATTTGCTGTTCACGTTTTGTTTATATTAAATTTAAAGCTAAAGGTGTTGAATTTTAGATTTAATAGGCGCTAGTTGAATTTAAATTCAGTATTTGCTAAGCTTTTAAAACACACGTACGTCTACGAAAAATATCTTTATTGCTGAAATCCCGAGTAAAATCCCTTTATTTTTTTCTAGAATTTGACTGATTGTTCAAAACTTAAGTCTTCAAGGGATGTATTTATCATGCAGAAATATACAGAGGCATAAGAATGACAACATCCAAAGAATTCAACAGAAAAATGCCCAAAAGTGTTACTATTTCTAATATAGAGATTTGGAAACATAGCAAATGGAGGACTGTTGATATACCCAGATAATATTAATACCTATTTACTGTGGACAGTGCGTCCTGCATTGATACAACATTCCTTTAGGATCAATGTGCCATAATTTTTCGCCATTTAGTTTAATATTAGTTAAAAGTGTCTCTTAAATACGCAAAGTCAATCTTGAACAATATTTTTAAACGTACTATTAAATATGACTGACGATGATAGACCTTTGCTCGGAAGCTTTCATGTTCGCTCTGGATCTCTATCTATACGCCAAAGAGTGAAAAGAAGTGTCAAGAAAAGTTCTAGATGGGTGTTTGGACCATCTACACTAAGAAAATGTGTGTTTGCTGTAGTGTTTTTCAGCATTATTTTGATAATAATTTATTCAAGACAGACTCGAGCACCATATTTAAACAAGTAAGTAGTTTATTTATTATTTTTTTTTACTTACTTACCCAATATTTATCTCTAAAACAGACCTTTATAAAATGAAGAAAGTACCTACCTGCTTATGGTTGAATTTCCAGTACCTACCTATACCGATACCTACACCTAAGACTATAGACTGCCCCTTTTGTGGTTGCTATATTCCGGTATAGAGCTTACATAAGGTCCTAGAGTTATCATGAATCCGGGCCTTGTACCCAATAGGTACCTATGTTTTATTTTTGATTAGGTAAATACCTAGGTACATATTTCATTCATTTATCTAGAATCTAGATATTTTTAAAAATCCTTAACTTACAAAGGCAAGTTATTTTTTTTTTTGAAAATATATACCTATAGGTATTCTATATACTTTGGTACCTATAGTTAGGTATTCTGTTTGCAATCTATCTCGCAATCTATCTAAGTAAGTAAGAAATAAAAATGAAAAAAACAACATTGGAAATGATATTGGAGCTACAAAGAACTACCTAAGTAATTAAATTTATAAATAAATTGCCTTGTAGTGTTGTTGTTAATAGGCTACAGGGACAGTTGATTGGTTAATTTTTACAATAAAAAAAAACTTTACACTGTAAGAATACTTTTTACATTCCTAACTTAGTTAGTTAGGTTAGTAATTTTGATTCCAAAAATGAATGGAATAGAATAGAAAAATGCTTTATTGTTTAAAAAATAAAATAATTCTTATAAGTAGGTATACAAAGCTGTATAGATAGGTAATAGTAAGTACTTACCTATTTCAAATAGTATAATTAACTATAGGTACTTAAAGAATGAAAATCATAATAATTATGAGGTTACTTAGGTTAATACTGCAACCAATTTTTTCTTTCATAGGTAGTAAAGTAAATCACACATTTTGACATAATATGTTTTATCCTTTTAGGGATGAGGTAAGAATGGGTCTAAATTTGGCCCCTTAGGGGGCCTGTGTGATTAGACATGAGAACCCTGGTGCCTATGCTTTGTCACGATTAAAGTGTACTGTAGTGTATAAGTTTCATCGCTTTCAGGAATGCACATAGTTTTCCGATAATGGCATTTTCTTTAATAAAAAACAATTTTTCTTTGGCAATGCTACACAAATTGGGTTAAATTATTGTTTTCTAGCCTTGATTAGATCAACATTATTGACTGTACCCATTTTAAATTAATGGCTTATTAATCATATTAATTGAATATTTTTTAAAAATAATGCATCATAATGAATTATTGCAGTGATTAAGAACACATAAATAGTTTTTAAATCATAGATTTATCTGGGAAGTTATCGTTGTTTGTTTTAATTATTATTCATGTTTTCATTACTAGGCGAGTACATACCATATAAAAATATAGAGATGCAGATAACCTAATACATCTGTTACAATTGTTACAATTAAAAGATTATTAAGGCAGTGACACACACGGCGTTTTTATAGCGGTTTCTGCCGATGCGGCGCGGCAGTGGTAAGACACAGAGCGGGTTCGGCGCGATTTCTGTTTCAATTTCAATTTCAAAGGCTTTTATTATCTAATAATTTTACATATTATCTGTTTTACAATACATATCATTGAATATATAGGTTTACGATCGCTGGTTTCCTGTCTGTCAGGTCGCGTTCCTGTCAAGACTGCCCAGGACATGCACTGGCAACGCCGGTGGGGTTGTTGTTAGCCCTTTGGTAAAACGATGATAATGTTTGGCTATTTCTAGGATTGGCCGGTTCCGTAACCCTCTACCGCCATGGAGGAGTTTAGTTTTCATTAGAAATTTGAATGGTTTTTGTTTTTAAAGTTATACTGTGAAAATTTTGAGAGTTGTGTTTACTGGAAAACTAATGAAAAACCAGCTTAATTTCTATCAGGTACAAGTAGCACTTTTGTCCATAGACTTGAAAATTTTTGGGTGGGCGTGGCCTAAAATTTTTGGGCGGAGTTATTTTCTTTGCAATTTTTGGATTTTGTTAATCGTTTTATTTTGAAAAATGGATTTTTCACTGGAGATAAATCGGTAGTTTATAATATAATGGTTTGTGAGTTGGGTTGTCGTTTTGTCTGGTCTGTGTCATGTTTTCTGTTAATCTTGAATGTTGTGGTTGTTTTAGATAAAATTTTGTCGCTGTGTTTTGTACATATTGAGAAAAAGTCGGCGTTTGAGTAGCTTGGTGTAGCTGGCGGATTGGTGTGAAATAGCTAGCGTTTAACACTTTCCTTAATATTTTATTTTGTTGTAGTTGTAGTTTATAGAAGTATTGTTCCGCCATACTACACCATACTGGACATGCATATGTCATAGTAGGTTTAATAATTTGATTATAGATTGTTAATTTATTTCTTGATGATAATGGTGAATTTCTTTTAAGTAATTTTTCTAATGAATGTGAAGTTGCCAAAAATTTTCTCAATATGTTATCTGTCTGTTGTCTAAATTTTAATTTTTTGTCTAGTGTCACTCCTAAGTACTTTAGTGTGTCCGTTGGTTGTATCTGTTGTCCTTTAATGTTTATTTTTTGATTTATTTGAATATTAGTTATTTTTCTTGTTAACACTATGCATTCGCATTTATTTTGATTAATCTCCAGCTTCCATTTTTCGTACCATGGTAGCAATATATTTAAGTGGCTTGTGATTATTTGCCTTGCTACATTTGCATAGTAAGAATGAGCGTAAATTAGAACGTCATCTACAAAAATTGCAAGTTTAGAGTGCGGGTATTTTGGTATGTCAGCTGTATAAAGGTTGAATAGTGGCGCAGCTAAGTTTGAGCCGCCGCGATTGGTAACAGAAATTTAGATACCTATTCACTGTATTTCCTTAATCAAATAAGAACCGCTGTAAGCAAGAAAACAGCGGCAGCTGGAATATTATAGTATTATTTGGTCACCCCAATATATTAGGTATTTGGAAGAGATGTTTGGAACACGGAAAACGATTTAGCTTAGAGAAGGAAACAGTTTAAAAGTAAATTTGATTTTCAGCTACAGTTAAAAATGCGCCGTAGACGAGAATTTAATAGAAAATTTAAATAAATCCACATAATAATATGGTTAAAACTGAAAACTGACCCATGTCTTGTTTATTTTTTTGTCAAATGAGCTAAGTTATATTTTTAAATCAATGCCACCAACTGAAATTTCTAGGGAATTTTGACAAAATCGCATGGGGGTGTGCAAATAATTAGAACTTGTTCTTTTCAAGGGTGAAAAACGCTACAACTTTCACTCACGCTGAAATACCTACATAAATGTGAATCTTAAATTTCTGCAATTTTGATGCAGGGTTTTATAATCTTATGTACCTATGCATAGGTATGGATTGGCCTTTAGAACTTGTTCTATTTCAAGGTTGAAAACATGAAAATGGATATATTAGGTAGAGTATTTCTTTCTTTCTCTTTTAATAAAAATGTCATTTATCTGCTAAGTAGCTGTGTTCATGAAAATAATACCAAAAATATAGATTCATAATAATCATTATTAAATATATACAGGTCGATATACAGGGTTCCCCATTTAAAACGAAACAGGCTAAATATCTGGTTCCACGTTAATTAAAAAAAAAACGCTCGGACCCGTCGATTTTTATTTCGAGGGGGACATCTTTTGCGTATATTGTCAATCTTGTTAGTTCAAGCCCCTAGGAGGTAGGGGGGGTAAGATCTAAATCTTAAATGGATACCCCTATTTTATATAATTTTTTTGGATTCTGCATAAAATTCTGAACATTTTTTAACAAAAGCATTATTAGTCTATACTAAACAGTTTCCGAGATATTGACTCTTGAAAAATGAGATTTTTGAACTTTGACAGCGTCTAGCTTTCTAACTGTAAGTCTTTAGAGTAAAACGGCTTACATGTCCCTATCTTCGATTTTTATTATCTTTCCAATAGTGTCAACTTCCGGTTAAACCGGTTGTATAATACTTCCGGTTTAACCGGAAGTTGACACTATTGGAAAGATAATAAAAATCGAAGATAGGGACAAGTAAGCTGTTTTACTCTAAGACGTACAGTTAGAAAGCTAGACGCTGTCAAAGTTCAAAAATCGCATTTTTCTGGAGTCAATATCTCGGAAACTGTTTAGTATTGACTAATAATGCTTTTATTAAAAAATGTTCAGAATTTTATGCAGAATCCAAAAAAATTATATAAAATAGGGGTATCCATTTAAGATTTAGATCTTACCCCCCCCCCCCCCTCCCTGCTAGGGGCTTGAAGTAACAAGATTGACAATATACGCAACTCGAAATAAAAATCGACGGGTCCGAGCGTTTTTTTTTTAAATTAACGTGGAACCAAATATTTAGCCTGTTTCGTTTTAAATGGGGAACCCTGTATATAAACTGCTGCACATAATTATCGTTAAAAGAGCATTTTTTAGTCAAATTTGATACAGTGTAATTCCTGATATACTGAACGCATTTCAAAAGGCTGGTCACATTTCGAAAGGTATTTTCATCCTCTACTGAATCATTCGTAACAACTTCTTATATTTTGACCGGGGGCTATAATATAGGGTAAAACAAAATGTCGTGCATTTTGAAAGAAATTTCACTTGCTCCCCATTTTGCAGGAAGACCATGCTGATATTTTTTGAACCTAACATTTCATAGATATTGATCATACCTCGGAACCTTTTTGGGATTTTGCAAATATCTACTGTGGTTTTCGAAAAAAACAATTTTTTCGAAATTTTTTTTTTTTAATTTTATGTTTCTACACCAATAGTCGACGCCAATGCTCGCTCTCATAGAGCAAGAATCGTGAACGACTTTCTTAGGGAAAACAATATCACGCGTATGATTTGGCCTGCTAGGTCGCCTGATATGAATCCTATATAGAGCATGTGTGGAGTAACCCTCGGAGTAACCTTAAGTTACGTTTGAAACGGAAAGGGAATCAATTTCAAAATTTGCAAGAATTGGTGAATGAAGCTATTCCCCAAAACATGATTACAGTATTAGTGGATTCTATGCCCGAGAGAGTAAGGGACGTCCTTCAAGGTTTTAATTGTTCATCCGCCGAATATTTTTGTTTGAAGCACTCCAGATTATTTTTTTTTTACATGAATCATTATAATGAAAAAGACCTGATTTTATTCTTGATTTAAGTTCCTAAATAAAACTATTGTAGGTATATATTCGCAGGGTGAGTTCTTTATTTGAGGAGGATAGGGATAGAAGTTAGCAAAGATAACCTGATTACTGATGCACTTTACAAAATCGAGCAAATTAGTGTAGAAACATAAAATTTAAAAAAAAATTAATTTTTCGAAAAAACTGTGTTTTTCGCAAACGACAGTAGATATTCGCAAAATCCCAAAAATGTCCCGAGGTATGATTAATATCTATGAAATGTTAGGTTCAAAAAATATCCGCATGGTCTTCCTGCAAAATGGGGAGCAAGTGAAATTTTTTTCAAAATGCACGACATTTTATTTTACCCTATATTATAGCCCCCGGTCAAAATCTAAGAAGTTGTTACGAATGATTCAATAGAGGATGAAAATACCTTTCGAAATGTGACCAGCTTTTTGAAATGCGTTTAGTATAGCAGGAATTACACGGTATCAAATTTGACTAAAAAATGCTCTTTTAACGATAATTATGTGCAGCAGTTTACTTACAGGGTTGCCCAGAAGTCCGGAATTAAGCTAATATAGTCTTAACCTGCAACTTTTGGGGAAAACGCTCGGACACGTCAATTTAGTTTTATACAGTGTGTCCGAAATTCAAGTCTCTATATGGGTATCTCGCTTAATAGATGAGATAGAAAGTTGGTTAAATGGGGAATATTTTAGAGAATTTAATGCCGATCTCGAATCCTTTTTCAATATTATTAAAAGTTTTGTAGTTTTTCACTTAATAAACAAAAACTAAAAATGGCGCATTTCGTTTTTTTTTAAATAGGGGCTTAACGGTTAATTTGACATATCCCAAAGTGTTACATTCTTAAGACACTTTTTAGGAAAGAACATTTCTGTACAAAAAGAAAATGCAGATTGTCTTTTGTTTGTGAGTTACCCACAGTAACTTTGTTATTTCTTATGGCGGCCATCTTGGATTTGTACATAAAATTATTTCTCCCTGAATTACCTTTTAAACGATGTGCCACATGCTACCAAAATTTTGGAGAAATACTCTTAAATTATTAAAAAACCAGTTTTATCGTTAACTTGGCAACAGCGCATGCATCTAACATAGCATGTGGGTACATCCAAGGGTATTAGTTTAATAACAAAAACATTTTCTGCCCCAAATAATCAGCCAATAAAATAATTAACGCATTTTTTGTCTACGGTCTTAAATAGGTTTGGCAACGCCGCGATAAATAAAAAAAATCTTAATCGAAATGAAACGAATAAGAATTCAATTAGAAAAAATAGGGCTTTCAACTAAAAATCGCGTCTTTTTTTGTTTGCAATTACATTTAGTAAAAATATTAGAAAAAATAGATCAGAATAAATACTTACAAACAAAAAAAATGCAAACTTTTTTAAATTTTGCCAAACCTAAGATTTATTTGTCATTCAAGATTCTAAAAAGTGGTTAAAATTGTATGATATTACCTACATCTTATCTTATTTTGAAAATGGCACAAATTTTAAATGAAGAAAAATTTTATATGTTGGCACTTTATTTGCAATCACACCGAAATGCTGAACTAACTTCTGCTAGATATTTGGAATTGTATCCAGAAAGACATCAACCGCATAAAACCTATTACAGGAAATTAATTTAATTTAATTTAAGTTATTCTACTTGGTTTTGGTTAGGTTAGGTCAGGTTTAGAATTTTAGGATCTTGTAAGAAACTGTATTCTAAAAAAATAAAAGTTTAAGAGGTGCTTTAAATGGTTTAATTACTATCTGCTATGTTAGATGCATGCGCTGTTGCCAAGTTAACGATAAAACTGTTTTTTTTAATAATTTAAGAGTATTTCTCCAAAATTTTGGTAGCATGTGACACATCGTATAAAAGGTAATTCAAAGAGAAATAATTTTATGTACAAATCCAAGATGGTCGCCATAAGAAATAACAAAGTTACTGTGGGTAACTCACAAACAAAAGACAATCTGCATTTTCTGTTTGTACAGAAATGTTCTTCCCTAAAAAGTGTCTTAAGAATGTAACACTTTGGGATATGTCAAATTAACCGTTAAGCCCCTATTTAAAAAAAAACGAAATGCGCCATTTTTAGTTTTTGTTTAATAAGTGAAAAACTACAAAACTTTTTATAATTTTGAAAAAGGATTTGAGATCGGCATTAAATTCTCTAAAATATTCCCCATTTAACCAACTTTCTATCTCATCTATTAAGCGAGATAGCCATATAGAGACTTGAATTTCGGACACACTGTATATGCTTACATTTTGACGTTATTCGTTTGTCTGTTTTTTATAGACATTTGTCAAAGATATGACGACATCGATCTTTTTTTTTTTAATGGAAGCATACATCATTATTTGAAAGCTAATATCTCGTACAGTATGCTCATAAATTTTGGCGCCATTCTGTCAAGCTATTTCAAAATGGCGACTGTTAAAAGTTTTTAAAAAATCTATATTTAAATAAGGGGAAATGATAAATCATTTCAAGTCCTTTACTGTGCCATGGTTCATCAAATTTGTGGAATATTTTACTAACAGTGCCCTGTGAAATTTGATTTTCCGGATATTTAGCATTAAATTAAGTGCACACTTCATTTTGACTTCTTATTTTATCTCCACCTCCTAACCATACTTATCAAGACTTCGATACGCTGTCTTTCCGATAAAACCATTTTTGTTTAGAAAATTGTAAATTAATACATACTTCGGAAATACCCAAATTAATTTTACAAGTTTACAATATCACAAAATGTCGGAACGTGAAACAATAACGATTTCTTACCTTGAAAGGTAAAAAAAAATTTCAATGATTTATCATTTCCGCATATTTAAATAGAGAGTTTTTAAAAACTTTTAACAGTCGCCATTTTGAAATAGCTTGACAGAATCGCGCCAAAATTTATGAGCATACTGTACGAGATATTAGCTTTCAAATGATATATCACAAGCTGTATGCTACCATTAAAAAAAAAAAATTTCGATGTCGTCATATCTTTGACAAATGTCTATAAAAAACAAACAAACGAAAACGTCAAAATGTAAGCATAATATATAAAACTAAATTGACGTGTCCCAGCGTTTTCCCCAAAAGTTACAGGTTAAGGCTATATTAATTTTATTCCGGACTTCTGCAACCCTGTATACAGTGAGGACCTAAAGTCCGTCCCCCCCCCCTCTAACTTTTAAACCGTTCGGTATATTTTAATGAAATTTTGAACGATAATATTTGAGCAAGTCTTGCACTTTTTGACATACCAATGACAGCTTTAAATGTCAAGATGACAGCTGGGTCCGCTTTTGGAATATTTTTTTAAATGGAACACCCTGTATATTTTTACATTTTTAAATTCCACATAAAATTATAATTATTTTTTATTAAATGCATTATTAGTCTATACTTCATAGTTTTCGAGATATTGACTCTCGAAAAGTGACATTTTCGAACTTTGACAGCTTATAACCTTCTAACAGTACGTCTTAGAGCAAAACGGCTTACATGTCCCTATCTTCAATTTTTATTATCTTCCCAAAAAGATCAACTTCCGGTCTCGCTTCCGGTTAAACCGGATGTAACTCGAAAGCAGGAAATATAGTTGTTCCGGTTTAACTGGAAGTTGATTTTTTTGGGAAGATAATAAAAATTGAAGATAGGGACATGTAAGCCGTTTTGCTCTAAGACGTACTGTTAGAAGGTTATAAGCTGTCAACGTTCAAAAATGTCACTTTTCGAGAGTCAATATCTCGGAAACTATGAAGTATAGACTAATAATGCATTTAATAAAAAATAATTATAATTTTATGTGGAATTTAAAAATGTAAAAATATACAGGGTGTTCCATTTAAAAAAATATTCCAAAAGCGGACCCAGCTGTCATCTTGACATTTAAAGCTGTCATTTGTATGTCAAAAAGTGCAAGACTTGCTCAAATATTATCGTACAAAATTTCATTAAAATATACCGGACGGTTTAGAAGTTAGAGGGGGGGACGGACTTTAGGTCCTCACTGTATATATATTTCATAACAGATCGTTAATAACCTTAGAATAAGTACAATTTATTGAAGTAAATAAAAGAAATCCGTCAAAAAATATTTTTTCTTGAATAATCTTTTTTAACCCACTTTCATTCCTTTAAATCATTCATTCCGAAAAATAAGAAATACGTGGTTTATTATTTGTGTTGTAGAGTAGGTAGGTATTTATTTTTTAAGAAAGTATAACAAAAAATATTTTCCAACAGAACCTTTTTCATCCCCTTTTTATTTAGGGAACAATTTTCGAAAAAAATAAGGAAAAACAGTATTTATGCTGTTATTTATAAGTTTTAAGAAAGTCTGTCAAAAAATATTTTTTCCAATGTAATGTTTGATAAGTACCCCTTTTCCACCCCATTGGGGCAAAATTTTAGTAAATGCCTAAACACATGTTTATTTGTTCCAAACGAAGAATTTGTCTAACAATTTTTAGTTATATCTTTTTCTCTAGCTTAAAATTATGGAAACTGATAGACCCAAACAAACCCTTAAAATAGGCTACACCCCTTTTTTCAACCCCTAAGTGAATTTTGAAAAAATGATTAATAACGTCTATTATTATTTTATTAAAGGAATTTATGTAGGTATCAATTTTTAGACCTTCACCAGTTTTAGTTTTTGAGATGCAGGAATTCCTATAAAAATGTCAACCTCCGTTTTAACCCCCTTTGGGGTTGATTTTAAAAAATCCATTCTTAGCGGATGCCTACGTTATAAAGAGAAGACCTCGAAATTTCTTGATTCTAGAATTAAGGGAGGCTGGGCGTTGATGTCAGTCAGTCGCATTACAAAGTTACAACTTTATACCGTGCGAGCAAAAATTATTTGCATCAAGAGGGCTTGGATTAAAAAACGTAGGGCTTGGTTTAGATCACAATTATGGGGACGATATTATATCTAACCAAATCTAGGTTAAAATTTTGTCAAATTCATATTATGACATGATATCCCAAACTAATGAGTAATAAAATAAGTAGACAAATACAAATTTATTTTTGTTGTTTACAAAATTAAAAAATTAAGAATATACAGAAAGAAAAAGAAAAATAATTACATAAAATTACCTACATAAAAAGATAAAAAAAATAAAAAAGGCCAATTTATTTTTCATTAGGTAGTGGGTACATTGTTTTAAAGTAAAGTCCAATCTTCTGTTTTTATTTGCAGCAAACTTATCAATAACAATAAAGTCCCTAAATCTACACTTTGTGATCTGTGTCAAGTTAATTTCGGGTTTAGGTCTTCCCTCAATTTAAATTTTTTGCTCAATACTTAATGAGCTAAAATTGTTTTTCAAATATTCCACATTCATAGTCGTTTTGACATTAAAACTGATCATTTTTATTAAAATAAGTCTTTACTGCCCCAAAATAATATCAAAAATATCAAGGAAAACTCCAAATAATAAATTCATACAGCAATTAACACGCAATGAACTCAACGGCGCACATTTAAATTGTGCTAGTTTTCCCATTAGAATCGCGCTTTCCCCCACCACACCTGCTAGTACAAGATGCATAGAGAGACAGCAGAAACCCCGCCTACTTTAACGCACGTGCGACTTAAATTCCTACGCGCTACAATCGTTGACAAAATATTAAAAAGAAAAGGGATCTGTTGAAATTGTCACTGTTTAGAAAATAAGACGGCAAAACAAAGGAAATTAATTTTGTTAACTGGGAATTGGAATGGTTCAAACTTCAAATATACATAGGAACGTACTTAGGTAAACGGTGATTTATGGCCCCTGTGGTTTTTAGATTTTTCATGCCGCTCTCCCAACCTGCCGCCCTGGGCAGGGGCCCAGGTTGCCCCCCCCCCCCCCTAGAGCGGGCCCTGCCCCCATGCTCCAAGCATAAATTCACACGTCTCTTCATATTTTCGAAAGTGTCTCCAGCATCTCCGGAAAAATGTTACCACATTCTTGGATAAGCATTTTTTGTAATTGTTCTAAATTTGCAACTGGTGTTTTAAAAATAGTGTTCTTTAAATGAAAACGAAGTACCTAATCCATAATTCCATAACCGTTAAACAAGGTGATCGAGGTGGGAATTCAATGTCTGATCGAAAACTGATCAATCTGTCTTCGAAAAATAATATAACCGGAGAGGTGGAACCAGGCTTCATCCGGAAAAAATGTCAGGTCTAATAAATCATTTCTTTCCAATAAATTTTGGGTAAACCATTGAGAGTAATTCCTGCGTCTTTCAAAATCTGCGGCTTGTATTTCTTGGAATACTTGCACTTTATAAGGAAATAAATTTAGCTGCTTCTTAAGAATAGTCCTGCATGTTCCATAAGATCTTCCCACTTCTTGGGACAGGCGTGTTATACAATTTGTTGGCGTATTTTGCATTATTTCACGAACGTTTGCAACAAGTTCTTCTGTTCTTACAGATGGTCTTCCTGCTCCTTTTTTGTGTTGTATAGAACCTGTTTCCCTAAACAGAGCGACGGTTCTTTTCAGGCAATAATAGAAATCCCCAGCAATAAAAGCAACGTTAGAAAAATGTTCGTGAAAATCGTGCATGCACAAACCCGGATTGTATTGCCACTCACCATTTACTTTAACCCCGTTTCGAAAATACGCTTCAACCATGAATGTTTTGTGCTGCAAGGCCCTCTTTGATGCAAATAATTTTTGCTCGCACTATTATTATTATGTACTTAATAGTTAGTAATCATAAATATATATATATAGGTGGCGCTTGCGCTAGGCAACTTGCGCTATTATGTAGAACCACTAAATGAAATGGGAATAAATTCAAAATCCTTATGGAAAATGTTGATTTTTTTTTTTGCATTTTTGGCCAGATAGAGGTAGATAAGTATTAATCCCTTTAGATGCCCAGCCCATGTCCGTGTTCAGTGCTTCGGTAAAAAAATATCCCTAAAATTTACTTTATTAACTACCTTTTATGTATTTCACAACTTAAAAATCATTCAATATAATTACCTAATGACCCCACAAAAATATAAAATCCATAACATTACTATGCAAATTTAATAGACTTAAATTGAAAATAAAGTAAAAGCTGCTATTACGAATAAATTGCTCAACAAATGGACCAGTAAATTGACCTTCAGCAATCGTTTTCTTGCATTACACTAATTTTAGATAAGGTCCGGGTCGATTTCTATACACAGCAAGGCATTAAATGTTTTGCTAATAATGTTAATTGACTTAAATCTGGCTACTATCAGACATCTATTAGTAAATATTAGGTTAGTCGTGACCCAGAAATAAACATCGCCAATCATCAATGAAAAGTAAATATTCTGCACTTTTTACCAGAACTTTTAACAAATACATATTTAAGTACTGAAAGACATTATTTTTGTTTATTTGAAAAAATAGTTGTTGGTGCACTACTAAATGATCGATGAAAACTAAACTCCCGAAGAAAAAATATAACGGGCACCTCGGATCTGTTGTCTATAACTTTTTTGTTTTTAATCCTTTACCATCTTACAGATGAGCCGTGATATGGCGAAACGCGTCCTAAGGACGGATCTGACAAAATAAAGGTCATCTGTCACCTTTCAGATAGTTCCATCGGCGTATGTTGTGTTGTATGTTCTTCATGATGGGCCATGGCCGGGAAGCATTTAGGCAGAATCTACCATTAATTAGCAATAGGCTATAAATTAAGGTCTCTTATTGGTTGTTGCTACCTAACCAATAAGAGACCTTAATTTATAGCCTATTGCTAATCAATGGTAGATTCTGCCTAAATGCGGCCAGGATAATAAGGCCCATCTACCATTATTTTGTGTCATATCGAGGAGCAACATTGACGGTATCATCTATTGCTTGTAAAGTCAAATTAATCTAAGAACTCGCCGTATTACCTGTCATTAATGGTACCCTGTTGGAGTCTGTTATATTTTACGTTAAGCGGTTGGCTACAGAAACAGAACCGGACTAAGCTCTTTAACTTTCGCCTTCGCTATCTGTTAAATTTTGTTAGGGAGACTTAATATTTTGTAAATATAGCGCGGATACTAATTCTATTATTTATAAAATAAAATATTGACATACCTACCAAAATAAGTATGTGAAAACATTGTAAAACTAAAGCAAAAATAGGTATTTATGGGTTTATTATACAAGGAAAAAATAATATATTTTTTGCGCGGTGTGATTTTTGTGTTGCTCTTCTAATTAAAACACCATATTGGGAACCCTTTTTGTATTGTAACTTTTGTAGGAATTTTATATATGGATATATATAGGGTGTCCCGTAACTAAGGGGCTATACAGTAACAGGGGATAGTGGACTTGAAAATATGTCATTTAATTTAATTTCTTATACGGTTAAAGAGATAGATGGTGATCGAAGTAAATATTTACATTATAAAATTGGCAATGATTTGATGTTAAGCGGATATGAATCAAATTTGGTGTAGTTGTGTTTTTGAGCGCAAGAAGGAAGATTCCATAATGAATTTAAGATACTTCTTCGAGAAAGCTAACTTCACAATATGAGTAATAAATTATCGCATATATTTTTTGTCTCTAACATTTCTGATCGCTTTACCTCAAATTATGGAAGATGGATCTTTTATGCGTAAAAAAGTTGTACTTCATTTATCTCGATATTTGAATTAGTTTTTAAGATAATTGCGTTTAAATGCTAGATGGCAAGAAACATTTAAATGAACACCTTTCATAACGAAACATATTTATTGAAAATTAACCGTGCGGGTCTTAACCATAAATGACATATTTTCAAGTCTATCTCCTGTTGCTGTATTTGTCCCTTAGTTATGAGACATTATGTATATAACGATAAGTAAATGGTCTAACTAGGCACTTTATTGATTTGATAATAGATTAGTTAACCAAAATGGTGCTTGTACTCACTATTGAATCTAAATAATAAACACCAAGAAAACCTGTCTCTGAAATACAGTGTGACCAGTAAAGTCCGCATCATATGGGATTTTTTTTTATTAATAACTTTATACGAAATTTGACTTTGGCATCAAGTTCTGCTTCGATCGAGATAAAAATGAAGCAAAAAATAGCAGTCACGTGATTCGCATTATCTGTCAAATTTTTGTTTTTTCCAAAAAATAAATTCAAAAGTGGGGTTATTTTTGAAAATATCGAAAAAAATTATTGGTAAAAGTTTTTTAAATGCAGTTTCTAGCCTACGCGCAAAATTTCACCTGTATAAGATAATTTTGATTTTTTACCCATATTTTGTAAATTGCACCACTTTTGCAAAATAAGACTCAACGCAAACTACATAAAACTTCTTAGTTTTGACAATGCTTTATTTCAGATACATTTTCATTAAAGTAGCGCCATATTAAATGTGTGTTTTTCTACAAAATCAAAATTGGGCTATTAAAATTTGGTCGCATGTGATGCAAAGTTTATTTGTTTTTGACCCTGTATAAGGTAACTCCATAAAATAAGTATTTTTGAAAACGTAGTTTGTGTTTGAAAGTAATACACCTTAATATTGAGTTGAGTTGCGTTGAGTCGTATTTTCCAAAAGTAGTGCAGTTTACAAAATATGGGTAAAAAATTAAAATTATCTTATGCAGCTGAAATTTTGCAAACTGCATTAAAAAAAACTTTCATAACTTTTTTCGATATTTTCAGAAATAACCCCCCTTTTGAATTATTTTTTGGAAAAAACTAAAATTTGACAGATAATGCGAATCACGTGACTATTTTTTTTTTGCTTAATTTTTATCTCGATGCCAAAGTCAAATTTCGAATATAGCTATTAATAAAGAAAAATTCCATATGATGCGGACTTTACTGGTCACACTGTATATAAAATCCAAAAGTAAAATGTTTAAAACACACACTACACAAAAAGCAGCCACGGAAATACGTAAAAAAACACCAAAATCGGAAAAAAAATTATATTACACAACATGACGCGTGAGCTTGCTACGGCCCACTGCTGATCTGGGAACTTTAACGACGAAACAAGATCAGCTGTTAATGTCAAATGTCGTAGTCTTCTGTCACAATGCTTTGTTTTAAGAAAAAGTCAAATATACAAAATACTAAATGTACCTAATTCTCTAAGTTCGGGTTTGTTCGCGACGTTATAATGACATTTACGAAATTCCAAATATTACTGAATTCCTGAAGTGAATACCTCCTGCATTTCTGTAACAGAAAATAAATCATCCCCTCTCTGTCATCGCCATGAGTTGTTCACGCGCACGCCGGCAGCACTGATTGATCTGTTGTCCTTATTGCGTGCATCTAAACATATTATTTACTCTCTCATAGTCACATAAAATGTCACTGTAACTTGGAGTTTGCGATTAGTGTATAAGGCATGTTTTCTCTAATTTAATCAATTTCGAGGAAATTACAGTTTAGAAGATGCCAATAGTGGCCAATTTAACAGTTGCCACTCTGTACCGGGTGGTCAAATAAGCGAGGACGTCGGCTTTATCTCGGAAACCATTAATCGTACAACTTTCGGAAAGATTTTTTTAGGATTAAAGTAGTCAAGAGAAATTGCTGGAAATTAGTTTTAGGTTCCTCATTTCGCTGCAAGGGGGCACAATTAAAAATTGTTTTTTTTAATTCTAAATTTCTCCGAAAATTTTCATGTTAAGGTATAACTCTGATTAAATCATTGGAAAGCTTAGACAATTCTGCATCATTTTGGTTTAAGGCTCATTAGCGTACCGACCTTGATAAGAGTGAGAGAAGCTATTGAAAGTGTAAACATTAAAATCGCTGTAACTTCTAAACGACTTATCCGATTTTACTAAATTTAAGCTTGTTTGGAAGGGGAAAATAAGTTTATTCAATTGCCGTATCCAACAGTACACGATAGTGTTTAATAAAATTGCTAGTGGGCGCAATTTGTAATGTTAACAGTTTTTTCGATTTTATCCCGAAAATTCAAACCATACGGTATAACTATGACACCATAATCGAAAAGTAGATGAAATTTGCAAGAAAAGATGTGAAGACCGCAGTTCGATATCTTTGTTCGTTTCATAGTTATTGCCAAAACAATAATTTTTATTACAAATTGCGCCCTCTAGCAATTTTATTAGAAGCTATATTGTACCATTGGATACGACAATTGAAGGTACTTACCTTTTTCTTCCAAACAAGCTTAAATTTAGTAAAATCGATTAAGTCGTTTAGAAGTTACAGCGATTTTAATGTTTACACTTTCACTTGATAAGAGTGGGAGAAGCTATTGAAAGTGTAAACATTAAAATCGCTGTAACTTCTAAATGACTTATCCGATTTTACTTAATTTAAGCTTGTTTGGAAGTACCTTCAATTGTCGTATCTAATGGTACACGATAGCTTCTAATAAAATTGCTAGAGGGCGCAATTTGTATTAAAAATTATTGTTTTGGCAATAACTCTGAAACGAACAAAGATATCGAACTGCGGTCTTCACATCTTTTCTTGCAAATTTCATCTACTTTTCGATTATGGTGTCATAGTTATACCGTATGATTTGAATTTTCGTGATAAAATCGAAAAAACTGTTATCATTACAAATTGCGCCCTCTAGCAATCTTACTAAACACTATCGTGTACTGTTTGATACGGCGATTGAATATACTTACCTTTCCCTTCCAAAAAAGCTTAAATTTAGTAAAATCGGATAAGTCGTTTAGAAGTTACAGCGATTTTAATGTTTACACTTTCAATAGCTTCTCCCACTCTTATCAAGGTCGGTACGCCAATGAGCCTTAAACCAAAATGATGCAGAATTATCTAAGCTTTCCAATGATGTAATTAGAGTTATACCTTAATATGGGAATTTTTGGAGAAATTTAGAATTAAAAAAACAATTTTGAATTGTGCCCCCTTGCGGCGAAATGAGGAACTTAAAAGTAATTTCCAGCAATTTCTCTTGACCACTTTCCTTATAAAAAAATCTTTCCGAAAGTTGTACGATTATTGGTTTCCGAGATAAAGCCGACGTCCTCGCTTATTTGACCACCCGGTACTTATAAATTATATTATAAAATTTTATTTAAATCAGTTCTAAGTTAAAACTAGGTCGGAATTCGTTGGTTAACATTTTTTTAAACTATTCTACTGTAGTGTTTATCGCAATGTTGGTTTAAGATTTTGGGACAAACTTATCGCGAACATATTTGTTTCAGGATTTAGATTTTTTTGTGAATGTTTGATACGGTTTAGATTTATTTGTTTGTGGCTCTTCTATCAATTCAACCACCTAAACAAACCAACTTTATACCATGATTTTACACCGGGCACATTCCACTCATCGTTTGATAAAAAAAATTAAAAGTAAATTTAGAAGTAAACATAGACAATTACCTTTAGATAAGCAAACAATAATCACGAAAGCGGCAAATTTATGACCTGCAATAGGCATGCGCACTGCAAAATTATCATTTAACGAATGGGGAAAATAGATCGGCCCGGGCTTAAACATATTGTTTATGTGGCCTAGGCCTAGTTAGATATATGTTTTAGTTGGTCGTAATAAAATAAAATTATATATCAATAACTATCACAACTTCATACTTACTGAAAATACGAAATATCCGACATTTTTACCCCTATTTGGGCATAATAAAATCATTCAATGGCCTTTACCAGTCATTGTATCCGAGTCACTAAAGGCACAAACACAATTCCCCAAACTACACAAAAACTAGAAGTCCATAAATATTAAACACCCACAATCCCCAATAGCAAAAAAAAAACAAGAAATTATATGTAGGAAGTTAGCAAAGTTTATCAGCGACGAAGTTTTTTTTGGGGTACGTGTCAATTCTGCCTGTAGCGTTTCTAAAAGAATTTTAATTTTTTTGATGGTGAACATTAAAATTCTACTATTTGGATGTATCGTCATTAGTAAACTACCCCAAAGGAGTAAATTACCTGGTATATGGGTCATTCTCACCAAATTCAGTGGAAGCATGTTACTTGATTATTATTCTAAGTATAAAAATCAATAAAATCAGGTTTGGCAAGAAGTGAATGGAATACATTAAAATGTATTTCCTCAATATATAAAAATGTTTAAAAAAAATAATAAATGTGTCCAAATGTGCCTGACAGTATAAGAAAATTCACCTCCGTTCGATGTTATTTTTCAATGTGTTTAAGATTACTGATATTTTTATTATTCTTCTTAGATATAAATCACAAAACCTAAGTGTCCAACGTTTGCAAAAAGAAACGAACTTCTAAATTCTAAACGTTAAAAAATAGAAACATAGCGAATAGCAAATAAAAAAAATGAAAACGGCTTGTTACTAGTCAACCATTCACCTCCGTGCTAAGGTGCATAGTTCAAAAAACAAATGTAAGATGGCGCTATCGAACTAACCTATTAGATTTCTGTATGTGGATGAGCTGCGCCAGTAAAATATGAAGCTAATTTCAGTCTGTTTTTCGCCCTAATAGGAGAAGGTCGCGTTTTCTTTATTTTTCAATCAAGTTAGAACCTGAGTGACCGGACTATTGTTTCACCTCCATTCCACGTGTTTTGGGTAAGTTAGTTAAAAAATATGTATGGATATTAGTTAATAATAACTAAATACTAATTGGCTGTCAACTTTTTATATTTGTTTAATTTAAATATTGGAGTTTTTGTCAATTTTAGGATATTTTTAAATAAAATTCACCCCCGTTCTGTTCACCTCCGTTCATAATAGTTAGGAACGGAGGTGATTAGCCAAAACGGAGGTGAATTTTTAAGGTATTCTTTGTATTAAATAAGGTGATCAGATATATTTTTTTTTAATTTATGCCCGTTTTAAACAAAAACAGATATAATATCACGGATTTTCACTTTCAAGAGTTGCTCACCTTATATTAAAAAAATAGTTTATTGCATGATAATCATATACATTTTTAGTCGAAAAAATATGCCGTCAAAAGCTGATGAAGCAAAAAAAAGGCGCGAGACCGAATGCGACGCAAACGGGAACAGATTAAAAATGACCCAATCAGATATGAGGAAGCTAAGCGAAAAGAAAGAGAAAGATATACCAGAAGAAAGGCAGATGGAAAAATTAGAAGTGTAAAGGATTTGACAGAAAGAAACCAGAGGACATTAAGAAAAAATTGGAACGAGAGGGCAGCAAGACACAAGAAAAAAATTGAAGAATTAAAAAAATTAGAGGACTATTCTCCTCCTCCTACGCCACCTCCCGTTTCTGTTCTTGGACCATCCATTAAGAACTTAAAAAGTGGTGCAAAGAAAAGAAGAAGAAAGCATTTAAAAGAATTAAATAAAAAAGTTGAGAATTTGAAGGCAGAATTGCACAAAATTAGAGCTTAAAGAAATAAGTACAAAATGAGAGCGGCAAGACTAAAGAATAATTTCTTAGAAGATAAAAAAGTGTCAGTAATTGAGCAAGAAATAGCATCGCCAGATACTCGGGCTGATTTAATAATTAAATCTGGAAATACGGAAGAAGTAAGAAGATTAGTTTTTGGTGAAGTGATGAGAACCTACGATATACTGATATATATAGTGACTCAGAAGACGAAAGCGGAGACAATGAAACTAGCAACTTACAAGATCTTGAGAATGCACATAATCAGAAAAATGTAATGCTGAAGAAGCAAGCCCTCAAAATTAATAATTTTTTTCTAGTCAGGTTTCTGACAAAAAAATCTGTCAAAAACTATGTCGGGCTTATTTTGTTGGCTGAAGGGAAAAATGACTTCAGCATAAAATTTTTGCGAAAAGTCAGTGCAAACAAATTTTATTTTCCAGAAAATGAAGATGTATCTCCGACAAATAAGTCTGACATAGTAACAAACTTGCCATATCCTACGTTAAATAACAGGGATCAGTATATTTTTAATTATAGGTTTCCTTAAATCACCTGTTAACTTTTTTACATAACTTTTTGTTATTAAAACTTACACATTTTCACCTCCGTTTTAACTTATTTCACCTCCGTTTTTATTTTTTTCTAAAATCCCCAGTTTTTCGTAAAATACTTAGAAAAAGTTTTGACCACATATTGAACGGTACTCACCGAATGTAAAGTAACCCGATTTACCCAATTATGGGTTAATTACTTGTTATAAGGTTGGTTACAAAATTACTGCAGTTTTAAGTGAATCTGATGAGAATGACCCATATACGAATTTCCAAAAACCCGGAGGAAAAAAGTTACAGGATAAAAACTTCAAAAAGTAACGTTTGTAAACGAATTTTAATTTTTTTAGTGGCGAAGATTGAAATTCTACCATTGCATTTATCGTCTTTAGTCTTCGCCACTAAAAAAATTAAAATTCGTTAACAAACGCAACTTTTTGAAGGTTTTTAGCCTGTAACTTTTTTCCTCTGGGTTTTGGGAAATTCGTATATACAGTGTGTCCAAGAAAGTATGCAACATATGGGAACGTTTTTATCGCCGATTTCTCAGAAAATTTTATTCTTTATAAAAGTTGGTGCATGCCTTAAAACTTTGCCACCAACTGTAATACACATAATTATTACAACTGTGAGAACTGCTTTATTTTCTCTCTAATGATTTCACCGCAAGTCAAACAGACACAAAGATAAACATTATAAATTTAATAAATATTTTTCGTTTTAGGTTTATAAAGACCAACTTTCGTCCGGAACCAAATATCAGATGTGGAGTCATAAATGGACCCAGAATATTACAAAGCCACGATCACAAAACTGATGCTAGACTAAAGAGTTACCCAAAAGTCCTGGTGTTTGTTGAAACAATTTATTCCAATTTGGGAAAGGATATCGCCGAATTGTTGGTCCATACTAGAATAAAGTAAGTGGAAATAACCTAAAAATATACAGAAATTGGACAAAAAAAATTGCACAATTTTTGGCGTTCTATTCGATATTTGTTTTAATTTATGTTAATTTAGGCTTGCTTTAACCCTAATAATAATATAAATTATCTTAATCGGTTATTTATTGTCAACTATTGTAACAAATTAAATGGCGCGCGCTACTCCAGGGCTTGCCGAGATTCCTGCGACTCGTCCATCCTGACTGCGCATGTGGAGCTTTTCTGACAATAAGCTTGGCGAAAAAGGTGTTAACTCGACGGCAAATCGGGCAAATGTATGTTTTGTTGCGAGTGAATACGTCTAGGCGATGTTAACCATTTATGCTTCTTGCAGTAGTTGCAGCCTAGAACGGATCAATGTACAATTGTGTCTAGATATTAGGTTGTGAAAGGACCTTTAAACTATAGTAGGCACGAGGATTCATTGAAAATAATATTCATTATTAAAGTAAAGATACTAATATTTTACAAGCAATTATAGTTATTACTACAAAGTGCATACACACATTGATGGCCGCCCCTTTCCCCAGGGAGAAGCTGCCTCTAATTTAATATAAATATTAAAAAGCGATATCTCAAAAACGGTAAGGCCCAGGAAGCTGAAATTTTGCAGACACATGTTGGATTGCACAAAGGTTTTTAACAATCATAAACTAACAAGGCAACTTTGATTGTAATAACATTGACAAACATAATTTACTCATAATCAAAGTGGCTCAGTTAGGTTTGTAGATGCGATAGTTGATTTATTGGATTTTTTAAGTATTTAAGCATTTTTAACAGACAATAAAATAGGAGGTTCTCAATTCCAGCCGAATGTATGTTTTTGATAATAATATGTACGCTGATTACTCCGGGGTAATTGGGCCGATTTTCATAATGATTTTACCGTTGCATTAGGTGTTAAATGATATACAAATAAAAGTAGATAAAAAGCCACAGCAAGTATAACTAAAATAGGTTTTATATCGTCGAAAAATCGCAAAATATGTAATACACCAATACAAACTGGATGTTTCTTAAGTAAGAAAGTAAAACCTATACTAAATGTATTTTGTAAAAATATATTGAAAAAAGTTTGTACATATTATGCACATGACAACTTCGTAGGCATAACATTATTGCACATTTTTTTAATAAATCACTTTAAACTCCGCCATTTCTTAAAACTTGGTTTTACTCAAAAATGTCAATTTTGACTTAATGGATGTTTGCACTAAGCCGGCGATATATTATGCCAGTGCAAGGCAATCCAGGCACTGCGATGCGCGTGACGGTATGGTTATGGTAGTGGGGACAGGATCATGCAGCAAGTCAAACAGACAGGCGGCAACAATGTATTAATTTAGCAGTGAAAAGGCTTGTCGTTAGTGGCTACATCAACGGGCTTTATTGTTGGTGACTCATTGTGCCATCTATGAATTTAACGTAGCAGATTTAGGAAATCTGCTTATATGGCCTTCTTATAGTTTGATATTCAATGGTTTAAACCACAAGCAACAAGAAACAAAATTTAAGATATCGAAATGGATTTTCTGTTGCAAGTTTCTTATTACTGGCCAATGAAAAGCTGTACAGAATATGCCCCGCCCCCCTATAAATATTTTGAAGTTTGTCGGTTTGGTTTTCAGGTTAGAGGTATTTTAATTGAACCAAATTTGAACAATTTGTTTATGCGTTTGTGATAAAACCGAAGAGCTTACAAAAATAACCATATTTTTTGATAATCGTTAAAAACAACAAAACACCAAATTTCATTGAACCATTATGCCACACTACTGTAATGTGCCGTCATTAATTTATATTTCTTATTACCTATTTCTTATTGCATATTGCTTATTTTTTTAATTGTGTCTCGGCCTTTAGTATCTGCAAAATTTCAACTTTCTGGGCCTTGCCGGTTTTACGACATCGCTTTTTAATAATAACAGTGCGTTAGGGGCATGTATACATGCCCTTTGTGGTACTGAAATACTAATTGCGTGTAAAGTTTTTCTCTTTAATAATAAATAATATTTTTCGAGTCTTCTTGGTTTACAGTCTCAATACGGTTCACTACCTGATATTCGGATTCTAGTGATCACTGTGAGGTCGTGTAATGCTATTATTTATTTTTTAAATGTCGGTACCCAGGTTTATATTTTGCGGGAAGCCGTATTCAGTGTTGGGTTTGCGATGTCTTTCATTTCCATACCAGCAAATGGGTGTGAGACAGACATATACGTACTCAAAAACATATAGCTAATCGAAAAAATGCATTACTCTATTGGAAATTTATTCATATTTGGTTTTTGTACTAAGTGTTACATTTCGCAGAACATAGTTTAAAATGAACAGTTTCAAGCATTTTGGAAATCGTATGTACTACTTCAGTGGAAACTACCCACACGAAACCAACTAAAGTAGTAAGTGCCAAAATGCAATCGCAATTATTATCACCATAATAATATGTAAAATCTAAACATTTTTAATTTTTAATCTGCGTCACTTTCCCATTTGCTTCGCCTAACGAATTTCAACTGTTTAACCAACAAACCAACCGTACTGATAAGTTACGGGGTACAGGAGGATACTTCTAACAGATATATACAGTGACCGGCAGAAAGTACGCACTAAAGGGGATTTTTTTTTATTTCAAAACTTACCAAATTTTTTTGCAGGTGGAAAAGTTCTGCATGTTCTTAAACAAAAAAGAGCATAGACAAAACTAGTAAATATTGCGTAGTATACCAGGGAGAGATGAGAACTTTAAAATCACTCGAGAATAAAGTGCCCTTATTTTCCACCGTAGAAAATTTTTTTATTAGGAAATGTTGTTTGCACTTAAAAGTTAAATACCAAATCTCAGCTCGGTAGCATAAAAAAAGTGTTTTTACTTTTTTTTTACGCCCCCTCGTATAACGAATTGATAGAAGCTATGCAACCTATAAATTTAATTCTTGAACAGCTCTTGGGCAATTAGACACATAACTTACTTAAATTTGTTTAAATACACGAGAAGTGGACGTTTAATAAAATAACGTCAAAATAATCTAACTTTTCTGGTGCACACTGTACATTATTCTATGGATAAGCGGAATAACTTTATGCAAAACAAATAAGGGTTTACTTCATACATTTAACAATATTTCGCCGTTCCCAATTTTTCAAAAACTCTTAAACCCATTGGTTCATGAATTAAAGTTTAACTTACAATAATATTCGTTTTAATTTAAATCTAGTTGCCATGAAAAATATTTATATTTGTGCTACCGAGCTGAACATTGGTATTTATGGATAACTTTCAAGTGCAAACAACATTTCCTAATAAAAAAATTTTCCACAGTGAAAAATAGGGGCAATTTATTCTTGAGTGAATTTAACGTTTTCACCTCTCCCTCGTATACGGCGCAATATTTACTAGTTTTGTCTACGCTCTTCTTTGTTTAGGGACATGCAGAACTTTTTCACCGCCAAAAAAATTTAGTAACTTTTGAAATAAAAAAAATCCCCTTTGGTGCGTACTTTCTGCCGGTCACTGTATAAATAAAATTTTACCAGTTCGGTAAAAAGAAACAACCTTAAAAATAACTAAATTCGGGCTTATTTCGCAATATACCATTATAGAAACTACTAACTATGGATTGCCTTGGCGACCTTTTTCTACTTATTTTTTAAATTTAATTTCTTTTGGAAAATATGTACTACTCTATTATTGCATGTATATTTAAAGAACCCGAGTCCCGTCAATATAAGAGTGATGAGTAATTCATGCATTAAACTTAATTAATGAACCATCTACTTATGTTCTTAAAACTAGCAAGTTCTGCAATAACATCATAATTCGTTTCAATTGCCTTTATATAAATATACAAACATGATTGGAGAATGTGCATACGAAATTAGTATGTACAATTTAACACATAAACAAATTTGCAATAAGTGCAAATGTTCGGAATATATAAATAATAAACATAACGACTGACCTGGTACAGGGTGATCTAGATATAAGCTGTGGTGATACTAAAAATACAAGGAATGTTATTTTAGTTTCAAAGCACTTATTAGACCAGTGCAAATAATTTCTGGAAAAAAGAAATTAATAACAGCATGAATCATGGTGGAAATGGATGGAAATATAGCGCAACCAACGGGGAAAATAATTAAAAGTCTATCCTAGTTACGAGGGTGAAAGAGGATGAACTTTTAGGGGTGGAAAATGGTTTTTCACGATTTTCAACGAAACTAGACCTTCTAGCGAAAAATGTTATATGTGAAAGTTGTAGGTAATGAAAAGGTCTATAACATTTGAAGGGTACAGGGTTAAAAAGATGAATGTCACAAAACACAGTTATCGAGAAAATAGAATTTTAGTGTTTAGAGACTCCTACACTATTTATATAAAAATATTTCAAATTCTTTTTTTTTTGCCAATATAGCATAAGGTCTCCCTTTATTTATTTATTGCTGCATATCTGTAGGTTGATGTCATCAACGTGAAATATTTTTTTTATGGGTAAAACCTACATAATTAATGCAAAAACGATGAATGTCACATAACTATTGTGCAAAAGTCGGCAATAAGCGGAACTTCTTGGAAAAGGAAAATAAAAAATAGTTGAATGATAAAAGGAGCCAACCAACAGTGGACCGCACACTGGGGTTGGGAGGAAGAGTTAAGGTGGCTGAGCCCTTCTCCCCCTCCCGATAATATGGACATTCATCCTTTTTTCTCTGAACGCTAGGACATTCATCTTTTTTCCCCTGTACTGCGATATTTAATCTTGATGTAGTGTCTATGTCTCATCGTTTTTGCTCGGTTTACATAGTAAATTAAATTCTACCGTTATTAAGCTACACATTCCAGCCTTATCCTTAAATTCGATTTTTTGGACATTCATCTTTTTTACCCTGTACCCTTCATTTGTATAAACCATTTTTTCACATAATCTAAAATTTCACGAAATTTGGCAAAAACTTTTTTTGTCTTAAACACGCTGTAATTTTTTTTAAATCAAAATTTTTGTCTTTACATTTTATTGTGATTTTAAACCCAAGAAGAGACCTCATTTTCACCCGAAAATACCCATGTGCTGGGAACAGTTTAAAAAAAAAAAAAAACTGGTCTTGATTTTCGTTGAAACGTCGACTTAGGTGGTGTAAAAAAACAATACCGTTGGAAAATTTGCCAGGAAATGAAAAACTGAAAAAGCATGATTTTAAAAAGGTATTTTTTAATCATTTTTAAAAAATTTTCTTCATAATTTATTAAAATTTACAGTAAAAATCCTTTAAAATATGAGATAAAAAATAATTAATTTTCTTTAAATAATTTCTAGTAATTGTGATTTTCTTCTAATATTATAATAAAATTATGTCATGCATTCCTGAGTGAGTGTATATTCATCATATTACACGTTGTTTTTTTTTGTATACCTACTCAGTGAGCAAAAAATTTAACAATGGAATTTGCAAATTAATTTCAAAATGTCAATGTTTAATGTAATCAAACAAAATAAGACCTGCCGGGCACTTATCGGTATGTGCAATTACCGATAGCTAGCTTACAATTATGAAATTTTTCGAAAATTGCACACCTCTTATGGGATTTTTTACACGTAAAAGAAATACATATTCAATTTGTAAAGTTTACAATCTTAGGTATAAATCTTTATCTAAATTAAAATTGAAATCTATATTATATAAAAATGAATGTTTGTCTGTCTGTCTGTCTATCTGTCTGTATGTCCGGTATGCGTTCCTATACCATTTATCCGATTACGATAAAAATTTGGTGAGTTGTTGTGTGCAGGCCGAGGAAAATTTTGGCATAAAAAAAAAGTGGCGCAACGCATGCCGGGATGCCGGGATTTGGTGAGTTGTTGTGTGCAGGCCAAGGTAGGTTTCGGCATAAAAAAAAAGTGGCGCAACGGATGCTGGGATGCCGGGATGTCGGATATTTGTGTAATGTCTTTCCTTCAAATTTATTTTAGTAAGTAGCGTAGCAACGCGAACGGGGTATAGCTAGTATTGTATAAAAACATCTTTTTATTATAAAATTTTCTATTCCATAAATGTCACTTGAAACTGTAAATTTTAATAAATAATGAAAAATTTTAAACAATGATTAAAAAATACCTTTTAAAATCAAACTTTTTCAGTTTTTCGCATTTCCTGACCAATTTTCCCATGGTAGATATTGTTTATTATTTTTTTACATCATCTAAATAGACGTTTCAACGAAAATAAAGACAACTGTTTTTTTTTAAAACTTTCCATGGGTATTTTCGGGTGAACTTTTTTGGTTTAAAATCACAATAAAATGTAAAAATAAATATTTTGATTCAAAAAAATTACAGCGTGTTTAAGACAAAAAAAGGTAATTTGTTACCAAATTGCTTGAAAAAAAGTGGGGGATTTTCTAGGAAAATTTTAGTTTATGTGAAAGAATGGTTTATACAAAAGTTATAGACCTCTTCATTACCTACAACTATTGTATTAAACTTTTTTCGATAGAAGTCTTGCTTCGCTGGAAATCGTGAAAAACCATTTTCCACCCCTAAAAGTTCACCCCATTTCACCCTTGTAACTCTGATCGACTTTAATTTATTTTCCCCGTTGGTTGCGCTATATTTCGTTCTTTTTCAACCATATTTCATGCTGTAGTAGAGTATGCGTCACTTGAGCGTACTCGGGTTTTGCGTCACTTGGGCGTACTTTTCCAAGAACTCCCGGAGGGCGTGGTTTCATGGCACCTGTCACCTGTCATCTGTTATGGGCGTTAGCTGCTCGGACCTTAGCTGCCGTTGGCACTAACTTCCATTGGCACTAGTTGCCATTGGCGCCAGCTTGCCTATCATTAATGCTAGTTACCGAGGGCACTATTGGTCAGACGTCATCTGTGATACGCCATCTATCATAATATGTTACTATAACCTCAACTACTTAGATATTCAATTTTTGGGGGCCATGCCTACAAGTCGGTACTCCGCAAGCCCTATCCCCAAGAACCGGTACCCCAATAATTTCTAAACTCCATCACGCGGAGACACTTAGTTGTCGTCGGTAGAACTCGCGGGGCCTCAGGGTCAATGCCCCCTTACTAGAGTACTAGTATAGCTGTTGAAACGTCAGAGGGCGCCTGGTAATAGGGTTACGTCATCATGTTCTATTAATTTAATTTTCATTAGAAAAAAAGTTCCTTTATCCAGCGGGGTTCGATCCACCAACCATTAGTTTACTAACCAGTATCTCATACCACGGAGCTATTCGGGTTCTTACGAGACATTGTTATTATACTGTACTCTTACATCATCGCATTAGCATACTTGCTATAACAAAAAGAATAATTATTACTCATAGATAGGTAATGCAATATTAATGAATTAAATTAGGCAGGCATACATTTGCAAGCTGCTATTTGTTGTATGTTTAGAAATGATTTACCACAGGGGTATAGAATACGTATAAGAACATCTAAAAGCACTTAGAAGTGTCCCTTAAACATATGAAAACGGCTGTTTAGCAGTCTATGAACGGGTAAAATGTCTACCACAGGAGCTCAAAACTATTGGGCGGTACGATAAAGACACCTTAATTGAGCTATTTTATGGTTTTACACTAAAAAACTGGTATAAATGGCCCCATTTAGCACCTTTTTACCATATCCCTAGCCCGCATTGTCAACAAATTATTTAATCCTATAACGAACAACACAACAATATAAGATAGACAAGGATAGTACTAACAACTATTTTGAATCGACACTGCTGAAAACGTACAAGAATGGTAAAAACGAAAGGTCAATCGCTTTATTTAGCATGTATTAACAATAAAAATCGAAGATATTATGCAATACCTGACGTAAATATTCGTTTCCGATACGAATCATTAAAGTAGACAGAAAATAGATGCTGTTTAGACCCTAATATAATAATATTTTTCAATAGAAAAATTGGAATAATATAAGAAAAAATCAGTAATGTAAGGCCCAAATGCATTAAATAAAGTATGATTTATGCCTTAGTAGCACCTTTACGAATTATTAAGGTAGACAGAAAATAGATGCTGTTTAGAGCCTAATACTACTGAAAAATTGGTTTAATATAAGAAAAAAACTAGTAATTTAAGGTCCAAATGCCTTAAATAAAGCATGGTTTATGCTAGCCCCTTATATAGAAGGCTAGTCTCTTAAATCTTGCAATTTTAACACAAATGTTATACAGTTCAAAACCCTATAATTGCAACAAATATTGGCTTAATGTAGGTTGGTTAACCCTAAAAAATGATCATATTACTGTTAAGTTATGCTGCAATATGAAGCAATTTGGCGTCATTACAGCTTAGAAGACGCTGCGAAACTTTCATAGGTTATAGTATTAGAACCTTGTAACTTGGCTGCAGGTATTCAAGCATCTAAAAGGTAGGTAAAAAATAGACCACAGGGTTAATTTTAATAAATATATATTAAACACCCACGCACCTAATGTAATTGGAACATTACTAAACGCCGCTAATAATATAGGAGGTAGTGACAGATATACAGGGTATAGATGTACAGGTCTTAAAAATAGAGAATTAAAACAAGACTTTGTTGGTGTAATACTAATAATTTGTGATACGTGCCAAATAAACAATTGAAAAGACGCAATGAAAAAATAGTCGGTGGTGTTACGTTCCAAGAATTACGAGTGAAGAACCAATCCTAAATAGAAAATAACAACAAAATAGGGCCTTGTTAACCAAATTAAGTCAGTCACTTGTTAAAAAATGATAGCCAAATAATTGAAAAACGAGGGTATGTGTATAGGTTGACGTAACAAGTTAATATGAAAATACCGAGACCCGCAGGGGCGAGGTGTACTAAAGACATGCGGCTCGCTAAAGTTCCTAAGAATAATGTAACATGCGAAACGTATTTAGGATGAATAAGTTATTAGGAAAAATTCCGAGCCCTGCAGGGCGAGGTGCACTAAGGATATATGCTCGCATACATAATACCAACAAAATTGGGGCATATTGGAGGTTAGTTAGCCAAAAATAGGCCTGTTATATGGCATCAATTACGTACGATTGTACATAAAAAACCTTGTTTTTCACCAAAATATCTAATCCCATATACAGGGTAAGCTCGGAGTATCACTAGCCATAATAGCATAATATATATAGGACCAAGACTGATTTCGCACTAATTAGCATAGTAAACAAGGCGTTATACTAGATTGGTAGCATTGCCAAAGAATTGGACAACATTAATTGTATTATCACTAGGATGTATGGGTTCTTTATAGTCTAGATAACAAATTCTCAATATTACTAATATACCTAACTTAAAGCAACTACCACCGTGTTAAGGTGAGATTACCGATGCCAAACAGCTGATACTCATGCACAAAGGCAAGCACCGACGTATTGATTATCTTATAATATCATACGTCACCTGAGGCTTATCAGGTATATATATATATAAATGACTTAAAAATCATAGGTGTTTCGTTTAAATTATGGTAGGGTTCCTACGCCAAAAGGCCGTTTCAGTCACAAAACGAGAGAAAAATAGATAAAAATTACCCTAAATATCGCCTATAATTAATGTTAATGTTAATGCCCATATAGTCATATGTATAGTAGGCAGGGCTTAAACACTTAATAAATTACTAAAGTATGGTCTCTGAAGCCGTAAAAGCATATTTAACAGCACCTACACACACTATGCAACAAAAAAACCTCTCCGATAGGGTAAAACACATAATAATCCACCAAGTATGGCCGTTAAGCCTAAAAAAACCTATTTAACAGTGTATACGTGATTAGTATCCAAAAATAGCCAAAAGTAATACAAAAACAGTCTGTATGACAAGATTCTGCTAACACATATTTTAAGTAAGACTGTCATCTACTATATCCTACAAATACACGTTGCAAACATTCACCACCTTAAACATTGAGGTTATGTTAAGTAAATAAATTAATAAATGTTTGGCTTATAGGCAACATTTTTATACATAAAAAGTAGCACAACAAGCAATTAAATAGACTTTATTAAAAAATATAATGAATTACCGAGGATATACACATCTAATAGTCGTTGTCTAACCCTATCAGCTACGAAATATCAGCGAAATACCTAAAAAACATGAATAAATAGGAAAAATACCTATTTTAGGCCCTATTGCTTCAAAGACCCGATAAGATACATGTATTTATGTACCACTAAACACTCACTTAAACTTTTCGCCTGGATATAATTGTTTCGTAAAAACCACATACCTAATACGTTGTGTTTAAAATCTCGCTAAAATTACAAAGAAATGCTCGCACCGAAACGAGTAGAACGATACTTCATACGTTTTTTTGCAGCGGTTTTGTTCTCGAGATTACCGAGAAAATTAAATATTGCAGCTTGGAGGAACCGTACATTCAATATTTTGTAGTGTTGTAACATTGTCAATTAGAAAATAATAAATGGAACTACAATATCACCTAATATTTAGAATCTAACATAGGCGTGTACTGCGGTAGTTTAATACTACAGGTTGGGCCAGTGGAGTAGGTTACTAAGTTCCATCAAAAATATCTAACACAATATTGGTTAACGTGTCTAGTTGATAAGTCGTTATAATATATAATCATAGTGTTAATCTGACAGCCGAAATATTGAGGTTATGTTAACTAATAAATTAAATCAATAAAATTACAGCTTATTGGTTGCACACACATAGTACAGCAAGTAAAAGTGTAATTAAATAGACTTAAATAGAAATATAATGAATTACTGAGGTAAACAGACAGAACAGCTGATGCCTAAACGAAAACCTAGCCTTTTATGCATATCAGACAGTACTGTTTAAATGTACATAATCAGCCGCTAAAAACATCTCTGAAAAAGGGAAAAACACCAAATAAACCATTAAAGTGCCTAAAAAATGACATTTGAACCTATACAAGTTCTGTTGTCTATTAGGGCCTATGCTCGACCAGGCCTTATACCATTTGAGCATATAAATATACCAATGTATGATAACCTATTTAACAGCCCCTTATACAAAATGTACAATCAACAGCCTTTCTGATGGAATAAAAAACATCAAACAAAACATTAAAGTACCTAAAAAATAACATTTGAACATATATACTCCAGTAGGTATGCCTATACAAGTTCTGACAGGTTGCTATATTGGCATATGGGCGTGCTTATTAGTACCCTAAAACCATCCGCTGATTGGGTAAAAAAAACATCCAATAATTCATTAATGGGCATAAAAAAGGGTCTTTGAACCTATAAACCCCTATTTATACAAAATAAACGATCAATAAATACTCCGATAAAACACTCATTTATGGTGGATGCGCTGGAATTTTGTACATGACAATACAATTAAAGGTACATCATACGTTACACCGTCTTAAAGAAAGTTTTGCCCGTGGTATATTGCTGGCCTTGTTTTATGTATGTAAATGTATATCTATCTATTTAGGTGCAAGATGGAAAACGTAGGTAGTCAGGTTAGTTCAGAGGATTACTAAACTTGTTTATTATTATTGATGTGTCTATAGCACGAATAAAAATTCAATTAGAACAAAGAACGACAGTATAGAATGTGGGGTGATAGCCACAGCATTGTAAGGGTGGCTCGATATATAATACAGGATGCACCGAACGTATCCAGCACAGTGGTAGAAAAAAGAGGTAGGCAGACGTCGTGTGCTATTACAGTTATACCAATGAGAAATCAAGAAATAACATTCGAACCAGGTACATACAACTACCTATGATAGCCCGCCTAGCATGAAAATACTGAAATTTTCCGCTTCAACAGTAAAAACAACTTAGGATCTGAAAAATTAATAGCTAAAGAACTCAATGAATACCCAGCTAAACACGACAAAAATTAGGATCGCCTACATCTAATTTGGATATCAGCAGAAATAATTAATAGGTGTTTAATTTAAATAGACTTAAATTGAAAGACATTACAGAGAACGAATAGCTGGTGGGTAGGCTCTTAGCCATCAAACATACCCTCCTTGGGGCTTAAAAATCAGAATAAATAGGGAAAAATGCCTAGAAATTCAGGGTAATTTTCCTTTTTAAAATCAGTTAACTCCTGCAAGATTATCTATATAACTCAAATGCACAACAAACCTAACCCAACTTCTCGGGTGGGGTTATTCTGTATAAAGACCGGCTAACACCAAAAAAAAAAAAGGGTCAAAAAGTATATATACGATTATCCTCTAATATTAGGAATACCGAAAAATAACACTAGACAACCACTAACAGGGGTTACATTAACGTTAAAAGATAAGGATGTATACCATTTAAATTACCGAATGATCAGCCAAATAAATAAAATTCCCGTTTAAAATACTATATTAGTTATATGAGATGAGCGTTAAATGTGTAAATTTGAGAAATTCAGGGGTGACCGCCCCGATCTAATTAGCCTTACAACCACGAAAAATAAAAAGTAACTAGTTGGATAAAATGGCTTCTTAACGACTCGTCCTACTAAACTAAAAAATAAAACAAAAACGGTTGTAAAAATTATTCATTAAACCATAAACTTAGAATAGGTCACACAATGGTATAAACGTCAACAGCAGATATTGGCTCACGGATCGTTATGACCATTAGGTAATACTTGTTGTTAGATACATGTGTAGCGAAACATTACAAGTCACCTAGAAAACCCAAAAACTTGATCACTCAATAGCTAACAGGTTATAGGTCCTTACGATTAGAGTTGTTATGGCGAGCGAGGTGGGGAGGGGAGGGGGTAAAGTAAACAGGCAGAGGCTAAAAAAGTTCCAACAACTAGTGAAATAATTATTTTTAAAACCCCCATAAACGTTAGTATGTATAAAACCATTAACGACATAATGGTGGAGATAGGGAATATTTTTTTTTGCAAAAGGTAGATAATGAAATAAATACCTATCGAAACGATTAAAGCTATTAAAACAATACAAGTAATAACAATGGGAGGTACATAAAATGCAGTTTAAAAGGGAAACTCAATTATATCATATAGCATCTAACGTGTTAAGTATCAAAAACGAGGATAGGATGTAAAATTTTAGCAAAAACTTGGGTAAATAGAGCAAATAATGCAACAAAATATCAAAAAAAATGTTCCTAATTAATATTTGTTCATACAGCTAAGTAGAAAACTATCGAAACATTGGGGAAAAAAAGGGAGTGGTGACTACAGGTATAAAATTTAACAACCATGGGTAAAATATCAGGAAAAAATATCAAAATTACCATCAATCACACCAGAATACTTATCGTCAAAACCTACTATTTTCACTGGCTTGTTACCAATAAAATAGGTTTGAATCTACCATTCGAAACCCTTATTTAATATGTGGTGTTTCCAGAAAGGTGTATTTTATCCTACTCTCATACATTCTATAACAGTGATGTTAAAAACTAAACCGGCTTTATTAACAAGTGCAACCATTTTATAGAGCATAGAGACCCATAGAGCTGTAACCAGTATTAAATAAAACAAGTCAATATTGCAGAACATTTTAAAAATGTTTTTATCAACGCTTTATAGGAGTCGCAGTAAAGTCAAACAGTACTCTATATAAATTTAATATAAGGTACAGGTAACGATCATCAGGCTATTTTATATAGTCTAACTTGGGTATCCATTTAATAAGACGCAAGCTCATATTTTTAAATTACTTTTTAATTATTTTCTTAGTATCTATAGTATGCAGGGCTATCTAACCATACTTCACATCTTGCATAATTAACAGCCTCTCGTATCTTAGGATCTTCACAATATACGTATTACCGCTCTACTTCTTCAAAATTCCCCAACTTGTTCATGTCGTATACAAATCTTAAGGCATCCGGTCCTTCAAAGTAGCGTTCACATATATCCAAAGCTCTAACTTTTTTTAACCAACGGATGGATTCCCAATTCTTCTTTGCGTTGATGTGCATCATTATTTACTATATTCTGAGCCTTGTCCATAATATCCAATTGATTGCGAGTATTGCAAATAATTAGGACGGCATTCTGACTTAAAATAAGCCGCCGTGCTTCTGATGATAGTAAATATATCAACAGGCTTAATTACTCTGTGAAACCTGAATCTATTGAGGATTGTTCGGGTTTTCGGGGTTACTCGGGTTCATTAGGATTTTGAGAATGTATTTTGCTTAACGTAGTTTTTAAAAACACAGCCACGGCCTTCTCCCAAAATTTTGCAAATTTCGTGAGCCTTTGGCCGTGGCTGTGTTTTTAAAAACTACGTCAAGCAAAATACATTCTCAAAATCCTAATGAACCCGAGTAACCCCGAAAACCCGAACAATCCTCAATAGATTCAGGTTTCACAGAGTAATTAAGCCTGTTGATATATTTACTATCATCAGAAGCACGGCGGCTTATTTTAAGTCAGAATGCCGTCCTAATTATTTGCAATACTCGCAATCAATTGGATATTATGGACAAGGCTCAGAATATAGTAAATAATGATGCACATCAACGCAAAGAAGAATTGGGAATCCATCCGTTGGTTAAAAAAAGTTAGAGCTTTGGATATATGTGAACGCTACTTTGAAGGACCGGATGCCTTAAGATTTGTATACGACATGAACAAGTTGGGGAATTTTGAAGAAGTAGAGCGGTAATACGTATATTGTGAAGATCCTAAGATACGAGAGGCTGTTAATTATGCAAGATGTGAAGTATGGTTAGATAGCCCTGCATACTATAGATACTAAGAAAATAATTAAAAAGTAATTTAAAAAATATGAGCTTGCGTCTTATTAAATGGATACCCAAGTTAGACTATATAAAATAGCCTGATGATCGTTACCTGTACCTTATATTAAATTTATATAGAGTACTGTTTGACTTTACTGCGACTCCTATAAAGCGTTGATAAAAACATTTTTAAAATGTTCTGCAATATTGACTTGTTTTATTTAATACTGGTTACAGCTCTATGGGTCTCTATGCTCTATAAAATGGTTGCACTTGTTAATAAAGCCGGTTTAGTTTTTAACATCACTGTTATAGAATGTATGAGAGTAGGATAAAATACACCTTTCTGGAAACACCACATATTAAATAAGGGTTTCGAATGGTAGATTCAAACCTATTTTATTGGTAACAAGCCAGTGAAAATAGTAGGTTTTGACGATAAGTATTCTGGTGTGATTGATGGTAATTTTGATATTTTTTCCTGATATTTTACCCATGGTTGTTAAATTTTATACCTGTAGTCACCACTCCCTTTTTTTCCCCAATGTTTCGATAGTTTTCTACTTAGCTGTATGAACAAATATTAATTAGGAACATTTTTTTTGATATTTTGTTGCATTATTTGCTCTATTTACCCAAGTTTTTGCTAAAATTTTACATCCTATCCTCGTTTTTGATACTTAACACGTTAGATGCTATATGATATAATTGAGTTTCCCTTTTAAACTGCATTTTATGTACCTCCCATTGTTATTACTTGTATTGTTTTAATAGCTTTAATCGTTTCGATAGGTATTTATTTCATTATCTACCTTTTGCAAAAAAAAATATTCCCTATCTCCACCATTATGTCGTTAATGGTTTTATACATACTAACGTTTATGGGGGTTTTAAAAATAATTATTTCACTAGTTGTTGGAACTTTTTTAGCCTCTGCCTGTTTACTTTACCCCCTCCCCTCCCCACCTCGCTCGCCATAACAACTCTAATCGTAAGGACCTATAACCTGTTAGCTATTGAGTGATCAAGTTTTTGGGTTTTCTAGGTGACTTGTAATGTTTCGCTACACATGTATCTAACAACAAGTATTACCTAATGGTCATAACGATCCGTGAGCCAATATCTGCTGTTGACGTTTATACCATTGTGTGACCTATTCTAAGTTTATGGTTTAATGAATAATTTTTACAACCGTTTTTGTTTTATTTTTTAGTTTAGTAGGACGAGTCGTTAAGAAGCCATTTTATCCAACTAGTTACTTTTTATTTTTCGTGGTTGTAAGGCTAATTAGATCGGGGCGGTCACCCCTGAATTTCTCAAATTTACACATTTAACGCTCATCTCATATAACTAATATAGTATTTTAAACGGGAATTTTATTTATTTGGCTGATCATTCGGTAATTTAAATGGTATACATCCTTATCTTTTAACGTTAATGTAACCCCTGTTAGTGGTTGTCTAGTGTTATTTTTCGGTATTCCTAATATTAGAGGATAATCGTATATATACTTTTTGACCCTTTTTTTTTTTTGGTGTTAGCCGGTCTTTATACAGAATAACCCCACTTGAGAAGTTGGGTTAGGTTTGTTGTGCATTTGAGTTATATAGATAATCTTGCAGGAGTTAACTGATTTTAAAAAGGAAAATTACCCTGAATTTCTAGGCATTTTTCCCTATTTATTCTGATTTTTAAGCCCCAAGGAGGGTATGTTTGATGGCTAAGAGCCTACCCACCAGCTATTCGTTCTCTGTAATGTCTTTCAATTTAAGTCTATTTAAATTAAACACCTATTAATTATTTCTGCTGATATCCAAATTAGATGTAGGCGATCCTAATTTTTGTCGTGTTTAGCTGGGTATTCATTGAGTTCTTTAGCTATTAATTTTTCAGATCCTAAGTTGTTTTTACTGTTGAAGCGGAAAATTTCAGTATTTTCATGCTAGGCGGGCTATCATAGGTAGTTGTATGTACCTGGTTCGAATGTTATTTCTTGATTTCTCATTGGTATAACTGTAATAGCACACGACGTCTGCCTACCTCTTTTTTCTACCACTGTGCTGGATACGTTCGGTGCATCCTGTATTATATATCGAGCCACCCTTACAATGCTGTGGCTATCACCCCACATTCTATACTGTCGTTCTTTGTTCTAATTGAATTTTTATTCGTGCTATAGACACATCAATAATAATAAACAAGTTTAGTAATCCTCTGAACTAACCTGACTACCTACGTTTTCCATCTTGCACCTAAATAGATAGATATACATTTACATACATAAAACAAGGCCAGCAATATACCACGGGCAAAACTTTCTTTAAGACGGTGTAACGTATGATGTACCTTTAATTGTATTGTCATGTACAAAATTCCAGCGCATCCACCATAAATGAGTGTTTTATCGGAGTATTTATTGATCGTTTATTTTGTATAAATAGGGGTTTATAGGTTCAAAGACCCTTTTTTATGCCCATTAATGAATTATTGGATGTTTTTTTTACCCAATCAGCGGATGGTTTTAGGGTACTAATAAGCACGCCCATATGCCAATATAGCAACCTGTCAGAACTTGTATAGGCATACCTACTGGAGTATATATGTTCAAATGTTATTTTTTAGGTACTTTAATGTTTTGTTTGATGTTTTTTATTCCATCAGAAAGGCTGTTGATTGTACATTTTGTATAAGGGGCTGTTAAATAGGTTATCATACATTGGTATATTTATATGCTCAAATGGTATAAGGCCTGGTCGAGCATAGGCCCTAATAGACAACAGAACTTGTATAGGTTCAAATGTCATTTTTTAGGCACTTTAATGGTTTATTTGGTGTTTTTCCCTTTTTCAGAGATGTTTTTAGCGGCTGATTATGTACATTTAAACAGTACTGTCTGATATGCATAAAAGGCTAGGTTTTCGTTTAGGCATCAGCTGTTCTGTCTGTTTACCTCAGTAATTCATTATATTTCTATTTAAGTCTATTTAATTACACTTTTACTTGCTGTACTATGTGTGTGCAACCAATAAGCTGTAATTTTATTGATTTAATTTATTAGTTAACATAACCTCAATATTTCGGCTGTCAGATTAACACTATGATTATATATTATAACGACTTATCAACTAGACACGTTAACCAATATTGTGTTAGATATTTTTGATGGAACTTAGTAACCTACTCCACTGGCCCAACCTGTAGTATTAAACTACCGCAGTACACGCCTATGTTAGATTCTAAATATTAGGTGATATTGTAGTTCCATTTATTATTTTCTAATTGACAATGTTACAACACTACAAAATATTGAATGTACGGTTCCTCCAAGCTGCAATATTTAATTTTCTCGGTAATCTCGAGAACAAAACCGCTGCAAAAAAACGTATGAAGTATCGTTCTACTCGTTTCGGTGCGAGCATTTCTTTGTAATTTTAGCGAGATTTTAAACACAACGTATTAGGTATGTGGTTTTTACGAAACAATTATATCCAGGCGAAAAGTTTAAGTGAGTGTTTAGTGGTACATAAATACATGTATCTTATCGGGTCTTTGAAGCAATAGGGCCTAAAATAGGTATTTTTCCTATTTATTCATGTTTTTTAGGTATTTCGCTGATATTTCGTAGCTGATAGGGTTAGACAACGACTATTAGATGTGTATATCCTCGGTAATTCATTATATTTTTTAATAAAGTCTATTTAATTGCTTGTTGTGCTACTTTTTATGTATAAAAATGTTGCCTATAAGCCAAACATTTATTAATTTATTTACTTAACATAACCTCAATGTTTAAGGTGGTGAATGTTTGCAACGTGTATTTGTAGGATATAGTAGATGACAGTCTTACTTAAAATATGTGTTAGCAGAATCTTGTCATACAGACTGTTTTTGTATTACTTTTGGCTATTTTTGGATACTAATCACGTATACACTGTTAAATAGGTTTTTTTAGGCTTAACGGCCATACTTGGTGGATTATTATGTGTTTTACCCTATCGGAGAGGTTTTTTTGTTGCATAGTGTGTGTAGGTGCTGTTAAATATGCTTTTACGGCTTCAGAGACCATACTTTAGTAATTTATTAAGTGTTTAAGCCCTGCCTACTATACATATGACTATATGGGCATTAACATTAACATTAATTATAGGCGATATTTAGGGTAATTTTTATCTATTTTTCTCTCGTTTTGTGACTGAAACGGCCTTTTGGCGTAGGAACCCTACCATAATTTAAACGAAACACCTATGATTTTTAAGTCATTTATATATATATATACCTGATAAGCCTCAGGTGACGTATGATATTATAAGATAATCAATACGTCGGTGCTTGCCTTTGTGCATGAGTATCAGCTGTTTGGCATCGGTAATCTCACCTTAACACGGTGGTAGTTGCTTTAAGTTAGGTATATTAGTAATATTGAGAATTTGTTATCTAGACTATAAAGAACCCATACATCCTAGTGATAATACAATTAATGTTGTCCAATTCTTTGGCAATGCTACCAATCTAGTATAACGCCTTGTTTACTATGCTAATTAGTGCGAAATCAGTCTTGGTCCTATATATATTATGCTATTATGGCTAGTGATACTCCGAGCTTACCCTGTATATGGGATTAGATATTTTGGTGAAAAACAAGGTTTTTTATGTACAATCGTACGTAATTGATGCCATATAACAGGCCTATTTTTGGCTAACTAACCTCCAATATGCCCCAATTTTGTTGGTATTATGTATGCGAGCATATATCCTTAGTGCACCTCGCCCTGCAGGGCTCGGAATTTTTCCTAATAACTTATTCATCCTAAATACGTTTCGCATGTTACATTATTCTTAGGAACTTTAGCGAGCCGCATGTCTTTAGTACACCTCGCCCCTGCGGGTCTCGGTATTTTCATATTAACTTGTTACGTCAACCTATACACATACCCTCGTTTTTCAATTATTTGGCTATCATTTTTTAACAAGTGACTGACTTAATTTGGTTAACAAGGCCCTATTTTGTTGTTATTTTCTATTTAGGATTGGTTCTTCACTCGTAATTCTTGGAACGTAACACCACCGACTATTTTTTCATTGCGTCTTTTCAATTGTTTATTTGGCACGTATCACAAATTATTAGTATTACACCAACAAAGTCTTGTTTTAATTCTCTATTTTTAAGACCTGTACATCTATACCCTGTATATCTGTCACTACCTCCTATATTATTAGCGGCGTTTAGTAATGTTCCAATTACATTAGGTGCGTGGGTGTTTAATATATATTTATTAAAATTAACCCTGTGGTCTATTTTTTACCTACCTTTTAGATGCTTGAATACCTGCAGCCAAGTTACAAGGTTCTAATACTATAACCTATGAAAGTTTCGCAGCGTCTTCTAAGCTGTAATGACGCCAAATTGCTTCATATTGCAGCATAACTTAACAGTAATATGATCATTTTTTAGGGTTAACCAACCTACATTAAGCCAATATTTGTTGCAATTATAGGGTTTTGAACTGTATAACATTTGTGTTAAAATTGCAAGATTTAAGAGACTAGCCTTCTATATAAGGGGCTAGCATAAACCATGCTTTATTTAAGGCATTTGGACCTTAAATTACTAGTTTTTTTCTTATATTAAACCAATTTTTCAGTAGTATTAGGCTCTAAACAGCATCTATTTTCTGTCTACCTTAATAATTCGTAAAGGTGCTACTAAGGCATAAATCATACTTTATTTAATGCATTTGGGCCTTACATTACTGATTTTTTCTTATATTATTCCAATTTTTCTATTGAAAAATATTATTATATTAGGGTCTAAACAGCATCTATTTTCTGTCTACTTTAATGATTCGTATCGGAAACGAATATTTACGTCAGGTATTGCATAATATCTTCGATTTTTATTGTTAATACATGCTAAATAAAGCGATTGACCTTTCGTTTTTACCATTCTTGTACGTTTTCAGCAGTGTCGATTCAAAATAGTTGTTAGTACTATCCTTGTCTATCTTATATTGTTGTGTTGTTCGTTATAGGATTAAATAATTTGTTGACAATGCGGGCTAGGGATATGGTAAAAAGGTGCTAAATGGGGCCATTTATACCAGTTTTTTAGTGTAAAACCATAAAATAGCTCAATTAAGGTGTCTTTATCGTACCGCCCAATAGTTTTGAGCTCCTGTGGTAGACATTTTACCCGTTCATAGACTGCTAAACAGCCGTTTTCATATGTTTAAGGGACACTTCTAAGTGCTTTTAGATGTTCTTATACGTATTCTATACCCCTGTGGTAAATCATTTCTAAACATACAACAAATAGCAGCTTGCAAATGTATGCCTGCCTAATTTAATTCATTAATATTGCATTACCTATCTATGAGTAATAATTATTCTTTTTGTTATAGCAAGTATGCTAATGCGATGATGTAAGAGTACAGTATAATAACAATGTCTCGTAAGAACCCGAATAGCTCCGTGGTATGAGATACTGGTTAGTAAACTAATGGTTGGTGGATCGAACCCCGCTGGATAAAGGAACTTTTTTTCTAATGAAAATTAAATTAATAGAACATGATGACGTAACCCTATTACCAGGCGCCCTCTGACGTTTCAACAGCTATACTAGTACTCTAGTAAGGGGGCATTGACCCTGAGGCCCCGCGAGTTCTACCGACGACAACTAAGTGTCTCCGCGTGATGGAGTTTAGAAATTATTGGGGTACCGGTTCTTGGGGATAGGGCTTGCGGAGTACCGACTTGTAGGCATGGCCCCCAAAAATTGAATATCTAAGTAGTTGAGGTTATAGTAACATATTATGATAGATGGCGTATCACAGATGACGTCTGACCAATAGTGCCCTCGGTAACTAGCATTAATGATAGGCAAGCTGGCGCCAATGGCAACTAGTGCCAATGGAAGTTAGTGCCAACGGCAGCTAAGGTCCGAGCAGCTAACGCCCATAACAGATGACAGGTGACAGGTGCCATGAAACCACGCCCTCCGGGAGTTCTTGGAAAAGTACGCCCAAGTGACGCAAAACCCGAGTACGCTCAAGTGACGCATACTCTACTTGCTGTTATTCATTTTTATGATTTTTTGCAGTTTTAAAAGGTATGTACACTGGCATATATCTTATATATTTCAAAGAAGAAGAAAAAACGCTTAATTTTGTTTTATTGAGATAAATAATTATAATGAATAATACAAAAAATGGTACTCATCACCAATGACATACATACAATGTAAAAGTACTATGAGATTGTTAGGTGAGAAAAAAATTATAAGGGATATATTTTAGCGATGAGCAAGGATTGTAATTTCTACTAAAAAAAACTTTTCGGTGCATCGCAAACATCGATGTTTTTCCGCGATACATTTTCTTTGAACATCCCTAAACGGAAATGAATGAAACAACGTCATCATGGCCTCAGACCAATGTCGCGGCGTCACATCTTTGGGGGTGGATCTTTTACTGCTGCGTTGCCGTACTGCAGACTTTTTATAAGGTTTTAGACAATGATTTGAATTTCCCCCTCATGTTAATACTTTTAATAGCGGCAATTGGCAAACAAAGTGGGGGGAGGACGAAATTTGTATGTTGATTTACTTCAGAAGGGAATACGATTTTGTCAATCGGTTCATTTGTTATTGTTTCATATATAGGCACCAGAACATTGATTTTTAGTAATCCCTATTTAATTTAAGTAATTTTTAAATTTGTTTTAGGTATAAGGTAGAAGTAACCGGAAAAAGCTTACCAGTATTAACCAATTTAGACAAGGGAAGATATGGCGTTATTGTGTTCGAAAATTACAACAAATACTTGGAAATGGATAACTGGAATCGGGAGTTACTCGATAAGTATTGTCGGGAATATTCTGTTGGTATAATAGGTAAGACATGGTACATCCATCAAAAAGCTTACTGCTTAATAAATGCAACATAATGGTCTGGTAACAGAATAAACCAACAGCAAACTAGTCCTGGTAAAATGGCCTTAATATTAAATGGTTTAGAAAAGGACTGACCGATTAGAAAAATAATGAATTATTTCGATTTAATCGATTTTGTTCCTATAAATCGATTTTTCGATTTTCCTCATAATTATTTTCCGATTAACTGAGCAATAGAGTTTTCTATAATTGTGTTCAAAATTTAATTGATGCTGGAAATTACCGATCCGTAACGAGTTTCTTGCTGGGTCGGAACAAAGGTTATATAATAGTCCCGGTGGATCTTTACCCGGGCGTCATCAAAATCGTATGAATTAAATCAAAATTACTTGGGAAAAACATCAAAAGAAAGTACAATTTCATAAACATTATACAGGGTGTTTTATTAAGGGTGGCCACCGGCCATATCTCGGAAACTACTAGGCATAGAAACTTGGGAAAAAAAATTATGATTAAAGCGGTCATGAGAAAATTCTGGAAATTACTTTTAAGTTCCTCATTTCACCGCAAGGGGGCACAATAAAAAAATTTTAATTTTAAATTTCTCCGAAAATTTGCATAGTAAGGTATAACTCTGATTACATCATCGAAAAGCTTAGACAATTCTGCATCATTTTGGTTTAAGGCTCATTGGCGTACCGACCTTGATAAGAGTGGGAGAAGCTATTGAAACTGTAAACATTAAAATTGCTGTAACTTCTAAACGACTTATCCGATTTTACTAAATTTAAGCTTGTTTGGAAGGGAAAGGTAAGTATCTTCAATTGCCGTATCCAACAGTACCTACACGATAGTGTTTAATAAAATTGCTAGAGGGCGCAATTTGTAATAATAACAGTTTTTTTTTATTTTATCCCGAAAATTCAAATCATACGGTATACCTATGACATCATAATCGGAAAGTTGATGAAATTTACAAGAAAAGATGTGAAAACCGCAGTTCGATATCTTTGTTCGTTTCAGAGTTATTGCCAAAACAATAATTTTTAATACAAATTGCGACCTCTAGCAATTTTATTAGAAATTATTGTGTGTACCATTGGATATGACAATTAAAGGTACTTACCTTCCTCTTCCAAACAAGCTTAAATTTAGTAAAATCGGATAAGTCGTTTGGAAGTTACAGCAATTTTAATGTTTACACATTCAATAGCTCTTATCAAGGTCGGTACGCCAACGAGCCTTAAAACAAAATGATGTAGAATTGTCTAAGCTTTTCAATGATGTAATCCGAGTGTAATATGGGAATTTTCGGAGAAATTTAAAATTAAAAAAAATAATTTTTAACTGTGCCCCCTTGAGGCGAAATGAGGAACTTGAGAGTAATTTCCAGAATTTTCTCGTGACCGCTTTAATAATAATTTTTTTTTCCCAAGTTTCTATGTTTAGTAGTTTCCGAGATATGGCCGGTCGCCACCCTTAATGAAACACCCTGTTGTAGGTGTGCAAGAGTTTCTCATGATTCTAAATAAAAAAATTGAGTCTAGTACAAAATCGATGTTTTTATCCATACATTTCAACAGAGATCATTTAAAATCACTTTAAGCAATGTTTTTATCAAGAAAGTATATAAAAATATTATAGTTTTAAAAAAAATATATTTTCGTTTTGAAACGGCATACTTTTTAAAGTTACAGTTGTTTACAATAAATAATAATACATATTAGGAAGTACTTACCGGCAACATAAAGAGATAATAACAATACCTCTATTTCAATATACTTAACTATTTTTAGGAAGAAATAAATTTTTATGGCAGAATAATGTAAAAAACTAAAAAAAGTGATGCCAAAATGAGAATTTAAACAAGGACGTTCGGAATTCAATCGCAACCTTTTAGCCACAGAAATAAAAGGGCCCCTCAACGACCTTAAAATTAATCAACAACTCATCCATACAATTAAGGAGTATAGATTCAAAGTGTACAATCTCCATGTTTCATTAAAAATGAGATAGATGTCGTTTTACATAGTAATTGTAGCCCTGAATCGAAATTACTCATAATTTCTTGTCAAAACAGGCAAGCTCCAACGGATTTTGATGGCAGAAAATTGGGATTAAATTCATGTAAACAAATGTACAAGCTCCATTGACATTTAAGTTTCGAACCGTACAATCTCCTGTTCAATTTTAAAAATCAAAGTGTACAATCTCCAATGGGTTGTTTTGTTGTTAGTTTCGAATTATTTCAAAGCGTGCAAAATCCTGCACAGACTTGTTGAGTTTACTTTTTTAAGTTAGTTGCATGTGATGCGTGAAGCATTAAACAGTGGTTGTTTGTTGTTTACTATTTTTCTTGTATTTTTCACGAGTTTCTTAAAATAATGGAAGTAAACGTAACTCCGGTAACCGGTAATACAGCAAGAAAAAGACAACGTATTACGGCGTCGTGGAAAAGAGCCCAGCAAAAAAAGTTGAGGTATAGTCCACATTCGCTCCCAATTTATCCAAAATGTGGACAGAAAAGTGGTGTCTTTCAATGTACCTTACTAACAATGGGCGAAATAAGACGGTTTCAATTAAAATTTTATGAAAAATGATCCTTAAATTATTTTCAAAGTGGGCAAACTCCAATTGTTATATCCAAAACGTACAATCTCCTTTTTCCAAATAACTGTTATATTTTTTAAAAATGTTAAGGAAAAAAATTGGTGAAAAGATGTGCCATAAATACAATAAAAAATAAAAACTATCGTAATGTTTGTATTTTTATTAGTTTTATTCGTCTACTGATAATTTAGGAAACATGGAGATTGTACACGTTGAATCTATACCCTCAATTCTTTCTTTGTCTAGCACATTTCAATTTGCAACGACGTATTGCGAAAAACCGAAGATGTTGGGTTATGTATTATTCACCTTTATGTTAATAACAAATAAAGATGGGAAATTTCAATCACGCGTTTTGCTTGCTCTTTAAACGATGACGGACGGGTTTGTTCCACCGGGACTACTTGTATATATAATTTCCGATTAAGATACTGTCCAATCGATATTCCGACTCTTAACACTAAACCAACACAATATTTTAAAATTAAATTTCCAAACGCTCAGTGCTGTGCAGGCAATATATTTATGTGCAGTGGCGGCAGAATTAGTAATGAAAACAGAAACGAAAACGACAAAGTGGGCGAAGAAATGGCATTTGAAGAGTAACCAGTTTTCCCATATTAACCTGTTAAAGAAGTTGAAACTGGAACCGGAAGATTGGTTTAATTATTTCCATAAACACGGAAGACGGCGTCACGCTTCTATTAAATCTAATAAATAATTTCTACTTGTTATGTTTCACAAATTTAATCAGTTTCCTGACACGTGGTTCGGGCCTTGCGGGTCATTAATTGTCAAAGGAGTACAAGAAGATAATAAATTCTACGTGACATTGCAAAGGTATTTATATCATATTATGGTAACTATAAACATGTCATAAAATTAAAATTAGGATTAGAAAATTGAATGGTCAACTGTGAATTTTCCTAATTTTTAAAGGTACAGATACATAGTTACTCCTCAATAAGTGTGCTATTAAGAACTAGGAAAGCACCTGAAGGTATTTCGGTTTGATTATTAACAACATTACATTTGTTTTTATGGCTTTTTTTGATAGCTATTGTTTCTAGTAGATTTAGTTTTCTGCTTTTATTGTGTTTGTATAAGGATTTTATGTTGTTAGAGATTGAGAGATTGTCTTTTATGCAGTGATCAGCTAACCCTGTTTTCTGTTTTATTTTGTTTTTATAAAATATATGTTTTGTGTTCTTTAAGCCTGGTGTCAAAATGTCTACCTGTTTGTCCAACGTAGATAGCATCGCAGTTGTCACATTCTATTTGGTAGACCCCACTTTGTAAAAGTTTGTTTTTAGTTTCTATTTTAGCATTGGATACGTGTTTGTGTAAGTTAAGTTGCAAGTTAATAGCACATTTATTTAGGTAGGACTAAATAGGTATATTGTACCTTTAAAAATTAGGAAAACCCACAGTTGACCATTCAATCTTCTAATCCTAATTTTAATTTTATGACATGTTTATAGTTACCATATGATATAAATACCTTTGTAATGTCACGTAGAATTCAGTATCGTCTTGTACTCCTTTGACAATGACCCGCAAGGGCCGAAACACGTGTCAGGAAACTGATTAAATTTGTGAAACATAACAAGTAGTTATTATTTTTTCTTCCTGTGCAATAGTCAAAATTTGTTCCCCGAGTCTGTCTCGAGTCTTGAAGTTAGCTAGGATTTGAATAGATGGCCTTGTTTTTATTTTCGTCTCGAATGAAATTAAATGAGCTGTCAAAATTAGGCAAAATTGGTGTATTTCGTCTTCAGTTAAAGTTAATTTAACGTTTTGAACTTAAAATTTTTACGTAATAGCTTATTTTTGAGATCTTATTTTCTATTTTAACCAAAAAAAAAACTGGATAGAAGGTATGTCTGATTTATATTTGAATTTTCAATTTTAAGTGGTATGCAATTATCTTACCTGTAAGAATTTGTTGAACGTTTTTAATAGCATGCCATGCATAAAGCGACAGATGGAAATAATTAATTATTATAATGTGAAAAAAAGGTAATTATTGATTTTTTCGTCGTTATAGTTTTAATAAGATTGTAACGTTTCGTGCTTTGAAGTTGGCCACTATTGAAAATTGGGAACATCCACTTTATAGTGAGATACAGTTAATGAATGGCACAATATAAAGAATTTATTAAGTAAATATTTTTTTGTTTTTGTGAGTTGATGTCATTTAATTTTAAAACAATAGATAAAGTATAGTGGTATTGTATATACTATAATGCTTGTCGACCGACTCATGGAGCACACTGCTATCAACAAAGCTGTAGTCTGTAGGCTCCTTTATGCAGAATGGAAAATGCCATTGCGTTTTTTTTTCTCAAAAGCATTGCAATTCAAAACACTCTCCACAAGTTGTTCAAGAGTGGTTTTAGGAAAATAATATTCGGGTTTTGCAGTGGCCGGCACAATTTCCAGACCTTAATCCCATTGACAATCTTTTGGAAGTAGTAGAAGTAGAACGTAGTAATCGAAATCAAATGTTTTCAAATCTTTTTGAAAATTCTGTAAAAAATAATAGTAGATATTCTATTAACTATTCTAGCTGCTGTAATTCTTAAATGTCTTTAATATCTTGTGCACGTGAAATGAAATAATGTTCCAAGACAATTTTTGTCGATTTTTATAATTATTTATTATTTAGTCTGTGAGTGATATATTACCTACTAATAATGCGTGGATGAAATATTTTTTCATTTAAAGAAATTAAAGCACTGTCTGCTCTACTTCTATTCAGTAGTGTATATAACATCTTTTTTCCTAGGATTTATTCCACCCAAAGAAGAAACTTTCGTAGGGTTACAATTAAAAGGATTTCCATTATTTATCCACACAAACTTGAAATTGAGAGACGCAGCTCTCAATGCCGCATCTCAAATTTTGAGGTTGACTAGGGCTGGTGAAACTGCATGGGGCACATTACCCGGAAAAAATTGGACTGTTTTTCAGGCGAATCATTCCACCTACGAACCATTGGAATGGGCGCATAGAAATGATTTCTATCAAATTAACGAAAGTAAGTACCGTGCGAGCAAAAATTATTTGCGTCAAAGAGGGCTTGGATTAGATCACAATGATATTTGGACGATATATCTAACCAAATATAGGTTAAAATTTCGTCAAATTCATATTATGACATGATATGCCAAACTAATGAGTAATAAAATAAGTAGACAAATACAAATTAATTTTTGTTGTTTACAAAATTAACAAAGTAAGAATATACAGAAAGAAAAAGAAAAATAATTACATAAATTACTGAAATTGGCCACCGCCATGCTCCAAGCATAAAGTCACACGTCTCTTCATATTTTCGAAAGTGTTAACCAACATCTCTGGAGAAATGTTACCACATTCTTGGATAATCCTTTCTTGTAATTGTTCTAAATTTGCAACTGGTGTTTTAGAAATAATGTTCTTTAAATGAGGAAAAACGAAGTAATCCATAACCGTTAAACAAGGTGATCTAGGTGGGAATTCAATGTCTTATCGAAAACTGATCAATCTGTCGTCGAAAAAATTGCGTAAGTAGTTAATAGTTTCGGCGGCTGTATGGGCGGTTGCACCGTCCTGTTGAAAATATCCAAAACGTTGTTCGTCGTCAAGTAATTGCTCCACAAATAGATTCAAAATATTGTCTCTAGACCGCTGTGCTGTAACTGTGTGGAAAAAAATCTGCTGCTTGTATTTCTTGGAATACTTGCACTTTATATAAGTAAATAAATTTAGCTGCTTCTTAAGAATAGTCCTGAATGTTCCATAAGATCTTTCCACTTCTTGGGACAGGCGTCTTATACAATTTGTTGGCATATTTTGCATTATTTCACGAACGTTTGCAACAAGTTCTTCTGTTCTTACAGATGGTCTTCCTTCTCCTTTTTTGTGTTGTATAGAACCTGTTTCCCTAAATACAGCCACGGTTCTTTTCAGGCAATGATAAAAATCCTCAGCATTAAAAGCTATGTTAGGAAAATGTTCGTGAAAATCGTCCATGCACAAACCCAGATTGTATTGCCACTCACCATTTATTCTAACCCCATTTTGAAAATACGCTTCAACCATGAATGTTTTGTGCTGTTCCGTAAAGCCCATTGTGTGAATTGTTCAAGAAATTGGAAAAATTAGCGATGAATCAAATTACTTGTAACGACTGTCAAAGATGACGGAATAACTGATTGATTGTTAATTCAGGTAGTTACTGACACCCAACAGGTATTAAGCTCTACGGCTGAGCATTACGTCCGTAGATGCAAGGCCCTCTTTGATGCAAATAATTGTTGCTCGCACGGTAACATTAAATGTTTTTTTTTTCCCGAACAAGATATACAACTATAAGAATAGCCCTGACAAAAGCACGAGCTTTCAAATTAAATTTGCAGAAAACACATGGTATTTCCCATTGCCATGGTACACCAACCGGTATTAGAATTTTTAAAATTGACTTTTCTGGATTTATGCTGGACAAAACTACTTAAATAGAAAAAAATTGTGCTCTGTTCGAAAATGTTGAGTAAAGTCATGAAAGATTTTAGTTACACAAAAACTGATTTTATAAACCTGAAAACTTCCTTGTTGCCTTAAAATTATATCTAGTTTTTACTTAACATAAAATTGATTTTAGGTGGCGTCAAAACTCCCTTACCGACTGTTATTCAAGATCATGGCTTATTTGACAATATCCAAAGGATAATTTTTGGTTCGTGTCTAAGATTTTGGCTTCATAGGCTGCTTTTTCTAGACAGTCTTAGTTACTTGAGCCATGGTCAACTAAGCTTGTCATTGGACCGGTCCATTCTTGTGGACATTGATGACATATTTGTTGGCGAAGTTGGCACACGGCTAAAACCAGAAGATGTGGAGGCCTTAATTAGTACCCAAGAAAGGTAAACGAGAAAGTAAAAAGATAGCAAAAGACACTAAAAGTTCACTAAATTTGGATTTTTATCCTATTGCATAGAGGACGAAAAAATGAAATTTTCTACAGTTTCAGTTTTTTTTAATTTCAAACTTTGACTGTCGAACATGAGGGTCACAAATAAAAAATAGCATTCCAAAATTCATATTGTTTTTGCTCCAGGAATACCGGGTGTTTCTCAAAAGACGTTTACCCCTATAACTTTTTTATATTTATAGATATTAAAATGAAATTTTGAGATTATGCATAAGAGATGAGTCTGCTTTTATTGGCATAATTTTTAATTTGTTAGGACTTCCGGTTTGACAGGAAGTGACCTTGACTTTAGTATTTTAAATGGGACATAAAGTTGCCACAGTGGATCTTTGCCCGTGCGTCATCAATCAACGATCAGGACTCGACGTGGTTAATAACTCTGCATCCTTGTTTATTACAGTAACAAGTTTGAATAAAAGCATAAAAAACCGTCTCCAAAATTCCGCAATAATATAACGTGCTAGACAAGGATAAAACTATAAACGTCAGTTAATTACTTTCTTTATTTGTTTAGTTGACAACCGTTGTATTTTAGAACGTCATTGTCAACCTTATTTTGATCTGCCAATCTAATTCGTATTTTGTAAATCTGTGTGCCTTAGAACTGTTCCTGTTTCTAAAAATAGTTCTTTTTAGAGGTAATTATACCCACCATCTGTTTTGGCGGTAAGTATTTATGGATTTTTATAATAACTAATTTATTTATTTTAAATATTCTAACCGTGAAAGTTCTTTGAAACGTTTACGGCAGTGGCTAAATTCCCTTAAATGAAAGGATGTTAAAAATTTGACTTTTGCGATTTTAATAGTCAATAAAACACCAAACTTTTGTAGATTTTAAGCTTTAAAAATAGTATTAAATGTATAAACATTTGTTTGTCAATTTATTTTAGATAATAGAGAATGCCGGGCAAAACTTAAAATAAATAATAATTTTTCGGGATATTATGTAGGTACGTCAAACGGTAGGCAGGCACGTCCATTTTATGAACTTAACTTAGTTTTGACTTTTTTCGTCTCGTAATTTTGATTTGATTCATACGATTTTGATGACGTAAAAGTGATGACGCACGGGAAAAGAACCACTGTGGCGACTTTATTTAATATTTTTACTTATTGGGATTCAGCATAATATTCTGAGTAAAATGACACCTCACTTGTCATTTTTTGACGTGTTATAACATTTTTATGTTTATTTTTTATTTTCAATCTAGAGTGCTACAAGTTAATTAAATCTGTTAATTTATACTCAAATAGTATATGAAAATTAAGATTATATCATAATAATTGACTTTCTAAGTTTCACAAGCGTTTAAAAAATGAAATTTTGTTTTCTTGACGTTTACCCCATTTTTCCAAATGGGACGATGGTGGTTCACTAGGATATTTAAAACGAGCATTTTTTTCCCAACAATTTAATACCATACACTCCCATGCTATTTTAAAATTGACCCGAAATAATTTGCCTTAAATCCCAATCGCAAATTTAAAAGCGTTATGCATTATTGCCGCCCTCTCTTTTCTAAAGAAATATAAAGGCGGCTTTGAAAAACAATGGAATGGTTTTGAAAAGCTATATGGCTTTAATTTAAAGTTGTAATGTCTTTAGTTTATAAAACTTACAATACATACAATCTTGCGGGTTCAGAAGAAAGTTTCTGGTCACTCCAAAAATTGGGAGCATATCAATTTGTTCACTTCTAGTAAAACTAACCATTTTATCTGATTTACAATGTAAGTTTAATAAACGAATGACATTACAATTTTAAATCAAAACCATGTGGGTTTTCAAACCATTCCATTGTTTTCAAAGCCGCCTTTATATTTCCTTAGAAAAGAGAGGACGGCAATAATGCATAACGCTTTTAAATTTGCGATTGGGACTTAAGGCAAATTTTTTCGCGTCAATTTTAAAATAACATAGAAGTGTATGGTATCAGATTGTTGGAAAACAAAATGCTCGTTTTAAATATCTTAGTGAACTACCATCGTTCCATTTGGAAAAATGGAATAAACGTCAAGAAAACAAAATTTTATTTTTTAAACGCTTGTGAAACTTAGAAAGTCAATTATTATAATATAATCTTAATTTTCATATACTATTTGACTATAAATTAACAGATTTAATTTGTAGCACTCTAGATTGAAAATAAAAAATAAACATAAAAATGTTATAACACGCCAAAAAATGACAAGTGAGGTGTCATTTTACTCAGAATGTTATGCTGAATCCCAATAAGTAAAAATATTAAATATGTCCCATTTAAAATACCAAAGTCAAGGCCACTTTCGGTCAAACCGGAAGTCCTAACAAATTGAAAATTATGCCAATAAAAGCAGATTCGTCTCTTATGCATAATCTCAAAATTTCATTTTAATATCTATAAATATAAAAAACTTATAGGGGTGAACGTCTTTTGAGAAACACCCGGTATATGGTTAACGGATTGACCTCTTTTTTTCGGACACCCTGTATAATAAAATTTTAGACTATTGATAGTATTCTATCTTATCCAAGAGACGGTAAACATAAGTCCAGAAAAACAAAACAAATTAATACCATAAAGCACGAAAATAGAATGTACTAAAAATTCATAGTTTGCAACTTGGACACCCTGTATCTCAAAAACTGGTCGGTAGATTTTGTTTTTGTTTAAAATGACATTTTCTACAACATACTAAAAATTTGGGAAATTTAACCGAGGGCCATTTTCCATAAGAGAATAAATTTGAATCGTATTTGTTTACACAAATTACTAAAAAGGTAAAATTGGCGGAATCACGAGGCCTGTTAATTGTCAATCACAAATACCCAGTTCCCTAGCAGGGTTACTGGCAGTTTAACCGGTGACGTAGTTTTACGTTAAAAGTTGACGTCACAGTTAATACCAATCCTCGCTTGAACGCACCAGTATTTACTTTTGGTTTTAACCACCCTTCACTTGGGCAGGCCTATAATAGACAGCATCCAAATTTCTAGACTATTTTGATTGGCGCTTTCTGTTCAAAGTTTTACTTTTTGATTAACTTGAAGTTGTCAACTTACGTCACAAAATGGAAAAAAAGCAAAAGAATTTTGTTGTATAGTCAAATCTGGTCTTATCATGCGGGTCCAAAGGTCACCGATCATATGAATCAATTCGAAAATTCCAGAGCTTATCAAAATGTTGTGAGATTATGTAGGTATCAATATACCCGGAGAAAAGAAACATAGTTTTATTATTTTAACTGTCGTGAAGATAGCCACATATAATATTATCATTAGAACTTTTTGATGTGGAAGAAAAAATTAAGCTTGCACCTGGAACATATTCTGTTACAGAACCGGCATGTAAAATAATGAACCGCTTTCCCGTGCCACATCCCTTTTTTCTTTTCACGCTTTTCACAGAATCATCTTGCCAAGATTTTAAACCACTTCCATTTGAAAATATCGATGTTTCGTCTAAAAATACTACTTTTCTAAATTTTGATTTGTAATTTTCCGTATATTTTTTTTTAAACTGACGCTGACTCACTATCTGGCTGCTCACATAAAAATCTCCGGTTACAGTATTTTTTATACCAAAACCCCAACTTTTTATTAATTTTGATAACGATTCAAGTCCGATTTCCAAAACACCTCGAATTTTTAAATTTTCTTTTAAAACTGGAAGAGTCACACTAGTTTTTGATTTACATAAATCACATTACGGAATTCCATTTTCACATTTCTCCCCAAATCTTCAGTCTCTGGCTTTTTTCGATTACACTTTTTAGTCTTCTTCGGTATTACATTAATTGGGCTTTTTTTATGCACAATTTTCTACACAGTTCTTAAACTGATTCCCAGTGCTTTTACGACTATGTCTTGGATATTAGTTGGGGAATTTCCACTTACTCTTGCATTCTCCAAATAGTTAATCAAATTTAATATGATTTTTTTGCTTGGGGACTCAAGGCACCAGAAAATTGCTTTTTATTGTTCGAATTATCAAATTTGTCACTTCAACTTGTCAAAGTCACAAAACATACATCTGTTCATCACAACTTTTTAGAACCACTGAAAATTATAAGTTTATCCCTTTTTCTCATGCCCAAAATTGCATACGTCTGTCTTATTTATCCTACCGATTTTATTTGGGGGTAAGATTAGCCGCAATGAAAGAAGAACAAACTTGTGACAGTATGAGTTTGTAACTAATAAATTTAGTAAATCGGGTGCAGTTTTTTTTTAAATGTTTGCTACATTTTACGTTTTGGTATTTGTTTTAAAAAAAATATTGAAACAATGTGTCCCAAATTTGAATAAGGACTAATTATATCGATAATTGTTTTAAATGGCAACCTATTCACTATTGGAATACAGTCGATATAAACAGTAGCCAGCTCGTGATCAGCGCATATTAGCGTCATGATTGCCAATTCTCGCAACGCTATTGGGCGAGCAAACAGGAGGCTCTCTCAACTCGCCGCGAAATAGCATGATACGGTCCTATTTTATTTAGGCGTTCATGTGCTTTTGGCTACATCTACGGTAGTTAACTATTTTTAAAGTGCATTATTATAGTGCATATATATAACTTTCTCGTTTTGACGATTTTGCTTTATCTTTATTTTTTTTTTAGGTTAACAAGCATGATACCAGGATTTAAATTTAACCTGGGGTTTTCTGGCAAGTACTTTCACCATGGCAATAGCGAAGAAGATAAAGGAGATGACTTAATATTACAAAACGTCGATAAATTTATGTGGTTCTCGCATATGTGGAATCATCAGCAGCCCCACCTGTATGACAATATAACATTGCTTATGGATGACATGATGTTAAATAAGAATTTTGCTAAAAAATATGGTAAGTTGAGTCACAAATTATAATACAGGGTGTTTTGGTAGGAAAGGGCAATATTTTGGGAATGTGTTCAGAGGGTGAAAATAAGAAAAATAAACCCATATGTTTTAGTACGATTCTCAACCATTTCTGAAATAATCGGTTCTGAATTTTTTTTATATTGAAATAATGAAGGCGGCTTTAGTTTTAAACGTCCGATACATTTTGATTGATAGTTTTGACATGCATAGTAGTTGTCAGTTAGCTTCATATTGGGCGTATCGACTTGAACCAAGATTTTTCATACTTACAATGCCCCACACATTCAATCACCGGGAGTATGCCGACATGATATTCGTGTATGGTTACTGTAACGGTAGTGCGATGCACGCAGTTAATGAATATCGACGTCGTTTTTCAAATCGAAGAGTTCCTAATAGAAGAGTTTTTCAAAAAGTATTTGCAAGTGCTCAGGAAACTGGAATGTTTTCAAGCGTGAGTATTGTGTCTGAAAGAGTGCATGGTCTAGATGTGGAAAATGAAGAAAATGTTCTGGATATTGTCGCAGAGAACTCACGTATAAGTACGAGACGGGTTGCAAATGAACTTTATATACCATCACATCTAGCCGTATGGGAGTCACTTAGAAAAAATGGTTTAAAACCTTTTCACGCTCAACCCATTCAACATCTTCTAGATGGTGATCCTGCTTCAAGGGTACAATTTTATGAATGGATCCATCAAAATCGAAGTCTGCACAAATATATTTTATTTAGCGATGAAGCTTAGTTCACTCGTGATGGAATTAATAATTGCCACAATGAACATCGGTGGTCAGATGAAAACCCTCATGCTACATTTGAACGAAACTTTCAATATCGATTCAGTATTAATGTCTGGTGTGGAGTGCTCAACGAGCAGTTATTGGTTATGGTCTATTTCAAATGGATGGGCGTCTTACTGGAGAAGGATATTTACGGTTTTTGGAAGACCATTTGATACACATTTTGGATGATGTTCCGTTAAATGTTCGACAACGAATTTACTTCCAACATGATGGAGCTCCACCTCATTTTAGTCTCCGTGTGCGAAATTTCTTGAATTATCGTTTTCCTAATCGCTGGATTGGCAGGGATGGTCCGCAAGCTAGGCCACCGAGGTCACCAGACTTAAACCCGCTATAGCCTTTAAGGATGGATGAAATCGCTAGTATATGAAACACGAGTGGAAACGAGAGAAGCACTCTAAGATCGAATTTTCAATCCTGCAGGTTTTATAAAAAACAATCCCCACTCGATCCAACGTGGTACGCGAGCGATTAACAAACGTGCCGAAAAATGTATTGAAGTTGGTGGAGGGGTTTTTGAAAGTATTAGTATACAGAGTGATTCACGGTGGATGGAACGTTAGACGTTTCTGAAAACCAGTAAAGGAATCGTTCTGAAAATTTGGTCGCGTACATAAACGGACATGCTCTACCTATCTAAAATATTTTTAACAATACAGTGTTGCCGCTTCCACACAAAAATAATAGCTACTTCGATATTTTAAATGAAAGACCCTATATATTATTAAATTCTACATAAAATTATAATTATTTTTTAATAAAAGCATTATTAGTCCATGCTTAATGGTTTGCGAGATATTGTCTCTTGAAAAATGACATTTTTGAACTTTGACAGCTTCTAGCTTTTTAACTGTACGTCTGAGAGCAAAACGGCTTACATGTCCCTATCTTCGATTTTTATTATCTTTCCAAAAGTAACAACTTCCGGTCAAACCGGAAGTATTATATTTCCTACATCCGGTTTAACTGGAAATTGACACTTTTGGAAAAATAATAAAAATCGAAGATAGGGACATGTAAGCCGTTTTGCTCTCAGACGTACAGTTAAAAAGCTAGAAGATGTCAAAGTTCAAAAATGTCATTTTTCAAGAGACAATATCTCGGAAACCATTAAGCATAGACTAATAATGATTTTATTAAAAAATAATTATAATTTTATGTAGAATTTAAAAATTTAATAATATATAGGGTGTTCCATTTAAAATATCGAACTAGCTGATCAATTTTGATGCTCTCTGATAAAATCATAAAGAATTACGATTATATTTTGCACATACAGGTATTCAGTTACTTAGGTGCATTCTTCTTCAATTTGTTTTGTACCTATATACTTATATATGTTCAATTTAATTTACTTTAGTGCGTATTGTTAATCTGAGTTATGTGATCAAATAGCTTATTTACTATCATTTTGTAATATTTATTAATTTAAAAAAATGTTTTTTTTTTGTAACATTTTTGTAATAATAATAATAAACTAATAAGCTATTATTTTTGTGTGGAAGCGGCAACACTGTATTGTTAAAAATATTTTAGATAGGTAGAGCGTATCCGTTTATGTAAAGGACCAAATTTTCAGAACGATTCCTTTACTAGTTCGTCAGAAACGTCTAACGTTCCATCTTCCATCCACCGTGAATCACCCTGTATATTAGTTTGTACTGCAGTACCTGCAATTATTCGCTTTTAAAATAAAAATTAACTTACAAAAACTTTAGAACCTATTATTTCAAAAATGGCTGAGAATCAACAAAAACATATGGGTTTATTTCTCTTATTTTCACCCTCTGAACACATTCCCAAAATATTGCCCTTTTCTCCCCAAACACCCTGTATATAAATTTTTAAAGTGACTGACTTCTCATTATAGCGTAGGCATCCACTAAAAGGGATATTTCATAAATCTACCCCTACAGGATTATAAACGGGGGTTGTAATTTTTATAGGAATTTCTGTATCTCAGAAACTAAAACTGTTGTATATCTAAAAATTTGAACACACTATTGGCAAACCTAAAGTTACAAGGCATCTTTAGACATTCAAATTTTTAAAGTTAATAAAATAAAATATTTAGGAATTATTTTTGACAGTAAATTAAATTGGAATTTTCAGAATACTTAATTAAAAAATTAAGAAGTTTACTACCGATTTTTAAAAACATAAAAAAAATTTTAAATGTAAGACATGGAAATATTATATTACGCGTTAGTTAAAACTCATTTATATTACGGAATTTTAGGTTGGGGAGGAATAAATAGAACTTTAGTTAAAAATTAAAAATATTACAAAAAAGGTTTCTAAAAATTATATTCAATAAAGATTATCTTTATCCTTCAAAAGAATTATATTCAGAAACAAAAAAGTTGAACATAAGACAACTTTACATTTATAACATCTTAATATATATATTTAAAAATAAAAACATAATCATAATACACGTCATAAAAATGAAATAACCATAAAACCTAAAATAAATAAGTCCATAGGACAAAAAAATTTCAAATATTTATGTTTTTATTTAGGCAAACGATTCAACAAAAATTAAAAAATTGATTCCATTAAAAAAATTTTAAGTCGAAATTAAAACATGGATATTAAAAACAGACAATTTGAAAATATTTTTAAAAATGCTTTAATTAATTAATACTGTTCTGAATAAATAATATACAGTGTGGTTGTTTAAGTGTGCAACATATGGGCATTTTTTTATTACCGTTTTCTCAGAAAATTTTATTCTTGATAAAAGTTGGTGCATGTTCGATAATCATATTAGGTGCACTTGGAATGGTTGCAAGTCAAACGGCGTACAGGGTAGGCCAAAAAATATAAAACTTGTACAAGAATAAAAAATTTTAATAAACATTTAAAATAAAAATTTTGCACTTTAAATGATAGTGTTTTAATTAGCATATTATCATTACTAATGTTTTATCTTGTTAAAAATAATTTTTAGGATATTTTAAAGTTGTGTTTAATATCGTTGCAACAAACATGAAGTTTGTGATTCCTTAATAAATTAAAAATTCAAGTAAACTTTACAAATATGCTTGAATTTGAACAAAGATATGTGAAATTGATTTGATTTTCATTAATTTATGAAGGTCTTTATGGTGAATATAAAAAAAAAATTTGGAAATTAAATGTTTTTTAAAAAAATATATTTTTTTATTTTAGGAGGTCACGTTTTTGAATCTATGCATGACTGTTAATTCTAAACAACTTTTCTTAATAACATTTTGCTGAATTTTCTGAAATAGGGGTACTTTATTCCTGTAGAAATTTTATATTTTTTGGCCTACCCTGTACGCCGTTTGACTTGCAACCATTCCAAGTGCACCTATTATGATTATCGAACATGCACCAATTTTTATCAAGAATAAAATTTTCTGAGAAATCGGTAATAAAAAAAAATCCCATATGTTGCACACTTAAACAACCACACTGTATATTATTTATTCAGAACAATATTAATTAATTAAAGCATTTCTAAAAATATTTTCAAATTGTCTGTTTTTAATATCCATGTTTTAATTTCGACTTACACAACAACCACACTGTATAATAAATTTATATAAGTAATATTTTTTACTTAAAAATTATAAATTAATAATTTTATTATAGGTAATATATTTCTTCAAAAAAACTGCGATTATACTATAAATTAACATTTTTACTTTAAAACTTGATTTGTAATACATATTTATGATTTTACATACTAAAACAAAAAATAAGATTTGCCCCTAACAAGCTCAGCTTCAGGGGATTGAAGATTAAGTTTATAGAAGACAACATAATAGTATATTAAAGTACACGCACGCACGCGTCTATTTTAAAAAACGAGCCACAAAGTGGCGAGTTTTTTTATTGACACGTGCGCTAAAACGCCTTATGAAACATGTGCTTTATACATTTTTTTCTATTTAACTTTTTATAATCAAGAAAAATACATTTTAAAAAGAAAATAAATCCTTCAAATTTTGTAAATTTTTATGTCGAAATTTTATGTTGGTAATACTATTTTTTATCATAGTAGCCTCTGGAAAACAAAAATTATTTTGCGAACTGTAATTTTTTGATTTAATGACCCATTTTCACCACAAGATTCTAAAGTTATTTTAGCGATATGAGATTTGAAATTGGACGAAATACGTTGTGTGATCCTTGTACATTCGGTACATATACAGAGCGTTCGAAAATTCGGGCGATTTTGCTACTTTTTTTCGAATTTCAAAAGACGTGATTTTACGTCACGGCATTGCAATTTAGTATAGGGAAGATGGAAAATTCAAATAAAGTTGAAGTTAAAATCGACATTGGAAGGTTAGTAGATTGAATTTTGGATAGGATTTGGCAGAAAATGATATCTTGAAGCATCTACAAAAGATTGATTTATAGATTTATGCAACCAACAGACATGACTGTTATCCACACAGAATAAAAAAGTAAGTTATCAAGCTATTTTTCCTCTGCGAAAAATGGGTTTTCTCGTAAATCACAAAGGCCGCGCAAGTCAATGAAATAAAACATTTAAATGTTACCAACATCAAATAAAGAAAAAACGCGTATCGAAATAGCTTCATTACGATACGCAAATGCGTATCGTACTGCGCTTATTATGATCTTGAAATAGAAAAACATATTTATTATATTATTAAATTTTTAAATAAACTTATTATTATTGTATTAATGTAAAGAAACGAATACAAAATGGAGTTGGCGCGAGTTACATAGATATCAAGGCTCAACTTAGCCAACTTCTGTTCAAGCGCGATTCAAATGCTCATATTGCTTGCTGCATTCCCCCTCCATAGCAGCAAATACGTTCCAATAACGTTTTCTATCTTGGCTGAATTTTTCAGGTAAGCGAAGATACGGTGAAATTCTGCTGATATTTTGAAATGGTTTATTCGCAAGAACAAAAACTGAAATTATTTTATGTAACACGAAGGCTGAGAGTGCAGAGGAAGTAGTTGGGTGTTTTGCGTTTTTGTAGCCAGACCAACCTGCCCCAACACGCAAAATTATCTTAAATATTTTTGATAGATTGGAAGGAAGTTGGGGTACATACCAGCCTTTTATTTTTCACTATAAGCTAATAAAAACAAACCATTTAAAATAATTGTGGCATTTTTAAGTACCGGGTGTTCCATCTAAGGAGGTAATCGGCTATATCTCAGAAAGTAATAACACTAGGAGTTTGGAAAAAACTATTTATCGATAAAAGCGGCCAAGAGAAATTGCTGGAAATTATTTTTAAGTTCGAAAAATTACCGCTAGGGGGCGTAAGAGAACTTTCAAAATAGAAATGCCGATTTTCTCTTGATTTTTCTTAATAAAAATATGTTAAAAATATAAGCATTGTATTCTTCCTAAAATTATGCAACTTTATGTTGGAAATCGTTTTTTTCTATTTTCAATAATAAAGTGGTGGGAGAAGGTCAAACCTTTATTCTTTCAAACGCTGATATCTCTGCTTTGGATAAACCGATTTTATTCAACTTGGTCTTGAAAAAAACCCTTCTTTTCCTCTACACGCTGATCTATTAACTATACCATATTGATTCTAATGGTGGCCACCAGATGGCGTTTTTCCATAATTCCTCAATGAATAAGGATTTTCTCAAAAAAATCAAATGTTATGATATGACTTTTTCATCAAATTTTATTTTAGGCTTATAAAGGCTATTAAATTGTGGAATAAAAATCCAGGTCCGTATTTAAAATAAAAAAGTTGATGATGTTCGCTCGAATCCGAAACGTCGGATTAAAAAACTAACCCCATCAGCTTGTAGAGGAGGAAAAGTTACTATAAGGAACTGAAAACCACAACGTGATATCTTTTGTTAAACTAGAGAAATTAAATTAATATGGAAAAATAGCCCATTTTTTAAAACTAATTTCTCTAGTTTAACAAAAGATATCACGTTGCGGTTTTCAGTGCCTAATAGTAACTTTTCCTTCTCTACAAGCTGATGGGGTTAGTTTTTAATCCGACGTTTCGGATTCGAGCGAACATCATCAACTTTTTTATTTTAAATACGGACCGGGATTTTTTAATTCACTATTTAATAGCCTTTATAAGCCTAAAATAAAATATAATAAAAAAGTCATATCATAACATTTGATTTTTTTGAGAAAGTCCTTATTCATTGAGGAATTATGGAAAAACGCCATCTAGTGGCCACCATTAAAATCAATATGGTATAGTTAATAGATCAACGTGTAGAGGAAAAGAAGGGTTTTTTTTCAAGACCAAGTTGAATAAAATCGGTTTATCCAAAGCAGAGATATCATCGTTTGAAAGAAAAAAGGTTTGACCTTCTCCCACCACTTTATTATTGAAGATAGAAAAAAACGATTTCCAACATAAAGTTGCATAATTTTATGAAGAATACAATGCCTATATTTTTAATATATTTTTATTAAGAAAAATCAAGAGAAAATGGGCATTTATATTTTGAAAGTTCTCTTACGCCCCCTAGCGGTCATTTTTCGAACTTGAAAATAATTTCCAGCAATTTCTCTTGGCCGCTTTTATCCACAAATATTTTTTCCCAAAGTCCTAGTGTTATTACTTTCTGAGATATAGCCGATTACCTCCTTAGGTGGAACACCCGATACAATAATTAATTAGTTAACGACATAAAATGAAAAATTGGTAAAATAATCATAGACATTTACCTTTAGATAAGCATCAAGAAAGTAGCAAATTTATGGCCTTGCGCATGTAAACGAAACCACACAGGAATCGGCATGCGCATTGCAAAGTTATTATTTAGCGAATGGGAAAAATAGACAGGTCCGGGCTTAAACATCTTATTTGTGTGAACTAGGCCTAGTTAGCTTAGATTAAATTGATCAAACTATCAATACTTTATACTTACTAGAAATATGAAATACCCGGTATTTTACCAATATTTGGGCATAACAAAATCATACAATGGTCTTTACTAGTCATTGTATTCGTAGTCCCTAAACCACACAAAAACTTGAAATCCTTAAAAATTAAACGGTCACAATCCACAATAGCAAAAAAAAACAAGAAATGATATGTGTAAAGTTTTATTTATTTTAGTGGCGAAGATTGAAATTCTACCATTTGGATTTATCATCATTAGTAAACTAACCCATGGGGGTAAATAACCTGCTATACGAATTTCCAAAAACCCGGAGGAAAAAAGTTACAGGATAAAAACTTTCACTAAAAAATTCAAGTTCGTTAACAAACCGAAGTTTTTATCCCGTAACTTTTTTCCTCCGGGTTTTAGGAAGTTCCTATATAGCAGGTAATTTAACCCCTATGGAGTAGATACATCCAAATGGTAGAATTGCAATTTTCGTCACTAAAAGAATTAAGATTCGTTTACAAACGCTACAGGTGGAATTGACACGTACCCCAAAAAACATTTCGTTGCTGCATAAACATTGCTAACTTCACACATATCAAGAAATCCACAGAGAAAACGTAAAACACAACAATAAAAATGGCTCCAAGCCGGTTCTGGAGTGTATGTTGATGATGTCGCTAAACAAGGAAAATTTAATAACAAGAGTGTCGTGCGCATGCCCATACCTGTAGGGCGGTAAGGGATGTTACTGGCGAGCTTTTTCACCTATAAAACAAATTTTGTTTGCGCCCGAGATAAGCTTTACGGATCTAAAGGTAAATATCTATGAAAATAATTCAAAATGCGCGGTGCAACGTACATCCCAAACGAAATGCCAAATATTACTGAATACTGCATTTCTGTCGATAAAACGCGGCGAGCAGAACATAAATTATCCCTCTTTAACATAGGGATCGCCATGCATTGTCCACGCCGCGCTGGCAATGCTGATTGATCTGTTCTCTTTATTGCGGGCATTTAAACATATTATTTACTCTCTCATACTCACATAAACTGCCACTGTCACTTAGAGTTTGCCAATTGTGTAATGTTCCTTTAATAAAATAATAATATATTATGTACCTACGTATTTCGTCATTTAACTAGTAATGCCGCCGAGACGAGAAATTCTCGTGTCTCGTCTCGTCGAGAAATTTCTCGTTTTTTCTCGAATTTTCTCGTTTGTTAGAACACTGAATTTTAGGTATCTCCTAATATATAGACAGAAAACTAATGTGTTTAAAGTTCTCACTCTATCGTATTGTGAAGGCATTTACCTACTGCAGTAGAAAAAAACGCAATGGCAATGCTTGTTGGTTTTCATACCAAAGGTTGTCAGATATATATTTTTTAGAAACATAGAAGATACAACAAAAGTATATGAGACTAAACAAAAATATATGAGATTCTTATAGGTATTGTAAAACTTTCTGTTGTAGCGGCGGTGATCTTAAACCAATTACAGTTTACATTGTATAACTCATATGTAAAAGAAGGACACAATAATTAATTATCTAATGTTACCGCGATTTAGTCCAAATATTTCATAAACTATGAGAGATTGATATGTCAAATAGAGCATTTTCGGAAATACTTCTTTAAGTTCTTTCTCTTGCACTTTTTATTAATGTAATAAAAAAATTAAGGTTTTTCCCCGGATGACATTCTGGGCCTGGGCTGATCCCTTTATTTAGTCGAATATTTTCCAAACTATTGCAGTTAATTATGCCCCGAATTATCCCAAAAAATAAATAATAAAAGAAGGGTAGTTCCATTATGAATCAATTATTATTATTAGAAATCGTTCTCTATTCTGTATCTTTTACCACCCCGTATATTTTGGACTGAAAATACCTCGGTGCCAAGCCTATTACATTACGTGAATTATGTCTTATGGCTGCTTGCAATATTTTGTTGATCTATGAAAAATAGTTTCTAAGTCACATGACTAACAAACCGACTTATATTAAACCCTTCTGCGAGACGACCAGATACTTTTAAATGTTTACCCCCTTTAAGATTCGTATAAAAAAATATTTTTTATGATTCCCTACTCACGAGAAAAAACGAGACGAGACGAGACGAGACGAGACGAGACGAGACGAGACGAGACGAGACGAGACGAGACGAGACGAGACGAGACAATGGCACTCTCGAGCGAGAAAAACGCGTTTCTCGTCGAGACGAGATAAAAAAAAATTCTCGCCTCACGAGACGAGACGAGAATGGGCCAATTCTCGTCTCGTCTTGTCTCGCGGCATCACTACATTTAACACATTTTTATAGATTTATTTTTAAATTTTAAAACGCAACCTTCTTTTAACAAAAACAGACAGAAAAGTTAAACATTTTGTAAATTGTATCAAATATTACGTATCATTTTGTTTTTTAATTAAATGTAATTTAAAATTTTTTTTAAACAGTTTTAATGATTTTTGATATTTAATAGAATTTTCCAAATTATTATATTCTATCAAACCTTTATAAAAAATGGATTTATAAGCTAATGTTTTAGACACTCTATCCACATAAAAATTTTGATTAGTTCTTGTTTTATAATTATGATGGTCATAATTAAAAAACAAAAATTTTTTAAACAATGAGGCAATAAATTATTTTTAATTTTATGTATAAAGATACATACTAAATAAAAAATTAAATTTCTGATATTCAACCAATCTAAACTTTTCAACATAAAATTAATTTTTGTATATTTGTCACAATTTAAAATAATCCGCATTGCCTTATTTTGTAAAATTTGTAATTTATCAAATATTTCCTCACTAGCACAATATAAAATGGAAGAACAATAAAGAAAATGTGGTAATATAATAGTATTAAATACAGTTTTTTTAGAAAACAAACTTAAATTAGAACTGATTATTTTAAAATAACCTACTTTTCCGGCAATCTTCGATATAATACTTTCAAAATAATTAAAAATTTTTAATTTTGAATCAATGATCCGTAAATATTTAAAACTGTTTACTAATTCCAATTTTTCACCATCAATTACATTTATATTTTGCAATTTAAATTATTACCCATAACCATACATTTAGTTTTTGAAATATTTAATTTTAATTTATTTACTTTTATCCAATTTAATAATTTATTTATCTCAGAATTTAGAGTATTTAGACCATCAAAAATATTTAAAACATTAATGTAAATTAAGGTGTCATCAGCAAACATTTGTAACTTTTAAAACTAAAGGCATATCGTTGATGTATGAAATAAATAATATTGGACCTAGTATACTTCCTTGAGAAACTCCTATATTATTTTTTTTTTATTTGAATATGTTTTTGATATTTTTGTTTTTTGTGACCAGTTACTTAAATAATTTTTTAATTGTTAATATGATTACTTTGTTGAAATAAGCATATATGTACGTGTTTTGATCATTTCGAAATTTGGATTCCTAGGGGGTAGAAATGGAGGGGGTAAGTTTTCAACGCAACTGCTAGAGGGAATAAAGTTCATATGGAAAACATGTCTTTGATCCTGATTTCTTGAGACTCTGCGTAATATTACTCTGATAAATAATGAATAGAACGAATATTTCACATTATTTCGAGAATCTGTCCCTAAATACTATACAATACAAATAATATTTTTTGGAGAAGGCCCTTAAAGGGGTAAAAAGGGGGTATAAAAGTTTCTATTGGTAAAATATTTTTTCGTTTCTATTATTTCTTTGTTATTGTATTTAATTACTATATTTTTTAAATTTGACTAAAAACTCCAATACCTACTAACATTTAAAACACTTTTCAGGCATACCTGTAGATTCTGGTTATTCAATATCGCCACATCATTCAGGTGTGTATCCAGTGCACGAGTTTCTTTACATAGCGTGGAAAAAAGTTTGGAATATTAGAGTTACGTCAACTGAGGAGTATCCACATTTGAGACCAGCAAGGTAAGGTTTTTTTTTTACCAGCATGATATGGATACTGATATTGGAACTAGAAATTGCTAGAATTAAAAAAAATAATTTCAATAATTATTGTTCTGCCTCAAATAACATTTTTAGACACATTTTGGTAAATGTATCGAAACCTATGTTTCTGTTTCCGACACAAAAAAGTGGTTAGTACAAGTAGCGCAACTAGATAGTGTAATTTCTCTGTGTCTAAAATGAGCATGTTAACTTTATCTGAACACTTTTTTTATTAGGTACGTACACTTAACCTAAAAGTATTTTATTCTAAAGAACTTAAAACTAATATACTAGGGACATTTTTTAATGCATATTTATCTACTACTTCCTTATCCAATTTAAAATCAATCTCATCTCTGAAAATTATCTTTGGCATGTTGCGGATGAAACTGGCAGTGTTATGGCAACTTTAAAAAGCTTATAAAGAGAAGTGTAAATTTCTGAATTCAACTTTTTTTAAATTGTCTAAATTTACTTATTTGTTAGCTCTTATCAATACATTTCTCAAAACAGTCGTCTCTGCTTTTACATTATTTTCCATCTCCACATCGGTTTCACGGTTTGGTTTTCAGTAGTGTCCGACCGAAACAAGATTTTCAGCCGAAACCGAATCTTCGGCTTGGTCTCAGTTTCGGCCGAAGAGGGTTCTCAACCCCCCTTCCCTAGTTGCGCCACTGGTTGGTACTAGCTGTGACTTTCGCTGTTTTGACGCATAATCGAAACTATGTCGAAAATTACCCGACACTGTTATATCAAATTGTGGCAGTTCAGTCTTAAAGGGCGCTATGCGAAGATATCAAAATGGACGCAATAAAAAAACAATTAATTCGAATTACCTGCAGTTGTTAAATAAAAGAAAAATAATATGATGGCGAAATAATTTCGCCATAATGCATTCGTCCTAAGTGTATTTTCTATAAATTATGATTTATTTCGCCTAGTTATTACAAAAGAGAAACAAAAATCATTGAAGAAATACATTTTATCGTACGATTTAGTAATTTAGCTTTATATTTTTAACGCACCCTAACAAGCTTAGTTTAAGGGGATTGAAGAATAAGTTTATTGAAGACAACATAAACATATTTATTATATTATTAAATTTTAAATAAACTTAATATTATTATTATTATTATTATTTGCAGTTACAGAAAAAATATAATATTGCTAAAAAATTGAATTGAAAATATTTTAAAAATTTACTTATTTCTTTTTTAAATTAAATTGACTAGCAAACTTATTATTATAATTATAAATTTATCATAATTCTCAACCAACTGAAAAAGTTCATTATTGAGAATATAACATTAAATATACAATATACAAAATCACAAATAATAAAAATTATGTTTTATAACTATTAATAATTCCATCGAAATTATAATTTTTTTTTTAAATATTTTTTTAGTACTTTTTTAAAAGTCCATAATTTTGATATTTCTTTAATTTTTTTTAGTAAACTGTTGTAAATTGTTATTCCTTCATATAATATTGATCTTTGGCCAAAAGTACTCTTTACCATAGGTGTTTGAATATGATGGTTTTTTCTCGTGTTTTAAATAATATTGGTCGAAGGAAATATTATAATATTCGATTGTTTTTCTTTAATAATAATAGAGTGTATTAAAATGCATAGTTTTAATTTATAAAGCTTTTCTAAATAAAATATAAGTTTGTTTCATACTAATTTATAGTTGGTTCTAAAAATTGAAGTTTATGTAAGAATGCATTTAATTATTTTGTTTAGTAGATTTTTTAATGGCTGAATTGTGGTAAAATTCGCTGGTCCCCAAATTGAAATCATATGAAAATATAAAATGGAATTAATGTTACAACTTTTCGGCTTTTCAAAAGATGCAGGAATTTAATTAAACCCAATTTTGACAAGATAAAGATTAATTTGTCATAATGGCCTCTAGAACACGTTCTGATCATATTCTGGTTTACAATGGAATCGAGACACACTTTCTAGTATTGGGTTTTTAATGTTTTTATAATGTTTCGTATATCATGTAGCTATATTTAATAGATATAGTATCAAAAATAAAAGAAAAGAAATATTCCACATAAGTGACAACAAATAAAGTAAAATGCTGAAATAGGTGATTCAAAACAAAGAAAATTATACATATTCAAAAAAACTGAAAACATTTTTAAAATTATAATTATTGTGGGAGGATATTAATTCTCTTCCCTTTTAAAAATTATATATTATTAAGTTGTTCCAATTGATGAGCAGGTGGTGAGTGTATGTGACTAAAAGTTTCGAAAATTATTTTCAACACAAGTTTCGTAAATGAATGGATACACCATTGTTTGGTAAATATTTTAAAGCCGAAAAATACCAATTTGTTTCGCTTCACTTAAATCGAAAACGTGTCGCTACAATAGGGAACTTGCATGAAAATTAAATTCAAAAAATAATGCTCTTAAGCGTAAGCTAATAACATCAAAAGACCCACAGTGCACTAGGAAATGTGTTTTTTTTATCCTCTGGATGAAATAGAACCGATTAAAGTTCGCTTGTGACGTCAAAGCGTACTACAATACATAGCGCGAGAGCGGGTTATTCATACTACGTGACGTCACACGGCAAACTTTAATTATTTATAAAAAATTAAGGAGTGATATTTAAGACGTTATATTTTGTATATGTTGTTGTTTGGTGTGGTTTAACATATTTATGCAACAAAAAAAATGTGTGCAAGTTCCCCATTGGGGAACTCATATGTCATACATAACTTCTCAATTTTATCTAAATTTTTCCCATTCCCTTCTGTGTATCGACACTGTGGTTTGTAAAATGTTTCGAAACAAACAGTGCAAAAATGTTTTAAGTTCAAGAATTCGCAAATGTGTCGAAAAAGTTTCAGAATACATATTTTGTGTCGCGACACAATTTTGATATTTGAATCGAAAATGTTTCGAAACGGTTCTCAGCAAAGAATTTAGTCCAATTTGTGTCTAAATATGCTACTTGGATGAATTCAAATACATCTTTATTTTATTTTGTTTGTTTTATGAGGTCAAATTTACTAAAAAATAAGAATAAATTACAAAAAGTAAATAAAAGTTTGCTTTTCAACTGAAAATTTGCAATTTTGGATAAATAACAATACAGATATTTTTTTTTATTTTCCTTCCTGCAAATAACTCTATTTTTTAAAAGTAAATTTTATTTTATTATTTTATTATATTTAAAATATCACATATTTTTTATTTTTTGGGAAAGCAAGACATTGTATAACGCATTTTTAGGTTAAGAAGAGGTTTTATACACAGGAACATAATGGTATTGCCACGGCAAACCTGTGGCTTATTTACTCACACAATGTTCATAGACAGATATCCTGGCGGTCGAGAAAAACTGGACGAGTCAATTCAAGGCGGCGAACTGTTCCAAACTATAGTTTACAATCCGGTAAGTTAAAATATTCATGTCAGGTGAATAATAAACTAACCTCTTAATTCTAACAAATTAATTTTTGCCATAGTCAGTTATTTCATAATCAAATTTACCTGGTCAAATCAGTTTACACGTAGGAGTTCCGATCTCACAATTATCGACTTTCATATCTGAAGCCACATGTGTATAAATCCAATTTCAATATTAACTTAGATATTTAGATCTCTTGAAAGAAAATTTTTTTGCCTTAAATACTCTACCAAATTTCAGTCTTCTTCATTTGATGATTTTCTATTATTTAAACCAGACCCAATCAAGTGTTTGATGATAGCGCAATTTTTTTTTACAATTCCTTGAACAGTACTTCTAGGTACTCTAAAATGATTAGCTATTTTTCCATAAGACCACCCTATTTCTACTAAACATATTATTCTTGCGTTTTCAATAATACTTAAATGAGGCATTTTTAAATCGAATAAGATAATGACGATACTTTGACAGATATCATAATAACAATTAACACGTTACAAAGATAATAAAGGTAAAAACGTCGCATTTACAGTGTCACAGTTTAGTCAGTTTAGTGTACGAAATTATCTGTCAACTGTAAAGCATGTTTTACGAAAAATGGATACGACTTAATGACTGCAGTAAAACTACCTGGGTCGGTCTCATCGTGTCGACAAGAGCTTGGCAATAAACAAGTGAAGTATAAAGGGATAATTGTAGATAATTATGTAGATATTTAATTTATATAATTGATTAAGGATGAGTTTCTAAGGAAAACAAGTAATGATATGATTATATTAATGTAATCAAATGATATAACATTTTTTTTAAATATTACTAGTCATATTTATTTACATTTATAATGTCATTCTATAGGTAGTTCTGTTTCGCTATCGCTATCCTCATCAAAATTAATTATAATTGGATTAATTATACGATCCATACTAATATACGAATTTTCTACAGTTATTACGTGACGGACTGAATTTTTCCAACTGTCTGGGGGAATATCATTAAAGCATTTTCGTATTAATGCTACAACACTGGAACTTAAAGTCGGAGAAATATTTTCAGACCTAACCAGTGATTTTAACTGGTGCCACATAATATGCTCTATGGGGTTAAAAATGCAATAATAGGGTGGGAGCCGTAGCACTGTATGTCCAATTTCTTCTGCCAATATGTCACAAACATATACTTTTTTATACAAAATGTCTTTAAAACTTCTAAAAGATCACTTTTTTTTATAACTTTCTTCAAAATATATATCATTCGCCGCCATGTAGTTCTGAATCTCCAATTTTGTATTATTTGAGCTTGGAGCTTTATGTAATTGGCGACTGTGATAGCTCGCATTGTCCATTACTATTACGCTATTCTGAGGAATGTTTGGTAAAAGACAATTCTTAAACCATTCCTCAAAAAGTTCGGCCGTTGTATCTTCATGGTAGTCCACACTAGAGTCTTTAATGTTTTTTGCAGAAAGCCACAAGGCATTTGGATCCCAACCGTTTTCTGACCCAGCATGTAAAATGGTTATTCTTTTTCCTTTATTTGGGGGAGCTTTTGTTTTACACTTATCGGAAGAATCAGACCAGCCTTTGGATGGTGTTTCATGCGTATCAAACCAAGTCTCGTCGAGGTAAAGTATTGGACGGTTTTCAGAACGGTATTTCCTTACCGAAGTTATATACTCATGACGCCATTTTTGTAAACGGTGGGATTCCATGAGTACTTGCCTTTTGTCAATTTTGCGGTATCTGAAGCCCATTTCCGACAAAACTCTCCAAAGGCTAGTGCGGCTACAACTTATTTGGGTTTCATCATTGGTGAGCCGTTGCTTCAGAGAATCTAATGTAGGTACGCATTGTACAGGGTGTCCAGTTTTCGACACTTTTGACGGGTATCTCAGTTATTAGTACAGATAGAATGATGCGGTTTTCGCAAACCTGTGTCACTTTTTTATGAAACAAACGATGCCCTTAACGGATTTATCATGACCATCTTGGTTTTTGAGATACAGGGCGAAATTAAAAACGGTTCATTTTCAGACACCCCTTGTATTTTAGTTATCTTATACCTTATCGAAAATGTAAGAACGTGGTGTTATACAGTTTTTTACGTAGAATCCAGTGGCGTAGTTAATATTTTTCCAGGTGTCCCCATTTTTGAGAAATATACCAAAGTTATGTTTTTTTAAATGGAACACCCTATATATTTTTTCATATTTGCATTCTGCTTACTGAGAGCTTTCCAAAAATATATAATACTTGGCACTTTGTTTTAACAGGAAGGTTAAAATTCATATTTTTTAAATAACAAGCTTTAAGTTGACAGTACTTTAATAAAAATAAATTGACGATACACTACACCATCAATATTACTTTATAGTTTAATTTCAAACTTTTAAGTTTTTTAATACTTTCAATAGTAAAAAGTCATTTCCTCTTATTGTTACGTAGGTATATTATCGGAATAGACAAAAACATCTAGTAGGCCTTGACTTATCCAGGCTATAAAACAAAATTTTCATAATGGCGTTTAGCTCTTGTCAGAATTGTATTTAGGTAGGTATTTAAGGTTGAAAAGTTACTCATAATTTATTTATGATATTGTTCAATTTCAACGATGGCCCAAAAGTATGAAAATTATGAAAAATACGATATGCTGGTATGCTTTATACAAGCCAGTAACTTTTCAACCTTAAATACCTAAATACAATTCTGACAAAAGCTAAACGCCATTATGAAAATTTTGTTTTATAGCCTGGATAAGTCAAGGCCTACTAGATGTTTTTGTTTATTCCGATAATATACCTACGCAACAATAAGAGAAAATTACTTTTTACTATTGTAAGTATTAAAAAACTTAAAAGTTTGAAATTAAACTATCAATTGCCAAACCAATTAATGGTGTAGTGTATCGTCAATTTATTTTTATTTAAGTAAAATACACGGCCTACTGTCAACTTAAAGCTTGTTATTTAAAAAATATGAATTTTAACCTTCCTGTTAAAACAAAGTGCCAACTATTATATATTTTTGGAAAGCTCTCAGTAAGCAGAATGCAAATATGAAAAAATATACAGGGTGTTCCATTTAAAAAAACATAACTTTGGTATATTTCTCAAAAATGGGGACACCTGGAAAAATATTAACTACGCCACTGGATTCTACGTAAAAAACTGTATAACACCACGTTCTTACATTTTCGATAAGGTATAAGATAACTAAAATAGAAGGGGTGTCTGAAAATGCACCGTTTTTAATTTCGCCCTGTATCTCAAAAACCAAGATGGCCATGATAAATCCGTTAAAGGCATCGTTTGTTTCACAAAAAAGTAACAGAGGTTTGCGAAAACCGCATCATTCTATCTGTACTAATAACTGAGATACCCGTCAAAAGTGTCGAAAACTGGACACCCTGTACATGTACCGGGTGGTCAAATAAGCGAGGACGTCGGCTTTATCTCGGAAACCATTAATCGTACAACTTTCGGAAAGATTTTTTTGTAATTAAAGTGGTCAAGAGAAATTGCTGGAAATTACTTTTTCGTTCCTCATTTCGCCGCAAGGGGGAACAATTAAAAATTGTTTTTTAAAATTCTAAATTTCTCCGAAAATTCCCATATTGGTATAACTCTGATTACATCATTGGAAAGCTTAGACAATTCTGCATCATTTTGGTTTAAGGCTCATTGGCGTACCGACCTTGATAAGAGTGGGAGAAGCTATTGAAAGTGTAAACATTAAAATCGCTGTAACTTCTAAACGACTTATCCGATTTTACTAAATTTAAGCTTGTTTGGAAGGGGAAAATAAGCATCTTCAATTGCCGTATCCAACAGCACACGATAGTGTTTAATAAAATTGCTAGAGGGCGCAATTTGTAATAATAACAGTTTTTTCGATTTTATCCCGAAAATTCAAATCATACGGTATAACTATGACATCTTAATCGAAAAGTAGATGAAATTTGCAAGAAAAGATATGAAGATCGCAGTTCGATATCTTTGTTCGTTTCAGAGTTATTGCCAAAACAATAATTTTTAATACAAATTGCGCCCACTATCAATTTTATTAGAAACTATCGTGTACCATTAGATACGACAATTGAAGGTACTTCCAAACAAGCTTAAATTCAATAAAATCGGATAAGTCGTTTAGAAGTTACAGCGATTTTAATGTTTACACTTTCAATAGCTTCTCCCACTCTTATCAAGTGAAAGTGTAAACATTAAAATCGCTGTAACTTCTAAACGACTTAACCGATTTTACTAAATTTAAGCTTGTTTGGAAGAAAAAGTTAAGAACCTTTAATTGTTGTATCCAATGGTACAAGATAGTTTCTAATAAAATTGCTAGAGGGCGCAATTTGTATTAAAAATTATTGTTTTGGCAATAACTCTGAAACGAACAAAGATATCGAACTGCGGTCTTCATATCTTTTCTTGCAAATTTTATCCACTTTTCGATTATGATGTCATAGTTATACCGTATGATTTGAATTTTCGGGATAAAATCGAAAAAACTGTTATTATTACAAATTGCGCCCTCTAGCAATTTTATTAAACACTATCGTGTACTGTTGGATACGGCAATTGAATATGCTTATTTTCCCCTTCCAAACACGCTTAAATTTAGTAAAATCGGATAAGTCGTTTAGAAGTTACAGCGATTTTAATGTTTACACTTTCAATAGCTTCTCCCACTCTTACTAAGGTCGGTACGCCAATGAGCCTTAAACTAAAATGATGCAGAATTGTCTAAGCTTTCCAATGGTGTAATCAGAGTTACACCTTAATATGGGAATTTTCGGAGAAATTTAGAATTTAAAAAAACAATTTTAAATTGGGCCCCCTTGCGGCGAAATGAGGAACTTAATAGTAATTTCCAGCAATTTCTCTTGACCACTTTACTTATAAAAAAATCTTTCCGAAAGTTGTACGATTAGTGGTTTCCGAGATAAAGCCGACGTCCTCGCTTATTTGACCACCCGGTACATGGTGTAGATTTTTCGTCTTATCAAGTCCTTGTCGCTTTCGTCGAAATATTTGGTAAAACCGGCATCTTTACGCTTCTTTCTAGATTTAATGGGATTTGGCGCGATTCTTTTCACTGTAGTCAGAGGTATCTTAGTCAAATCAGACGTTTCAGTCGCAGCAGCACTAGCATTAAGTCCTCTGTTGAGTAAAGAAGTATACTCTTTTTACAATTTCCCTAGCATCGAGAGATAAATGCATTTTCTTCGCTGCAACATTAGAAGAAGCACCATCAATGTTTTTCCACGGACGCCACATACTGTTTTTTTATACGTTTGGTAAAATGATATCGGTAATACAACTAAACTATTCCAGCAAGAAATAAAAACTAACAAATTTTACCACAAAAAGGTATTTAAATATAAATTAAGCAACCCAACCTACCTGATGTGCCTATATTTACAATAATTATAATTCTTACAATCCGGTCCTTTTAAATAATTATACCAAACGGTCATAAATAATGGAATCGCCCCAGGTACTTTTACTGCAGTCATTAAGTCGTATCAATTTTTCGTGAAACATGCTTTACCTACTTTATCTACTAATATATATTTTAAAAAATAACCTATAATTTTAAATGTATTTATGTTGTTTAGATAAACATCTTTATGACACACATGTCGAACTACGGTAATGATAGATTGGGCCTTTACACCTTTGAATCAGTAATTAAGTTCATCCAGTGCTGGACCAACATAAGACTGGCTTCAGCGCCTCCTTTACAGTTAGCTGAGAACTATTTTAAGCTATATCCTGGAGAGTCTGATCCCATATGGGGGGTAAGTTACCCTGTGTATATAAAATTATTAGTTTATCTAAAATAAACACCGATTCAAGTATTGAAGTACAGGCCAGCTTTAAGTAATTGCATTCTTTATTTTAAAATCCTTGTAGAAGTAACGAAAACACATTTTTTAGCGTAAATCTTATTCTGATGGTTTCCTATGATGCGGTATTCCGCTGCCAGTAAATGAAAATCAAAGTGGTTTTAAAAACAACCGATCAAAACATTTTGGCCATTTACAATTTATGAATTATTTAATCAATGTACCTTAAAAATCATCAAGATTGAAATCCCTAATTATTACATTTCATAAAACTTAGTGTAAGATGGTCTGTCTCCCATAATTTAGCCCGTTTGCACCAACATCTGCCTGCGACAGAATTGTGACGCATTTCTCAGATAAGATATTACCATGTCTTACCAATTACGTATGCGACTGTAATGGTGACACTTAACCTCCCAAAAATACCCTTTTTGAAGTGAAAACTTCTTTAGGCGCGTTTAGCACTTTTTGTGGGCACTAAATTAAACTAAGCCGTCACGCGTGTCTGTCACGCGTAACGCTCGGTCGGCTGTGTTACGCTCGAATTCGACTCCTATATTCAATCCGAACTGACCCGAATGAACGTTATATGAAAGAGCATGCCGTATCAGTCGCATTCAGTATCGACGTGGAAACAGTGTGCGTTGTTTGTGTGTTTAAGATCACAAGATAGACACTTGTTGCGTCTCAGGTATGTTCTGGCATTTTTTTCAAGGGTTGTTCAATTTTAGGAAATATATTTATTCGATATTATTAATTTCACCTTGTTGAAGTTTTCACTTCTGTCGTGTGGTCTTAAGCACACACATTTTTTTTTTTATGATTATCTTTGGTCTGCGACCACACTCTAGTTTTAATTAGGTCCCCGGTAATCTTAAAATGGTATTATTAAACTTATTAGTTACAGAATATTTTTATAGATTTACGTGCACGTTTGGTATAAAGGTACTACGTAGTTTAGTGAAAAGCCAAGCGACAACAGTCTTCAGTAGTGGACACTCAAGTCATTCCTACTGTCGTACATTTTAACATAAGTGCAAGGTGCAATAAAAGTTAGGAGCTCACCCGCTTTCAGCATGTGTCACTTTTCTTCTCAAGCGGGCGTTGTTTTTTATATTACTAGAAAGCCGAGCGACAACGGTCTTCAGCAGTGGACACTCAAGTCATTCCTGCTGTGGGACATTCATTTTAAGAAAAACCCATCACGTCGTTTTGTTTTATGTACACCAATCATAAATTAACGTCCTACAGGCAACATCATACCAAATAATTTTAACCCTTTTTAAAACTTTACTTGTATATTGTCAAATAAAATATTGCCCTTATTTAACCCTCCCCTATTTCCTTAACTATCATTGCAAATTTTACTTTATAAGATGGCACTATTACTGCGTAATAATGTCCGACCTTTGTTCTTATAATTTACTTTACTTACTTAATAAAATACCACATAATAAAATACCAAGGGAGATAAACTAACATCTGTTACATTAAAAAGGTCTGTGTCAACGAACCTGATCCAAAATTTACGACCCTTAGAAAACAAAAGTGTATTGATTTTGTTACAGTTACGAATAGTACCGTTATGCTCTGGTCACCTTTTTATTTTAAATCAATTAAGAGGCCCCCCCAATTATTCATCCCTTGATAATTTCCTGATTAGAACTTTTCATGGAAGTATTTGTAAGAATGAAATTGAATTAAATGAATATTTAGATTTTTATATGGTGCGGCCTTTAAATATGTATAAAGTTAAGATTGTTGCTGTCTTATCTCAAATTGTAGACGACACATACGTCATAACCCACCCCAAGTCATCAACAAACATTATTTGTCCTTTACAAAGTTTCCCTGTCGAGAAACAACTCATCAACTGTTAACTTGTTAACTGCAATCGTCGGGTTATTCATTGTCTTCTTTTATAGTAACTATAAAATTAAAAGCGAATAATTGTGGCATATCGGACAAGTGTGTAACTGTTTTTTTTAGATGGGAATACACAGGGATCCAAGCGCAATGGATACCCTGGGGCGGGTACACCACGACGGCCGTTTCGTCCTTGTTAGGACTCTACGGGCAACCATAACCCAAGCAATCCCAACAACAGCGGTAAAATGTATTAAAAGCCTTTTACAAAAGTAAAGCGGCCATCAATGCACCGTAGCACCATCCCAGCGGATTTACCTCCAATACAAAAGGCAGTCACACTGGTAATAATCGAAAGGTCCTACCAAGGACGAAACGACCGTCGTGGTCTACCCGCCCCAGGGTATCCATTGTGCTTGTATCCCTGTGTATTCCAATATAAAAAAAACAGTTACACACTTGTCCGATGTGCCACAAATATTCGCTTTTAATTATTTTCGCGGACACTATATTACCTTCTGTAAGTATAAAATGTTTTATTTCCAAAATTATTTGACCCAGAGTTTTGCGTGCCACCATATGGTTTTAAACTTATATTTTTTCTTGATAAATCAGGAAAAGTAAAATTTTCGAATCTTTTAATTGCGCACAGCTAAAAATATTGAAGCCAACAATATAGAGGGGACTAGCCCACAAATAATGAAACCAAATTTAAATAATTTTGTGTGTACTTACCAGTATTTATTTTTGTTTTTTAGAACCCCTGCGATGACCAGAGGCATCAAAAAATATGGTCCAAAAATAAATCTTGCGATTCTTTGCCCAAATTTCTCGTTATTGGTCCCCAAAAGACAGGCACGACAGCTTTGTACACTTTTTTGTCTTTACATCCTGCAATTGCTAGTAATTTACCTAGTCCAACGACATTTGAGGAAATCCAGTTTTTCAATGCCCATAATTATTTAAGAGGCCTAGATTGGTAAGTACTATAATCATCGCTAGACTGACCATGGGAAATCCCATGTACTTTTGCTACCCTCAAATATTGGCTCCCTTATTAAATACCTCCATAAACATCTTAAAATCATCGGCGAACATAAGTGATTTTAAACGATACACTACACTAGCTATCCCATTAATCGCAATTACAAAAACAAGAGGCCCTAAGTTTTAGCCTTGAGGAACCCCAGAGTTACTAGGTGTTTATCATATGATGAGTTAGCCCTGTTTAATAGTTCCTAATTTCAGGTACATGAGTTTTTTTCCCAGTGACACAAACTCGTCAGCTCGATACTACTTTGAAAAAAGCGCCACATATTTTGATGGTGAACTGGTACCTAGACGCGTTCACGCCTTGTTACCACATGCCAAGTTGATTACGATCCTGATATCGCCAGCGAAAAGGGCCTACTCTTGGTATCAACACACTAAAGCGCATGGTGATATTGTGACAAATAACTACAGCTTTCATCAAGTTATAACAGCTAGTGATACTGCACCAAAACCTCTACGTGATCTGAGAAATAGGTGAGCATATGCTTATTTCGATTGTATCATTCTACATATTTTTAAGTGTTTAGTATTCAACGTACCTCCAGAAAGTGTGCAGCTTATGGAAAAACTTGTTATTTTTAAACGTAATAAATTTATATTATTTTGCAAAAGGTCTGCATATTTTCAAACCACAATACTACCCTTCAAATATGATGAAAGTTTTATGATATACTAGGAAGTATCCAAAATTTAAAATTGGTTCACTTTAAAAAAAAAAATGTTATTAACAAAAGTTGTTTAATTTTCAAAGTTTTTTTTTTGTTAGGATCACAAGTAAAACCTAAATAAAGAAAAGATTTTGTAGTTTAAAGAATAAATATATCATGTTGAAGTTTACGTTAAAGTGTATCATAAAATTTCAGTTAGAGGAAATATTTTTGATTCCTCAAAAAATAAAATATGTCCGCATAGATACGCAGCAAAAATATTTTTGAATTAGATTTTTTTTATTAAACATTTCCGAGAAATGTAAACAATAAATGACAATATTGACTAAATAGTAATAACTTTTAAAGTTTAATGTATAAATAGGTTTAAATTATGAACAAATTAGCAAACACGAAATCGGCGTCTATCGAATTCCTTGTTTATTTTATAAACTACGTGGTGACATATGTTTCGCCCTTATATGGGCATCATCGGATCTAAAATTGTATAGCATTTAAATTTCCAATAGAAAACCTAAGATTTTTTAAATTAGTAAGTAGTTCAATGAGCACATTCGCACATTATATCCCTGGGCGCTACGCGCCTCAGGTTATAAAAGTGCTTGATCAGTAATGGCTGAAATGGCTCACTTCTCACCCTAGATATATAATATACTATTATAACATATTTCTTGTAGATGCTTAAACCCAGGCAAATACTCCCAACACTTGGAGAGATGGATGACTTATTTTTCCCCACAATCGGTGCATATAATTGATGGCGAAGAATTAAAATCGAATCCGGTTGAAGTTATGAACGAGTTGCAGAAATTTTTAAAAATTAACCCGTTTTTTAATTACACCGAACATTTGCGGTAAGGTATTGTATTTTTAATTTAATTCTAAAATGTATCTCTATTCGATAGGTCTTTTTAAACTAATCATTGCACAAGTTTCCCCCCTCGAGCCACTTCTTGTCCGATCAACCGTTTTTCTAAACGACTTGTTGCGTCATCCTGAACAGGTAGCATACGTCAAATTTGATTGTTGACGTTGAACAGGTGACCTTGACGTTCCCTAAATGGCAGGTGGGTCATGTTTTGTAGTGTCTCAAAACGTCATTCTGAGCACGTGACGTATATTAAATATTAATGCTATAGTATCTAACGTATGTAATGTTTGACAGATGACGTATATGACAGAGGACACACGTCCGCTCACTGCCGGTGGTTCAAAATATTTCTTTAGGTTTATTATTTTAGTTATTGCACTATCCTTTATATTTGAAAAATCTGAGTCTATACGACACAGGCTAAACACCTGGAAATGTATATATACTAGCCGGACTGCCCTGACAATTTGGTTAATAAAATTGTCAGAATATCTAATTAACAATGTACGACAGTCAGAATGTACAGGGTGTCCAGTTTTCGACACTTTTGACGGGTATCTCAGTTATTAGTACAGATAGAATGATGCGGTTTTCGCAAACCTGTGTCCCTTTTTTGTAAAACAAACGATGCCCTTAACGGATTTATCATGGCCATCTTGGTTTTTGAGATACAGGGCGAAATTGAAAACGGTGCATTTTCAGACACCCCTTGTATTTTAGATACCTTATCGAAAATATAAGAACTGGGTGTTATACAGTTTTTTACGTAGAATCCAGTGGCGTAGTTAGTATTTTTCCAGATATTCCCATTTTTGAGAAATATACCAAAGTTTTGTTTTTTTAAATGGAACGCCCTGTATATTTTTTCATATTTCCATTCTGCTTACTGAGAGCTTTCCAAAAATATATAATAGTTGGCACTTTGTTTAAATAACAAGCTTTAAGTTGACAGTAGGCCGTGTATTTTATTTTAATAAAAATAAATTGACGATACTCTACACCACAGAATATAACACTGCTCTACACTATCAATATTACTTTATAGTTTAATTTTAAACTTTTAACTTTTTTAATACCTACGATAGTAAAAAGTAATTTTCTCTTACTGTTACGTAGGTATATTATCGGAATAAACAAAAACATCTAGTAGGCCTTGACTTATCCAGGCTATACAACAAAATTTTCATAATGGCGTTTAGCTCTTGTCAGAATTGTATTTAGGTATTTCAGGTTAAAAAGTTACTCATAATTTATTTATGATTATGTAATATATTTTATATTCATCTTTTTCTCTATTTTCCTTATTGTATGTTTTAGGTGGAGGCTGTGTAAAGGTTCCATGTTCAATTAAATTTTTCTTTAGTAGGGAAAATCTATCTATAAATGGATGCCTTCTCTCAATATAAGACGCCAATTAAACAAACTGCCTACCTATTGAAATATAAATCGGCAGCCTCATGGGAGTTTTCATGGCTTTGTATAAAGCATACCAGCATATCGTATTTTTCATAATTTTCATACTTTTGGGCCATCGTTGAAATTGAACAATATCATAAATAAATTATGAGTAACTTTTGAACCTGAAACACATAAATACAATTCTGACAAGAGCTAAACGCCATTATGAAAATTTTGTTTTATAGCCTGGATAAGTCAAGACCTACTAGATGTTTTTGTTTATTTCGTTAATATACCTACGTAACAATAAGAGAAAATGACTTTTTACTATCGTAAGTATTAAAAAACTTAAAAGTTTGAAATTAAACTATAAAGTAATATTGATGGTGTAGTGTATCGTCAATTTATTTTTATTAAAATAAAATACACGGCCTACTGTCAACTTAAAGCTTGTTATTTAAAAAATATGAATTTTAACCTTCCTCTTAAAACAAAGTGACAACTATTATATATTTTTGGAAAGCTCTCAGTAAGCAGAATGCAAATATGAAAAAATATACAGGGCGTTCCATTTAAAAAAACATAACTTTGGTATATTTCTCAAAAATGGGGACTTCTGGAAAAATACTAACTACGCCACTGGATTCTACGTAAAAAACTGTATAACACCCCGTTCTTATATTTTCGATAAGGTATAAGATAACTAAAATACAAGGGGTGTCTGAAAATGCACCGTTTTCAATTTCGCCCTGTATCTCAAAAACCAAGATGGCCATGATAAATCCGTTAAGGGCATCGTTTGTTTCACAAAAAAGTGACACAGGTTTGCGAAAACCGCATCATTCTATCTGTACTAATAACTGAGATACCCGTCAAAAGTGTCGAAAACTGGACACCCTGTACATTCTTAAGGGAAAAAAAAATGTTTCCACAATTTTCTATCTGTTATCCTTGGGGGGGGGGGGGGGGGGGGGGCATTGGTAGCCTAAATCCAGATTTTCGACCATATCCTGCCTATGCGCCGACCACCGTCAGCGGTAATCGCGTTTTTTGTTAAATAACTGGCCCATTTTTAACTTTCAACTAAAAATGGATTAAAATAAACTTTGTAGAAAATGTATTTCTTCAAAATTTTCATTTCAAAAATTACTCACATTTATCTGAATGGCTAAATAGGCACAATTTTAAAAAACCCCTGTATGAAAAACATAAAACCTACGTTATAGAATCTAAAGATCTATGTTTTAGTCAAAAACTGTCAAAAGTTTGAATGTTAAGCTTTATTAGTTTCATAGTTACGGAATTTTAAACGTTCAAAATCAATTATGCCTGCCACCAAATTTTGAAAAAGATTACTACTCGTTTCCGAGATCCCCTAATAGGCCACTCAACGTGAATGCAAAACGTTTTTCAGGTATTTTTAATATACCGGGTGTTTCTCAAAAGACGAACGTGTAACTTTTTTATATTTATAGATATTAAAAAGAAATGTTGAAATTATACATAAGAGATGAGTCTGCATTTATTGGCATAATTTTCAATTTGGACCGGAAGTGACCTTGACTTTGATATTTTAAATGGAACATTTTTCTTATTTGGGTTCAGCATAACATTATGAGTAAAATTACACCTCACTTGTCATTTTTTGGCGTGTTATAACATTTTTATGTTTATTTTTTATTTTCAATCTAGAGTGCTACAAATTAATTAAATCTGTTAATTTATAGTCAAGTAGTTTATGAAAATTAAAATTATGTCATAATAATTGACTTTCTAAGTTTCACAAGCGTTTAAACAAATTAAATTTTGTTTCCTTGACGTTTGCCTATTTTTCTAAAGAAATATAAAGGCGTCTTTGAAAAACAATGGAATGGTTTTGAAAAGCAATATGGCTTTAATTTAAAGTTGTAATGTCATTAGTTTATAAAACATACAATACAATCTTGCGGCTTCAGAAGAATTTTTCTGGTCACTTCAAAAATTAGGAGCATATCAATTTGTTCATTTCTAGTAAAACTAACCATTTTATCTGATTTACAATGTAAGTTTAACAAACGAATGACATTACAATTTTAATTTAAAACCAAATTGGTTTTCAAAACCATTCCATTGTTTTTCAAAGCCGCCTTTATATTTCTTTAGAAAAGACAGGGCGGTAATAATGCATAACGCTTTTAAATATGCAATTGGGACTTAAGGAAAAAAATTTCGTGTCAATTTTAAAATAGCATAGGAGTGTATGGTATCAAATTATTGGAAAAAAAATGCTCGTTTAAATATTCTAGTGAGCATCGTTCCATTTGGAAAAATGGAGTAGACATCAAGAAAACAAAATTTAATTTTTTAAACGCTTGTGAAACTTAGAAAGTCAATTATTATGACATAATTTTAATTTTCATATATTACTTTGACTATAAATTAACAGATTTAAATAATTTGTAGCACTCTAGATTGAAAATAAAAAATAAACATAAAAATGTTATAACACGTCAAAAAATTACAAGTCAAGGTCCCTTCTTGTCAAACCGGAAGTGCTAACAAATTAAAAATTAGGCCAATAAATGTAGACTCATCTCTTATGCAAAATCTCAAAATTTCATTTTAATATCTATAAATACAGAAAAGTTATAGGGGTGAACGTCTTTTGAGAAACACCCTGCAGACAACAAAAACTAACATTTGTAATACTAAAGCACGTTTATTTTAGGTTTGACAAGAAAAAAGGTTTTTTCTGCCAAGTCGTAAACGTAGATAGTACAAAATGTTTGGGTCGAAGCAAGGGTAGACAATATCCTCCCATGGAAGAAAAATCTCTTAAATATCTACAAAGATATTACCTCAGCCATAACACAGCTTTAATTAAATTATTTAAGAAGAATGGAATTAGGGTAGTACCGAACTGGTTGAAGGAGGACCTTTCTGATAAGAACGATACGGATAGTTAGTTAGATAATTTTTGGGGAAAGTTGAAACTACCCACCGGTTTATTATTTGGTTTTTGAATATCGAGTGAACTGAATTCGATAAAAAAAAAATGGTTGTAAAAGGCGATGTGGTGCCAAGGTAGCTACATTTTAGGTAAAGTGTAAGGATACAGTAAAGGAACGTCAGTGAAACCTTTTTGCGGACATGATACATATTAAGTATGTATCATTGTACAGTTTTACACCTTAAATGTATAAGGAAGGTTTGTTATAAGGCGTAAGATGTAGCTAAAACGATCTTTCAAAGCCAAACCCAAAATATAACAACTGTTTCAAAAGGGACTTAAACATTGACGGTACACAAACTTGTAGAAATGTTTTTTCCCATTTAAGAAATTTACAACTTTCAAATGTAATTTAACTGTGCGTCGTTATTTGAAATAATTTTTGGTAATTTAGGAAATTAAAGCTTTAAACAATAGTTTACCGGGACAAGAGACCTCTTATCGGCACCACCAGTGAGAACGCGATTCTGTTAAACTTATATGAATTCAAAGACCTCTGATACATAGACCAGATTGTTTACATTTTAAATCAAGGATTCCAGAGTTTACAATTTGTCTGGTTAGCTGTATAGTCTACTATAATCAACACAATGACATGCATCACAAGAATAGCTGTTGCCAAACTTACTTCACATATTTTTAGATTCGTGAAATTAAAAAATACATGTTTTACAGTATAATTACAAATAAGCTATAAAAGTTAATAGAATACTATCGGTAGAAAAAGTTTTTGTTTTGTTGATAAATAAATTAAGGTCTTTGTATTTAGTACCTACTTATTTTAGTTCCATGGTGACACAATCTAGAATGATAGCGGCAACGTCGATTTTCTTTTTCACGCGTCGGCTGTTCTTAGGTAGCAACTGAAACCGCTGTAATAAGCGTAGTATTTGTCTTAATGAAAGACAATTTCCACTTTTATTGAAAAACGTTTTCTTTACACGACGCGTTTCGCTACATTGTAGTTTCTTCGAGTGTATGGTGCTGTTCTGGTGTTGTCCCACCTCCTCGATATAGCGGACTGTATTAATCAATAATCTTCAATTATTATTTTTGGGTAGGCTTTAATTTAAATATGAAAATTTATAATATAATTAAAAGTGTTGTCTTATTTCGTTGTTGCTGCTGTCATTTTTTCTTGACATCTCTCGTCCTCATGGTTTCTCTTACAGGTGTTATAGGTAACAATACTGTTTCTGTATCTTGTTATTACCGTAACATACTCCCCCCTTTTGAACCATCAGTTCAAAACATAAATTAGTTTTTGACCTAAAAACACTCATTGTCATTTAATGGAAGGGGACATATTTTTGAAATAGCGCGCTTGTAGGTACCACTTATAGTTTTAATCGTCACTACACGCACTTGGCCATCTTGCCCAGGATGTACTTGAGTTATTCTTCCGAGAATCCATTTGCATGGAGGAAGGTTGTCATTTTTCATTACCACCAATTGACCTACTTCAACATTGGAGTTGCCTACTTTCCATTTGTGCCTTTTCTGAAGCTCAGACAGGTAAAAACACGACCATTTCTTCCAAAAACTTTGTTGTAATTGTTGCAATAATTGGAACCTAGACAATCGGTTGATCTGGACATCTTTAAACAGAGGATCAGGAGGCATTGTCAATGGGTGGCCAATTATTAGGTGAGCAGGAGTCAGAGGTGCAAAGTCATTGGGATCAGAGGACATGGGATAGAGAGGTCGGGAGTTTAACGTAGCCTCAATTTGAACAAGTAATGTAGAGTATTCTTCATACGTTAATACACTTTGACCAATGACTCTATATAAATGATATTTTATTGCCTTAATATTAGATTCCCACAACCCACCAAAATTTGGACTATTCGGAGGTATAAAATGCCAAACTATTCTTAGTTTAGCACAAGATTTGACGAATTCATCTTTAGAATTTTCCAAAAAATCATACAAAGTTTTTAACTCTTTTTGAGCTGCAATAAAATTGGATCCGTTGTCAGAGTACAAATATGCAGGAGTGCCACGCCGAGCAGCAAATCTCCTAAATGCAGTAATAAATGCTTCGCAGGTTAAATCAGTGACTAGTTCGATATGAATACATTTTGTTACAAAGCATATAAACATACAAATATATGCTTTATATGTCTTGTATGGACGACCTTTTCTATCGCGTAAAATCACTGGACCCGCGTAATCAACTCCAACAATCGAAAAAGGTCTAGCAACCTCAACTCTATGTTTTGGTAAATCACCCATAATTGCGTTAATTGGTTTTGGTTTAGTACGAAAACATCGAATACAATTTCGCACAATCATCTTTGCTACATTCATGCCAGACGTAGCCCAATACTTTTGACGCACAGAAAACAATAATAACTGGGGTCCTGCATGATGTAGTCTCTTATGTTCAGATCGAAAGATCAATTTTGTTATTTTATGTTTACCGTCCAATAAAATAGGATGTTTTTCATCAAAAGATAAAGAAGCATTTTTTAATCTCCCCCCAACTCGCAATAAACCATCTGAATCTAAAAACGGAGTTAAAGAGAGCAATCTGTTATTTTTACTTAATTGTCTATCACCTTGAAGGGACGATATTTCAGTAGCGAAACTTTCGCTTTGTGCTAATTTAAGTAAATGTTGCATACTATTATCAATTTCGAGAACGGTAATTGGCCCGGTATTTTTATTTTTAATATTTTTTGAATTTAAAATAAATCTTAAGCAGTAGGCAAAAGTTCGCTGAAGTTTTTCCAACGAAGAAAATCTATCAAAATCTAAAATTTGAATCATAGTAGTGACAAATACGTTGCACTGTCTACGTATCTCCGGTATATCACTAGTCTTACTAAACTGATATTCTCGTGGCCAATTGGCTTGTTCGTAAAGAAACAAAGGGCCGTTCCACCAGAAATCACTTTTGTATAAATCGTCAGGATACATTCCTCGAGAAGCAATGTCAGCTGGATTGTGTTTAGTATTAACGTAACTCCATTTTGATATATCACTTAACTGTTGAATTTCAGCCACTCTATTACTAACAAAAACTTGAAGTTTGTTTGCGTCTGTGTTAAGCCAACACAAGACAATCTGAGAGTCACACCAATAATATGTTTCAAATTTACATGTAAGAGAATCAGAAACTTGTTTTACTAACCGAGCAAGTGAAAAAGCACCACATAGCTCTAACCTTGGAATGGTTAATGCCTTGACTGGTGCGACTTTTGTTTTTGAACAAAGTAATCTAACAGAAATATTTCCACAAGAATCAGAAGTTCTTATATAAACTGCACCACTATACGCTTCTAAACTTGCATCGCTGAATCCATGCAGTTCTATATTAATTGGATTATCACACATAACAGATCTAGAAACTTTTAATTCGTTAAGTATAACTAATCTCGAATGAAAATATTCCCACTTCTTTCCTAAATCCGAAGGTACTATATCATCCCACTCTAATTTCAATGACCACAATTTTTGTATTAAAATTTTGACAATAATTATACAGGGACTGATTAGCCCTAGTGGATCATAAATTTTAGCAATATTACTAAGTAATTTTCTTTTTGTAATAGGATACTTTTCCGAATCAGTTAGAACCTTGTAAGATAACAAATCAGAATGACTAAGCCACTGAAGTCCCAGCGTTTTCACTTTATCATTCTCACCTAGTTCAAGTATGCTGAAGGCATCAGAAGTATCTTCTAAACCTTGTAAAATTTTATCACTGTTAGATGCCCATTTTCTAAGAGGAAAAGAAGCTGACTTTAATATTTTTGAAATTTCATTGCAAAGGACTATACCTGTTTTTTCATCATTAAACCCAGTTATCAAATCATCAACGTACATATCACGATCAATCAACTTACATGCAACAGGATATGTACTTATATTATCAAAAGCTAATTTTTTAATACATTTAATAGCCAAGTATGGCGCACTAGTTGTGCCATACGTCACTGTTTGTAACTCATAAACCGATATATCATCATTCGAATCATTTCTCCATACTATATTCTGTAAATATCTCTCATCAGGATGAATAAGAATCTGGCGGTACATTTTTGCTATATCAGCGATTACAACAAATCTATGCTCTCTAAAACGTAACATAATCCCAAATATATCATTTTGTATCGCTGGCCCTGAATACTGTATATCATTAAGAGATTTCCCTGATTTTGTTTTAACCGAAGCATCAAATACTATTCGAACACTTGTAGTCAAACTATCATTACGCACAACAGCAAAATGAGGTAAAAAACATCTAAACATTTTAATCGAATCGCTGTTTGTCAATCGCCTCATATGCTCTAGTTCGATATACTCAATCATAAAATCAAAATACTTATTTTTCAACACTTCATCCTTTTTTAATCTATTTTCTTGAAGAATTAATCTTTTAATTGCCAAATCTCGTGAATCGCCTAACTCTAGAGGACTCTCTTTTAACGGAAATCGAACCACAAATTTTCCTGAATAATCGCGTGAAACTGTTTCATTAAAATAATCTTCACAAATCTGTTCCTCTTTAGTTAAAGGATTTGCCTCAGTTGGAATTTCTTCTATTAACCAAAACCTCTGCAGGTCATCATTCAAAGTAAAATTGCAATGAACTTGTTTCTCTATAGAAGTACTCATTAAACCTGTTACCACATACCCAAAAACGGTATCAATCAGAATAGGTTTGCCTTTACCTAACATGATGTTTTCTTTTCCAAGAATGCTCCAAAATAAATCTGCGCCTATTAAAATATCAACTGGCCGAGAAACATTGAAAGATGGGTTAGCTAATTTTATGTTTTTTGGAATGCACAAATCTGAAATGTTAAACCTACATGGAGGTAAATTATCTGTTATTTTTGGTACTACTAAACATGCTAGATTTGTTTGATAACTATTAACCGTTGATTTAATCAATAAATTACATTTAGAGTTTACGTTTGAGCTAACACTATTAATCCCAGAGATTGCAATATTGATACTATCCACTTTCAAATTTAACTTGTTTTTGAAATGTTCAGAAACAAATGAACACTGACTGCCTGAATCTAAGAGAGCTTGAGCTTTGTGATATTTTCCTTTTATATCTCTTACTTCCACAATTGCTGTGGATAGCAGAACATAATCGTTATTTGAAGTTGTAGCGCTGATAATCGAGGAACCATTAAACGCATTTTCATGATTTTGAGAATCTTGTACTTCATTACTCTGATTTCTTCGATTATCCCCTGTGTTATTATTGTTATGTAATAGGGAGCTGTGCTTGTTATTGCAAAATCTACACTGACCTGATTTACATTTAAAACTATAGTGCCCAAAGCATAAACAATTTGAACATAATCGCATCTTTTTTACAATATCCCACCTTTCGGTTATAGTCATTTTTAAAAATTCTGGACATTTATATATTAAGTGAGCTTTCTTACAAAAATTGCATTTTTGTTCGGACCTTTCACTAGGACCGTTAATCAAAAAATTATGACGCCTTGTATTTCTATTATCGGGTAATCGCGTATCTCTTAATTTCTGATTATTATTCAATTCTAGAGTTTCAAGAAAATCGGCTCTATTTTTTAAAAACTTAAAGAAATCATTTAAACTTGGCAACGTTTTATCATTTTTTGACTGCTCCCATTCTCGCGTTGTAGCTTTGTCTAATTTCAATGATATCATATACGTAATTAAAGCATCCCAGTGTTCCGTTGGAAGCTTAAGCGTTTTCAGTGCCCTGAGATGTTTATTTACTACATCGATTAAGTTGCGCAATCCTGAAGATGACTCTTTAGTTAAGCTCTCAACTTCAAATAAAGCTTTAATATGATTATTAACCAATAATCGAGTGTTATCAAACCTATCGCAGAGTAATGCCCAAGCATCATTATAACTATGCGCTGCAAACTCTAAACTATGAATAATTTTAAGAGCTTCCTCCCCCAAACATGACCTCAAATAGTGATATTTTTGAATCTCTGATAAAGTTGAGTTGCTATGAAATAAAGCTTCAAATGTGTCTTTAAACTCTAGCCATTTGTTAAACTCACAATTGAATGTTGGACATTTTATCGGAGGCAATTTAACTAAATTTAAATTATCACTGTTTGAAACATTAGCTTGAGGGCATCTTACAGATTTATTCACGGAACCTTCATTATTATCATATTTATCCAATATTTCTTTGGCCTTTGCCACGATATCTATATGGCAATCATAAAATTTGCTTCTCTCCTCGTATTGCTTTTCAAGATCACTTAGAGCACATATCATTTCTATTTCTGACTGAACAGACTCAAATTCATCATAAAGTAGCTCCAATTTATTGACTTTAAATTGAAGTTCGATAATTTCTTTTGCATTTAATTCTTCATTATTTAAAAAAGCATTACGAAAAGGTTCAACATATTTTCCAAAATTTGTCAGTTTGAATTTTACTGTACCTCGTTTTCTTATCAACAAATTTAAATCCTCCATATTGTACTATTAAAGGAAAATCAAATTAATCGTGTGTAATCAAAATCGAACTAATCACTTAAGTACATTTGATAATATGTAATCAATTTAATCAAAATAATGAAATACACTTGTACGTAATCCAATTTCATTGGACACTCAAAATCGCGATAATCAAAATCGTATTATAATCTAAAACTTACTCGGGAAATCTTGTACTAACCATACAACTCTTGTATGTTAATTTGTGAAATATCTAGTATACCATTGTATTGGTAAAATCATAAATCAATATCCCAAAATATCAATTTTAGGAATCTAAAAATCAAGAAAATAATCAAAATCGTAGTAGGCACTTTAAACCTGTTAATCAAATTAAACCACCTGGAATCTTGTAACTCCAGTTAAATCGAAATCAATCTATAATCGTTACATTAATCGAAAATAATCTTAAGACAGCAACATAATCAAATTAATCACAAATAATCGTGAAAATATCATCCGCTAATTGAAAATTGTAACCTGCGGTATAATATTTTCGAAATCCCGAAAATACACAACACAACTAACTCTACATTAAATGCAAATCAAAACTACAAGGATAAAAGGAAGGGAAAGGATACATGGACTTCTGTTACTTATCTTGAGTTTGCTTTTCTTGTTTTTGATCCGGTTCGTGGGAACAAATTTATGTTCTGGTGTTGTCCCACCTCCTCGATATAGCGGACTGTATTAATCAATAATCTTCAATTATTATTTTTGGGTAGGCTTTAATTTAAATATGAAAATTTATAATATAATTAAAAGTGTTGTCTTATTTCGTTGTTGCTGCTGTCATTTTTTCTTGACATCTCTCGTCCTCATGGTTTCTCTTACAGGTGTTATAGGTAACAATACTGTTTCTGTATCTTGTTATTACCGTAACAGGTGCTAACTAATTTTATTTCAGTGTACAAGAACAAAATGGTCTAGATACTTAATTATTAATAAAAAAAAAAAAGATAAGTAACTAATTTTTGACAAAAATGGTAGATAGGAGGTATTGGTAGTAAACAGTCGAAATCCTTTTTTTTTAATTTAGTAGGTGTGTAACAATTTTATTTTTATTTCCTTTTAACTCTTTTAACTTTATATTGTAGGAATACTTTTACTTTCTTTAAAATCGGAATGATGACATGTGACGGTGAAAAATATACTCAATTTTATACAATTACTTTGGAAAATTGGAATAACTAAGTATTCTCAATCTTCTACTTTAATAGTGTAAACTTTAATTTTTTTGCCTAGCCACATATAATGTGAGTTTGTAACTTGTATTAAATTCAGTATATCCAGTACAGTGTTTTTTTTTCGGAAAAATGGCTTGGACACGGGAATCAGCGTGCACACAAAGTGTAAAATTTAATATACGCTCTGAAAAATCTATTGTAAGACCTTGTTTCAACAAAAATTTTACTCCTAATAATATAAGTTTTGGCAAACTTTCAATTATAAGGGTATTTACTGATATTGTGACCCTTTGAAAAGTTATATTAATAGTTTTTTGTCCTTTTATCTCGATTTTATGGTCACCTGCGGTAACTAAATGACGTGAGCCAAAAGGTAATGGTTTGTAATCCGTTATGAATTGTGCTGATGCAATATTTTCGAAAGCACCGGTATCTATTATGATATCTACATTTTTATTATTAACTTGACCTAGAGTAGAACCAAAATTTTTGAAAAGTTTTTTGAAAGGGGGGCATTGCCAAATAAATTGACGTTGTCAAGCGGTACCCCCTGCATTAGTTTTTTCTCGACGTGGAGGGTTTGTCACCCATAACTTGAGAACCACTATTATCGTGTGTATCGTCACAAATTGCTAACAGTTGATTATTATTTTTAGGTTTTGTTGGACTTTTTGTTTTTGACTTTGGCATGTTCTAGATAAATGTCCTATTTTTCCACAATAATTATAGCAAATTGGACGTGCATCGTGAGTACGAGTTTTGAAAAAATGCGGATTATTTCGTTTATAAAATTTATTTTGATAACTCTGGCCGGTAGGGAATCCCTGATTAAACGTATTTTTTGGAAAGTTACCATAATTTCTAGACTGAAAATTATTCGGTCTGTTAACTTGATTATAATTTTTATATTGCGTTTTACCTTTAAAGTTTTGTATTTCAGGTTTAAAATTATTTTGCCTAGCCACTGGTTTAAAAGATGTTGAAGGTTGTTCTGATATATTTAAAACTTGAGGGACTTGGTTTGATAAATTTGTTATTTTCTGAATTTCACTTAATTTATTCACGATCGCAGACAATTTTTGTAATGAGTTTACATTATCATCACAAAGTAAGAAAAAGTTTGTAACAAAGTTTGAATGTAAACCGCTTTCGAAATATTCTAAAATATTTTCAAATGGCATGTTCTGATCATATTCAGCACATAAATTTCGTACTCTGTAGTAATAACTTTTTATATCCTTATTTAATCGTTGTTTCGCAGACAATAATCTAATTTTTACATCGCGGTTTGGTGTTATTGAACCAAATTCTTAGCAAAAATCATTTTTATATCATCCAATTTTTTATTTTGATTTTCTCGTGCCGCTATGTACGTTTTGTACCACTGATGTGTAGTATTTAATAGAAAATTTCCAAAATAAATAATTTTATGTCTATTTCCCCAACTATTTATCGTTGCGCAACGTTCAAAATTATTTAAAAAATCTCGTGCTTCTTTTTCCGACGGATCGAATAATTCCGGCGATATAAATCTGGGTGTCGCAGGATCCGCGTTTTCGTTTTGCACATTTGCTACCGTAGTGTCCATTATTATTATATCAGAATTTGCTGATAATTGAGAATCGTCGACAGCACTCAAATTTGCTACTACAGTTTCAGTGGAGGTATCACCCTCGTGGAGAAACTGTGGTGAACCAGATGTCAGTGGAGTTGATTCAAGTGAAAGTATTTTTAATTGATTTATTAAATCTGGCTCTGGTTCAATTTCAGTACTTCGATTTTTTGGATTAAATTACTTTATTGGGGAGAGTGACTCGACACTACTTGAACTAGAACTTGAACTATTTTTTATAGTTAATTTTAAAACCTCGCCACGTTGTTTTGCTTGCCGTCTTGTTTGTATATTTGAAACGATGTTTGACTTTTTACTTTTCTTTTCTTTTTCGAATTCTTGCTTTTTAGGAGCGCTCATTAAATAGAAAATAAAAATGTTTTTCAGTGAAAATCATAGAGCGCCAAATTCACGGAATCGCTATAGAAGAGTATTTTAAAAAAAATACACTCGTATAGGAAACACACACCTCCACCAAATGTCGGGCTACAGTTTGTAGTCGACTGGGTTGTGTAGCTTAGATAGTTTAAAATAGAGATTTATAAAAATAAATATTAAGTTGTCTTAACGGATTTAAAGTTGCCCTCTAGTTCTTCACTGAAACACCAAGGAATTTTTAACAAGTTTATTTAATGGCAAAGAAAAGCAAAGCAAGTGATTAATTATGGTAAACAGTAAAAATACAATCTTAAAAAAACTAGAAAAATAACCAAACAAATGGGTGTTCACAAAAATGTTAATTTAGAGAGTTACTTTAAAGAACAGTCGCCCTCTTAAGACTCACTGCAGGAACGATGGTTTAATCCAAGTAAGTCAGAAGAAACAACTATGACTTTATAATAACTCAAGCCAAAAGAAAATTAAACAGTTACACGTTATAAATCAATGAATAAAGGACACTTACGCAATAGGAGCAAAGTAGATTGACTCTGGAGCAGTAGTTTCCATAACTTTAATTTAACTTGAAAAAACTTATTACTTTGAACTGGCAAACGGGCAGAGGTTCCCCTTACACTTGAACTTGAACTTTTTCAACTCTCTGTCGTATGTGTTCTTTCGAGTTTTTATAGTGTTTTGTAACCCCCTACCAATTGGAAGAAGGGATTCCTTTTTCGCTGTGTCATGTATTATCTTCCCAAACTCTTAAAGAGGGGATTGGAATCCTTTATCCCAAACAATTACAAATAAGTATTTTTTTATAAACATCCTAATTCTTACTCCTATTACTAAACTCAAATGTCACTGTCTCTTTTCACTACTAACTTCAAATGTCACTGTCTCTATTCTACACACTAGTTTTTTTTTATCACACCTTTTTTGCGATAAGCTTCACCACCTTAAGAGTCTTTACACTGCAGTTAAGTTACAACTATTTCATCTAGCCTTAAGAGTGCCAATCCATATCCGACAATATGACGATATCGATAATATTTTTAAACAGCAAACCTAGTTTTTTATTGGCTATTTTTAAAGTGCATATTGAGTTATACATAAGTCCAAATTTCAAACTCTGATTCTTTGTGCGAAACCGGCAAATATTGAAAAGTTAAAATTAGGAATAAGACATGAGTGTAGGTTGATTTCTCCCGAACTAGAAATGTTCAAAACGAGTTTTACTTGAATTTAGTATATTGCCAAATAGTTAATGGACAACATTTTAAGCATTTATTGACAAAAAAGTATTAAAGATGGATAGAAGGCTTTTTTATATTTCAATTAAATTAATTTTTGTTTGTTCGGGTTTGTTTGTAATATCTATAAATGACATGGAATAACAATTTGAAATTTGATACTTATGTATATATAACTAGAAATGCACTTCAAAATAGTCAATAAAAACTAAGGTGGCCATTTAAAAAAATTATCAATATCGTCATATCTCTAATTTGGGACACACTGTATTAATATTTTTTTACCACAACTTAAAATGTTAATACCCGTGTCCAAACATTTTCCAAAAAAAAATATATACTGGATTTACTAAATTTATTCCAAGTTACTAACTGACACTGTTGTGTTTATTACAAAGAGCTCCAATTTATAAGGCTGGCCGCAGACATACGGTATCCGATCAGATTCCCGAACCGAACCCGAACAGGCCCCGCATATATTCCATTTATTATTCGACGACTATATTCGCGTCAAAATTCCCAACAACTCTGAAGGCAATTCGCACCAGAACTGTAAGAAATAATGATCTAACGCTGCATCATAACAAAAGTATAGAGCCTTCGTCGTCGGGTAACCGCAGTAGATTATTAACCTAATCAACCAACCCTAGATTCGGTTCGGTAACGAATCGCGTATCTCTGCCCTCCACTTTGGTCTTTCCAACCGCATACCTGACTGGAAAATCGTATGGTTGCGGCCAGCCTTAAATATATAATCGTCCATACAATCCGATTGTGAACAAACTGGCATCAATGCGCTTTAACTATTTTACTGGTAGTTTAAGTTTTAAGTATACCTACTAATTTATTTTGCCTATTCAAATGATAGGCGCATGGTGAATTACATTTACAAAATAGATAACGGAGACTATTGTATATTATTTTATATTTATTTTAGCTACATAATTATAAGATTTAATTTTCAACTGAATATGTAGATTATACTTTACGACGATCGTTTAGAAGTTTAGACCTTTAAAAATAATTATTAAAACCGTATACCGGGTGGTCCACCGGAAGACTGGCCATGGTGAATCTCATGCAAATTTTGAATAACAAAAATTACATTGGATTTCCCATTGCAAGTCTGGCGGTGAAAATCCAGGTATGAAAGGGTGCTCCAAATTGGATTATATTCTAGCGTCTAATTTCTTAAACTCTCAATCGTATTTTATTCTTTAAATATTTCTTCAATCTAGACTCCAATATTATCTTTCCATTTCTTATAAGGCCATTATTCCTCTATTTTAAAACCCAGCAGGAACCAATTAAGAACTTTCTCGGTATTTTTCCAATATGACGGAATGCACACCAGGTATGAGCACATTCATTGGCCTGTTGTGTCATTATTTATCCAATTAGAATCAAGATAGATTGACGCCTTTTTAACAAAAGTACCAGGGATCTAGAAATGTCAAGCCTATGAAGAACTAGAGGGAAGGAGGCCGATCGCAATGCATTGGATTCGGTCCCAAATTAGCATCGGTAATTCAGCTTTACGAGTCGCTGTAAGATGGCGCGCGTGTTCGAAGTGGGCTATCAAATAATGGTTTCTTATGGACGCAATAACTATTTTTATTTAAATTAGTTCTTTAAGGAACAAATAAGGACTTTTATATGATTTACACTTACTTTGTTATACTTATTAGTAAACTCGGCCTGTATAAAGTTCAAACGATGCTTGGTTTTTAAAATACTAAATACTAAATTACTAAAATATTAAACATTTTAGCTATACCTTTGGAGCTGGAAAGAGACTTATTTGGCTGCGTTTCCTCTCTGAAGATGATCCTGTCTTACACCCCGACACAAAGCAAACTCTACTTTTATAAATTGTACCATCATTCATTATAAATATAGAAATCAATTACAATACAACGTTATTTGTCTTGTCTTTAAACGTTATTTATTTCATATTTCGAAAATAAAATGTCAATTTGTCAAAAGTATAAGTAAAAGACGAAGAACCAGCCCACTTGCGACGCGAGAGCATCTATCGGCCAATAGCGAACTAACGAAAAAACCGGGACAGAATTTGAAAATGTTGCAATTGTCGATCGGCCTCCTACCCTCTAGTTCTCCATAGTCAAGCCAATAAAATAATGATAAATTTAAATTCTCTGTCAACTGGTTTAAACGATTTTTAAACTCTTCTGTGTTGTTTTTTATTCAAAACTTTGGTTATGGTAGAAGAAATTAAAGCCATAAAGTCGTAAAATCTCAGCAGTTATAATAAGGATTGCACTTTTTAAAAAAAAATCCACCAAGCCACCTTAATTCTAATTGAATATAGACACTTTACAGTCCAAAACGCCCACTTGTGTGAATTCTGCCATATTAAAAAATACCCAGATAGTTCCTGAATATTCACACCCGCAGTGTTCTCTCTGGTTCAGCGACAAGCTCTGACCTATTATTTTTCTGTGACCTCGGCCAACAACAACAAAGAAAAATTACCCCGGCTAATAATTTTTAGTGTGACAACTTACGTTCAAGGTTACTTAGAATTTTAATATTGGAAAAATAAAGTTTAAGAAAATAGCCCACATAAAGATCTAAACGACTCAAATATGTAATTTGTCAGTATTAGGAGTAAAAAGATTAGTTATTAATATACCTACCTCCCGTTAAGAACACTATTATTAACCTCTCACATTATATCCAGAGACGTGACGTATACAGGGTCTCCCAAACTCGATGGTACATTAGAAGTATCTAGAAAAGTAATATAAATATCGTTCTGAAATTTTGTAAATGTCCATAGCATTCTAGCCTTTAAAAATATTTTTGTAAATGCGGCGTTGCCAGTTCTACCTTTACCGGATAGTAACATTAGAATTTTAAATGCAACACCCTATATATTATTCTATTTTTAGATTCTACGGGTAAATCTAAGTAACTTTTATTAACTATGTCCTATGCTTACCTCCCATCGTTCCTTAGATATTGTTTTAATATTTTTTGCGACCAAAACAGGAATAACAAAAAATCAAATATTTTTCTTATCTATTAATCTAACAATCTCAAATTTTAGAAATATTTAAACAATACATATACAGTCATTTCGGTTCTATAACAAATTTGGTAAATATTTTATGCAGTGTGTCCAAAAAATTTGTTTCGGTGGGCCCTTCCAAAAAAGTACCAAAATGCATTTTTTTTCAAATGGAACACCCCGTATATTATGAAACCAGATGATAGAGCGGAAAATTCCAGGTTCATAAGTTTAACATGTTCCTATACCTACGTTCAATAGATTTTGACTTATAAGGGTTTTTATTGATTAAAAATTATTATTTGCTACTAACATTTTTATAATAGGGTGCCATGACACAATGGCAGGTTGGTTTCAGAGACAAAAAACATACATAAAATAGGAGGTAATTTTTGTAATTGCTCGTTATTAACATCCTACATAGATAAATAAGAACAGTTTGAATTTCTAAAATAAGCAACAAATGAATACTACAAAATCATAAAATTAAACCATAAGAATAAAATTTTCTAATAAAACTAATAGCTAAATTGTTTAAAGTGATCGCCATTTACAAGTAGACACTCCTGAATCGTAGTCATCACATGTTCAGTAGTAGCTCTTTGAATTTCTGCGGGATCCAATTCTTGAAACGCTCGTGTCACCCTATTTCGCAGATCCTCTTTTGTTGCCACAGGTGTCTTATACACTTCTTAATCTTTCCCCAGAGATAGAAATCCAGGGGTGTAAGATCTGGAGATGGCGGTGGCCAACCCCATGGACCATTACATCTTATCCATCGATCTTCAAACATTAAATTCAGCTCCCTGTCTACTTCACGTGTACAATGCGCAGCCCCATCCAATTGATACCAAGAACTTTGCGGGACATTAAGCGGCAAATTATCCAAAAAGTCGCAAAGAATTGTCCTTAAAACTTCTACATATTTTTGGGACGTTAAATTTTCGTCATAAATGTAAACCGAAAATGTGTCATTCATTAACAAACAAAACACATTAAAGCTAAATTTCTGCTGATATCCTCTTTCTTTAATATAATGTGGATTTTCCTGAGCCCAAAAATGATTGTTGCGCCGAGTAAATACACCCTCACGAGAAAATTTGGATTCGTCAGTCCAAATTATTTTTTTCAGATAGTCGGAATCTTCATAGGTCAGAGTTAGTATCATTTCACAAAAATCTAGACGTTTTGATGGATCTTCTGGTAACAAAGCTTGTAGCGTAATAAATTTAAAATCATGCATATTATGCTTATGCAGAATTCTACAAATTGAAGAGTGAGATACTCCTGTATCATTCTCAGCGCTGGATATTGAGGAATTAGGAAAAGCATAGAAATACCCCAAAACAGTTATTTCATTTTCTTCATCTCCAGTCACTGGTTGTTTTTGAACTCCCGGGGCATTTCTTCTTGCAAAATTAATGTACTTAAGTTCAAGCCTTCTAAATTTCCGCAAATTCATGGGCGGTAAATTTGGATAAAGTTCATTAAATCTCCTGCAAGTTCTTAACATAATTTTTTGGTACTCACCGTGAATATAAAATAAATTTAAGATAACTTTATTTGTGTAACTGTTCTCCATTCTTATCACTTTGGTATGACAGGCACACTAAAAAAATTACTTCCAGACCTGCTTGAAAAAATATACAAAATCTACATAAGACCTATCTTAGATTATGCAGCCCCAGTGTGGAATCCGTACTTTGCCAAAGATATTCACGCTCTGGAGCAAACACAGAGACGAATCACCAGGCTCTGTCCCACTATAACACATATGTCATATCCAGAAAGATTAAAAAAACTCAACTTAACATCACTGGAACAAAGAAGACTTAGAGGTGATGCAATAGAAACTTTTAAAATACTTCATGGGCATTATTCGGTAGAATTAAACGTCTTTACTTTAAACACTGACCAAAGACTGAGAGGACATACTTGCAAGTTGGTTCGAGAACGCTTTAGAAAACTCTGCAGACAGTACTTCATATCCAACAGAGTTAACAGAGAATGGAATAATCTGCCCAATGATTGTGTGACTGCCGATACAATCAACCATTTTAAAAACCGCTATGATTCGTATAAAAACCAAAATATTTAATGCAAATTACTTAAAGTGTGGTGATAAATATCTGAAATGTACTCAGTGAATAATAGTTTTAACGGCATTGCCGCCTAACTCTAACCTAATAATAATAATAATATGTATGTTTTTTGTTTCTGAAACCAACCTGCCATTGTGTCATGGCACCCTATTATAAAAATTTTAGCAGCAAATAATAATTTTTAATCAATAAAAACCCTTATAAGTCAAAATCTATTGAACGTAGATATAGGAACATGTTAAACTTATGAACCTGGAATTTTCCGCTCTATCATCTGGTTTCATAATATACGGGGTGTTCCATTTGAAAAAAGTGCATTTAGGTACTTTTTTGGAAGGGCCCACCGAAACAAATTTTTTTGGCACCCTGTATAAAATATTTACCAAATTTGTTATAGTACCGAAATGACTGTATATTGTTTAAATATTTGTAAAATTTGAGACTGTTAGATTAATAGATAAGTATAATATTTGATTTTTTGTTATTCCTGTTTTGGTCGCAAAAAATATTAAAACAATTAATATCTAAGGAACGATGGGATGTAAGCATAGGACATTGTTAATAAAAGTTACTTAGATTTACCCGTAGAATCTAAAAATAGAATAATATATAGGGTGTTGCCTTTAAAATTCTAATGTTACTATCCGGTAAAGGTAGAACTGACAACGCCGCATTTACAAAAATATTTTTAAAGGCTAGAATGCTATGTCTTATGGATATTTACAAAATTGCAGAACGATATTTATATTACTTTTCTAGATACTTCTAATGTACCATCGAGTTTGGGAGACCCTGTATAATAGTTCACATCTTTTCCTACGTATAAAATACTGTTTTAATGCTCCTCGTACTTAGATATTATATAATAATACAAAGTAAATTAATAAAATGTCAGTTGAATATTTAATTATTCTTAGTGTAAATATTTTTGATTATAGATATTCAGACTTGTTTATCTATGGTTCATTTGATTTTATTTAATTATGTAATTTTAACGATTTTATTATAAAAGCCCGTTTTATAATCTTGAGTTTAACATGTTTATTTTTGTATAAATAGATTTAGAATATTTGTATATTAATTAATGACGTTTTTTACAAAGCTAAGTAAGTATAACTTTAGTAAATTTAGAAATAAATATTTTACCTGTTAAAACGAATAATAATAACAGACCTTCTAGTCTAATGTCTGTTCTATTATTGGGACAAAAAAAAGTAGGGTTAAATTTTTACTTTGGGAGGCATTTTTTTCCCAAAAAAAGTTTCATATTTGGCTTTGCAAAAAATATTATCGATTACTGATGCTACTCCTGTATCATTTCATTAGTGTGTGGAAGAAATATATCTTGAATTGTGTATTAAAAGTAATAAAAAAAGTTGCTCAACATGAAAACATATTTTACGAGGTACTTACAGAAATATATGGTATAATAAATTTGAAGAAATAGTCCATGCTTAAAGTGGAGTTGAAAGTATGAGAAAGAAAGAAAAAACTAAAGTCTTCCTCCACAGACTTTAATTGAATAAAAATTCTTAGAGAAAGTTCTTCTAGTAGAAACGTTCATCATCAGGAGACAGAAAATATATTTAATGCTGATGGTTTTAGCAGAAGAGAAAATGGTATAAAACCTCAATGGAGTTTTTATGAGAATAAAAAATCGAAGTGTAGAAGTGACATATTCAATTTCCTTCTTATTATGTCACTTCTACACTTCAATTTTTTAATTCCATAAAAGGTTTTATACCATTTTCTCTCCTGCTAAAACCATCAGCATTAAATAAATTTTCTGTCTCCTGATGATGAACGTTTCTACGTTCGAAACATGTAGAGACCCCTAAAGAAGTTTTATTCTATTAAATTTTGTGGAGGAAGACTTGGTTTTTTCTTTCTTTCCCAAAAAAATAAATAATTATACTAGGTGTGCGATTAAAAACCGCCGCTTTAGTTGATCTCACATAGAGCCCACATAGTCTCTGTGTAATCCAACTTATTTCTGTACTTATTTCTTAACAGCAAACACTAGTGACCACGTCGCTATTTCGTTATTTCTTTGTTTTATCCAATAACCGGCCGAATACCCATCTTTTGCTACATTTGCCTTTTTATGTTAAAAAAGGTTGGATTTATAAATTACTAAAAGCAGATAATTTACATTAATTTCGTTTCCAAATTGAACTTAAAGGGCAATATAAAGCTATTTGCAGATGATACAACAATAATTATTTGTTCTGCTGGAACTCGCAGAAATGTATTTTAATATTATTAATGATTGAAAAATACTTTTCTTGGCTTCAATCAAGTAAACTTACGTTAAATTTTACAAAATCTTCTTTTATGTATTATATAATAATATATGAAGGGTGCAGGCAAAGAAGGGAGAATGTAAATATTTCCTTATTTTAAACTAATCAAACCATCCGATAGCAAATCAGAAAATCTATCAAGTAGTAACATCATAAAGGCGAAAAAGAAGAAGAGTTAAAAGATATCGTGACTTAAAGTTTTGCGATACAGGCGAAAAGGGGGGAATGTCCGCGCGGATCAGGCTAAGAAGGTGGAATGTCGCAAAAACAGTGCCAACAAAATTACGACCTGGCTTGGCGGTAGTCTTTTTGTCTGCGTATCTATTGTTTATTTGAGTTTGTGGACAGGTGCAAACAAGTAGTGCTTGTGTTACAAAGTAAAAAAAAATAGTGAATTCAAGTGGCAGTGCTTGCGATGACTTTGTTTCCGAGGTTCATGGGAAAAAGATATTTAATGCTGATGGTTTTAGCAGAAGAGAAAATGGTATAAAACCTCAATGGAGTTTTTATGAGAATAAAAAATCGAAGTGTAGAAGTGACATATTCAATTTTCTTCTTATTATGTCACTTCTACACTTCAATTTTTTAATTCCATAAAAGGTTTTATGCCATTCTCTCTCCTGCTAAAACCATCAGCGTTTTAGAAAACTATCTGATGTTTCAAAAAAACTTAACAATATTCACGATTAAAAAGTGTACTCCTTTAATTTGAGCCACAGTGTGTATATATTTGTTAAACTTAATAAACTTTGTCATTTTACTTTTGAAAATAGTTTTTGTAAAGAAAATACGAAAATACTAGGAAATTTCTTATGGGATTCTGTGACATTTCCCCTTTTTATACGTTATAATTTGTACCACTTTAAATTTTATGACGTTTTACAAAAATTGTAAGGGAAATTTAAGTTTACATTTTTGTCTTTCAATGTCCAATATACATCCCAATTTATTTCATAAAAAGATTGGGCCTAAAACGTACACATATAAAGTTATAGGGTTTTAAACTTTAAAATTGCTTTCCTGAACATTTACATTTTTTGACAATCCTCCTTCTTTGCCTGCACGCTTCATATATATTACTATTATAACTAAAAATAAAATTAATTCTATCATTAACCCCTTATTATTTAATAATGAAAATATTCAATATTCAAAAACGACAACATTTTTAGGATTAATTTTAGACAAAAACTTAAATTGGAAAGGCCATATCCAGTATATTATTATAAACTCGATATCTCCTTTGGTATCTGTTTTGTACAGAGCTAGATATTACATTCCTTGGAATTACTTAAAAAGTATGTATTTTTCATTAATATATTCAATTGCTTGTTTATCAAACTTAAAATCATTACAAAGATTACAAAATAATGTTATTAAATGCTTACACAAATTACCACATTTAGAACCAACTGTTAATCTATATAGACCGAAGGGGTATTTATTTACACGTTCAAAACATTTATAAATTAAAAATTTGTATTCTAATTCACTCACATTATTTTAAAAGAAAAAAAATTAAACAAAACACTTCAGGAGAATAACACATTACATGATCATAACACCAGATATTGTATAAATTATCAAACTATACCAGTTAAAAGTAATTTCACAAAAAAATCGCTTTTATAAGCGGAATAAGGAAATTAACATATATCTTCCAACAAATATCAGAAAAATTGGCAACTTAAAAAAAAATTAAGAGATATTTTCCACATTAAATTATTTATACCTACTATTTTTTTTAAATTGATTTTATTAATGAATTAAATTGGATTAACTTCCATTTTTTATTGTTTTTTTAATGGTTATTATTTTCTATATAATATTGTCATTTTCCAGTAAAAGTTAGTTTGGAATAAACACATTTTTGGAAAAAAAAATATGCGCAAATTTGACAAAATTTCGTTTTGTGGTTTTCTTACTTAATCAATTAATTTTTTATTATCTTAAACTGTACTACGGTACCCAATTGGCCGCTTTTTGAAGAAAACGAAATATTGATAAGAAAAAAGAAATGGCAAATGCGTCACTAGTGTTTGATCAATGATTAATAAACTTTTTATATTAAAACTTTCTTTTCACTGCACAGTTCAATCCACACGCTCTAGTGTGCAGCCCTGAATATATTTTATGTATATAAGTTATTTTAAGGCCTATTAAGTTATATTAACTTTATGTACTAGATTCTAGTAAACAAATATTATTTGACATATCACTTTGACAGCAATACATGTTCTAGCTTTGTTCAGTTAGGTAATGATTTATGGAAGTCGTTTTGAAAAGGCAACTCTAGTAGTGTGAACTTAAATTTATACAGTGTCTTTTAAAATGTTATTAGAATATTAATAATGTGGAAAAAATTACAGTTTTAGTATAAAATTTATATTTGGCTTTGCCTTTTCGTTTAAGACAGATTAAGAATCACTTAGGTACTCTAATGCGAACCAACCCGTCATGTCATTTCGTTACCGGACAAAATTGATTTTTTTAAATCATTAATCTTAAAGTAGGTTAAAATGCAAATGTTTGCAGCTGATACTTTTATTAATATTAGTAGATTCTTTTAAATATTTAGATATTTTGATTGACTATCCAATTCGAAAATTTAATTTCTTAAATTGCGGGAAAAACTGTTATTTTAAAAGAATAATTTTTAATTTAAATTATTTGAAAAAAATTGTGTAACAAATTTTACCTTATTTTTTATTTTGTTCTACAATTTTGTTTATCGTGGATGAAGTTATAATAAACAGATTACAAATTATACAAAATATAGCAATGGGAGATTTACTGAATATGGACAGATACACAAAAATGATTGTAAGATTTAAAAAAATTATAATGGTTAAATGTGAAAAATTTTGCAATATTTTTGGTTTTAATAATTATTTTTTAGTTTAAAATGATATGTTACCTTCCCATTTAAAGAAATTGACTATTCTGAATTTTGATAAGCATATTGACTAAACACGAAAAAACAATCATTTTTTCTTAATAACTTTTCAAAAAAAGCATAATAATCAGTATTTTATAAAGGACGTATTGAATTTAATAAATTACACAGGTCAATAAAACTCAAAAAATCTTAAAATCATTTAAAAACAGTTTAAAAAATATTTATTAACGCAACAGGACCAGTAAGGATCCAAAGATCTTTAAAATTTTAAAATAAAAAAAAACAATTATTTATTAAAATGTATTATGTAGCCATGTGCTAAACAAATCTTTTTACTACTACTAATAAAGGCAGGCCTTTTTATTTTTTACAGTATACCAATGGTTAGCTTTCAATTTAAACTAGTGTTTTTTTAAATTAACGATATTTCTAAAAAAAAATTTAAGGTTTCTGTCGGTATTTTTATAATACTTTTTCCCTAAAAATCGACTAGAATGGGCCTTTTTTTAAACAATCGTAACATGAGCTTTGAAGTTATGTTACAGCTAAGGCAATTTTGTCGTACCGTCTAGTCTCATTGAAATTCATTTTTTTCAGTATTAAATTAGTGTTAAAATAGTAATGTTTCCTTATTTTAGGAAATAAGATCGTTTTCGGGTTTGTTCGTGTTGAAAATCAATTTTAGTAACATTACCATATTATTTGCGTATCATGGTTAATTTTTTATAAATATTTCTTAAAGCAAAAGGTAATCCCTAATTTTTATTAAACCCTGAATAACAAAAATGCTCATTGGTGCAAACCTTTTGAAGGACATTGTATAAAACTGGCCAAAGTAATAAAATATTTTTGTATTAACTTTATTTTTGTACGATTTTTTAGTTACGTAAGCTTGACTTTAATAAAAAATTATTGGGTTCTAAATAATTCGTGGCTCGTAGATGTAGTAAGAGCTGACACTATTTTACGTCAAATTATTGTCTATTATGGGCTAAATCAAAATAACTACTTTACCCAGTAAAAAAATTTAATTGAAAAGCATAAAGTATATATTATGTAAATTCGGGATTTTTTTAATAATGTTATTATTTAAGAGGAAATACCAGTGACTCCAAACTTTCGTTTTATGCTTTTATTAAATAATCAATTAATTTTTTTTAACTTAAAATTGTAGGTAACTACAGCTACCCAAACACGGGTATTTCACAGCTTTGTGGAGAAAACGGAAAATAAAGGAAATACATTTCTACGTTTAAATCAGCTATTGCAATTTTTATGTTATATCCTGAGGACAGGATTTCATTTAATTGAATTGCATGTTCCAGAGTTGCCAAATATTTCCAACTACAAAAGTCCGATGGTACTCATAAACTGCTGGAATAGTCTAAGGCGCATCACAATATTTCTTTTCGGTTATAGATACTACTTTTAAAAAGTTTAACCAATCAAATGCGGTGGAATCGTAAACAGTTTTTTCTATATTATTTTAAGGACGTTTTGTCTTTCTTTGTTACCTGTCTTACCAAAAATAGTTAATCTGTGAACTTACAATACGTGTGTTGAGGTATTGTGGTAGAATTTGTACGCTTTTTCTTTCCAAAAGAATCCTGACCACCATCAGTATAAACATTGTGCTTTTCTTCTCCTAAATGTTTGTAACCGAGTTTCACTCATTGTAATTTATTTCATTCAATCATAAAAATGAATATTAGGAATGTATTAGGAATTACGAGTGCAATAGGATTTTCTTACGTCCAATATAGAGCTTATTACGTAATAAATTGTAAATGTATGTCCTGTATGTATGTCACTGCTGCGTACCTATTAATTCCTTCTTTTTTGTCATTAACAAATTTTTAAAATGTCGTAATGTCTACGGCAAAATGTTAGTTCACATAAAATAAATGTTAAGTGTTACATTGTGCTTGGCCTATGATAGAAAGAAAAGGTTGTTTGAGATTTATTTCAATAGAAAACCAAAAAAGATTTCTGATAATAACAAAGAATATGTTTTACCTTGACTTGAAAAAAAATAGAATTACAGTTTCTACACTTTTATAGGATACACCTTTTAGGGTACTACTTGGAGAGAAACAGTTAGCATATTCCTGTATTTTTCATTCTCCATTAAAACTTCCGGTTTAACTGTGATACCGGTTTGGACCTTTTACTTCTATCATAAGTTAAAGATTTTTATAAAATGTATTTAAAATATAGTAAGTGTATTTAATTTAAAAAAAAAACATATCTTTATGACTGAATGTTTATAATATACATTAATATTATATGAATGTAATTAAAAAATTATACTTTAACTAAACCTTCGCCGCGTTTGTATCGACGGTTTTAATAAGCAAGGGCGGAATTACTAGGGAGGGGGTGAAAAAGGTAATCCCCTCCTGAAAGACCATCATCATAAAAATAAAACCTTCCCAAATTTTAGTCAACATTTTTATCAGCTTTTTATATTGGTGTTATTCTTTGCTGGTTTTATAATATACAGGGTGACTCACCTAATTTTTGTTGCAACTTTGAAGCTTTGTCATTTCTGAACGAATGAACCGGTTTTTATTTTCTTTCCATTTATTGGTAGGTAATTCCTTTACCTTTAAGAAAAAAATAAACTGGTAGAAATTTTTTCAAAGCCCCCTGGATGATAGTGGAAAAACTTAAGCCATGTTATTTTCTTAATTTTTGACTCACCCTGTGCGTTAATCAAGTAAATGTATAGAAAGCGCCTACACTCTATATGAATGTCGCTTCTTTTACGAGCATTTTGGTTTTTTGTTCCTTAATTTATCTCTAAAGTTGTCCAAATTACAGCTTTTTTGCTGAAACCTTACGTTTATGAATCGGAATGAATCGTATACCAATGGAAACGATAAGAAACCTAATTTCTAGTATGCCGCATAGATTAGAAGCTCTTAGAGTTGCTAGGGGAGCAATACACGGTATTAAGCGGTTATCCTAGGTTATAATTTTGTGTTTAATAAAAATGTTTTTAAAATTCGTATCTGTTAAAAACTGTTTCTCGGTAAATTCATAAAGTTGGTAATATGCAAGGTTTTAGCAAAAAAGCTGTAATTTGGACAACTTTAGTAATAAATTAATGAACAAAAAATCAAAATGCTCGTAAAAGAAGCGACTTTCATATAGAGTGTAAGCGCTTTCTATACATTTACTTGATTAACGCACAGGGTGAGTCAAAAATTAAGAAAATAACATGGCTTCAGTTTTTCCACTATCATGCAGGGGGCTTTGAAAAACTTTCTACCAGTTATTTTTTTCTTAAAGGTAAAGGAATTACCTACCAATAAATGGAAAGAAAATAAAAATCGGTCCATTCGTTCAGAAATGACAAAGCTTCAAAGTTGCAACAAAAATTAGGTGCGTCATTTTTTTTTGAACTGAGTATTATATTTTTTAGGACAGTCCGAAGTCCGAAATTACTTTAAAGTAATTTAAGTAAATACTAATTTGTCAATTTTTATGTAGTTTACGAATAAAATTTGAATTTGAATTAAATTTTTGGCGACATCCTGTTAAAGATCAAAATATGAGAAAAACCATTTTTTTTTAGAAACACATAAGAACACAAAAATATATTATACAGGGTACTTAATCCATTTAAAATAAGTAAGTTTGAGGCAACTTCCGGTATAATTGAAAGTCGCCCATGGTCGCTGTTATTTCATTTAATAGGATATTAATTTCAAATTTGGTAATTAATTAATAATTAATAATAAGTTTATTTAAAATTTAATAATATAATAAATATGTTTATGTTGTCTTCGATAAACTTATTCTTCAATCCCCTGAAGCTGAGCTTGTTAGAAGCAAATCTTATTTTTTGTTTTAGTACGTAAAATCATAAATCATAAATATGCATTAAAAATCAAGTTTTTTAAAGTAAAAATGTTAATTTATAGTATAAACGCAGCTTTTTTGAAGAAATATATTACCTATAATAAAATTATTAATTTATAATTTTTAAGTAAAAAATATTACTTATATAAATTATTCAGAACAATATTAATTAATTAAAGCATTTCTAAAAATATTTTCAAATTGTCTGTTTTTAATATCCATGTTTTTATTTCGACTTTAAATTTTTTAAATTTTTCTGAAGAGATCGTGTCCGAAATATTGTAATGACGGTGACCGTGAGGCACCCTGTATAGCCAGGACTTAACAAGATAAGGAAGAAAATTTATGCTTGTTTCAAAAGGAATACGATTTATCAGCTAACCAATAGGTTTTGTAATAATTGGAGACAATAATATAATATGCCTAAGATTTTCTACAACTTTCCCCCTCCCCTGGAACAAATTTTCGTAGAACATATATTTTTCTCGGGGTTGGAACATGACAAAAAGGTAAAGTCCCCCTCTGGCTTCATGTCAAATGCTAAAACGACATAGATATAAACGTGGTGAATGTTTTTGTGTCAAAATAATGTTACATTTTTAATTTTGTTAAGTTACGCCCAAAAAATATTTCCCAAAAAATAGCTTAAGGATAAAACTACTTACATGTACCTGTTTTCTATTCTATGTTTTGTTGCTTTTCTTTTTTTTTAAACTATTTATTGTAAAAACATGCTACGTCAATAGGGTTTTTATTTCCATCAATTGAACTCCCGATAGTCTCAATAAGTTTTTGAATTTCCGTGTCAATCAATGAGGCAATTGGTGTGAAATTCCTTCTGTCATTTTCTGTACTCTGTGTTGTTATTGAGCAAGCAAGTATTAACTACATAACATTATTCGAGAAATTTCGTCAATTTTAAAACATTTCCAAAAGATGCCTAGAATATAATAAGTATGTTGGAGGAGAAAGTATTTTAGTTTCTAATTATTTTTGTATAATATTGTCAATTGATGATACCTATATATTTATTGTAAATTTAGCATAATGCTCCATTAATTTATACTACTTCAAAGTAACACATCACTATAAATAAAACTAGTTTATTTTTCTTAAAATACTAAAAGTGTGTACCTTTTCAAGTCAGAGAGATATAATATACTGATTGATGTACCTGGAAGGCAACCGCATACTGTTGAACAGGTTACAAGGATTACCAGATATGATACAAGTCATGTGGTGATTAAAATTTATAGTCATAACCATGGAAACACAATGAAAATGAGCAATTGTTTCTATGGTTACTTACTCACCACGTAAGTAGTAATAGATGGGATGTTCTGCATCACTCCTCCTCCCCGACTTCTACGGATTCGCCGGCAGTGCGTAGCTGTTTTTGATGTGCTTAACATAAACAGCTCAAAAACTAGCTATGCACGGCTGGCGCATGCGTAGAAATTAGAGGAGGAGTGATGCAGAGCATGCATTACTACTCACGTGACTTCACATAAAGAACATATCTTGTTAATCTTTGTATCATGACTCAAGTGTACGTTATGATATATGCCATAGACTATGATGGCATTCGCGATATGGTATACAGTGGACCAGTAAAGTCAGCATCATGTGGGATTTTTTTTTATTAATAGCTTTATTTGAAATTTGACTTTGGCATCAAGTTCTGCTTCGATCGAGATAAAAATTAAGCAAAAAAATAGTAGTCACTTGATTCGCATTATCTGTCAAATTTTAATTTTTTCCAAAAAAATAATTCAAAAGTGGGGTTATTTCTAAAAATATCGAAAAAAGTTATTAGAAAAAGTTTTTTTAAATGCAGTTTGTAGCCCACATGCAAAATTTCAGCTGCATAAGATAATTTTGGTTTTTTACCCACCACTAAAATTTATTTTCCACTTAATGAACACTTTACTGATGACACTGTGTTATTTTTTTGTCTTAATATTATAGTGTATTACTTTCAGATACAAACTACGTTTCTAAAAATACTTATTTTATGACCTTACCTTATACAGGGTCAAAAACAAATGAACTTTGCATCACATGCGACCAAATTTTAATAGCCCAATTTTGATTTTGTAGAAAAACACACATTTAATATTGCGCTACTTTAAAGAAAATGTATCTGAAATAAAGCATGGTCAAATTAAGAAGTTTTATGTAGGTAGCGTTGAGTCTTATTTTGCAAAAGTCGTGCAATTTATAAAATATGGGTAAAAAATCAAAATTATCTTATGCAGCTGAAATTTTGCATGTGGGCTAGAAACGCATGTAAAAAACTTGTTGTAATAACTTTTTTCGATATTTTCAGAAATAACCCCACTTTCGAATTATTTTTTGGAAAAAATTAAAATTTGACAGATAATGCGAATCACGTGACTACTATTTTTTTACTTAATTTTCATCTCGATCGAAGCAGAACTTGATGCCAAAGTCAAATTTTGAATAAAGCTATTAATAAAAAAAATCCCATATGATGCGGACTTTACTGGTGACACTGTATAAGTAGAGGAGAAAAAATTAAAATCTTTCCATTATATCAAACCTTTAACAGGGTGAGAAGGGACAAAATTGAAAATCTTTTCGGATATATAAAAGAGTGAAAGTGGAAGTGGAAGTTGTGGAATTAGATAATATTTTGCTCAATCATGAATTGTCGGAAAATGATATTTTAGATACAGGGAAGTGAAAAAGTAACAATTTTTTATCTTTAAATTTTTTTTTTATTTATTACACCTTAATGCTTTCTTTATTATGGCCTTCTTCCAAAAATTAATAAGACTGCTCGATATTTGAAGGATTTTGCGAAAAAACGTTAAATAAGTTTTAAACTATTCTAGTTAGCTATAGTGGACAGATAGGAAATGTTCTCGCCTATCCACTGAATGAACCAGCAACGTAGCATAGTATGTAAAAAAATAAAATGTTACAAAAATGTTGATAAAATCATAAACTGTTATTTTTCCACTTCCCTGTATCTAAAATTTCATTTTCCAACAATTCATTATTAAGCACAATAATATCTAAATTCGCAAGCAGAATTTTGAGTTTCACTCGTAAGACATTCAATTTTAGGCGACACCCTTCTAAAGGTGAAAATTTAATAAAACAACTTTTTTTCTACCAAACGGATGAGATAGAATAAAAGCGACGCCAATAAAAGTGATTGGAAATAAAGAAAGGAACAAAAAAAAAGTATACGGGGTGTCCCATTTAAAATAAGCTAGTTTGGGACATCTTCCGGTATAACCGGAAGTCGCATATAGTCGCTGCTATATCAATTAAAGAGAGCGTCTCCGAAACCCCCATTATCTAAATTGGCCGGATTCAAATCGCATTATTTACTGAAATATTTTTATGGACGATCGCCGTGGATCACCCTGTATATTAGTCAATGCCATTAGTTTTGGTCGTAGACTATTGTTGAGGTTAGAATATTTACCACATTGTGCCGAGCGCTTGAACGTCCCGCAAGAACAACATAAAGCAGCACCCATGTCAGTAGCTTATGAGAAAAGAGACAAAGTGTGGCGGGGGGCGTTAATTTTCGACAGCCATATCCCGAAGCTTAATCTCTCTTACATGGCATATAAAACAGAAAATAAAAACCTTTCTATTTAGACGGTACGAGCCTAATGAATAAAAATGTAGCGATTGCTTTTTCTTATAAAATCGAAGTAATTTCTTGAAAGCCAATGAATAAAAACTAAAGTAATTGCTTTTGCGTCCAGCAATTGCTTAAAAGTGTAGGAATTGCTTCTAGTCAATGCTTTTCTTAAAAAATAGAAGCAATTGCTATCGTTTGCTTAAAATGTGATGAATAAATTAAGAAATCGCTTTTTCTAGTGTAGCTATTGCTTTCAACTTTTTAAGGTAGGTCGACCCCTGCATCATTTGCTTGGTTACAGTCAACTTTAGTTCTCCGCGGCATACACATGCGTTGCTCTTAATTTGTGCCTTCAATTATGGCTGAATATATGAACGTCCGTAAAAGAAAAATCTACAGTGTACGTAAAAATTGCAGATATGATGATTTCAGAAAGTTATATCGATTTGACTGCGAAAATGTTGAGCAGTTGGTAAATTATTTTTTGACTGGTACTGGTAAAAGGCGAGGGGGTGCACGGTCGCCTTTAAATAAGATTAAAGTCTCTATTGTACTAAATAAATAGACCAACGTTGTTGTATTTACGTCAACTCTTTTGCAAATTAGGCACCAAACTGAACATAAAATCTATAATCTAAACAAGTGGATAAGCCACGTCTGAACTTGTATTAAATAAGCATTTGCTACAGAGGTGTAAGAAAAACAGCAATAATAATAATAAGTTTATTTAAAATTTAATAATATAAATATGTTTATGTTGTCTTTGATAAACTTATTTTTCAATCCCCTGAAGCTAAGCTTGTTATTGCTTCAAAATTTTATTCATATCCAGAACTAGCAATTGCTTCAAGTAATTTTTATTAATTAGGCTTAATATGACGCACAGCGACATTCGTACCAACCTCTTGTCGCTTTTAAGTGACTATATTTATTTTACTTGCCTTAGTTCCACTGGTGAGTTATTATACCGTAAAACGCGTCCAAGAATGGGTCTATTTAAAGAGAAAAAGAAACCTTCAATGTTTTTTTTACATGCAACTTTTATATTTGGATATACATCTACAGCTTGTGAAAGGACATATAAAAGACTCTGCATTATTGTCTCACTCAATGATCTGGTATCTATGCACTTTGTTTGCCAAACTTACGATGGTGAAAGTATTAACATTATATGGGAAGTTTAAATCTTTGTCTAAAACCTTATAAAAAGTCTGCAGTATGGCAACGCAGCAGTAAGACAAAGACAAAGATGTGACCGCCACGACATTGGTCTAACGCCATGATGAATTTATTGTTTCCTTCATTTCGTTTGAGTGATAGAATTACAAAACAAATCACAAATCTAGTTATTCTAAGCTCACACCTTAACTGAAACCAAAGGTATAATGAAGATCTATAGGCAACGGCAAAATAATTGTTTTACGAATAAAATTAAGGCCTAATATATCGATTAAAATAATACATCGATGTATCGACAAATATCAAATGGCCTCGATGCATCGCTTAAAAACGATGTATCGCATTGAAAATGTCGATGTATATCGAACATCCCTATTTCCGTTTGGTGTTTCTTTGACAGCGGTTTGAAATTCTGTTCAGTTTATCGGTTTTGTGTAATAATTGCTGAATTTTGTGTAATTTTTTGAGACTTAATGAGTCGCAAGTGTCAAGTATGTGAGAATTCGGAAAATAATAATTCTACAGTTCAGTGGCGGCTCGTGACTAGTAAGTCAGGGGGGCGCTGGCTTTAAATAATGCGGATAACTATAATCAAATCGTTTATTTTTGTTAAACATACCAAATTAATGATAACACTAAGTAACAAATATTATTTTTTGAAGTGAAAATCAAACCTTCGTTTTTTTTTTCGGAAATAAACTTCTCGGTGACTTTGTTATTAAAATTATCTATGTCCCGAACCATCGCTTTTTCGATTGACAGCATTGCTAAAGCTGCTGCATATTAGACGAAATTTTCCAACTTTATAACATATAACTATAATAAATTAGTCAACACAAAACATCAGCGGCATCGACATGTCGCGTCGCGTCGAAACGCGAACAGCTGTTGTTGGACGGAAAATTTGGAGCCTCATCCGTGCAGCTCTTTGTGCCATGTGTAGGTGACGTCACGCCTCCGTAGTCAAAAAGGCAACCGACTTATTATTCGCGTTGAAGCGGGACGGATAATCGGCCGCCCGCGCTTGCCTGTGCGAATAGAAAATGCTCATTCGGTATAACTTGCCCGTTGGAATATGTCTATGTTTGGTTTGAATTATTTTAATTGATTGCTTTCATGCATTGCATTATTGGTTTTTTAAGTAAAGTATTTTTGGATTCTGTTTGAAATAATTGCAGGGAGGGCGGCGCCCCAGAGCACTTCATTACGAGCCGCCACTGCTACAGTTACTTTTTATAGGCGAGTAAATAGAAAGTTGTCCGTAATCCCTACTCCCTGCCCCACCCAGCTCTTCACCACTACTCTCCTACAAACGATGTTGTCAACACATTTTAATAGCGTTTATGAATGACATGTGCCATCTATATAGGTACCAGATCATTGGTCTCCCTCATCTGCCAATTTACTTTTGTTTCATAAGAAAAGCCATTCCAGGTACGTTAATATACAATTCAGTAATTGAGACCTATCTTTGTCATTTGTTACAGAGTTTGCATAAAAACTCAAATAGCTATTACAAAAATCAAACTAATATAGCGGGTTGCATATATTGTAAAATTAAAGTAGATTGCATAATGAGCATGGAAAGTAACACTTAACATAATATAATAGTGTATTTGTTGTCATACGAGATGTTAGCTGAATGATAGGAGTGTGTTAAGTAGTCTTGCCAGCGAGTTATGTTCGGAATTTTTCCCATGATTCGGAACACAAAATAAATGTAATTTAATATTTTTAGAAATAATGTAATAGTAACTAATAATACTTATCTCTGGTTCTTGTGAATTTAAAAAAAGAATAATTTTTTGTGCTACAAAATAGCCTAATCATTTTGTCAGGCAAATTAAAGTCGATTCACTCAGTAAACCTGCAAGATGGCCGACATGTCATATGACAAAAGTCATATTCCAGCTAAATAAAATAAATTTTTGCATTTTCAATGACTTTTGTCATATGACATGTCGGCCATCTTGCAGGTTTACTGAGTGAATAGACTCTAACATACGATACGATTTATCTAGCTTGTTTGTTAATTTCTTAACATATTATATACGTGTGTTAGGAAAATAATATACGTGTGGAATTATATAAGTTGCACGTAGCATAGGGCCACGAAATTCGCATTACCCTATGATTTCAAAAACTTGATACCCTGTATACTTTCATGAAGAGTTGTGGGAAAAATATGTTCTCATGCAGCCCTGTATACATTTTACTTAAATTAACATTTTTAGCTTGATTTAAGAAGATAATTAATAATAGGTAAATATTTTGCTCTGACAATGTTTAAAATTGACTAAAAAGACAAAATTATCGACAATAAATAATATCTTTATACATTTCTGTTAATAAACCCTCTTAACTTATGCTCTAAAATGTATTTCTTATAATCCCCAATAATGTAGATATAAGCTCTTTTTCAAAACTAATATTTTAGAGTGATTATTGTCACAGCTTTCATAGAATATACAGATATGATTGTTTGTGAATGATTCGATAGTTTTGATTCAATCACTTGGAAATATCGAATGACCGAATCTTGCCAGTGGCGGAACTACCGGTGTTCAATGTGTGCGAAGCACACGGGCCCGGGAGCGGAGCCACAAAAACATAAAAATGCAAAACAAAATGTTCTTATAGAAAAAAAAATGCAATACTTACTCCGGAAACGTATCCGCAAAACTACTCTACTCAATACTTTTATAAATAGTAACTGAAATAATGACATAAAACCGCCTTTATTTTTTTTATTATTGTTTTTATTAAACCGCAATTCGCAATACCGGAATTTAGTTTAAAGGGCGGTGTTTGTGCCGGCGATTATTGAACTTGGATAAGGGAAATTAGGAATTTCTACGATTTAGTTAAAAGTGTCTATGTTTTTTTTTTGACATAGCATTAAACAATGGACACTTTTGCAAAGTGTTACTAATACCAAAAAAAATTTACACCCGATGGTCATCGAGACACGATGCATTAGAAGCTCTTCGTTTTAGATATTATTATGTGGATATTTTAAAAACGCTGGCAAAAATAATTTTAACCTCTACAAATAAAGCGGAAGTTAATAAAGCAAAGTCTTTAAGAAAACACTTGGAAAAATTTGAAACCGTTTTTCTTATTGTATTTCAAAATAAAATTTTAAAGAATATTGATGCATTGACAAAACTTTTACAAAAAAAAAGAGCAAAATATTGAAGCTGCGTCTAAAATGTTTACCACCGCCACTGAAATCATAAATCAAATGAGAGATAATTTTGATGGAAATAAAACGGACTCTGTTATTTTGGCTAGGCAATGGGGCACTACTCCTGAATTCGAAAACAAAAGGATATCAAGACCAAAAATAGTTTTTGATGATTAATAACCATTATCAAGTTCAAACAAGTGATGATTGGTTTAGAATAAATGTGTTTTTTAAAACTATAAATAATAAATATAATTACAGTTCAATTAAAAGATCGAAGTTCTGGCCTGTACAAAATTTGTTCTTATTTTCGCGTTTTGTTCCCCAACGTTTTACGAGATCCTTCTCTTTCTGATAAGGATATTTACGATATGAGTCAAGCCCTCTGCATCTTCAATATCTAGAAGATATCGCTGATACAATTTCATCACAAGTGCTTTTATTTAGAGAATGTTTTAAGAATGATTTAGATAATTTAACTTCTATTTTTGATATATTAGATTTTATATTGGTAAAAAATTATTATTCATCTTCCAGTTTTAGTGAAATTGTAACTGCCTGCATTATTTTTTTGACCATCCCTATTTCGGCTGCATCAGCTGAACGGTATTTTTCCAAGTTGAAGTCAATTAAAACTTATTTGTGAAATTGCATGACCGATAAAAAATTATCAGCTTTAGCAATTATTTCTATCGAAAATGAGGAAGCTCAAAAAATAGACATTTTTAATCTGATTTCAAACTTTGCGCATGCAAAAGCAAGAAAAAATGATTTTTTTATATGGTTATCAATTATAATACTCCGTATCATAATGGGGGCCCGGCAAAGTTTTCGCACACGGGCCCGTGGCTACGTTGTTCCGCCACTGAATCTTGCTTAGCAGAAAACTATAAGACCAGGTCCATATACGGGCGTAAATTTAACAGCGTACATATTCTCTAAGATGTTATTGGTTGATAAGTCGCCATTTTTAAGATTATAGCGCCCTAATCGACTAATCATATCACGCTTACGCTGTCATATTTAAGCCAGCGGGGATTGGGTCTAAGCTCGAGAGCCTCGCGAACTACTATAAACGTATGAGAAATATAGAGGGGCATACTTAACCACGGCAAAGGGGGAGGAAATTCTTATTTGCTCAGCTGAGTTAAATTTTTAAAAGAAAGGAACGCTTAACTAACGTTGGCATTGCTTTGTAATTTAAAAGTACCTAACTAAAAGGAACTCTGCTAGAGATTAAAAAAAAACTTGCAGGGAAGTCCATACATTTGCGGTTGTAGATAGTAGGTTAGGTATATGTACGCATGATACTTTAGTATCATGGTATGTACGTATGTTTTTTTTCATAAGAGGATTAAAGTCAAAAAATATAGTTAGGTATACTATTTTAATTAATTTTTCTCGTGCAATGCTCCTTTTATGTAATGCAAAAGTATTTTTGATAGCAAATTAATTTGGGGACACTATAAATTTGCTAACTTGTAAAGAATTTAACTTCCATTTTTTAATTATTTCTAAAAAAACTTCCAAGCAAATAACATTAATTGTTTTTACACTGAAGTAGTTCTGAAATATTAGTTGCTTATTATTTGACCAGTTGTCTTGGCTGAGCTAACTAAAAGAAATTTCTTGACTAAATTGCAAATAAAACAACCATTGACAAGTTGACAGTGTTGACACATAAATCAGCCAAAAGGAACGATTGTAGTATCCCAGCCAAATAAAATAAGCGAGCAACAGTTCTAAGTGAAAACATTATAAGATCAAAAACTCAAAGACTTACCTTACAGTTTATAGTCACGACACTACACGAGAAATGAAAGCGAACTAAGCTTGAATAAACTTCGAACCGTTAAGTCCCTCCTTCCTTCGTGACGTTAAAATGCAATTTATGAGGAGGAACCCTAAGTTTGGTACGTGGAGGTATGCGGTGAGAACCACTTTTAGCGCAGGTCTATACCTGTTAGATGTATTATTCTTAGTATTTTAAGTGTGGGAAACTTGTTGTAATTACGGCTAATATTCTGCAGGAAAATTCTTGTCAAATTGCTGACAACGAGTTCATGTGTGGGAACTTTTGAAAACTGCCCCTCTCTGCATATATTTTACTATATAAACCGGCGCATAACGCTGGAAAAGTAACTCAATTCAAACTCAATTCAGTACCAAACTCGGTCTTCGGCGAAGTCCAGTTGTGACTTAGCAAGCTCTCAACCAGGGCAAGTTAGTGTGTTTATAAAAAGTTGTTAGATGTTAGAATCACGGAGTGTTACCAAATAAGTGATTGTTGTAAATTGTGATTTTGTGCAAGAAATACGATGGGGTTGCAAATTCAACAAATAGGTTAGTGCCAAATAATTGTTAGTACCTAGACATTTCCAATTTTGACGATGATAAGAAATTTTAACCACTGTAATTTTGGATGTGAAACTGACAATCTCTAAAACATGAACGTTAGTAGGCTATTCTAATTTTAATAAATAACTTTAGTAAAATTTCTGTTATTTACTTTTGAAACGACTCCCGCAAGAACAAGGCCGTCGTAGGTCGTCATTGCAAGGAAAATGATGCCTTATCTGACAGAGATTTAATTTAATGGTGTTTACACAGATAAGACGTCGAACCTGAAAAGCAATTAATACCCAAAGTCCACGAACCCACGTATAAATATTGTAGGTTGCCCATGTGTATAAAAAGTGATTATTAGGCCAACATAAAGTAACAATAAAAGGGTTACGAATCTGACTACATGAGTCGGTCATTGCAAATGGTGTCAGGTGTGGGTTTTTTTTAAAAGAAAGAAGAATAGGGGATGAAAATTATACAACCCTTAAGTAGAAGTAACAGCTAGAATTTTGGACTTTGAGACTGTGGACCTCGAAAGACTCCCCCACGATAGTATTGTTGCTAAATAAAAGATATTTTCACTTGTAAAGATGACGGACGAAAAGAAACTTGAAGTTAACCCAGTGGTTTTGAATAACGTGGTTATTGGACTAGATTCAGTCCCGACTTACGATGGATTAAGTAATATAGATGAGTTCATTGCGGTTATTGAAGAAACTGCTACCCTTGCAAATTGGACAGAAGCGCAAAAGATTGCCATAACTAGACTAAAACTTAGAGATGAAGCTAAGCAATTTGTGAAATCAGAGGAAGATCTTAAAACGGCTCCAAGTTGGAATACCTTATCCAGTGCTTTAAAGAAACAGTTCCGACGAGCTGAAATAAATGGAGAATCTCGAAGAAAGTTTATGGAATGTAAACAAAGGACAGAGGAGAGCTGCAGACAATTTTTGACAAGGCTCAAGTCATTAGAAAACAAGACTGTTTCATATACTGGGACTAACGTCGTGGACGATGTTTTAAAAGTTCGTTACGAAGCAGAATTAATCCTCCAGTTTATGATGGGGCTAATGATGCCTATAAGAGCTAGAATTTTGTCAAAGGCACCACAGACCTTAGGCAACGCATTAGAATTAACGGAGAGAGAAGAAGCCATCGAAAGCATGATAAAGCCTTCAACATCTCATCGAGGATACGTCAGGGGCATGCAACAACCATCCCGTGAGTCAGAGAGGACTCAAGGTAACAATACCATGCGATGTTACCAATGTCAGAAGGCTGGTCACTTTGCCAAGGACTGTCGTTCAGGAAAATCTCGGGAGTTAACATGTTTCAAGTGTAACCAGATTGGACACTTTACCAGTGCATGCCGAGCGCAAAATCTACAGGAAACAAGGACTTGTTACAGCTGCAACAAGGTGGGGCATTTACAAAAAAACTGCTCAAATAACTAGCAACGACGACCTGATGTTAGAAGGAATTTAAACTACAGGGCAGCCACTTTTCGACCCCGAAGCCAGGCTGCACCGCAAGATGGAAACCGTCGTTAGATGTACAAGAGGTCAGGGTACAGAGCTCTGCAGAAACCTTACGCCCGCATAATATAGCTAAGGTAACGATAGGAAATAGAAGATGTTCAGCGTTAATAGATTCTGGAGCTGCTGTATCCCTAGCGAAACCCGGCATTGTCGCGGGGTTTGAAATTAATCATAGGTTTGAAAGTAACCTAATTGATGTTCAAGGAAATGGTATACCGTGTACAGGAAAAGTTGTGTTACCCCTCGAGTTGGTGGCAAGAAAAACTATTAGGCACGAGTTTGTGATTGTCGACTCACCGTTAAGCTTTCAGGCAGATATACTACTAGGCCTGGATTTTTTACATAAGTTTGGAGTTAAAGTAGATTGGGGAAATGGATGGATGTATGTATTGGAGGACGTTGTAGCATTATTTGAAGAAAACGAGACAGTATCTAGAGCAAGTTGGTTTAGAGTAAGAAACCAAGGAGAAACAGAGAGAGAAATTTTAGAGAAACTAAAAAGAGTAAGAAACCAAGGAGAGACAGAGAGAGAAATTTTAGAGGAACTCTAAAGAGTAAGAAACCAAGGAGAGGCAGAGAGAGAAATTTTAGAGGAACTAAATAATCTTAGAGAAACGATTAAAAGATTAGAAGCCAGTTTGGAAGCAACGCTTGTGAAGAATTCTTCATTCCTAACGAGGATGGAGAATTTAGAAGAGCAGGTGATCGTTAGTCACCTGGTCGGCTTAGAACCAACACAATCTCACAGCAATACTACCAAAATGGTTATGGAGTCTGCAGCTCCAAGAGTTGAGAAAGATAGGGTACCCATTACGAAGAGTAAGAAAAAAACCGTTCCTATCGTGAAGGAGATGAAATTAGTTTCAAGTGGAGAAGAGAGAGAAGGTGAAAGCATGCATGCTACTACGGAGAAGGAGAAGAAAAAGAAAAAAACTACTGTTAATCAGAGGAAGATAGATACTACAGCTACTGTTAATCAGAGAAAGATAGATACTACAGCTACTGTTAATCAGAGAAAGATAGATACTACAGCTACTGTTAATCAGAGGAAGATAGATACTACAGCTACTGTTAATAAGAGGAAGATATATACTACAGCTACTGAAGTTCAGATACAAGGAGAGGATCAAGAAAACAACGGTACAGCAAGCATTTTTTTATCTACAGATTTAATTATTCCTGCTAGATGTCAAACAATGTGTATGGCTAGTCTTCGCAGAGCATCACGGGTTAAGGCTCCGCATATGGTCATTGAACCATGTGACGATGTTCCAACAGGACTATTCATTGCCAGAAGTTTATGTAAGGTAGATTCAGCTGTACCAATTAGAATAATGAACGTTACGGAAAAACCAATATTGATTACTAGGAGAAGTGTTATTGCCACGGCTTGTGAAGCAACTATAGAAACAAAAAGAGACGCTCATAGACCTTCAATAAAATCCATTAGTAAAGGTGATACTACAGAGATACTTACACAACTAGAATTAAATCAGGAGCTTACTGAAGACCAGGAAACGCTGAAAAAGCTTATTTTAGAGTATATAGACATATTTAGAGCTCCCAGTCAAAAGCTTACGCACACTTTAAAGCTGACGCATCGAATAATAACGGAAAATGTTCCGCCCATTACTAAGCGACCTTATCGCGTGCCTTACCACCGATAAGAAATCTTAAAAAAAGAGATAGATAAGCTGCTAGCAGACGAAATTATAACTGAAAGCGAGTCACCATGTAGTTTTCCTGCAATTCTCATAGAGAAAAAACCACACCCTGGAGAAGAAGTTCGGTATAGGCTATGCATCGATTTTAGGGAACTTAACGCTATAACTAAGACTGATTTTTACCCGCTGCCTCATTTAGATAGTACTATAGATCGCTTGTCTGGATCTAGACTATTTTCGACAATGCACTTAGCGTCTGGATACTTCCAGATACCGCTTTACCCAGATGACCAAGAAAAAACAGGTTTTTTAACCTTCGACAACCACTATAAATTCAAAAAAGAATGGCTATGGGATTAAAGAATGCGCCTGCGTCATGGCAAAGATTCATGAACCAAATATTTGCAAATTTATCGTATAAAGAATGCCTGCTATATCTTGATGACGTAATTGTGTTCAGTGACGACGATATTGACGAGCATCTCTCTAGGCTTAGACATGTATTCGACAAAATGAGAGAGAATAACCTAAAATTCAAACCAACAAAGTGTCATTTCCTGAAAAAAGAGGTTGAATATTTGGGTCATGTTGTTTCCGGCGAATGATATAAACCAAATCCTGAAAAGACAAGAGTTATTGAAAACTACACTCAACCAAAGACCGTCAACGACATTAGATCATTCCTAGGAATAGCGAGTTTTTATAGAAAATTCATTACCAATTTTTCCAAGGTGGCGCAACCCCTTACTGAATTAACAAAGAAAGATGTCAAGTTTGTATGGACATACAAGCAACAGGAAGCGTTCGAAACATTAAAAACGGCGTTAATAACATCACCTATACTAAAATACCCAGACTTAACCAGGGAGTTTATTTTAAATACTGATGCAAGTGGAACAGCGTTAGGAGCGATTTTAACACAAAAATATGAAGGATTAGAGCACCCTGTATGCTATGCGAGCAGAACACTTAATGCTGCAGAGAGACGATATAGCACGATAGAAAGGGAACTTTTAGCAGTTGTATGGGCTGTTAAGAAATACAGAGTATATTTGACCGGAGTTTATTTTATCATACTTACCGATCACAGACCGTTAAAATACTTACTCACTATCAAGGATCCCAGTTCTAGATTAGCTAAATGGGCTATGTTTTTATTAGAATACAGTTTTACAATAGAGTATAGACCAGGAAAACTGAATACCAATGTAGACACTTTATCAAGGTTAAGAAGCAACGAAGAAGATGCGCAAACGAAAAATATAATAGCCGTTATAAACCCTGAAGAAACTATTTCACCTATAATTCCGGCTATCTGGTCAAGAGAATACATCTCCGCCATGCAACAAAACGATCCTGAATTACAAATTTTAATAGAAAATATTGAGTTGAATGATGACGATTTTTACCTAAGCCACGACAAGGTTCTTTATAAGAAACGCTTTGTAAATGAAAGAAATGATAAAATTGTCGCGCCAGAACCAATGAAAAAAGACATTTTAACAATTTATCATACGTCAGTTTTTGCAGCGCACCCAGGACAGCAAAAGACATTAGAAAGTATCAAGAAGGACTTTTATTGGAAAGGTATGAAGAAAGATATAATAAAATTTTGTGAACAATGCCATTCGTTCAACTTACTGAAAACTCCCAATCAACCGCCAGCGGAGCTACAGAAAACTCCAGTTCCCGAAACCGTTTTTGGTTTTATCAGTATAGATATTGTAGGACCACTAAATTGAACTTCGCAAAACAATCGATACTTACTTACCTGTGTTGACTTTTTAACTCGATATCCCGAATGCATTCCATTGCCCGATATTACCGCAGACACAGTAGCTAAGGCATTTGTGGAACACATCATACTTCGTTTTGGTCCACCGAGAAAATTACTTACTGATATGGGATCACAATTTTTTTCAAGACTATTTAAAAGCATCTGCAAGATACTTGGAATTCAAAAACTTCAGACTACTCCCTACCACCCTCAATCCAATGGTATTATTGAAAGAATGCATCGAACGTTAAAAACGATGTTAGGACATTACATGAAAGATCATGATAGTGATTGGGACACATTTTTACCATATGCTCTTATGGCTTATCGTAACTTACCACACAATGCGACCAAGGAATCACCATTTTTCTTGATGTTTGGACGGGACATGGAGTTGCCACACCATTTACTTATAAATGAAGAGCGAATTCGTTACGATATTGACGAAAATTATGCCAGCGAATTAGTAACACGTTTACACATAGCTCATGATAAAGCGCAGATAAGCATAAAGGAAACTATAAATAATAGATGTGCAAGACACAACCAGAAGAAAACCAGAAAGGAATTTAAAGTTGGTGATCGAGTATACCTGTACGATCCTGCCATAAAAAACAAATTAGTTTCAAGTAAGCTGCAACCCAAATGGTCTGGTCCGTATAGAATTATCCAGCAGAAAGGCCCAGTTACATTTAAAATCCGTAAATTAGAAGGAGGTAAAGAAGAAATGGTACATGCCAACCGACTGAAACTGTGCAAAGGCGAATTAGCTGACTTGCTAGATGATGACCCATCAGCTGAGGAAAGCGAAAATGAAGAAGTTAATGATCAAGCAGAGCGAAATAGCTCACTGGGTTGAAATACGCCCACTGAAATTAACCCCCGTGAAGATGACGATAGGCAGTCAATCATAACCAATCAAAGCTTTCAAGAATTAAACAACGATGATGAATTAGTGGAGTCCGAGGGAGACTCAGATAACCATTCCAATTACTCTACAGAGTTATATTCGGATAACGATGTTAACAAGGCGGAAGACCTACCAAACGAATTGCCAGAGATAGACCCTCCTGAGACAGCTGATCATAGACTAAGACGGGAAGTTAGAAGACCGGAACGGTTTAATGATTTCTATACTGACTTCTATGACTCTAGCCAATAAATAAGAATAAGAAAATAAGCAGGCAAACCAATTCAGTCGCAAGGTTATGCCTCGCTAAAATTTATTGGACTCCAAGGAAATGGAAGAAATGGCGAATCCGCCAACAAAGACAATGTATAGCTATTTTATTATTTTGGGACAGCAGTATTATAGGATGTTATTTTATATTCAGGATAATACAATTTTTTATAGAAGCATTGTTGAATGCCGTGTCTATACCCAAGGTAAATGGTTGTTTATTTTACCTACTGGATCTATTTTGGGATTAACTTTTATACTGCATCATAGACAGTATAAAATACTAAGAAGAGCTACGCAAGAAATCCCTCGAAACACAATAAATACGCCTTTTAAAGAAGCTCCGACTATGGATAACGTACGACCAAGCTGCCCAGAACTATTAAGAATCCCAGTAATAGAAGCGAATACTTCAGTCGCAAACGATTCCCGACAAAACCAGAATGAACCAATACATAAAATAGTACACGCAGAAATGAGACCAGTTTGGACGTTCCCGGCATTAAATCACCAATTAAGCACCATTACCAATACCAGTACCCCTACTTAGCGGGAAATCTGAAAGTGTCACCACGATTAGGACAAAGTATCCAGACACCTCGACAGGCAACAGGTGCCACCTATATGTGTACTTAATTAAAATGGTATGAAGATTCTACTTCTCAGACACGTGAGTTAATTCAGTCGGGTATATTAACCCTGTGGGAACGCCGTGATAATTAAATTTAAATAATTGAGGTTCGAAATTTTGAACAGTGCGAACCAATTAAAATTGGTTAATGGATTAAGTGAACTTAAACGTGACTTATGGATGGAGTATACTTCGTACAGGATAAGAATAAATTGTCATAATCTCATGGGAAAAAGACTCATGAGAAAATAACAGTGCTGAATTATACTGATTAAAAAGGGATAAGTGAACACTCGACAAAAAAATTACCATAAAAGGGGCGGAAAAAGACAAAACTTTTTAGTTACCTTTAAAACAAACTGTGCGTGTTACAATCATAATAATAGTAAAAAAACCAAAGAAGTTAGTGCAAATATGGGTTTCGAATCTTTCTTGAGGTACGTGCGCCATCTCTCGTTTGACGAACAACGGCCGCTTTTGTGGGCCACCATCTCCGACCTTCGGGAGGAGTTTTACCTATTAGGGGCAGATGCTCCCTGTCATCCCCGGCTGTATCATCTACGGGCCACGAATAGACTTGTTATGATGCGGGTACACGAAGATCTCCAGAGGGTGGATACATACCTAGCCATCTATCAGGACGAGGCGAAAGTGCGTCCATGCGACTGCGTGTTTTGCTCGCCTACGGATCGCGTGTTCCCACCAGTTGAACGGTATGACCCTAGACCATAGGTATTGCGGGCTTATGCACAGCCCCAAGCAGCTGTTCCACAAGCCATTGATCCCCAGCAGGCCGCCCACCCTGAGGCAGCTTATCCAGAAGCCTACGACCCCGAGGCATTCTACGCTCAAGATGGCATTCCCCAGGCAGTGGCGCCCCACGAGGACGTCCCCCTGCCTGATCATCTGGCTGTCGAGGCCCATCATCCGCCTCCAGCCTATGTCCCGCAGCCCTTGCCGCTTCATAGGTTCCTAGACGAAGTGGAGGAAAATTACTTAGTAAGGGTAGGCGAGCTCGCCATGGACTGGATGAATGATTAACTCCAAGGAAGACGCCCGAACCATAGTTACTATAAGGTTAATATTAGGTATGTAATTTTAAGAATTTTATTACAATCCCATCACCCATAATTAGCGATAGGAAAGGTGTTATAATGGTATAATGACCATTTGACAAAGTTTTAACATTTATTTTATTTTATTTTATTAGTAGTTTTTTTAAACTTCCAGTTGTCTATGAAAGAATTTAGGGTATAACAATATTTTAAAATATTTTATTTAGCCCTTTGTTAATCGATTAAATTAATCGATAATAAAAAGCTCGCAGAGCCAGGTAATATGTAATGTTATACCTTAACAGTTCAGCTGTGGAATTGCTTTTGTTATCATCACTTAATAAGGTCATAAATTGAGCCGATATAAACAAAATATTTAGGAAGTTCGTATGAGAGAATATTAAAAGAAATACGAGTGCATCTGAATTAATTCAGAAACCTTAAAGAAATTTTATCACTTTGGACAACATTTCTTTTACGGGGAAGGGAGGAATGTAGTGTCCCAGCCAAATAAAATAAGCGAGCATATTTTATTAGACAACGTTAAAAGAAAATAATAATAAATATTTTATTTAAACAATCACGTTAATCGATAATCAATCGATAGTCAAACGCTCCGGTTAGTAGAACTTAAATAAAACTATTAAAAGTAAAGTTTGAAAAAATATAGTAAATAAAATAATTAAAAGTAAAGTTTGAAATAGAACAAAACTATTTAAATAAATTAAAATAGTAAATGATAATACCTTAAACTATGACCGCGATAGGTACAACTAAATAATTATTAAATGATCAAGTACTACCGCACGAGAATGCAAAGTTATTATAAAAGTCAAAGTTGTTTACTACTAGTAAAGTATTTCTATAAAATAGATCAGACAGCGAAACTATTATTGAAAGTTCATATGTTAAATTGAATTAAAAAGCGAAAAGTTCTAAGTCAAAACATTAAAAGATCAAAAACTCAAAGACTTACCTTACAGTTTATAGTCACGACACTACACGAGAAATGAAAGCGAACTAAGCTTGAATAAACTTCGGACCGTTAAGTCCCTCCCCTCGACTTGTGTTTAACCAATCAAATCGCTCAAAGACTTGTTCTCACAGGATTTATGCTGACTAACTGTCTGCGCGTTAGTGGTTGCGAAAATGACATCACCCTAACGTGAGAACGAAAACTGCCACTTGAAAAATGTGTCATTGCAGCTCTCTGAGAATCTTACGCCATAAATCTTGGGGTGACAACCCTGGGAAAGGAATGTACGGCTCTTCGTGACGTTAAAATGCAATTTATGACTCTAGTACTAGGAACCCTAAGTCTGGTACGTGGAGGTATGCGGTGAGAACCACTTTTAGCGCAGGTCTATACCTGTTAGATGTATTATTCTTAGTATTTTAAGTGTGGGAAACTTGTTGTAATTACGGCTAGTATTCTGCAGGAAAATTCTTGTCAAATTGCTGACAACGAGTTCATGTGTGGGAACTTGTGAAAACTGCCCCTCTCTGCATATATTTTACTATATAAACCGGCGCATAACGCTGGAAAAGTAACTCAATACAAACTCAATTCAGTACCAAACTCAGTCTTCGGCGAAGTCCAGTTGTGACTTAGCAAGCTCTCAACCAGGGCAAGTTAGTGTGTTTATAAAAAGTTGTTAGATGTTAGAATCACGGAGTGTTACCAAATAAGTGATTGTTGTGAATTGTGATTTTGTGCAAGAAATACGATGGGGTTGCAAATTCAACAAATAGGTTAGTCATCAACGGGATTTATGAAACCCAGTGCGACATCTTGCGTCCCAGTACGGTACCTTAGAAAAGGTCAGTCGTAAAGGGTTATTCTGTAAAAACAGAAAATTATGCAAGATGCCCTCAAAACCGGTATAAGTGCCGGACCACAGATATTAATTCGAAAAAGGTTTTTCTGTTTCCTTCCGCCAAACCCATCCCCAGACGCGTTTCGCCGTTATTACGGCTCATCAGTGAGGCTCGGTTTGGCAGAAGGAAACAGGACTCAAAGACAAATCACTTGTCAGGATCGATCATCAACGGGATTTATGAAACCCAGTGCGACATCTTGCGTCCCAGTACGGTACCTTAGAAAAGGTCAGTCGTAAAGGGTTATTCTGTAAAAACAGAAAATTATGCAAGATGCCCTCAAAACCGGTATAAGTGCCGGACCACAGATATTAATTCGAAAAAGGTTTTTCTGTTTCCTTCCGCCAAACCCATCCCCAGACGCGTTTCGCCGTTATTACGGCTCATCAGTGAGGCTCGGTTTGGCAGAAGGAAACAGGACTCAAAGACAAATCACTTGTCAGGATCGATCATCAACGGGATTTATGAAACCCAGTGCGACATCTTGCGTCCCAGTACGGTACCTTAGAAAAGGTCAGTCGTAAAGGGTTATTCTGTAAAAACAGAAAATTATGCAAGATGCCCTCAAAACCGGTATAAGTGCCGGACCACAGATATTAATTCGAAAAAGGTTTTTCTGTTTCCTCACTGATGCGCCGTAATAACGGCGAAACGCGTCTGGGGATGGGTTTGGCGGAAGGAAACAGAAAAACCTTTTTCGAATTAATATCTGTGGTCCGGCACTTATACCGGTTTTGAGGGCATCTTGCATAATTTTCTGTTTTTACAGAATAACCCTTTACGACTGACCTTTTCTAAGGTACCGTACTGGGACGCAAGATGTCGCACTGGGTTTCATAAATCCCGTTGATGATCGATCCTGACAAGTGATTTGTCTTTGAGTCCTGTTTCCTTCTGCCAAACCGAGCCTCACTGATGAGCCGTAATAACGGCGAAACGCGTCTGGGGATGGGTTTGGCGGAAGGAAACAGAAAAACCTTTTTCGAATTAAATAGGTTAGTGCCAAATAATTGTTAGTACCTAGACATTTCCAATTTTGACGATGATAAGAAATTTTAACCACTGTAATTTTGGATGTGAAACTGAGAATCTCTAAAACATGAACGTTATAGGCTAATCTAATTTCAATAAATAACTTTAGTAAAATTTCTGATATTTACTTTTGAAACGACTTCCGCAAGAACAAGGCCGTCGTAGGTCGTCATTGCAAGGAAAATGATGCCTTACTGACAGAGATTTAATTTAATGGTGTTTACACGGATAAGACGTCGAACCTGAAAAGCAATTAATACCCAAAGTCCACGTATAAATATTGTAGGTCGCCCATGTGTATAAAAAGTGATTATTAGGCCAACATAAAGTAACAATAAAAGGGTTACGAATCTGACTACATGGGTCGGTCATTACACGATCTCAGTCACAAATCCGGCAACCTTAGCGTAGGTAAGGGGGGAGGAAATTTGACTGAGATAATCTGACTTACTTGGTCAAATAAAACGGCAAGGTAGTCAGTTTAGGTCAGCTCAGCCAAGACAAGTGGTCAAATAATAAGCAACTATTGCAGATTACAGTTTTTGGTGTAATAGCTGTAACTAAAAATTGACAAGATTTTTCGAGCTGAAATCTATTAACGCTCCATATAAAAAGGTAGGGTGGGCGAGTTAGCGATTTTTAAGGAGCAGTGACAATGCGACCCCTCCGGCTGTGTTACTGACAAGTAGCAGCGATTTCTCGGAGCAGTTCTATATTGCAGCAAAGAGCAAGACGTACGTGCTGTTTTGCGCGACGTAAAACAGAAATCCTATGATTGTTTATAATAAAGTGTTAGTTAGCCTAGATAAGACGAGAATAGATGGCAGTCAGTCATAATTGTAAATTCCATTAATGAGTGACAATGTATTTCTATTTTCTATCTACTTAATTGCATATAAAGGAAAATGATAGAAATACATTTTTTCTCCGTTAACTTAACTTTCAACGGCTCTAGCCGGCCTACCAGACTGCAGTTGCTTGCGTCTGCTTTTTTTCTTGCACGATACTTAAACTGCTCTCACTGCGATTTTTATGAAAGGCGAAGCAGGACGGAGCAGTGACAGATGTAATCGAAACCCACCTCTGTAAATAAGACGTAACAGAGTTCCTTTAAAAAGCTTCTTTTAAATAGCACAGCAAAGATTTTTTTTCTTCCCCCCTTACCGCGGTTAAGTATGCCCGTCTCTATTTCCCATACGGACTATATAAAGTGTTCGCTAAGCGTTCCAAGATGTTTACTTTGTTTTGCTGTTAAGAAGAAGCGAAAGGAAAGTACCTATTGGCTGAGTTCCTTGTAGTTACTTTTAAACAGCAAAGCCAACGGCTAAGTTAAGCGTTCCTTTAACAACTTAAGCTAAGCAACGATCTTGGCTTTGCTGTTGAAAAGAAGCAAAAAGAAAATACCTATTCCTGACAAGCATCGACGTGTCTTGGTAAGTTTTCGTTGGACGTCAGGACGTCTATTCTCCAATTTAAGAGAAGTGAACGCTCTCTCGCGAGAAGGGACAATTCACATCATAACCTCACGACGTCATGGAAATGAATAGTCATTTTAAATTTCAAGAATACAGTTTAATCCACAAAACACCAACCAAGAGAAACGTTATTTCCATGTTAATTGAACGAAACGGGAATGACGTTTAACCGATCGCCATCTTAGGTGGCAGGGGAATGTTGAATTTTAGTTGCAGGTTAGTAAATTAATTTTTTAATGTTTGTTTACTTTGCTTTTTAATTTTCTGAGAAAAATTATGTTTATTCTACACGATTAAAAACAGCAAAGCAAACAACATTAAAAAAATTAATTTACTATAAAAAACAATAAGACTTCTAGAAAAAAAAAACGACCATATTTTGTTTATAATTTATTTCAATTTTAGATCAGATCAAAAAAGATCTTAATGCAGAAGGCATAACTTCCAATGAGTCTAACACAAGACGAATTTCTGATAACTATATGAACTTCTGGTACGAACTAGTTACGGCACATTGTACTATCAAAAATAAAAGTTTCTTAAGGGATTAAAGGTGGTATTCAGAGTCGACTAACTTCCTGGGCCTGTACAAAAATATAAGCAAAGGAAGCATCTAAGGTGTCCACCAGTGATTCTTATATTATCACCCCTAGGCGGTACAAGTTTAGAGTCACAGTGGTGTCGTTCAACGGCTTCCTTGCCCATTCTTTTCAATTTTGCAATATAGGGCTGGTCATTATTAAAATTAGGTCATCATGTGGGGCAAGTCTTAATCCGGTGGAGGTCAACATTGGGCTAGTCTTGTATATAGGTATGCATTAACATGAAACAAAAAAAAATTGGGCAGAATAATCTCATACATTAGTAAAATGTTTTAATACAAGAATTATTTTTAAATAGAAACTGAGAAAATTGTTTAATTGGTTTTAAATCTTTTATTACTGGGGTCATTAACTTTACTTTTATTAAAAATGTTATGCTTTTTATAGTGTCCAGCACTTAAAGTTTGATTTTGATTATTTTTATCTCTTAAATATTTGTAAACTGTTAATCGAACATATAATTTAACAATTTCGTTACATAATATGTCGTGTTGCTCACAGAAGTTAAATTTTGGAAATTCATTTCCATAAATATTTAAAAATTTATCTTTTAAGTAAGCAATGTGGCCACTATTATTAAGGAAACGATACAATTTCTCGTGGAATTACATCGAGTAAGCGAACTAGTTTGTCACTGGCATAAGTAAGTCTAGTATTTTCATCATATTCTTTAAATGAAACAAATAAATACTGATTAGTTACGTCGCTAGAATACAAATTAGCAAGTTTCACAGTCAGGTACAGACTTTCAATTGCAAAGGTTATAAAAAATCATCCCTCCAAGAAATATTATTTGGAAGTACCTAAAGGAATATTCTCGGCTGCAATATTTTTAGCTTAATAATAATATTAGGTATACCTAATATTACAATACTTAGTACTTAGTACTTACTCAGAGAAATACTAAGAACTTCAGTGACATTTTTAACATAAATAATAATGCCGGTGCGATAAAAATCACAAAAAAATAAAACATTTCCACAAGGCGGTCTAAAAAAAGAAAGGTTAGGAAAACGAAACGTCAAATTTTAATCGCACGTACGTCTCAATTGCTTTTGCACATACGTTCAAATATGGCCAGGTGGCTGACATATCCGGTGGCAAGATGTTGCGGGTTGCCCAATCCCACATTCATCCCCGTATTCTTAAGAGAAAAACTAATCACTTCTCTTGAAATGATCATTCGCCTATTTCGAGAATATAGACGTCGACGTTTCATTCCTATATGCTCTTGAGCTGCATATAGCGACGAATACTGAAGTTTAGAGTTGTTAAGGAAAGAACCGAACAGGTTCTTTAGAACAGGTTAGAGATAGCCTGTTCATGGAACTGTTCTTTGTAAAAGAACTGAACCGGTTCTTTAGATAGACTTATGACAGATGATTGCGCTGGAGTGATGTTAAAGAGCAGGGAAATTGTTGAACGGAGTTCAGCAGTTCTGACACCCGGGAACCTGTTCATTGTCACTCACTTGGTAAACTACTTTCCCGACCTTCCACTTTTTTATTTTTTTTGACCAAGTCAGTGACTGACAATACTTTATGATCAAAAGAACAGGTGAACAGGTTTACGGAACAGGTTCCCGGGTGAGAACCGAACTGTTCGAACCTGTTCAGCAATTTACCTGCTCTTTAACATCACTACTGAAGTTCCTTTTATATTTTCGTTACTTATTGTAAACAGTATATAAAGGCAAAGCCCCCCTTTTAAAAATTTAACTTAGCTCAGCAAAGATTTTTTCTCCTCCCTTGCCGCGGTTAAGTATGCCCCTCTATATTTCTCGTACAATGGTACTTTCCTTTTGCTTCTTTTTCAGATCGATATGACAGCGTGAGTGTGACGTGATTATTCGATTAGGCCGACATTTTAAAAAAATGGCGGTAATAACCAATCGAAATTAAGAAAATAGGTGCGCTAACTCTGTTAAATTTACGCCCAAGGGGGCCCTGGCTTAAACAGCCAAGAGGGTCATACTTAACCGCGGCAGGGGGGAGGAAAATATATTTGCTCTGAATAAAGGTAAATAAAAGGGAACTCAACTGATTGATTATACGAAGTTCTTCCTTTAACAACTTAGTTAAGCGAAGATTTCTACATTGTTTTGCTGTTTAAAAGAAAGCGAAGAAAAGTACCTGTTTTTTACACACACCGTAGACTTATTTATTTTCCTATTTGTCCGATGTTCGGACATCTATCGAATACTTTTATAACCTAACTTTTTCGTTATCGGTTGTGAACAAGAAATCTTGAATTTTGTAATTTTTAATCCCTATTAAACGTGGCTATTTAAATACTTTTAATAAATAAAAATGCCTAGCCGTAAAAGACTGAAAGTTGCGTTTATTCATCCAGATCTTGGAATTGGAGGAGCCGAGCGATTAGTTTTGGACGTTGCTGGTACTTTAAAACAGCAGAAACATGAAGTTCTTTTTGTTACAAACCATTTTGATGAAAATCATGCATTTGAAGAATTAAAGACCGGCGAATTCCCGGTTAAAATTTATGGAGACGGGCTACCCAGAACAATACTTGGAAGATGTCAAGCACTGTGTGCCTACATAAGGATGATATACCTTACAATTGTATACATATTATTTGGACAAGGAGAAAAAAAACCCAATTTGTTTTTCATTGATTTAATACCAATAGCCATACCTTTCTTAAAGCTAGCTGGTAAAAAAGTTGTCTATTATTGTCATCATCCAGATTTGTTAGCATCTCCACCTGGAGGAACTTTAAAAAGGTTGTATCGCATGCCAATTGATTGGCTAGAATTAAAAGCAACAGCAATGGCTGATATTATTTTAGTTAATAGTGAATACACTGCCTCAGTATTTCGAAGAACCTTTCCTGAAATTATGAAACCGATACAGATACTGTATCCTACAATTGCTTCCTCATACCAAGAAAGTGTTAAAAATATTAAGAATATAAAACCTATTTATGAGGTAGTGGAAGAAATTAGTTCAAAAAGAAATGATTTGATTGTATTTTTATCAGTTAACAGATTTCACCCAGCAAAAAGGCTAGATTTTGCTATAAATGCAATGGAAAAACTAAAATCTATTACATCTTTGTCAGAATGGGAGAGAATATATTGTATTTTAGCTGGTGGGTACGACCCCATTAACAGAACAAATGCCGAGACATATGATGAATTATTGCACCTAACCAAAGAAAAAAATCTTGAAGACAAAATTATATTCCTAAAGTCACCTTCTGATAGTGTAAAAGTGGATTTACTTAGTTCTTGTACTGCATTACTTTACACTCCTCTTAAAGAACATTTTGGCATTGTGCCATTAGAAGCCATGTTAGTTGCAAAACCAGTTATTGCTATGAACAGTGGTGGTCCACGGGAAACAGTTGATCATGGGGTAACAGGATATTTGTGCGAGCCATCTGCTGACAGCATGGCAGAGTTTATGTATAGAATTGTTAAAGAAGATTCAGTTAAAATGGGAACAGAAGGAAGAAAAAGGTTAGAAGATAAATTTTCTTACAAGAGTTTTGGAACACGTCTTAAAAAGGTTATGATGGAAATTGTTTTTTTAAATGATCAACGCACATAAGAAATAAAGTGGATTATAAAAAACTAAATTAGTTGGGTTTGTTTTACTTAAAATCTTAGCTTAAGTAACAAAATAAATTTAGGATATTGGTACATACATTAAATTTATTATGCACAATCCTATGTGAATTAAGCGCCGTTTTTTTGTTAGATCCAAGTAGATAGACAATAGTTCCAGAGTTCTTGACTAAAGATTTTATTAAATCCATGAAAATAAAGAAATTTATTTTTAAAAAAAGCGCTGTCTTCCCGCCGCGCTTTATTTATAAAAAAATAGTTCTGAATCGCGAAAGTCGTTCTGAATGCATTTTTTTTATAAGGACCAAAAAAAGTTCTACAGTTCCCGACCATTTTTGAAAATAGTTCTTATGGTTAGCCAGAATAAAGGGAGAAGTCCAAAAAAGGGTTCAGACAATTTCTCCCTCGTGCGATTTGTTTTAAACAGTTCTGACTTGAGTTCAGAGTGGCGCCTGAAGAGTTCCCAAAAAGTACAGGTCGGGAAAGCAGGTTAAATAAAGCACAACTTGCCGCTCGCTCGCATAAACTGTTAAAATAAAATCAGACACAATTTTGGAGAGCTCTGTGCAAAAGTTGTATTTATAAAAATTGCGTATTTTGCTTAAACGGGTTGCTCGACCCGTACTTTATCAGAACTCATCAGGCGCCACTCGTAAGTAAATTCGAGCTAAGATTTTGCACGTCGCGTTAACCATCAGGAAGCTGATGGGGATAGGTTCCGCGGAACATGTGTGGAACCACTACGGTCGTTATAGGACTACATGTGACTGTTTGGACAATGCCAGAGATCTGCCACTCTAACCTAACCTAAGATTTTGCATAAAAAAAGTATTGCAGGTAAATACCGGGTTTATATAATCATAGTATGGGTACTTTATTATATTTTCATAAATTACAGTTCTAGGTTAATCAATAAATTACATTAACAAAAAATTGTTATTTTGTCCATGATACTTTAGGTATATCAAAATGTTCTGTTAAACTGTCTAGGTGTTGGTTAAACTTTTCCACCCTTTCCTTGTGAGTCATTGAGGCTTTTTCAAGAATCCTTTGTGTTTGCTAAAAAATATTTTAAAAAATTTACAAATCAATCAATTGAAGCGGAAGATTGCAAAAATATTTTTCAAATTAAAAAAAACAATATGGCACTAGGTACATGCGCAGCTGATGCTTCATAAACTTAACTGATAATAGGTTAACAAGCTATTTCATCCTGACAAGCAACATGAAAATGACGCGCTATGGGCGTTGAAATGCTTCGTTTCGGATATTAATATCTCGTGGATTATATTGTTGTAATTTTGAATATTTTTATTATATAATATATTAATAAATTAAAGAAATTAAATAATATAAAAAAATTATACAAATAAAACAAGGCGTAGGGATACCAGAACCCTGCAAACCGATTTTTATTCCACATGTCACAATATTAGTAACAACTATGAGAGAGTTGATGCACTCATTTTCATAATCACTGGAAATTATGTGTATCTCTTTATAATCCTGTTTTAACCTTTATTTGAGCAAAATAACACTATATTATTTTGTTTTTGATAAATTCATAACATGCCTAGTTAAATGGAAGGAACCTACACTAGGTACTATACATACTATTTATTTATTAGATTTATTTCATACAAATTTAAGTTGCCTATTGACTATGATGGTCTGAGGCGGGGAATAAATTTGAACTCACTTTCTGAACTTAGAATCATTGGTTTTGCCCGTCGATAATTAAATAAATATATTGTATTATTTTTCCACAAGATGGTAATTTTAGCGAAAAAAATTAGGCAGTGACTTGCTTTGGCAATTACATCTATGTATAATACCTACCTAACTAGCCTTAAGTAGATAGGTAGGTACACTACAAAATATTTTTTTTGGTAATTTTGCAGTTTAGCTACTCATGAGATACGGTAATGGTAATGGTACACATACATTCTCTACTTAATATAAATGCGTTTTATGTTAATTTAAGGTGGCGAAAATGTTATTAAGTAAGGGAAAAAAAGTAATTAACTTACACATTTAGCTCCTTAATTGGATGTATAATTCTTGACAGAATGGTAAATAAATCATTTATAAAAGGTATATTGGCAACCGGTTTGTTGGTTGTTACCCAGAGCTTTTTTTAAAATTTTATTTATATAAAATAATATTAGTTGAAAAAATTGAATTAAAAAAAATGCTCTGGGTAACAACGAACAAACCGGTTGCCAATATACCTTTTGGACGGAATTTGTCAGGGCCCGATTAAGGAGCTGAATGTGTAAGTTAAAATACTAACCATTTCCTCCTGTTGTTTTAGGAATGCAAGTTCGGCTTTTGTCTTTGTTAATTTTTTCTGTTTTGGTTCTAAATCAGCATTCTCAATAGTTTTAGTTACTTGTTCTAAGAGCTTTTTGTCTTTCTTTTTCTTCTTCTTTTTAATACCTGCATCTCCTTTTAATTTTAACTTTCCACCAGCAACCTGTTCATAGGGATCATCATCACTCATGTTTGGGTCTGGTCTTCTAAAAAAAAATTTAATATGCAAGCCCTAAGTATCTCAGTAAAGTTGGTCCAACCAATCAAAATATAAAGCACATATTTGTAGGTGTTATGTGATATAAAGTTTGTGAACCTGACAAAGCAAACTTTTAAAAATATAATATTTTTGGTATCTTTATTTATTATTTATTTATTTACGTATAAACAATTACATGTAAATTACAAAAGACCTTATATCTATAAAATTAAAGAATTAAATAATAAAATTATTCCTATTAGGAAGAAGGAGGTATATCAGAAGAATCAATAAAAACCATCATATAGGCTATACACATAAATTTCATCAACTACCTAACCTAGAATTGCCTTTTTGGCAGAAGTTTTAAATTTATTTTTAGATACATCATTAAGGCTATCACAGTTGGAGTTTACGCTGGCAGATATACGATTAATGGGACTGTGTAGTAAATACAATGTTCGACAGTAAGGTATATGAAGTAGGGCCTGGTTACGTGTGGGATATCGTGGAATATGAATGTTAAAGTATGCAAGGCATTCCGGGCTTTTAATATAATAGTTTAGTACATTAAAAGTGAAACAGACATCATAGTATTCCCTTCTACGAGCTAAAGTAGTAATATTTAAGTAGGGCATCGTTAAGATAAATACCATTATTAAAGAGTTTATACCTGGAGTATTTAATAAATTTGTGCTGCACACTTTCAAGCCTGTCAACGTGGACCTGATAATAAGGAGACCAGACTATGCTTGAGAACTCCAAGATAGATCTCACTAGGGACAACAACATCTTAAATGTTACACAGACTTTTAGATATTGGATGGAACAAACACATAAAAACTATAATGGCTTTTTTTAAATTTATCTATTAGAAAGTTTTTAGAGAAAACCAGTCTCGTCCGTAAATTTCTTGCCTTTAATGGGTTAGAATTAGGTGTTTCCATTACACTTTCAAAAATTGTGAAATTCCTAAAGTGCACCAGACACCAAACGTTCTTTCTTTATTTGTTTTTCCTTTTAACAGGCCTGTTGTGCCTTTTTCTACTCTCAAAATAAACTTAACTAAATACCATTATTACCTATCCTCTAAAAAAGTCTGGTAAAATCGCTTCGTTTAGAAAAGTTAAATGGTAAGCACAAAACACAAACAAAGGGTAAGAAAAGAAAGGTAAAATAAATATTTGTTTATGTTGATATTTTCGTTTAACTTTTTTTTTAGAGTTGTGTAGTTCGCGAACGAACTAGTTCAAAAGATCGAATCTGCCAACTGAACTAAAAGATTCAATCAGTAATTACTGAGAGATTGAAACAAGGCGAACTAAAGTCTAAACGGAATGTACTACGCAAGCGAGAGCGAGACGACCGAGATTATAGGTTTTGTCACCTGACCGACCGATGCATGCGGCGATATGCCAGTATAAATCAGTGAACTAAACGAACTAGTCTTTTGAACTATTCACTTTATTGAACGAGAACGAAAGATTGAAATCGGCAAAGTGAACTAAACTTCCCAGCACTATTTTTTTTTCTTTCACTGTTTTGTTCACAGAAAAAAAGGGTTTGTTCGGGGTTTGTTGTTGACGTTTGGTCGGTCACGCTTCTAAAGGCATTTTTTCTTGTTCAGCGTATTTGACGAATGTTTTAAACCGTATTCTTTGTTGACGTCATCGATCAAGAGTTTCACAAAAATACAAGTTTTTAAAAACAAAAACACGATTTGTTGAAATGATAGAGGGTTATGTTCCAAGGTCTCTACCCTTTAGAGACCTTGGTTATGTTCTATGTTTGTAGTTTATAAAAAGGGAAGATATAGGTATATTTTGGTGTGGTAGTTACCGTTTTTTGGGAGATGAGTAGAAAAAATAAATTATTTGGAGCTTGTCATAGCTCGATTTTTAACTCCGCCCATAGGCGCTGTTTTAAACCGTGGTCCGGGATATTTTTAAAAGCGATGAAATACGCGATGTAAGTGACGTCATCGTTTAGCAAGAAAACGATATATTTTAAATACGGTTTAAAACCGCTTCACAACAAAAAATGGCTTAAATAAAAACCACAGAGAAAATAAAGACCGTGCATTTTCAAGGTCTTTGACACCGGTCGAGTTCCTTTAAGTTACTTTTAAACAGCAACACAAAGCTAACGGCTAAGTTGAGCGTTCCTTTTAATAGTTTAACTTAGCACAGCAAAAATGTTTTCCTCTCCCTTTGCCGCGGTTAAGAGTGCCCCTCTCTCATACGATTATACGAAGTAGTAAAAAAAATCTGTAAATCTGTCCCTATTCCAAACGCAATGTTTATTCGAAAAGAGTAAATACGACCAACAAAACAATTTTTGTAAGGCGGCACTACTGATTACTATACATAGCCAATTATATTCTGAAAACCAGGAACACTTAAAATTAATCTTATAGGATCTGCCAATTTTTTTAAATTCTTTTTTATAATCTATGTTTAAGATTCCATGCAGTAGGTCACCCGTGTAACAAAACGTCTCTCTTCTCTTATCCTCATCTGTCCAGCGACTGAATGGTGTTTCCAACAAATTACAAACTATGTCATTAATTGGGTTCATTTTTAAAACACACAATAAAAATTAATCTAAGTAACGTACACTGGTACACTACTGAATTAACTGAAAAATAAAAACAAAACTTTTTAATCACACAGAAAATCACGTAAAAACGGTATCTATAACCGTAAGTTTCGCGAAGCCTCAAAATAAATACCTTTTTCTACTACTGTATAGATAAGTTAACTTTCGGGCCCTAGCAACACGACAGATAACGAAAGTAAACATTCGAGTTACCTGAATATTATACGTTCCTAGCTATGTAAAGTAGCGTTTTGCTAGCTATGTTAAGTATTACTTTCGGTGCCAGAACAAAAAAATCGAACTGACAGACGCTGACAGTACTCACATAACTAGTTGTCATGGATTATTTTACAAGTGAAAAAAAAACTTATTTTATCATTTTAATTTGAATAAAATCAAAGTTTATAACTTATATTGATCAAAGAACAGTAGTAGAAAAAATTTAATACATTACACGATGCGAAAGCCTTTTTTGGTGGGCGGAGGTATTAAATCACCTCGGCTTTGCCTCGGCAATTTAAAAACCTCCTCACACCAAAAAAAAAATTGTGTGTGCTTAAGACCACACGACAGAAGTGAAAACTTCACCATGGTGAAATTAATAATATCAAATACAATTTTTTTTGCGTTGTATATTGACAAGTAATAACATTTATAATGTTTGATTTTCTTCATCCATTTTCTATAACATATAATATTTATAAATTCGGGTTTGTTCGGGTTTGTTGGGTTTCACCGGGTTTGTTCGGGTTTGTTAGGGTTTGTTCGGGTTTGTTCGGGTTTGGCCGGGTTTGTTCGTATATAACCGTATAATACCGTATATAACAAGACGTTATTAGTATGAGACAATTATGCAGTATTGATTTTTTTTTAATGAACTTTCATCATATCTTACGTCGAATATAGGTTGAAGTAAGGTATGTTCGTGATAATTATAGTCTTTTCGTTGCAAAGTAATATAAATGGCATGCGGTGGTTGTAATAATTGTCGGCCCTTGAATTTTTACATCTTCAACAGAAGTCAGAAATCATAATACGGAATAAGCAATTACGGTAAAACTAATTACCTTACTTTACCCTACGTAAATATATAATTTAAAAAATGCCAGAACATACCTGAGACGCAACAAGTTTAGTGTCTATCTTGTGATCTTAAACACACAAACAACGCACACTGTTTTCACGTCGATATTAAATGCGACTGATGCCGGGAGCGTAACACAGCCGAGCGTGACGGCTCAGTTTAATTCAGTGCCCACAAAACGTGCTCAACGCGCCTAGTTTTCACTTCAAAAATTAACTTTCGCATCTAGTAATGTAAATAACTATAACGTAATGCTAAAACAATAGTGCATATGACCACAGATTACAGAAACTTAGATAGGTCACTTCGGCTTTCCCGCCAGAATATATTATTTAAATTATTTTTTATGTCAGATCGCAAATTGTAGATGGCGACAGTAGTTGGCTCCGCCCACTTTAGTTTCCGAGTTCTCGTACAGGAGACGCCATAGTCCTTTGCGATCTGCGATCATTCGTAATAAACCCTTTATTTTTCTGTGTCATTCGTTTCGTTGCTGTGGTTTCGTTCGTTTTAGGGAATTATTGGAAACGCTATAAGGTGAAGGCCTTATTATGGTCGTTCTTAAAATGACAGCTAAGCATGCGCACTAAAAAAATATTTAATATGGGAACCATAATAAAATACTGCCTTCCCCTATTTACGACTAGTTACCGTAAGTAAAATAACGTTTCCTTATTTCCCTTATTCGGCAAACCGAACCTCAAAAAACAGATGGTTGCATTATAACAGATTAAGGTTTATCTATAATGACGATTTGGCCCTTATAAGAGAATTTGTGGGACAAAATCCCTTATCAAATCCTGAAGGATGGGAGGTCATTAGACATTAGGTTAAAAATAACGGTCGTAAACAGGAAAGCGTTCCAATAAGTCTTTATTTTTTAGAGAAATAAGGTTAAGACCTTATTAAAATAGGGCATTCCCTTATTAGTGCTGACGTAAAAATTGTATTTTCAATAATTCCCTATTGTCGCGCAGCTTTATTTTTGACTTTAAATTTTGAATCTTGTGTTAAAAATGAATGTTTCGCTCCGGGAACGAAAAGGGGACTTAAAAGAAATGCTGTGCCGACTCTGCGTATACCAGGTATGTAGAAAATATTTTAGTAAAAAAGTTTGTAGTTTGAAAAGTTCTTGATTTCTGGGCTTGCCTCAGTCTGAGATTTTCGCCAGTGCATTTTTTTTTATGTTATCAGTGACGTCGTTTGGGCGGTGTCTGTAGCTGTCCTATTTTTCACTCTGCTGGCTTTATTATAAGTGTCATGGCTTGTTGGGTTGCCATCCGTCCCTATCACTCAAACACTGTCCTCTTATAAAGAATTTTTTTGCTTTTAGGTTTTGCAGACAACATTCAAAGGGCGATTCCAACACAGTCTACAATTTCAGGAGAACTCGAAGGTTAGTTAATGAAGGAATATCCGGCAAGAACAACATGGTGTTCTTGGGTATTACTTTCATTTTTAGTATTTAGACCTTTAATTTTAAACCTGTTTTTTAATAATAATTAGGTACTTTTTGTGAGTAGTAAAAGAGTTCTTCAGCATGCAAGAAATTGTAAGTGTAAAAACATTGGGTGGAAACCAGGTTATATTAAAAAATTACCCGTAAGTATTTAAAAAAAAATTATTCACCCATTCTCACATTGGTTAATAAATACAAAAAAAAAATTAGCTTAAAAAAAAGCATAATGATAATGAATGATAAACATTAGTTTTATTGAGAAAAAAGCATGCTCGATATACGAAAAATATAGCACAAAGCACCCCACGCTTTTTTTTACAATAATACTAATGTTTATCGTTCATTATTATTTTCTGCCTATATTAAGAATTTCAAGAATTATTTTAAACTATATTTGTTTTCCGCTTTTTAGTTTGATTAATTATTAAAGCGTTTAAGGGTTTTATTTGTCAGAAACGAGCCCTTCGAATTTTAATGGATCTAAATTATGTAGCATCATGCAGAGGAAAATTTAAGGAGTATCGACTCTTGATTGTATCTGCAAATTTTTATTTAGGAATGCATGCATACTCTTCTTCTTTAAGACTCAATCGTTTTTTGTAAATATGTTAAAGCACAACAAATATATCCGACAAGAAATCTATAATATACATATCCCAGGCAGATTAGCCATGACTTAAAAGGGTGCATACTATCAATGTATTAAGCTTTGTAATCATCTACCGAATGACATAAAAGTAAAAGACAACCTGAAAAAACTAAAAAGACATATTTTTAACTTACTATATTTAAAATAGAACCCTCTATAATGTGGATAAATATTATAGATATCTTGGTCATGGATAGGTTAAAGATTGTTTTTTATAGATCTAGAGAATTTACACATAATTATACTGGATATGTTATTGTGTAATACTTTTCGTCTTCGACACTATTTAATTGTATTTACTCAATTTATTATTATTATCAATTTCCTAGTAAAAGTGCACGTAACCCATCATCATTCTTCTTGTATTGCTTACTCCAACTCATCACAAAGTTCATTTTGGTTTATATCCACTCTTACTGGGAAATAATTTCAGTATAGTTTTTAACGATTTTTATACAGTATCTATGTATTTTCTGCATTTGTAATAAATATTAATAATTACTCTCTATAGTTTTCATACAAATTAATATTTGATTCCTTACTTTTTTTCAGCAAATTGTTGTATTGCTAGGTTTGAATTATTCATTTTTTCTGCTTTATATATCAGCATTTTTGGAGCCACATTATTTCTTACTTTATTATCGCTATAACCACAAATTAAAGAGTAAGGTCCAGTCAAATAAAAATTAAGCAGGACATAATACATTTTTATGGTATATTTTTATGGTATATTTTTATTTCTAATGTCTACACGATTGTACTAAAATTAATTAGAGGCATTATAAAATAAAGATTACTATAAACATGCTTAATTTTTATTCCCCTGCTCGTCCCAATTGGTAACGCCTTCGATTTCCAGTATTGTTCAAAAAATAAAGTAGCAAATAACTCTCCAAAATTCTCATACAAAGCGGCAAAAAATGAATATTCAATCCCAGCAATATCAATTTTGAATTTAAAAAGCGGCAAATGGTATCCACCGATAAAACAGTTATCTACGTGATATCGATAAAACAGTTTTCTTTATTAGGTATAGAATGCAATAAACAGTTTCCTTTTATTCTTTTTGTGTTTTGGATCGCAAATACTACGACTACTAGCGACAAATATTATTTGACAATTAGAATAGTTCAGTTTCCTATCTAAGTTCTTTTCTGTAATCTGTGGCATATGACTGATCTATTTTTAGATGCGCTTCAACACGATGCAAATTGTTTACATGCTGTCGCGCACCTGACGTCACGTAACCATAGCAACGATGGAAATCAAAGCCACTTGACTGTACGTTCAGTATGTTGTAGTGATGTTAAAGAACAGGTAAATTGCTGAACAGGTTCGAACAGTTCGGTTCTCACTCGGGAACCTGTTCCGTAAACCTGTTCACCTGTTCTTTTGATGATAAATTATTGTCACTGAAAGGTCGCCAAAGTAGTAAACAACCGGTTTTTGTTAATCACTTTCTAAAAAAAAAAAAAAAAAAAGAAAAAAGAAAAAAAAAGGTCGGCAGTTCCGTAAACTACTCACTGCTCCCTGTCTGCTCCAAAGAAAGAAGAAACAAAGAACAACCTGTTCTTTTTATACGACGACCCGCATGTCATCATTCATAAATCACCAATCACTTATAAAAAGAACAGGCCGTTCTTTGTTTCTTCTTTCTTTGGAGCAGACAGGGAGCAGTGAAAGCACACACGCGGATGCAGCGGTGCTCCGTGTTGTCAGTTTACGGAACTGGCGACTTTTTTTGTCGACCTTTTACCTTTCTTTACCAACTGAGTGACAATAATTTATGATCGAACAGGTTTACGGAACAACTTTCCGGGTGAGAACTGCTGAACGGCTGTTCAGCAATTTACCTACTCTTTAACATCACTCGAGCGCAATCATCTGTCATAACTCTATCTAAAGAACCGGTTCAGTTCTTTTACAAAGAACAGTTCACTGAACAGGCTATCTGTAACCTGTTCTAAAGAACCTGTTCGGTTCTTTTCTTAACAACTCTAGTATGTTGGGTTTTCGCCGCTCTTCACTTGCTGCTGTTGTGAAGCCTACCACGTTACTAACTTTCATTTAAGGGAGCAATCAGGTTGGCGCTAACGGGTAGGTTACAAATACTATTCATGTGGGTTCAATAATCTCGACGGGAGCAATATTTGTTGTTTCATTACTTACATTTTGTTATACTATTAGCTTGCCTCTGTATCTTCGCCTTACAAAAAGACGCCGCTGTACTCTTGAAGATCTAGCAGAAAATTCGCACCATTTTTGTCAATAACGATTTGGAAGTAAAATTCGCAACTTATGTAAAATTTTGTCATCATTTCCAAGTAATATTTTATGTAATAGAAGAAGTCACAGAAACACCATTTTTAAAGTTTTAAACGACACTTGATATATTCAGGAATAAAATATGGAGCCACCAACATTTCACAAAATTTTCTTCTAAGTCTAAATAAAAATAAAACCCATATTTCTATTACTTAACGCAGCACTTACTTTGTGGTCGCAATGTACATATAACTTTGTAGACTGTCTAAAAATCGCAAAAGAAACTTATTTTCGACAAAATAACTTTCATACTTTTTACCGAACTTTTAACTATCCCGGACCGACGATACTACGGCGACTTTTAAAATCTCGAAAAACTTTTAAAACAGAACTTCCTAAAATATTCACGTTTTTGCTTATATAGACTTCTATCTCCCCCGTCGGAAAAATGTTAGTAGGGATTTTCAAGAAATCCCGCCCAAGATGGCAAGATGCCCAAATGAGGACAAAACAGTATTTAAGTCAACAATCGCGCATCTTTCTCGCTTACTACGTTGTTTCCTAAAATTTTCCATCGAGTCTAAAAAGATCTATAGTTCATTCGCTTAACATAGAAAATATTAAAATATTAAAAATTCTTAATTAATTTCTTATGGGAACCGAAATCTAGGTCAACGCATGGACTATATTTTATTTGTCATCAGATGAGTCGTTCTTAGATTTGTTATACCGAAGGTTCATTTTTGTCTAACTTTATTTGACCAATGACATGAACCTAAACTATTCACGCGGGGACTCGCGATTTGGATGTTACCGATCTTTGCTTTGTTAGTTGACTTGTGAATTTTATATTTAAAACTTCTTAAAATAAAATAAAATGTTATGGTAAGTTTTTAAGAGAATTAATTTTTATTTTATTTTTTTAAATTCTACAAAATGATTGCCCTAATTTTCAAAAGTTTTTTAATTTAATTTTTGAAAATTAATTTTTGAAAAATAAGATTTTATTGATTCATTTCTCAAAACTTAGAATTCTTTGCTTTAAAATAATTTCTCGGAAATTTAAAATAATTTTATTTTGTAATTTAATTTTTACAGAAATTCAAAAATAATTCTCATGAATTTTTACAGAAACATTTTACACTCAATTAATTTTTGAAAAATAATTCTTTTCGAGTGAGGACTTAGAATTATTTTCTTTAAAATAATTTACTTAATTTATATTTATTCAAATTTATTTTTAAAAGAATTTTAAAAATAATTCTCTTCTAAAAAATTTTTAATTTCCAATTGAAAACTTAGAATCATATTCTCTAAAACTATTTTCTCCATTTAAAATTATTTTATTTTATTTTCTAATTTATTTTTTTAAAAGAATAAAACTTCCGTACTGAATCTAACATATTTTTGAAACATTTTCAAAGGAATGTGTATCTCCCCAAAACTTGTAAATTTTTCCCAAACATTAATGCGAAGAGATAAATTATTTACTTAAACACTTAGAAAATATCTGATTGATATGATATTCATAGAAAATCTTTTAAAATAATTCTTAAAAAAAACTTATTCCATTTTCCACCCTTTTTAATACAATGTACCTGACGACAAACATTTATTTTATTTTAAATTTTTCCAAAATTTTTTTGAAAACTTTTAATTTTTCTGAATACACATTTTAAAATGTTTAAAGCTTTTTAAAACTTTTTCTTATTCCGAACAATATTGAACTTGGGCGTCACAATCCTTTGAAATTTTATTACTGGTGATAAAATTAATTTTAATTAACTCAACGAAAATAATCCCGATTTCTTATTAAGAAAAATGACTTCGTATTTTAAAAACATTTCCCATAAATAGGATCTAAGGTTTTCGAGTATATTTATTTTTCTATGAATTTATTACCGAGTCGTCACATTCGTCCCCCCATTATTAGTCACAGGCAATTTAATTTATTGCCTTTGACTTCAAATTATTAACACTTCAAACTAATGCCCTACCTCGGGTTTTTGGGTTTTCACTAAGAACGAGCCATCGCGTGCAATATGGAATGTTAAGTGGTCCGTAACGTAAACAAGAAGAGCAGTCTTATGCCTTTTTATACGACCAGAAAATAAGAGCTTTCTTTACCTATGATTCTTATTCACACATCTGACTAGATTTACACCCGATATTGTAATATACAATTGCTAAATAAAATAAATTATTCACGATTAGTATTTATCAAACATTCTAAAAATTTTATACAGAGTATGCTAATAGTTAGGCAAAATTTATTTTAATGGTAAGTATAGACTATAAAATTTTGTTTTCTGACCCAAATGAATTTATCATTTATCGAAAATGTATCACGTTAAAATTAAATAATCAACTAAACAAAATTCTTGACCCTCTTGTAGCTTAAAATTTTTTAGTATGGCCCTAACTTCATGGCAAAACCAAATTTTTCCATAAAATAACTTTTTGCCTGACCTATGTTTAAATAATTTGCTTAATAAATTGCAATATAATAAAATCCGCAAACATAAAAAAAAAATTAATATGGTAAAAATTTAAAAAATTTTGTTAACCATTTTTTTTTAATAGGTCTAAATTAATAAAAATATTTTTACCAGTAGGTAATTAAAAATGTTGAATTTAAAATATTTTTTTTTTTTTTTACATAAAATATACCAAATTTTTGACAATGTAAAACATTACATAAAACAATATTTTTGAAGATTTTCTACCTTCTACGTATTAAAACTTAAGTCCACTGTGTAAACGAACTTAACAAAATCATATTATTGCAAATAATAATTCTTAAATAATAGAGTACTTTTTCTACAAATTAATAGATCATTTAATATTTTTGTGTTAAATTTTTCAGCCTTTTCTCTCCCACTAACAAACTAACTAACCCATAGCAAAATTACAAAAATGTTCAGAAATATTACTTATTAAGTAATAGGTTGATAAAATTAAGTTCTAATTTTTCAAAATAATGTTTAAACGAGCATAACTCCCTCTACGTTCTCCCTGAGATTTTGGTTTTATAATATAATTTGAAATTTACTAACCAATCTAAGTATAATCCCAATATAAATCAAAACATTCATAACGTGTAGTAATTACCCTAAAATTACTTATTTGTTAAAAATTATTCAGAAATAAATTTTAAAATTACGATTTCCCTTTAAACTATTGATATTATTACTAATTTCACCCAAAACTTTCAATGAAAATTAAAAAAAAAAATGATTATACCTTAAAATTAAAAATCATACCTTAATTTTTAAAAACCTTAGAAAAATAAAAATTAAACTTAATCTAGTATAAAATCCTTAAATCGACTAGGCAGTTTCACTGCCCGTGTACGTGTATGCCTTTCAATTTCCTCATCGTTTGAGTCATCAAGGGCACTATTATATTCTTCTGTAAGTTCGTCGTCCGTTTCCTCTTCGGGCTGAAGAGTTGTTTCCGACGAGTCTTCCGACGAGTCAGAGTCATCATGACTTTCTATACTGTCATCGGAATCTGGGTCAATGGGGCGATTCTCTTCTTGAAGCTCCATACCTTGGTTCAAGAATTCGTCCACTATTTCTTGGTCAAAATCCTGGTTCTTTTCATCTTCCTCATCTTTGGCAGGCGTCTGGTTTACGCGTCCATCTTTTTGATCATCCAGTATATGATTTTCATAGTCTTGGCTATCTCCTTTATATAACTTCAGTCTTTCTGCATGGACCATGTGTTCCTTTTTCCCTGAAATTTCTTTTATTTTAAACGTCACAGGACCTTTCTTTTCAATTATTCGATAAGGACCTTTCCACTTAGCATGGAGTTTTTTACTAAGGTTTTTGCTCGGTATTGCAGGACTATTCATGTAGACCAAATCTCCCAACATATATTCTCGCCTTGTCTTTCTCTGGTTTAGTCTTCCACACCTTTTATCTATATATTCCACTATAAGATCTCTTAACTTCACTTCGTCCTGATTAAGGGGTTTCTCTAACTTAAGGAGATCCAAAATTTCGTTAGTGTCCTTTTGACTAATATACCCTATAATTTTTTTTTCTTTTCTCTCTTCGGGAAGCCCTATTTCAGCTTCATAAGCATGCGCAATCACTGTTTTCTCGGGAATCGTAATATCTTTATCTGTAATATTACTCACACGTACTGGAATTTCTGCATTTACACAACACAAAACTCTTGCAACTAGCAATTCTTGTGGTCCACTCTCACATGGTTCTATCACTATATGCTGAGTCTTGACTCTTGACGCCTTCTCTAAAGTTGCCATACATACAGCGTGACACATTGCAGGAATTTTTATACTTTTGCTAAACCTCACTATCCTCTTTTCTTCTGTAGCACTAGGAGTACACCTTGATGCACCTTCTTCCTCTTGGCTACCTACATTTTCCGTGAAACACAATACCTCTTTTTCTTCTAATACACTAGGAGTACATTTTGATGCTCTTTCTTCCTTCTGGCTTTTTCTAAAATCACCACTTCTCTCTTCCGAAGCACTAGGAGCACACCTTGATGTACTTTCTTCCTTTTGGCTTTTTCTTAAATCACCACTTTCTTCTTCCGAAGCACTAGGAGCACACCTTGATGTACTTTCTTCCTCTTGGCTTTTTCTTAAATCACCACTTTCACCTCGTGGCTCACAATTAACTTTTCCTTGTACATATGACGTCACGGAAGCTGCAGTCTTCCCAGGTCCTTCCAAATTTTCGCTAGCTAAACGTTGCTTCTTGTTACTGGAGAAATCCAAACGAGTGCCATTCGTTTGAACTCCACATTCCTGCGTTAAAGGCACTAACGAGGAATGAGTAGCATAACGATTATTTATATTGACCTCCATTTCACTAAACTTCTGTGTTAAGTTTTTCAGTTCACTATGTACTTTCAGGAACATCTTTTCCACCTCAATTTTCGACAACGTCATCATAGCATCTCCATCTTCCATGGAACCTTCTTCCATCAAGGGTATTTCACTTTCAAAAGCGTACATACAACAATTTCCCCAATCAATTTTTACACTATATTTTCTTAAAAAGTCTATGCCCAACAATAAATCGGCTCTGAAACTATCAGAGTCTACCACAACAAAACTATGAGTGACCTTGGTTCCACTCGTAAATGCGATTGGTAATTCCACTATTCCTAACGTTGGAATAGTATTTCCCTGTATATCAACTAAAACACTATTTGTACGTTCAATTTTAAACCCCTTGGCAATATCGGGTTTAACTAGGGATACTACGGCTCCTGAATCTACTAATGCATAATAAAAACCGTTAGCTATTGTTACCTTAGCAACGTTGGCTGGTTTCGGAGCTTCTTCCTTTGAACACGTATATATCCCTACCATTCTCTCGTTTATTCCCAACTTGCTTCTGGCACAGCCGGTCTCCGGGGTTGTGGAGGGGCTGTGTTGCGGTTTAAAGCCGGATTTTGCTGTCTGCTTGTTCCTTGCCTCGCAGGACAAAACTGTGCTATATGTCCCGGTTGCTGGCAATTAAAACATCGTCGTTGAGGCGGGTTTGTCTGAGGTCGCTGCGCGGCTTGCCTACGGTTCTCTGGACAGTCCCTACTATAATGTCCATTTCTTCCACATTTGAAACAGGTAGTTGGACAGTATCTAGAGGTGTGGCCTTCCTTGTTGCATTTGAAACATATCATGGGTCTCCGATTTTCGTTATTAGGTCTTCCAGGTCTTCTTCCTTCCTGGTTGGCTGGGTAACGGCGCTGCTCCTCGCTTCTTTCGCCAATGTTCTGCACAGCTCTGCATTCTCTGGCAGTGGACGGATGAAGAAGGTTTTCAATGGATTCCTCCCTCTCGGCGTATTCCAAAGCCTTGTTCAAAGTAGTTGGACTAGACGATAAGACTCGCTGTTTAATCGGCATGAGTAGTCCCAGTGTGAATTGGGTCGTAATATCTTGCTCCAACCTGGTAGAAATAATTTGGTCTGTAGCTCGATCTCCTGTAAGCGTTACAGTGCGATTGGCTAGCAACTTCAACCTAGTCAAAAACTGGCGGCAAGTTTCTCCTGTTCGTTGGCGACATTCTATGAAATTTTTCATTGCAGCCCCTTTTACATATTGACGGACAAACTGCTTTTTGAGAGAGTCTTTGAGAGTTGTCCATGACGTGGTGGTTTTAAGGGTTGGCTCAGACTCGATAAATTGTTTAGCTCTGTTGCGAAGCTTGAGACGGGCGATGGCCACTTTTTGTTCATCGGTCCAGTTGGCTAAAAGGGCGGTTTCATCGATAATTGCTAGGAAGTCGTCAATACTGCCTTGTCCCTCATAGGTAGGAATGGATTCGATCCCAATAACCACATTATTGGTCGTTACAGTTACAGGAACTGAAGCTGAAGCGGCAGGAGTTGGGTTGGTTGACATTTTAAAATGCTATGGTATTTAAATTGAATCCTTATGTAGAGCCTTTTCGTAAAATGCAAGCTAATTCTTCACCAAAATTTTTCAAAAGTAAATAATTAAATTCCAGATAATTCACCATAAATTTCAATATTTCTTCTTTAATTGTAAGTGTGAAATTTAAACAAGAAAAATAATTTTCTCGAAAATTCTCAATTTTTCTGTAAAAATTTCTCTCTAATTCTGCGAGTTTTTCAATGGAATTTTTTGCTACCCCACACCTGACACCAATTGTGAAGTCTACCACGTTACTAACTTTCATTTAAGGGAGCAATCAGGTTGGCGCTAACGGGTAGGTTACAAATACTATTCATGTGGGTTCAATAATCTCGACGGGAGCAATATTTGTTGTTTCATTACTTACATTTTGTTATACTATTAGCTTGCCTCTGTATCTTCGCCTTACAAAAAGACGCCGCTGTACTCTTGAAGATCTAGCAGAAAATTCGCACCATTTTTGTCAATAACGATTTGGAAGTAAAATTCGCAACTTATGTAAAATTTTGTCATCATTTCCAAGTAATATTTTATGTAATAGAAGAAGTCACAGAAACACCATTTTTAAAGTTTTAAACGACACTTGATATATTCAGGAATAAAATATGGAGCCACCAACATTTCACAAAATTTTCTTCTAAGTCTAAATAAAAATAAAACCCATATTTCTATTACTTAACGCAGCACTTACTTTGTGGTCGCAATGTACATATAACTTTGTAGACTGTCTAAAAATCGCAAAAGAAACTTATTTTCGACAAAATAACTTTCATACTTTTTACCGAACTTTTAACTATCCCGGACCGACGATACTACGGCGACTTTTAAAATCTCGAAAAACTTTTAAAACAGAACTTCCTAAAATATTCACGTTTTTGCTTATATAGACTTCTATCTCCCCCGTCGGAAAAATGTTAGTAGGGATTTTCAAGAAATCCCGCCCAAGATGGCAAGATGCCCAAATGAGGACAAAACAGTATTTAAGTCAACAATCGCGCATCTTTCTCGCTTACTACGTTGTTTCCTAAAATTTTCCATCGAGTCTAAAAAGATCTATAGTTCATTCGCTTAACATAGAAAATATTAAAATATTAAAAATTCTTAATTAATTTCTTATGGGAACCGAAATCTAGGTCAACGCATGGACTATATTTTATTTGTCATCAGATGAGTCGTTCTTAGATTTGTTATACCGAAGGTTCATTTTTGTCTAACTTTATTTGACCAATGACATGAACCTAAACTATTCACGCGGGGACTCGCGATTTGGATGTTACCGATCTTTGCTTTGTTAGTTGACTTGTGAATTTTATATTTAAAACTTCTTAAAATAAAATAAAATGTTATGGTAAGTTTTTAAGAGAATTAATTTTTATTTTATTTTTTTAAATTCTACAAAATGATTGCCCTAATTTTCAAAAGTTTTTTAATTTAATTTTTGAAAATTAATTTTTGAAAAATAAGATTTTATTGATTCATTTCTCAAAACTTAGAATTCTTTGCTTTAAAATAATTTCTCGGAAATTTAAAATAATTTTATTTTGTAATTTAATTTTTACAGAAATTCAAAAATAATTCTCATGAATTTTTACAGAAACATTTTACACTCAATTAATTTTTGAAAAATAATTCTTTTCGAGTGAGGACTTAGAATTATTTTCTTTAAAATAATTTACTTAATTTATATTTATTCAAATTTATTTTTAAAAGAATTTTAAAAATAATTCTCTTCTAAAAAATTTTTAATTTCCAATTGAAAACTTAGAATCATATTCTCTAAAACTATTTTCTCCATTTAAAATTATTTTATTTTATTTTCTAATTTATTTTTTTAAAAGAATAAAACTTCCGTACTGAATCTAACATATTTTTGAAACATTTTCAAAGGAATGTGTATCTCCCCAAAACTTGTAAATTTTTCCCAAACATTAATGTGAAGAGATAAATTATTTACTTAAACACTTAGAAAATATCTGATTGATATGATATTCATAGAAAATCTTTTAAAATAATTCTTAAAAAAAACTTATTCCATTTTCCACCCTTTTTAATACAATGTACCTGACGACAAACATTTATTTTATTTTAAATTTTTCCAAAATTTTTTTGAAAACTTTTAATTTTTCTGAATACACATTTTAAAATGTTTAAAGCTTTTTAAAACTTTTTCTTATTCCGAACAATATTGAACTTGGGCGTCACAATCCTTTGAAATTTTATTACTGGTGATAAAATTAATTTTAATTAACTCAACGAAAATAATCCCGATTTCTTATTAAGAAAAATGACTTCGTATTTTAAAAACATTTCCCATAAATAGGATCTAAGGTTTTCGAGTATATTTATTTTTCTATGAATTTATTACCGAGTCGTCACACTGTGACCTTTCGAAGTCGAGTGATGCGACGCGACGTATATGGTCGGCTGGGGCGCGCCAAAATGCACGAGTGTTTATAATAAAATTATTGTCCATCGGAGTTAACGTGGCCCTATTAAGCATAGATACATTCGGATTAAATTAATATTATTAATTCGAACATAAATATTTTGTAAGGGCTAAAATGGTAGCTGTATTGGTAGATTTTAATATTTAATATTGTTGAAAAAAATTCCTCCTCGTTTTATTTTTTTTTGGTGTAAAGCCCCTTTACATACTTTACCTGACGAGCCGCCACTGAGTCAAAGACCCTCTTAAGAACCTTGGAGCAGAGTTCCCTTATTCTAAATAGGAAAGCAAAGTCAACGGCTAAGTTAAGCGTTCCTTTTCAAAATTTAACTTCCGCGTTCCGTTAACAACTTAGCTAAGCAAAGATTTTTACCTTGCTTTGCTGTTTAAAAGAAGTAAAGGGAAAGTACCTAGTGAAAGAGTAATAATGCCTGTATGCACCATAATTACGACTTAATCAGGGTTAAACTTTAGCCGTGATTTATGACAAAAGTAGCTATGGACCAGCAACTTATAGAATTCACCGTGATTGTAATTGATCCGACCATTTGCCATTTTGGTTGGTCCATAGTAATTCTTGTCATAAATCACGGTTAATGATTAACCCTGATTGATGTGATGATGGTGTGAAAAAGTTGATATCGAGTAGATATGGTTAAAACGAAGATAGTTCGGTTCGGTTGTTAAGGATAGGAAAGTTAGAATGGAAGTACGACGTTTCGTGTTAGCCCGGTCTCTGTTCTTAATACAAATAAAAAGGTTAAAAAGACCCAAAAATGGAGAATGATCACTGTAAAAGTAGTAAGTCGAGAAAATCGTTAGTTGGGCGCGAATAAAGGTTAACGGTTATTTATAAACAAGTAAGTGTTTATCAGGCGCGGCCCGTGAGTTATTTTACAGGTCGGGCAAACTTTGATGGCAGTAACGAAATAAGCTAAATACAGATTAGTGCATAGTTTAGCTAAGAAATAATTATTTACCTACTACCCTTGGTTAATATTAAAAAACTAAAAGAATATTTAAAGGTTCGTAAAAATTTTAACTGTGTATTATGGAAAATTCAAATTTAATTTAAGCAGTTTCGTTTAAACATACATTTCTAACCAAATATATTTTTAAAGTAAAAAAATCCGGGATCCGTCAAAAAGTCATTTTGGTGTGGCCGTGGCTGGAGTCTTGTCTGTCTTTTTCTTCTCCCAAGCATCCTAGAGGGCCATAATGGCAAAGTTCTTTGTTGCATATCTGGTTGCCTAGTATGGGTCTCCTTTTTAAAATTTACATTGACACATTGCAGATCGCAGACTATTATAAAATTTCCAATTTCCACCGCCAGATGAACGTCGCCAAAGAAAAACCAAAAAGTGAAAAATAAATGTTCTTGTCAAAGAAGCAAGCTCTTTAATTTAAAAAAAAATGGCTAGTGTTGGCTTTAGATGGTTGGATATTCTGGAAAAAGAATTCGATAAGGCTTTTGTTGATTTGGATCTAGCATTAGGTAAGATCGGCTGATTCTGTAAAAAATACTGGAGTATCTGCACGGCATATTCCCTTTTTTGAAACCTGTGATTCATTTATAATAATTAGTCTTTTCACTTAAATAAATTTCGAAACTAATTTGTATTGCCTCTTTCTAGGAGAAATTGAAGCTGAAGAAGCAAATGTTGTCTTTAATGTTCGGCAGAAGCTGTGTACTTTGGGTTCCTGTTTTGCACAGCTTTCACACAAGGCCCAAACCATTTTTCAAAACAGTGCTAAAGTAGAGGTAAGTGGCTTACTATTTTCATTTGCTGTCTTTAATCAAAAATAAAACCAAATGCAATAAAATAGTTTGGCATAGTTGGCCGGCATGTACTAGTCTTCTAAATGACTTTTCAACTTTTTTAATGAAGAGGACAGTTAAATTTCACTTTTTACAATAAAAAAATAGTGATTCAAGAAGGACAAAAAGGCAAAAGTGCATCTTAAGCACCACTTAAACCTTGTGATTTTTCACTGGTCATTGATGATCTTGACACTCTGTCGTGCCTGATTTTCAGTTTTGTAAGATGCGATGAACAAGACACATATTTTAGCAGTGGTGGAGGCACTTGTGGTTGCAAAGGTTAAGGTTAAAAAGAGGGAAAGAACCCATTTCTATGTGGAAAAAGGATTCCTTATTAACCCATTCGGGACGGACCGACAAGTCGCGCGCTCCCGCGTAGGACGGCGCCATACTGTTTTTTTCTTATTCGTTAAGAATCAAAATATTTTTAGTTTCCTTATTCGTTTCGTTTCGCTGTTTCGTTTTAATAAAGTTATAATACAATTTAAGCAAATGCAAAAATACAAAAGTCCTAAATCATGTACGGCAGCCGTCTAAAGCTATTGCACAGAAAGTCGTACATGTACGGCATTCGGCTCTCAATGTCCTCTTTGGAAACCGTACCGGTACGTCAACCGTCCCGAATGGGTTTAAGAGAAAAATATTGTCAGATCTTAATTTATTAATGGAATTGAAGCTTAAACCTACACAGTAAAAAAACAATTATGTAAAATTACCATAACTTTTATTGGTAATGGTACTTATGTTGTGTAAAAGTCATGAGTACCTAATTAGGCACCGATACTGCGAAGCTATACACTCTTGTGTAAGAGTTCTTGAACCGCCAGGGACATTAAAATGTTTTACTCTTAACAGCATTATGCCTTTTTACATTATTTTATATATTTTTACATGAACTTACATAATATTTCTTTTATTCACAGAACATACATAGTTAACTGTAAAAAGTTGTAAAATTACTTGCATTAGGGTCCACCGGGGTAATTGTAAACGATTTTGGAAGTTTAATATTTTTTCAATTTTATCTGTAAATTATGGCTTTACTGTTCTAAAATTACCCACAAAATAATTTTTGTGGCATTATTTAGACCTAAAACTTTACTAAAATAAAGAATAATACTGAAAAGAAAAATCTAAAATTTATTTTAAAAAATGTCAAAAATTATTTGTCAATGTTTACCTTTACCCCGGCCACTCTGGGGTAAATGTAAACACCTATCTCAAACTCGCTTTAAGAAAATGCATTTTTTAAAGGGGTATTTGTAAACAATAACCTTATAAACTGGTGGATCATTTTTTGTTAATATAATCCCATGTTTACATTTACCCCAAAATTATAAAAAAAGAAATTAAAAATACTCTATTGTAGAATATTTCAACATTTATTTATAAATACCTATGTCTACATTATTACAAAATTTATTGTAATTAATACTGTTAAATATTGGCCAAAAAAACAAATTAACATTACCATTATTTACAAGGAAGTAGGCGTTAAACAAAAAATAAGAACAAAATCTTAATTAAGGTAAAAGCATTTTATGAATGAATACAAGGAACTTTATTTTCAAAATGATAAAATATTCTTTCCCCTTTCATTTTAATTATGGGAACAGGTAGAACCCCTAATATTTGCTCTTAACTAAACTAACATCGCTTTGGTTAATGGCAAAATTTTGGTACGTTTCGTCAATAGATTCAATGTCACTTCCTTGACTTGACACTTCTTTTGTATAAGTTCAAGGCATCTAAAATTTAAAAAAAAACGTCTAAATGCGTATTTACATTTACCCCAAAAGAATGTTTACTTTTGCCCCATATAGCAAAATATCTGGGGTAAATGTACCTTTCTAACAAAAATTAAACCTTTAAAACTGGTAAATAAAGAGAAAACAATACCTAAAATAACATAAAAAATTATTAAAGTCCCACTTACCTTGATAGTTAATTTTACACATACACTTTTTAACGCTTGTGTTAATTGAAAAATTAATATTTTTGCAGAGGTTCGTAAACACCTATATCAATCCAAACAAACTCGTTAAAACAACCTGATCTCTTGAATACTAGTGGTAGGGGAAACGTCCTTCACGAAGATTCGCGCCGTTTTAGTTTGGCGGTAAATTTAAACTGGTTTTAGGTACTGTTTACAATTACCCCTGTTTACAATTACCCCGGTGGACCCTATATAGTAAGATTTACTTTTCTATGAATTCGATTATCATTAGGTAGGTAGGTATAATAACTTGGTAATATATTATGAAACCTAAAAATTACAGTCTAGGCATAGTAAAAATTAAATGGCAGTTAATGTATTTTATCCGAAAATGAAACACATTTACATGCGTTTTTTACTGTGTACAATAATAATTACAAAATAGCTGTAAAACGATTTATAAACAAGTTTCAACTCTTATACTACGTTTATATAATATCAAATATTTAAACCATCAAATGCTTACAAGGACCAATGTGTAAAAAGGAAAACCAGAAAAAAGAGCACCTAGGTGACTGAACATCTGTATGTACTAAGAAAACAGGAATAACAAAAAACTTTATTATTTTTTTTTAATTTTCTTTATTTTATTACATAGAGTTTCCCACATTTCTTTTCTCTTGTCAATTTTTTCATTGAAAAAATTAACCTTAGCTATTCTTATCATTGATAGGGAGTACAGTTATATTTTTTTGTGTTTTACCTAAAGCATTTCCAATCTTCATCGTTTTTAGTTATAGGTAGTCCCTCTTTGGTGCAATCAATATCCTATTTTCAATAATCTATCACAATTTCATATGAACCTGTTAATAATTTTTTTTTCTATAGTTTTATTGGGTATTGTATTCCAATGAGGTTTATATTTATATTATTCCCTACTTTTATTATTAATTCATATTGTCTTATCTGCAGATAGTAGATGTTGGTCATTACTTATTACTTATTACGGAAAAATATAAAAGGTTTATCTAGGTAGGTCCTTACCTAACTATAATAGTAAACTCCTCTAAATTTTTTCCTTAATATATAATTAAAATCTACTACTGTAGTAGTGTCACTAATATGATGGTAATCGCGGCTTTATCGGCAGAGCGAATTGATAACAATAATGTAATTTCGTAAGCTAAGAACGAAGGAAGAAAACGACAATATCTAGCCATAATAATTTTTAGCTTAATAAGTAGAGGTTCTGGGTTCAAATCCCAGCGAAAGCACAAAACTTGCCATGTCAGTAACCATTTAAAATTTACAACATGCAGGATTATTTTACATTTGTGCGTTTTAATTTCATCTCCCTTCTCTTTACAAGTGGTAAGCTCTCAAATATAAATACTGATGATAGAGTTAGTATCTCTAGCTGGACAAAAGCATCCCTGCTCTAATCCCTGTAATTTAGTTTATCAAGAATTTTTATGGGCCTGTCCAAACAGAAAAAAAGAAAAGGGCATTGTGATGCATTTCGGGTAGAATAATTCTGTAGAATATTTCTTGACGCGATGGTGAATCCTTATTATTATAGCATCTCAGCGGAAGCGACCATTCCCGGACGTTCACTGAGACGAATGCCGGGAAAAGTGGTATTGCAACTAATGCGGGGTACTCTCTAGTCATGATAATATCTACTTACTGATAACAATAATATTGTGCTTTATTACTTATTATTATATATTATATATATTTCTGTTTGTTCCTGTGTTTATTTCTTGGTTCTTAAAAGTTAATGATCGGAAGTGTTTGGCTCGACTGATTGTTTTGCTTTTGATTGTTTTTGTATGCTTGTTAAAGTTTAGTTTGGCATCGATTTCGATTGAATTATTTTTTGGAAAAAAATTAAAATTTGACAGATAATGCGAATCACGTGACTACTATTTTTTGCTTAATTTTCATCTCGATCGAAGCAGAACTTGATGCCAAAGTCAAATAAAAAAATCCCATATGATGCAGACTTTACTGGTCACACTGTATGTGGATTGTTTTTGATCCTAAAAAAACACATGTCAATGCACTGTAAGGATAACAGCGAGTTTTTACAGCTTACAGTGTTGCTGTTTTTTCCAGCCGTGTTTTAATGCTATCTCCTTCTAACTTATGTGAAACTTTGGAAGTATGTATTATTGTAAACAAATGGATTTTGATGACTGGAATATTTTGTCTCCTTATATTACATGTCTGCGACCCATACTTTCAAAGCCAACAGGCCAAAAATAACTGAGACAAAGTCTTTCTTATACCAAAGGAAAGGTAAATACCAGCCCACCCAGCTTCCTCAGGCGTCTTCTAGGTAGCACTAACTAATGACTGCATAAGAAGTAGACATAACAAGATATTTTCAATTGAAAAAAAAGCCTACAGTAAGTTCAGTGACGTTCATTGATAATAACACATACTTTACTTATCTGTCAGTCTATTGGTGGACTCAAATTTGCTAAGAGACGGATTTAAAAAAATTATCATTGTTTTAAGTGGACGTTATTTAATCCACCAAGACATAATTACTTTTTTTGTAAACAAAATAATTTGGACTTAATGAGTTAATTTAAAAATAAATATAAATGCCAAATACATTTGGGTCCATATATATTTATTAAATAAGTATTTATTACAAACGCTATTCTAGATCATACAATATTTACAAAACATTATTAATAGGTAAAAATAATTACAACTAAAATTAAAGCTGAATGATTAAGCAACATTTGCATCTGCTAAAGAGTTATTATTGAATTTCATAAATTAACTTTTTGTGAAAGGTTTTCTCTACTTATCCCAAACACTAAAAGGGCACTAAGTAATCAAATTAGGAGGAATTGTCATGATATAGGAAATACGATTTGGCTTTGATTTACAACAAATGCCAGTCAAACAAAATTTTTAAAAATCGATTTGTAAGCTATTTTAGCTATTATACAGGGTGTTTCATTAAGGTCGAAGAGCGGCCATATCTCGGAAACTATTGGGCATAGAAATTCAGGAAAAAAAAATTAATAACTAAAGTGGCCATGAGAAAATTCTGGAAATAATTTTTAAGTTCCGCATTTTGCCGCAAGGGGGCGCAATTGAAAAGTAAATTTTAAAATTTTACATAATTCCGAAAATTCCACATTAAGGTATATGTTTGATAACACCATTTTAACATTGGCGTACCGACTTTAATAAGAGTGGGGGAAGCGGTTGAAAGTGTAATCATTTAAATCGCTGTAACTTATAAACGACTTATCCGATTTTAGCAAACTAAAGACTGTTTGGAAGAGAAATGTATGCACTTTCACAAATCGTATTTAGTTGTCCATAATAGTTCTCAAAAAAACATGCTAGAGGGCGCAATTTGCAATAACAATACATTTTATGATTTTACTCCGAAAAAATAAATCATACGGTATAATTATGATACCATAATCGAAAAGTAGATGAAATTTGCTACAAAAAAGTTCAAAACCGCAGTTCGATATCTCCATCCGTTTCAGAGTTATTGACAATAGAATAATTTTTAATACAAATTGCGCCCTCTAGCAATTTTATTAGAAACTATCGTGTACCATTGGATACACCAATTGAAGATACTTACCTTTCTCTTCCAAACAAGCTTAAATTTAGTAAAATCGGATAAGTCGTTTAGAAGTTACAGCGATTTTAATGTTTACACTTTCAATAGCTTCTCCCACTCTTATCGAGTGAAAGTGTAAACATTAAAATCCTAGTTAAAATCGCTGCAACTTCTAAACGACTTATCCGATTTTACTTAATTTAAGCTTGTTTGGAAGAGAAAGGTAAGTATCTTCAATTGTTGTATCCAATGGTACACGATAGTTTCTAATAAAATTGCTAGAGGGCGCAATTTGTATTAAAAATTATTCTATTGGCAATAACTCTGAAACGGATGGAGATATCGAACTGCGGTTTTGACATTTTTTGTAGCAAATTTCATCTATTTCGATTATGGTATCATAATTATACCGTATGATTTATTTTTTCGGAGTAAAATCAAAAAATGTATTGTTATTGCAAATTGCGCCTTCTAGCATTTTTTTTAGAACTATTATGGACCACTAAATACGATTGGTGAAAGTGCATACATTTCTCTTCCAAACAGTCTTTAGTTTGCTAAAATTGGATAAGTTGTTTATAAGTTACAGCGATTTAAATGATTACACTTTCAACAGCTTCCCCCACTCTTATTAAAGTCAGTACGCCAATGAGCATAAGACCAAAATTATGCATAATTGTCCAAGCTTTAAAATGGTGTTATCAAACATATACCTTAATGTGGAATTTTCGAAGTTATGTAAAATTTTAAAATTTACTTTTCAATTGCGCCCCTTGCGGCAAAATGCGGAACTTAAAAATTATTTCCAGGATTTTCTCATGGCCACTTTAGTTGCTAATTTTTTTCCTGAATTTCTATGCCCAATAGTTTCCGAGATATGGCCGCTCTTCGACCTTAATGAAACACCCTGTACAAGTTTAAAATACGTCAAACGCAGTGGCGGACTAAGGATATCTGAGGCCTGGGGCGGTACCTATATTATTTTGGGCCCACCTGCTCCAGAACCCCGTTGGGCCGTTGTTTAAGAAATATTCTGACACTCTTAATAAAATAACTTGCAAGTGACCCGTTAGGCAAACGACACTTAAATTCAATGGAGCCAAACCGGCCAAATATACTATTTTTTTCCAATGAACTCATTGGATTCGTTGAAATCACCATATTAAAAATATATACATTAAATAATAGTCACAATATTCCACAAATAAAATGACTATAATTTTCAACTTTTTAAAACCTATATCTGTATCTATATATGCTATAAAGTATAAGGGATTGCAATAGATATAATAATTAATCACCCCTAATTTGTTGGAGATTGATCGAAGAATCTGGATAAGAATTTAGCGAAAAGAACAATTGTTAAAAAGCTTAAAAAGATTAAGAAAAAAACTTTATTATGGTTTTTGGCTTTAGATTAATGGCGAGAACACCATACTAAACAAGATGAGTTACTTAGCTACAAGGATGTGGAGTCTACTTACACTACAATGTTATTTTTTAAAAAAATAATAACTTTTCGTTTATTACCTTTTAGGGAAAAGTGAACATAACTTTTTTTTTTGTTAGGCTCTCTTAAGCCCAAATCATTAATATCCTGTTATCATTAACTGTAAGATAACTTCTAAGGATACCATTATTAGAACAATTGTTGTCAAGTTATGTGACTGTTATTACTAACAGGATATTAATAATTTGAGCTTTATTTGTTGAACCAAATAAGAAGCTCATCAACTCATCACTGAACAAAGAAATATTATTATATATGGGCGAGTGGTTCTAAATTTTCCAATTCAGGTTTTTCGGTAAATGATATATTAATTTCTGTCGAACCGTCAGTAGTTGGTGTGTCTTCAGTTGTACCATCAGTATAATCGGTGTCATATTCCGAAGGATTCTCGACGTTAATTCTTGATTTAGTTTTTCTCCAATTCTTTCTTTTCGTCATACGGGTGGTGCTAACATCGCATTCTTCACTTTTTAAATTTGCATCAGCTCTAATATCTATTAAATTAGCCCATGCAGGAACACATTTCTTTTTATTTTTAGGCTCAATGAGTTCGGTTTTGTTAAACGTTTTTTTCGTCGTAGCAATTTTTACAAAAGCTGTAGGTGGTGTTCCAAAAATTTCTAGGATTGCTTTTTTCAACTGTTCGTCATCTTGTGGTCTTATGGTGGTGCTATTTTTATCTTTTTTTTCTTCATTGCGGTCGCTTTCGTTTATACCAGTATTAAATACGGGTAGTTTTGTATCTTCGTTATTCAGTTGTGCTACATCTTGAGTGTTGTTATTACAGTTAAGTCCATCAGCTCTAATATCTATTAAATTAGCCGACGCTGGAACACATTTCTCTTTATTGTTAGGCTCAACGAGTTCGGTTTTGTTAAACGTTTTTTTCGTCGTAGCAATTGTTACAAAAGGTGTAGGTGGTGTTCCAAAAATTTCTAGGATTGCCTTTTTCAACTGTTCGTCATCTTGTGGTCTTATGGTGATGCTATGTTTAGCTATTTTTTCTTCATTGTGGTCGCTTTCGTTTATACCAGTATTAAATACGGGTAATTTTGTATCTGCGTTATTCTGTTGTCCTACATCTTGAGTGTTGTTATTACAGTTAAGTCCATCTGCCCTAATGTCAATTAGCTTACCGTACTCTGGTGTACAGTTACGCTGTACATTGACATCTGAAATACCGCTAATTGAATCTGTTGTAATGAAATCGATTTTACTTACATCTGCCGTTCCATTAGAATTAATGCTGTTACTATTAAAAGGTCTATTTCTCATTTCTTCAAGAACGCGGTCAATTTCTTTCGGTAAACTTGTTTTACTAATAAACTCTATTTTCAAAAGGGCATCAGAAATATCTTTAATTTGGTCGTTGATTCTTTCTATTAAAATATTTTGATTTGTTACATTGCTGGTTAAGTGAATCCATTTTGTGTCGGTAATAATATTCATACTTTTGATCAGGTTGGTGATGTTAGTGGATAGGTCATTAAGCAGGACCTGTAATAAAAAAAATATTTTATTGTGTTGCGAAGACTCTTTAGAGACTCTTTTTGACTCCAGTTCCTTCTACCTTCTACAAAAACCAACCCGAATTGACTACATTTAGTACCATGCGAGCAAAAATTATTTGCATCAATGAGGACTTGGATTAAAAAACGTGGTGCTTGGTTTAGATCAATTCATATTATGACATAGTATGCCAAACTAATGAGTAATAAAATAAGTAGACAAATACAAATTTATTTTTGTTTTTTACGAAATTAACAAAGTAAGAATATACAGAAAGAAAAATAATTACATCAATTGCTGAAATTGGCCATCGCCATGCTCCAAGCATAAATTCACACGTCTCTTCATATTTTCGAAAGTGTTGATCAGCATCTTTGGAGAAATGTTGGATAATCCTTGTAATTGTTCTAAATTTGCAACTGGTGTTTTAAAAATAGTGTTCTTTAAATGAAGAAAAACGAAGTAATCCATAACCGTTAAACAAGGTGATCTAGGTGGGAATTCAATGTCTGATCGAAAACTGATCAATCTGTCGTCGAAAAAATTGCGTAAGTAGTAAATAGTTTCGGCGGCTGTATGGGCGGTTGCACCGTCCTGTTGAAAATATCCAAAACGTAGTTCGTCGTCAAGTAAATGGATTCAAAATATTGTCTCTATACCGCTGTGCTGTAACTGTGTCATGGAAAAAAATAGGACCAACAATTCTTCTTCGGGAAACAGCTAACCAGACACCAATTTTTTGAGGGTGCAATGTGGACTCTACAAAAAAATGGGGATTTTCACTACTCCATATGCGTGTATTCTTAGAATTTACATAACCGGATTGGTGGAACCAGGCTTCATCAAAAAAAGTCAGGTCTAATAAATCATTTCTTTGCAATAAATTTTGGGTAAACCATTGAGAGTAATTTCTGCGTCTTTCAAAATCTGCGGCTTGTATTTCTTGGAATACTTGCACTTTATAAGGAAATAAATTTAGCTGCTTCTTAAGAATAGTCCTGCATGTTTCATAAGATCTTCCCACTTCTTGGGACAGGCGTCTTATACAATTTGTTGGCGTATTTTGCATTATTTAACGAACGTTTGCAACAAGTTCTTTTGTTCTTACAGATGGTCTTCCTGCTTCTTTTTTGTGTTTTATAGAACCTGTCCCTAAACACAGCCACGGTTCTTTTCAGGCAATGATAAAAATCCTCAGCAATAAAACGTTAGGAAAATGTTCGTGAAAATCGTCCATGCACAAACCCGGATTGTATTGCCACTCACCATTTACTCTAACCCCGTTTCGAAAATACGCTTCAACCATGAATGTTTTGTGCTGTTCCGTAAAGCCCATTGTGTGAATTGTTCAAGAAATTGGAAAAATTAGCGATGAATCAAATTACTTGTAACGACTGTCAAAGATGACGGAATAACTGATTGATTGTTAATTCAGGTAGTTACTGACACCCAACAGATATTAAGCTCTACGGCTAAGCCATTATAAAATTAACCTAACCTTATCAAATACGTAGGTTTTCCACAGATAACAGAGTATTATGGTAATATTACATTATAAAATGATAATAGCTATCATATTTATTGTGAAAGATTTGTGTCAATCAAATTAGTCGTATTTTGCATATATCTATCCCTAAATACAAGCAATACTGTCCTTATATTAGTTAGATAATAATTTATACATATTATGCCAATCGAAGTTAAAATATATTTTTCTAATTCACGTTCATAATTAGCTCAGTACGATACGCATTTGTGTATCGTAATGAAGCTATTTCGATACTCGTTTTTTTTTATTTGATGTTGGTAACATTTACATGTTTTATTTCATTGACTTGCGCGGCCTTTGTGATTTACGAGAAAACCCATTTTTCGCAGAGGAAAAATAGCTTGATAACTTACTTTTTTATTCTGTGTGGATAACAGTCATGTATGTTGGTTGCATAAATCTATAAATCAATCTTTTGTAGATGCTTCAAGCTATCATTTTCTGCCAAATCCTATCCAAAATTCAATACTAATACTAACCTTCCATGTCGATTTTAACTTCAACTTTATTTGAATTTTCCATCTTCCCTATACTAAATTTGAAATTCGAAAAAAAGTGGCAAAATCTCCCGAATTTCCGAACGCTCTGTATATGTACCGAATCTACAAGGATCACACAACGTATTCCGTCCAATTTCAAATCTCATATCCAGGGACGTAGCGAAGGCCTCTGATTTGGGAGGGGTGAAATTCCTAAATTTCCCAACTTTATGAAATATAAAAAAAATAACACAATTCAAAAAGTATTTATTTCCCCATAATTATCAAATAAACTGTATAAAAAACATATACAGGGTTGGGCAAATGTTCCGGAACGGCTTAATTACAGGCGAACGAAAAGTGGTATCATGGAATAACATTTGGGGGATTTGTATAATATATGACATAAAACTGCATTTTTTGATAGTTAACTCAACATTATGAAACTTCCGGTTTAACTGGAAGTGACATAAACTTTCGATTTTTAAATGGGATACCTGGTATATTTTTCGTTTATCTGATTCGATATGACATTCTTATAATAACGATGTGTCACACTTTTTGTTACCAAGAAAATATTTTTTTCTAAATTTATTGTTTTATCTGGGCTATGGAATACCTTAAAATCACTTATTTCAGTTCTTTAATCTTAGGAAAAATATAATTTTACTATTTTTGGTCCAATGCTATGTGCTGTGTACAATTTAATCTTTAAAGTTGTATAACTCATTTTTTTAAACGGCAACATGGTGGCTCGCCGGGTTAAGAAAACAGAGGATTTTAATACAATTATTTTGATACCACACACTATTAGGTTTTAGAAAAGCTGCCATGAAAAAACTTTAAAAAGTTAACTTGAAACTTTCCTAAAATGAAGCATCTTTTGAGAATAAATTTAGATTTAAATGCATCAAGTAGTCTGTGACCAGCAAAACTGATAAAACAAAATCATGCCTTAAAGAAAATTGACATGCCGACAGCTTCTGCCAAAGTAAATTAGTTTGTTGTTTAAAAAATATGGAAAATAAAAGTTTTACAAGGAGTGAAAAAGTTGATATGTTATAAGTGTTTGGAGAATGTAGAAATAATTCAACCGATCGATGCTGCACGACGTACAAAGATATCCTAATCGGCGTGCTATTGCCCAAAACTGGTTTAGTTAACTTTTTAAAGTTTTTTTTATGGCAGCTTTTCTAAAACCTATAATAGTGTATGGTATCAAAATAATCGTAATAAAATCCTATTTTTTCTTAACCCGACGAGCCACCATGTTGCCGTTTAAAAAAAAATGAGTAGTTAATACAACTTTAAAGATTAAATTTTACACAGCACATAGCATTGGACCAAAAATAGTAAAATTGTATTTTCCCCAAGATTAAAGAAGTGCAATAAGGATTTTAAGGTATTCATAGCCCTCTAGATAAAACAATAAATTTGGAAAAAAATATTTTCTTGGTAACAAAAAGTTACAAATGTGTCATGGTTATATTAAAAATGTCATATGAGTCAGAAAAAGGAAAAATATATCAGGTGTCCCATTTAAATATCGAAAATTTATATCACTTTCGGTTAGACTGGAAGTTTCATAATGTTGAGTCAACTTTAAAAAATTCAGTTTTATGTCATATACAATCCCCCAAATTTTATTTCATTATCTTGAAAAACAAAAAAGTTAGAGGAGCGAACCATCTTCCGTAGACACCCGCTATAGGACTAAAATGGAACACCCTGTATATTATCAGATATTCTAAATTTTCAATAACTTTAAAATATTTTTTGTATAGCATACCATATGACTAAATTCAACTGTTTCGGAATTACGGGCAAATGAATGTAGTACATTTGATTATTTAAACAAAATTGGTAATAATTTTTAAATAAACAATAATATAAAAAAAAGTTATTTAATTAAATGTTAAAAATGTCGTCCTTCAAACACCTGACAGTGTCCAATCCTCTCGGAAAATTGGGAAAGCACGTTTTGCAAATGTTAACGAGAAATAGCATGCACAGCATCTAAAATACTATTTTTAAGGTCCTCCAAAGACTTAGGTCGTGTACGATGATACACGACACTCTTTAAATGACTGAAAATGCCAAAAGTGTCTATCTATATATTACAGTCAGTCTTACCGGGGCAACTAATGGAAGTTAAATAAGCTGCACACATTTTTGTCTACCCAAGTTTTCCCAACTTTTGATGTTTAAGATAACTTTGGGGGGGGCGTCGCCCCCCCCCCCCATGACTCCGTCCCTGCTCATATCGCTAAAATAACTTTAGAATCTCGTGGTGAAAATGGGTCAATAAATCAAAAAATTACAGGTCGCAAAATAATTTTTGTTGTCCAGAGGCTACTATGAAAAAAAATAGTATTACCAACATAAAATTTAGACATAAAAATTTACAAAATTTGAAGGATTTATTTTCTTTTTAAATATGTGTTTTTTATTGAAAAAACTACAAATTAGAAAAAATAGTATAACGTACGTGTTATATAAATCAGTTTTAAGCACTTGTCCCGTTATAAAACTCGCCGCAAGCGGCTCGTTTTTTAAGATGGACGCGTGCTGTGAAATGATGCTTTATAAAACGTGTACGTTAATATACTATTTTACCACACATTTTTTCATTCTACTGATTCGAGTAGCTTTACATACTTCGGTGTTTTGATTGGCCCCATTTACTCCAATATTTTTCGGCAACACATCTTGTACAAATGTGAATAAGGAATTTATATAAAATTTAATCTCCTGTAGTTCTTTTTCGGTAGTTTCGCTGCTCTTTGTGTTTTTTTCAAAAAGTGAAAGAATGTTGGTGTTTGCTTGATGTATATTTCGCGTGGTTCTTGAGTCATGATTTTTTACCGTTTTTTCTAAGCTTTTGATGTCTTTCATGACGGTGGTCATTCTAAAAAATAAAGCACTATGTGTATTTTTAGCTGAAATAAGTTTGATTTAGGTTTTTTTATATTTCCCCGATATTTACTATTGCATTTCGTTTACTGATAAGCGAGAAATAATTTTCAAAATTTAATTGATATAAGTATGAAAGCTGTCCTTTTTGTAAAAACATTTCTGCGAAGACAGAAGGTCATTGTGAGTTAAAATTTTACATAGGTCATAGTTGTTTAATAATAGCATTTGATTGTGACCCAAACAGAAAGAAGTTTAAAAATAAATATTTCGAAATGTTGCGCGGGATATTCACTGGATGTTGAAGGAATGAACAAAATGTTTCTGACCCCATTGTGTGGGGTATAATAAAAGCTAATAGTGTAATGAATCCTATAATAACTTATTTGAATATTTAAAAACTAATTTAACAACCAAAGTTTACAAATCTCGTTACATGTTTCCTTACTTTTTTTCAAGCATGTCAATTAACTTTCCCAACATATCACTTATTTCGCTCTCTATTTGAGATTCGTCCATCTGAACTCTGTGACAGCTTTCTAGAAACAATTCCTGGTTTGTTATAATTTTTTCCAAACTCAGATTGACGGTTTTTCTTAGCGACTCCAAAGAGATTTTGTCTAAAATTAAAAAAAAAATCACAAATGCATATTGATTTTTGACAGGCGTTTCTGGTTTAACTTTACTTGTTGGTGTAAATGTGTTTATACAGGGTGATTCAAAAGTATTTTGACAAACTTCGGGAGGTAATTGCCGGCAATATTTTAAGATGAGAAGTTCTTATAAACAGTGGTCCTTGGCGACTTCGTTACGGATATACAGGGTATTGAAATGTTAAAAGGAATAGTAATAATTTTTAAATAACTCCTTAAGAGTTATTTTCTTTTTATGAAATTTAGTGAGTTAAATAAACATCTAAGGACACTTATTTTCAAAGTACAACACGTTCGTAAATTTAACCAGTGGCGTCGGTACAAAATGTTACTATCATATTTTTTGTGAAAACTATGATACACCACTGACTTATTTTATTTTAACTTTATTCTTATGAATCCCCCCTTTATTTACAAAAAATATCACTTATGTTTTTTTTTTTGATACGAGGGACGGTTTAAGGGTAAACGATTATTTTATTTGACAATACACAAATATTAAAAAATGTGTTTTAAACTGATCAACCACTCAAATATTTATTAAAGTATTTTAACGAATACCTAAAATACATACTTACTAATAAACAAATATGTATATGCCTAAGGAAGGCATCTGAGGATGCCTATTTTCTAAGTATAACACGTTCTCAGTGGCATATTATACAGTGAGGACCTAAAGTCCGTCCCCCCCCCTCTAACTTCTAAACCGTTCGGTATATTTTAATGAAATTTTGAACGATAATATTTGAGCAAGTCTTGCACTTTTTGACATACCAATTACAGCTTTAAATGTCAAGATGACAGCTGGGTCCGCTTTTGGAATATTTTTTAAATGGAACACACTGTATATTTTTACATTTTTAAATTCCACATAAAATTATAATTATTTTTTATTAAATGCATTATTAGTCTATACTTCATAGTTTCCGAGATATTGACTCTCGAAAAGTGACATTTTTGAACTTTGACAGCTTATAACCTTCTAACAGTACGTCTTAGAGCAAAACGGCTTACATGTCCCTATCTTCAATTTTTATTATCTTCCCAAAAAAATCAACTTCCAGTTAAACCGGAACAACTACATTTCCTGCTTTCGAGTTACATCCGGTTTAACCGGAAGTTGATTTTTTTGGGAAGATATTAAAAATTGAAGATAGGGACATATAAGCCGTTTTGCTCTAAGACGTACTGTTACAAGGTTATAAGCTGTCAAAGTTCAAAAATGTCAGTTTTCGAGAGTCAATATCTCGGAAACTATGAAGTATAGACTAATAATGCATTTAATAAAAAATAATTATAATTTTATGTGAAATTTAAAAATGTAAAAATATACAGGGTGTTCCATTTAAAAAAATATACCAAAAGCGGACCCAGCTGTCATTTTGACATTTAAAGCTGTCATTGGTATGTCAAAAAGTGCAAGACTTGCTCAAATATTATCGTTCAAAATTTCATTAAAATATACCGAACGGTTTAGAAGTTAGAGGGGGGGGGGCGGACTTTAGGTCCTCACTGTATATTTATTTATTAGTATGTTGTTTTTTAATATTTTGTGTTTTGACAAGGCGGCTTTGGAAATGCTTTTTTAATATAATTATTGCATTTTGACAAGACGGCTTTGGAAATGCATTTGTCGATAAATTAAAACATATTTGACAGTTAGTTACCATTGAGTTTTATTTCTTCAGTTTTGTTATTTTCATTGGATATTATTAGTATTGTTTATAAGGTATGGATTATTTAAGAAATAATGCGCATTTAGCCGACATGCATTTTGTATATGGCATTGCCGATGGAAATGCACGAGAAGCTAAACGAATTTATCAGGAGCGATATCCTAACCGAGTACTGCCTGCTGCTGCAACATTTACGAATCTTCACCCTAGCTGAAACAGGGACTTTTACGCCACGTGACATTTCTGGAAGACCGCGAACAGGCCGAACCCCAGAATTAAAAGAAGCTGTTTTAAACGATGTAGTGGAAAATCCGGGCGCACAAACTGGTTGCCAATACACCTTTTAGAACCGATTGGAGAGTATGTCGAATAATCATAGGTAATACCGACCAATCCGACCCTTTTTGACCGTAACGCAATTCGGTTAGGGTATTAAAGATCCCTGCAGCATCTTCAAATTGATTAGCAAAAACTTAATGGAATTCGGGTGCACCGGAAAATCCAGATTCAAGCACCCGAATAATTTCTGATGCTCTCAATTCCACCCAAGCCACACTTTGGAGAATTCTGCAGGATCAGCAGTTGTATCCATACCACATTCAAAGGGTACATGCTCTTTTACCCAGGAACCTTCCTCAGCGCATTTATTTGTGTCAGTGGTTTTTGGAAAAATTTGCTGAAAATCCCCTATTTTTAAATTATGTACTTTTTACGGACGAGACAAATTTTTCTCAGAGTGCGATTACAAAGTTTCACAATAACCATATCTGGTCTTTGGAAAATCCCCATGCATTTTCAATACCAATTTTCAATAAACGTGTGGGGGGATTTAATTGGCGATTACTTGATAGGACCTTTTTTTCTTCCACTTCGGCTTAATGGCGAGACGTACCGACAGTTTTTGGAAAATTAACTTCCTCCCTTATTGGATGATGTACCCTTAGAAACTCGAAGACGTATATGGTCTATGCATGACGGAGCTCCCGCTGATTTAAGAATAGTGGCCAGGGCTTATCTAAATCAAATTTATCCAAATCGATTGATCGGTAGGGGACTTGAGGAAGGAAATCAACCTTGGCCACCAAGGTCCCCAGATTTAAATCCCCTTGATTTTTATTTGTGGGGACATTTGAAGTCAATCGTTTACAAAATTCATAAGAAGAAAGTTAAAATAAAATAAGTCAATGGTGTAGCATAGTTTTCACAAAAAATATGATAGTAACATTTTGTACCGACGCTACTGGTTAAATTTACGAACGTGGTGTACTTTGAAAATAAGTGTTCTTAGATGTTTATTTAACTGACTTAATTTCATAAAAAGAAAATAACTCTTAAGGAGTTATTTAAAAATTATTACTATTCCTTTTAACATTTCAACACCCTGTATATCCGTAACGAAGTCGCCAAGGACCACTGTTTATAAGAACTTTTCATGTTAAAATATTGCCAGCAATTACCTCCCGAAGTTTGTCAATGTACTTTTGAATCACCCTGTATTCGTTGTTAGTTATAACTTGGATACAAAAAAGAAGATAATAAATCCACACATTGTGTACCACCACCGACGTAACCATTATCCTACCATCAATAGGAGGTTCAAAATGACCAATCTGTGGTTCTGGAGAGAACTCTTAATTCGAATTGCGTACTTTTTTATTTAATAAATAATTCCCAACGAACTTTAGAAGTCCATTACAGGGAAAATATTACACTAACTTAAAAATAAACAAATATAAACAACATTTTTTTACAAAAATATAGAATTACAATACAGAATACAATACAAATAAAATTAATAAAATAGTCAAATTTAAATCAATTTTAAAACTAATTTCCGAATAAAATTAGAGTGCTTTTATTTTTTTTTAAAATACAATTTTGTCTTCTTTTTAAAGAGTGTCAATTTTTTAATATTTTTATACATATTTGGTAGGGTATTATAAATTATAACCCCATTGTATAATAATGATCTTTTACCAATATTGCTTTTAATATTTACTGCTAAAATACTTTCATTTTGCCTTGTGTCATGATTATGTACGGTATTTAATTTTTGGAATGTGATTTTTGATTTTTTTTGATGAGTGGATATTGAATGAATAATTACACATATTTTTAATTTATACAAATTTTCTAAGTTTAAATACCCTAGTGGTTTGTATAAATTTATTGTTGGTTCTTATTGTGCGTTATATCGAGACTGATTTAAAACTCTATTTGCGGGAAGGACTGAATAGTTAGCCCGTCTTGAAATAAGAGGGGTAAAATGGTTTTTCTCTTATATTCCGAATTCTATCAAGTTTATGCAAAAATATAAAACTTTTGGTTGCAAATAACAAGAAACACTTTTTATATAAAACTTTTATCCCTTAAAAAAGTTATAAACAAATACGTTGCGAAAATGAGAGGTAGTTTTTTTTTGACGACCGATTCTTCTCGTATGAAAAATATACATCAGTTAATTTTTGTAGAGCAGCCTTCGACGAAAAAGGATGTGTATCATATTAACCATAATCATAATCCGTTTGGATGTTGTTTTGTCCAGACTCCAGCGATGCTATTGCCGAAAAAAGTGTATGTAATAGAACTCTTTTCCACATCATGCACTATAGAGGTAGAGCTTGAGGCGCGTTTTTTTAAAGTGGTTTCCCCCTGGGAGCCTATAGCACACTTCTTTGGCCAGTAATTATCGATACTTTTTCGAGGGCGATTCTTCAAGAGAATCATCGCCTGCTTAATAGTACGTTTTTTCAAAGTCCATTTTTTCATTATGATCCTACCCCCAGAAAGTAGGTTAGTTAGGTTAAAAACAGAAAATATCGATCTTAGATAAAAAATTGTTAAAATGAAAGTTGTCGAGAATTACATTTTTATTTATATTTAGTCAAAAGTTGAAAATGGGCTAGCAAAATTATCCCTTAAATTCAAGATGGTGATCGACGCATAGGCAGAATCTGGATTTAGACTGTCAATGACCCTTGTTATGGTTTTATTTTGGACACTGGGCTAAATTAGTCTGTGGGGGAAAGCGATGACAAACTGGATTGATTTACTTTTAGTTATTGAACTGAAAAACAATTTATGACGCATTTTGTTGATTGATGTTTCCGTTTGTTTTTATCTCTACATAGCGAAATGGAAAATAACTTGCCAGCAGTAGTTAATTGTTTTAAATATCCACATTCTTCTGCTGAAAACCTTGAACAGACTCTGCCAATTTAGAGTTGTTCTCGAGAATGATAACAAACTTTATTTTCTCGATATGGAAAGGAGTTGATGTCGTGTGACATGCAATTTCGTTGCCCCAGTTCGGTCAAAATAACCAGGATATCGATGTCCTCATGATGGTTACGGAGTCATGCAGCTTAGATTCTTTCTATACTGTTGTAACATAACAAAACAATGTGTCAGCCTCTCCTAACACCTGCAAAACTCGCTTTCAGAAGTGGGATAATCTTTGTTGCTCAACATGTTTTCCGAGACATGACACTGTGACTTTTAAAGATCGACTTGAAAATCAATAAAACATCTCGGCAATTGAGCGAGATATGGCCGCTCAAAGTTGCGTAATATGCAACCATACTTGACAATAATTTTTACTTATCGAATATTTTTTTAAATTTATAATTCTTTTTTCGTGACCACCTACGGATATGGTTTTTCATGACGTCGACATCTGATATAATTCACGATTACAACGCTTTCTTTTTTGCCGGAAAAGTATACAAACCGTTATTTATTGGACCCTTTCCAGAAAGTTTGCCAATTTGAAGCATTAGCGATCGCACTCCATTTTGAACTTCAATTATTGTGGCATTAGTGACTGTTTCAATGGTTTTTAGACTCCCGTCTGCTACGTCATTTCTTTTCCATATATCCACATTCATGTCGGCGACCTGTCCATAATAAATATTTTATTTATTTAGAATATACAGTATACACATACACCTATATCTACATAATAGAGTATAGAAAACCAGCAATTTTAAAATCTTACGTTACGTTTCTGTGCGCCTCAAAAATATTGCTACTGGTATACATCTAGAACTTTTAAAAATATTATATAATAAATAAAATCCTATTTAATAATAATTCTAAAAAAAATATTTTAAATAAATAATGATGAATAATATTTTAATTTTATATTAAAATACAATACTCGATTTCCATAAAAAAAGAGTATTTAAAAAAAATCCAAAAAATAGAATCTTACATTTTTATAAAAGCAAAATTGCTATACAGGGTGTCCAGAAATGATAAGCAAAACATTTAGGGGATAAGTCTAGACCGAAAATAAATGCGATCTCTTCCTATAACATTTTTTCGAAAATTGATTATTAACGGACTTACAGGGTGTTAAAGTTAAATTTTATTTGCAGTTTTAAAATACAGAAGTTACTAGAACAATAAATTAAACATTCAAATCAAAGGTTTAAAGTGACATCGTTCCTCTTCAAACCATAAATTTAATTCTTCTTAAAAAATTCCGTCGAACTCCATGGAATATGTTTAAGGTTGAATTCTCAACGTCGTTCAATTTATTGTCAACCTATAACCTATTTCGCTTTGTTTTTTCAAGTTTATTATTGTTTAAACCAACATTTAAATAAAATCAGTATCGTGGGCACATTACTTATATATATTACAAAAATATCAATTTATTTCATTGCTAATTTTGGGAGAATTGTATAGTGAAAGAACAATGAGTGACATAATAATGTTAAAAAAAATCTTACCCGATATTTTTCGTCATACAATTCTCCTAAAATAAGTTATGCAATTCCTTGATATTTATTAAATATGTCAATAATTATTACCTATAGAATATCAAGTCGATACTGATTTTCTTTAAATTTTGTATAAAAGCTAGAAAACATAAATAAATCTACGCGAAATAGGTTATAGGTTGGCAAGCATGTTGATACTTCCACCTTAAGGTTAAAAATAAATTAAAATGATTTCGTATTCATCACGTGCAAGCAATGTTATTTTAGCGTTTTTCTCGAAAACGGTTAGATTTATCGAAACAAAAGTAGTATACCTTTTTTATGTCAAAAGGTTAGGAGAATAAAAATATTCAGTCAAAATGCGCATACAGTGTAGGACAAAAAAGGTGGGACCATTCAAATTAAAGTATAGGCTCCTATGTGGCGCCCTCTACGAAATGCGAAAAAACGGTGGGCAAATTTGTATTCCTCATGCCGAAAAAGCCCCATATACGAGATTTCGTCAATATATTATGAGCGTGGCAAAAGGTATTGCAAAAAAAATGCAAATAAAATTTAACTTTAACTCTGTTAATAATCAATTTTCGAGAAAATGTTATAGGAAGAGATAGCAGTCATTTTCGGTCTAGAATTATCCCCTTTTTCTCATCATTTCTGGACACCCGGTATATAATGTAAAGTTGAATTCATAGAAGTAGTTTTTATTTTATTTTTTTAATTCCTCCCTTTGTAAATATCACTTAAAACTAGTTAATTGAAAGATAGTGTGTTATACTAAAGGTGGGAGTATCAACATGCTTGCCAACCTATAACCTATTTCGTGTATATTTATTTAATTTTTCTAGCTTTAACACAAAATTTAAATAAAATCATTGTCGTCTTCATATTTTATAGGTAATAATTGACATATTAAAAAAGATCAAGGAATTTCATTAAATATTTTAGGGGAATTGTATAGCGAAAAATATCGGGTAAGATTTTTTTTAACATTATTATGTCATTCTTCTTTCACTATACAATGCTCCCAAAATTAGCAATGAAATAAATTGATATTTTTGTAATATGTCAGATATTATTATTTATCCAATCTCAGTTTGAGGACATTCCAATCATTCCATACGGCGGTAAACAGTCTCAAAGAGACCGACCGCACAACCAGGGTTGTCAGATCTTTCTTCTTCAATTCTTTGGGTTTTTTTATTAGATATTTCATTTATATCAGTATTCAATTGTTAGTCAGTAACTTTCTTTGAAAGCTAGTTTGCAAATATACTTTAAACCGAGGAGTTTTGAGTGTGACAGAAAAAAATAACAAGCCATTCATTGTTATAATTATGCAAGGGAAATGTCTACAAATTTTAGTTTATAAAACATTAAAACCTAATTTTGTTCAACTGCGTTTTTGCGACAAAATTATTCTGTGATTATGTCAAAAAATGTCCACTATAATTCGCTGTTGGTTACCCACAGCGAAAAAAATTCCGATAAAATACATGTGTTGTCTTGGTGACCTGTCAAAAAAACCATCTTGATTGGCTAAAAAGTACTGGTGAAGAATTTTTAATAGAAAACTAGGGTTGCCATTTAAAATATCGATATCGTCTTATCTCTAATTTGGGACACACTGTATCCATGCTTTTTTCATAAAAAATACCACAACTTAAATTGTTAATACTCGTGTCCAAGCATTTTTAACACGCTTTTATCAGCTTCACCTGTATGTTTGTATGTACCTATGTATGTTTGTAACCGACTTCTTTGAACCCGATTTTGACCCACTTTAAACGGTCAGATTTAATTTAAATTTTGTAGACTTATCAAGAACCACTGACAATACAATAATCTACACGCAAAAAATTATCCTGTCAAATTTTGACAGCTGTCAGGTATAAAACGAAGATGTGATTTTGACGAAACAAATTATGGGGTCGTATAGTATTCGATGCGGAGACTTCTGGAAAAATAAGCAAAAAATTCCCCTGTCAAAATTTGACAGCTGTCATGTCAAATCGTTTAAAAAAAATGATATTAATGAGAAACTATAAGGTCGTATGTATATTAACGGTGGAAAGATGAAAAAAATATGCAAAAAATTCTCTTGTCAAAATTTGACACCTGTCAATATGTCAGAATTATTACAATAACCGATAGTAATGAAACAAACGTGGGGTCGTATAGATATTATCGCTAAGAATAAAGAAAAATTTAAAAAAAATTCTACCCATCAAAATAAAATTTTGACAAATTTGTTTTTAAAATTTTGAATATTTTTGTCGTTTGTTCGGGTTTGTATATTATATGTTTTTTTATACCCGACTTCTTTGAACCCGATTTTGACCCACTTTAAACGATCAGATTTAATTTAAATTTTGTAGACTTATCAAGAACCGCGGACAATACAATAATCTACTAATCTAGCTCAATCTACTCAAAAAAATTTTTTTTAACAATAACTCAAACTAAAAAATGAAAAACAAATATAGTTTAAAAAACTAAAAAACACGCTTTAATAATTATTATTAATCAAACTAAAAGGCGGAAAATAAATATGGTTTAAAATAATTCTTGAAATTCTTAATATAGGCAGAAAATAATAATGAACGATATACATTAATAATATTCTGAAAAAAGCGTGGGTCGCTTTGTGCTATATTTTTCGTATATCGAGCACCCCACGCTTTTTTCACAATAATACTAATGTTTATCGTTCATTATTATTTTCTGCCTATATTAAGCATTTCAAGAATTATTTTAAACTATATTTATTTTCCGCTTTTTAGTTTGATTAATTATTAAATCGTGTTTTTTAGTTTTTTAAACTATATTTTTTCAAAAAGAAACTGCACTGGATTTACAGAATTTATTCAAAGTTACAAACTCACGCTGTTTTATTCATAATAACAGCTTAACAGGCTTTTTAATCCATTTGAATACATTGCCCCGATCAATTCAAATTTCAAACGCAGGCGACAGACATAATACATAAACATTTGAAAATTTTAAAATTACCTTATTTGCGTACTCGTTAAAGTCATCCTTTAATTCTAGCTTCATGGCTTTTAAAAAGTCGTTACTCTCCTCAGATACTGTTAAATCGGTCAAACTAATATTTTCTAGTTTTTCTAATCGTTGATTAAATGACCGGTTGAAGTCTCCCATTAAAGTCTGCATTGACAGGTTAATGGAGTGCATCATCGGAGTGATAGATGGAGTTTGCTAAAAAATATTAAATTTACGTTTAATATAATATGATAAAGAACCGGATCGGCTTTTTATAGAGAATACCGCCCACTTAATCAAGAATCATCGCTCGGACCCCTCATTGAATTATTTTGAAATGCATTTTTTTTTAGAAAGAACCCCGCACTTCTCTTATGGAAAATGCCCCTCGGTTAAATTTTCTAAATTTTTAGTATGTTGTAAAGAATGCCATTCTGATCAAAAGTGTTCATGGCCACAACAATATCTGCCGACCAGTTTTTGAGATACAGGGTGTCCAAGTTGCAAAATATGAATTCTCAATACATTATATTTTCCTAGTTTATAAAATGAATTCGTTTTGTTTTTTCAAATTTTTGATGGCCCTGTCGTAGATAGGATAGAATACTATAAAAATAGTTTAAATTTTTTTTATTGTACAGTGACCGGCAAAGAGTTCGCAACATATGGGAAAAATTTTTATTAGCGGAATATTGAAAAATCTTTTTTGGGGGATTGGATGTGCATGTCCCATAACCTTAAAATCGATTTTGACATACGTCACGTGACCAATGGTATGGCGGGAAAGTTGAAAAAACCAATATGAAATCATCATAAATCAGATAAGTTGATGAGATATCGAAAAAATTCCAAGAATAAAAAGTGTTTAGAATTCCATTAGAACCTTAAATACAATGTTTGGGATATCTACTTAAAAAAATATAAAATCGAATATTTTTGTAAATATTTTTTTACCGAATTAAAAATTTCCAAATTTCCCTTTCTTAAAGCTTCATTAAAGTAAAACTGACATCTGGTGACCACAACTAGAAATATTCTTTTGTTTTTCTGACAATTTGAAGCAATAATTCAAAAAATTCTTTTACACTTGGATACCAGCTGTTGCAATAGTCTATTTTTAATAACCTTATCGATATTTTTTATATCGAAATATTCTATTATGTTAAGAAATCCTTAAATTCATTAATCCAAAGCAAATTTAATTTATAACCGTAAAAGATAATTTAATTTTTTATTAATTTTTAGATTTTTTTAAAGATTTCTGCGAAATTCAAAATTATTTTTTACGGTTATAAATAAAATTTTCTTTGGAATAATGAATTTAAGGATTTCTTAACATAATAGAATATTTCGATATAAAAAATATCGATAAGGTTATTAGAAATAGACTATTGCAATAGCTGGTATCCAAGTGTAAACGAATTTTTTGAATTATTGCTCCAAATTGTCAGAAAAACAAAAGAATATTTCTAGTTGTGGTCACCAGATGTCAGTTTTACTTAAATGAAGCTTTAAGAAAGGAAAAATATGGAAATTTTTAATTCGGTAAAAAAATATTTACAAAAATATTCGATTTTATGTTTTTTAAGTAGATATCCCAAACATTGTATTTAAGGTTCTAATGGAATTCTAAACACTTTTTATTCTTGAAATTTTTTCGATATCTCATCAACTTATCTGATTTACGATGATTTCATATTGGTTTTTTCAACTTTCCCGCCATACCATTGGTCACGTGACGTATGTCAAAATCGATTTTAAGGTTATGGGACATGCACATCCAATCCCCCAAAAAAGATTTTTCAATATTCCGCTAATAAAATTTTTTCCCATATGTTGCGAACTCTTTGCCGGTCACTGTATACCGGGTGAGTGACGAAAATTATTTAATATGTTTTGTTAAATCATTGTATTTTCGGCAATAAATTAAAAGTTTACAAAGTAATACTGTAGATGACATTAGCTTGGAGCAAGCTATCAGAATTTATAATATTTATATTTATACAGGGTAACTCAAAAAAGTTAATATTTTTTTTATTAGTTTTGAAAGAAATTTTGTAGATATTTCTTTATGTACCGCTTGTCGCTTATTGTATGCTTCCAAATATATATAATTATCAAGGTTATAAAGGGTGTTTTCGATGATAAGCGATAGAAGAATAAGATAAAAATGCATGTATTTATAAATCACCCGGTATATTAAAAATGGATCGGTTAAATTTCGTTCTTTTTTAATATTTTTTGCATGAAGTGTCTTACTTACATGTTTGCTATTGATTTTCCTTTTCCTATGACCAGTTCTGGAGATATACAGCGTCGAACAGACTCAAAACTCAAAAAATAAGCAAATAAAATAACAATTTTTTTTAATTTGAAGATAATTTGTTATGTAAGTTCATTTTATGATTAAAAATAAATATATTTAATTCTATACAGGGTGTTTCGAATAATTAGGGGCCTACTTATTATTTTTGGATAACATAATTTGGATATAATAAATTGTTCATAGTTTTTATAAATATTTCTTATTTGCAATACAGTGTTAGAATACCCTAATTATTCGAAACACCCTGTTTAGCATTAAATATATTTATTTTTAACCATAAAATGAACTTACATAACAAATTTTATTGAAATAAAAAAAAATTGTTATTTTATTTGCTTATTTTTTGAGTTTTGAGTCTGTTCAACGCTGTATATCTCCAGAAGTGGTCATAGAAAAAGGGAAATCAATAGCAAACATGTAAGTAAGACACAAAAAATATTAAAAAATAAAGAAATTTAACCGATCCATTTTTAATATACCGGGTGATTTATAAATACATGCATTTTTATGTTATTTTTCTATCGCTTATCATCAAAAACACCCTGTATAACCTTGATAATTATATATATTTGGAAGCATACGATAAGCGACAAGTTTCTTTCAAAACTAACAAAAAAATATTAACTTTTTTGAGTTACCCTGTATAAACATATATATTATAAATTCTGATAGCTTGCTCCAAGCTAATGTCATCTACAGTATTACTTTGTAAACATTTAATTTATTGCCGAAAATACAATGATTTAACAAAACATATTAAATAATTTTCGTCACTCACCCGGTATATAATAAAAAAAATTAAACTATTTTTATAGTATTCTACCCTATCTACGACAGGGCCATCAAAAATTTAGAAAAACAAAACGAATTTATATTATAAACTAGGAAAATATAATGTATTAAGAATTCATAGTTTGGAACTTGGACACCCTGTATCTCAAAAACTGGTAGGCAGATATTGTTGTGGCGATGAACAATTTTGATCAGAATGGCATTCTCTACATCATACTAAAAATTTAGAAAATTTAACCGAGGGCCATTTTCCATAAGAGAAGTGCGGGGGTTCTTTATTATACAGTGTTGATCACAAAAATCCTGCGTGTAACTTTAATTTTTGCAATAAAACATTGTACAATCAATTCTAGATATTTTTCATAAATCATGCCCTCCTATGCCTATCTTCAACCGTTTTCGAAATATTAACAGTAATGCTGATATGCACCCTTAATATGTGATATGTTTCTCGACTTAGTATCGATCGATCGAGTATCGTTTTACACAGTAGCAAATTTGACGATAAATTTAAGCAGAAATTTGTTTACAACTAAATTTTATCGTGTAATACACACTTTACAAATTTTGTTAGAAAAATATTATATTTTACGAAAATATAGAAACATTTCGATATTTTATCAAAAAAATTAATAAAAGTGGGCCAAAATATGCGCAGTAATTTAAAATAACACTTGTCAAAATCTTTTTAAAAATCCGAAAAAGAAAGGTTACGTTTGATTGAAATTGGCATTCGGAGGTTATATTTGCTATTTCCTAAATTACTTTATTTTTATTTACCGAAAAGCTGGGTTAGATATAATTTGACATTGACATTTAATAATGCGTCACTGGTCTTTAGTGCCCATGATTTTTTGCAAAAATTGCATCCAAATTTGTTACTGTGTCATACACATCAAAATTCCATGTAATTTTGTACATATTTTTGTTATACATTTTTACTAATAAAATTTATCATAAATTTTAGCACAAAATTTGTGTTAAAATTACGTCTGTGTAAAACTGCACTTAGTATTGTTTTACACAGTAGCAAATTTGACGATAAATTTTGAGCAGAAATTTGTTTACAACTAAATTTTAACGTGTAATACACACTTAACAAATTTTATTAGAAAAATATTATACTATTTTACGAAAATATAGAAATATTTCTATATTTTATCAAAAAAATTAATAAAAGTGCGCAAAAATATGCGCAGTAATTTAAAATACCACTTGTCAAAATCTTTTAAAAAAGCCGAAAAAGAAAGGTTACGTTTGATTGAAATTGGCATTCGGAGGTTATATTTGCTATTTCCTAAATTACTTGATTTTTATTTATCGAAAAGCTGGGTTAGATATAATTTGACATTGACATTTAACAATGCGTCACTGGTCTTTAGTGCGCATGATTTCTTGCAAAAATTGCATCCAAATTTGTTACTGTGTCATACACATTAAAATTCCACGTAATTTTGTACATATTTTTGTTATAAATTTTTACTAATAAAATTTATCATAAATTTTAGCACAAAATTTGTGTTAAAATTACGTCTGTGTAAAACTGCACTTAGTATCGTTTTACACAGTAGCAAATTTGACGATAAATTTTGAGCAGAAATTTGTTTACAACTAAATTTTAACGTGTAATACACACTTAACAAATTTTATTAGAAAAATATTATACTATTTTACGAAAATATAGAAACATTTCTATATTTTATCAAAAAAATTAATAAAAGTGCGCAAAAATATGCGCAGTAAAATAACACTTGTCAAAATCTATTAAGAAAAGTCGAAAAAAAAAGGGTTATGTTTGATTGAAATTGGCATTCGGAGGTTATATTTGCTATTTCGGTGTGTTTTATCATTTTCTTGTCAAAAGTTTGAAAGTACATAAAAGATGTCTTGCCCAATAAAATAATTAATAAACGTAGAAAGTTGTTTGTAGGCGTTCATATCTTTAAATTTAACATATTATACAACACTCCTTTATTTTTGGCTCTTCTTAATGGCCACGGTTTTACCCCAGATATTTCTCTTAAACGCGTTTTTCGCTTTTTTAAAGATCTTGCAATTAATAGTATTGTATAAGTTACTGTATAATAGTGAAAAAGTTCATTAAAATCCATATTTTTTTAGTTATAAAGATATAAAACAAATAGTCAAGTTTTTACAATATATAAATTTACAAATTACTTTATTTTTATTTACCGAAAAGCTGGGTTAGATATAATTTGACATTGACATTTAATAATACGTCACTGGTCTTTAGTGCCCATAATTTTTTGCAAAAATTGCATCCAAATTTGTTACTGTGTCATACACATCAAAATTTCATGTAATTTTGTACATATTTTTGTTATAAATTTTTACTAATAAAATTTATCATAAATTTTAGCACAAAATTTGTGTTAAAATTACGTCTGTGTAAAACGGCACTTATGGCCGTATGCACCGTTAGCATAATTTCTTACTTAGTGGAACTTTTCGACTTAAGTCACAAAATTCTTATGCACGAACAACAAAACAAGCAAAAGTCGTTCTTAATTTTAAGTTATTAAAATCCAGGACTTAAGAAATTAAGTTGTACTTATTGTATGACTTATGTTATTACTGTCATTATCTGACAAGAAATAACATTAACATTTAAGAATTTTTGTATTTCTGCAAAAGATTGGGCTTGAATAAAAATACTAAACTGTTTTGCTTCAACTTTTTAAAAAAATATGGAAGTGGAAGACGCTATCTTCTTTGAAGACGATTTTGATGTTATCGATATAATTGAAATGGGTTTCCCATGCAGACAATACGATAGAGAAGAGTATTTTGATACTCTGGACAATTTATCGTTTTTTCGTCGATTTCGCTTACGAAAGAACACGGTCTTACAAGTGCAATGTTACAAGAAATTGAACATTTATGAGAGTTTAATAATGATTTGTAAGTACCTTCAGCGATTGTTCTTTAGGCATACTTTTACATAATAATATCTTAAATAGCTAATTTCCGTTTGCGTTTTTTTTTCGTCATTTTCACCCATTTTGTTAAAATAAAAAGAAATAACAACAATACATTTTTGATTTTAATCAAATTCGCCGGTTCAAATCGCAAGGGCCCGGTAAATGTGAGGTTAAGCCACAGAAAAATAAAGGGTATAGGCACAGAAAAGCTTTGTGACATATCAGTGCAGAAAACAGTAAAATAAAGAAAATCACTAAATTTCTCAACGTTGCCAAATGTATTGTTTCCTTTACAAAGACAAATTAATCTAGATGCGATGCATAAAAAAGATTATCTTAACTTTAAGTATAACTTTATAAAGCTGAACTTAACGTTAAAACGGAGCATACAGGCATTAGTAACGTTTTGAACTTAAGTGACAATCTTTAGGGCATTGACAATTTGCTAGTTAAGTTTGAGACGTCAAAATATGTCGGTGAAGGTTAATTAAATTTGAATATTGCTCCGCTGATACCTACATCCAAAATACGCCTCTTTGAAGAGGAACGCATAGAAATTTTGATTATGTTGGGTTGTGGAGATAAAAAAGTAATAGGGTCCGTGATATGTTCAATGAATAATATCCAAATCGCCCTTCTATTAGCCAATTGACAGTATCTACGGTAGCAATTAAGTAGAGAACTTCCCGTACTGTTAAAGATATTGTTAAAAGTGGTCATCCTGCTATACCCGAGGAGAGAAAAATATAAACATATTATTATCATCACTACAGAAACATTCTTATAGTTCAAGCACACAACTTGGGCTTGACTACGATACTCACTAAGCCATTGTATCTAATTTTGTTTTACAAAGATAAGTTTCATCCCTACAAACCAATAATTGTACAAGAGTTATTGGACGATGATCCTGATAGGCGCAGGCGAGAAAATTTTTGTGAAATAATGATTGGTCTAACAGATAAGCACGCACGATTTTTTACTCACTGGTTCATAGAAAACACACGCAGTATAATGAAACGGTTTATGACTGGGCGGGCATTGTTGAAAAAGAATAATCTTTAATGAGAGCCTCACTGGAGAATTTCCTTTGAAATAATCTGGTTCCCGGTCTTGCCGCTCTACTCCCAGAGGATAATGATCCTGATTTACCAAGTTTAACCTTATTTTACTTCAATTACTTGCATATTGCAAAGGCACTCGTTTGGCTCCTTAGAAGATCGACGTACAGTTTCTCAACTAAATTTCTCCATAATATCTTGGCATAATAAAGTTAAATGCAGTGATATATTAGAAAACCTGCAATTCCTCGTCCCTAGAACACGCAATTCCCACACTTTTTATTTACCAACCGCGCGTACCAATATTTGTAAATCCTTCCCTATTTATCGATTGTACAACACATACAATCTGTACCAAAATAGATTTGACATTTTTAGCTGTGGATTATCCAGTATAAATCTAAATTAGCGTGTTAGTGTCTTTTTAGGCATAATTATTCCGTTTCAATATCATAATTTAAATCTAGATTCCTTGTTATCACACAATTTTTTGAATTGTTGTAATATTACCCATTTTATTTTAAATAGCCTATACAGGGTCGAAGGTCGAAGAGCGGTCATATCTCGGAATCTACTGGGCATAGAAACTCAGGAAAAGAAAAATGATAATAAAAGTGGCCATGAGAAAATTCTGAAACTAATTTTCAAGTTCCGAATTTTGCCGCAAGAGGGCGTAATTGAAAAGTAAATTTTTAAATTTTACATAACTCCGAAAATTCCACATTAAGGTATATGTTTGATAACACCATTTTAAAGCTTGGACAATTATGCATCATTTTGGTCTTATGCTCATTGGCGTACCGACTTTAATAGGAGTGGGGGAAGCTGTTGAAAGTGTAATCATTTAAATCGCTGTAACTTATAAACGACTTATCCGATTTTAGCAAACTAAAGACTATTTGGAAGAGAAATGTATGCACTTTGACCAATCGTATTTAGTTGTCCATAATAGTTCTCAAAAAAAATGGTAGAGGGCGCAATTTGCAATAACAATACATTTTTTGATTTTCCTCCAAAAAAATAAATCATACGGTATAATTATGGTACCATAATCGAGAAGGAGATGAAATTTGCTAGAAAAAATATTAAAACCGCAGCTCGATATCTCCGTTCGTTTCAGAGTTATTGCCAAAACAGTAATTTTTAAGACAAATTGCGCCCTCTAGCAATTTTATTAGAAACTATCTTGTACATTGGATACGACAATTAAAGGTACTTACCTTTCTCTTCCAAACAAGCTTAAATTTAGTAAAATTGGTTAAGTCGTTTAGAAGTTACAGCAATTTTAATGTTTACAGTTTCACTTGATAAGAGTGGAAGAAGCTATTGAAAGTTTAAACCATAACCATAGGAGATACAACAAAACCGAATATTCGCGATTTCGTTTTAATTGATTTATGATTCTATTTAAAGAGTGTGTGTGTGTGTGTGTGTGTGTGTGTGTTGAGAATGAAAGGTAGAATTTATTAAGCATAAAATAAAATTTTCCGACTATTTAAAATAACAAAGTTGATGATGGTTGTGACTAAACGGGTAGGGGAGAAAAAGTGGAAATGAGAATGTTACATTTATTTTGAAATGTCTCTTCAAATAATAAATCAATTAAAACGAAATCGCGAATATGCGGTTTTATCCAAATATCTTCGGAAGCATTCAGAATTTTTAAATTTGAAAACATGGCGTTACAGGATTCAGTTATGCGCAACTTTCCTCTAATTTAACCATCTCTGTATCTCTTATGGTTTACGAGATCCCTGTAGAGTGCATTCTTATCTGGAACTCATAACAAATATTAAGTAGAAAAGCCGCTTCTTAAAAACTTTATGAGCTACAGTGTTTATATTATAGGGCGAGAAAATGTAAAGTTAGGCACTACTCTAATATTGATAAAATTATTTCTTTCAATGTCATTTATGTCACAGTCAAAGTTGCTGGTTAGCTAATTGTTATTTAAACTCTTTGTGCAATCCGACGTGAGTCGGATATTTGTAATGACTTATAATTTTATACTTACATTCAAAATCGCTGTGATATTAATTAAACCTTGTTCGGTATTTTCTGAGGAAGTTTTTAAATCTTCTATGACAAATAATGTCTCTGACAGTTCAGCTTCTATGTCCGAATTTCTTTGCATCATATTTTCTTCCATTTTTTCCATGCGAAGTAGAGTTGTGTCGATCTTGTTCTACAATTTGATAACATGCATTAACAACGAACAAACCTAAAGTTAATTAAGTTGACCAAAACATGAAAAGTCATACCGTGCGAGCAAACGTTATTTGCATCAAAGAGGGCTTTGGATTAAAAAACGTAGGGCTTGGTTTAGATCACAATGATATGGGGACGATATATCTAACCAAACCTAGGTTAAAATTTTGTCAAATTGCCAAACTAATGATTAATAAAATAAGTAGACAAATACAAATTTATTTTTGTTGTTTACAAAATTAACAAAGTAAGAATATCCAGAAAGAAAAAGAATTACTTGCACTTTATAAGGAAATAAATTTAGCTGCTTCTTAAGAATAGTCTTGCATGTTCCATAAGATCTTCCCACTTCTTGGGATAGGCGTCTTTTACAATTTGTTGGCGTATTTTGCCTTATTTCACAAACGTTTGCAACAACTTCTTCTGTTCTTACAGATGGTCTTCCTGCTCCTTTTTTGTGTTGTATAGAACCTGTTTCCCTAAACACAGCCACGGTTCTTTTCAGGCAATGATAAAAATCCCCAGCAATAAAAGCAACGTTAGGAAAATGTTCGTGAAAATCGTCCATGCACAAACCCGGATTGTATTGCCAGTCACCATTTACTCTAACCCCGTTTCGAAAATACGCTTTAACCATGAATGTTTTGTGCTGTTCCGTAAAGCCCATTGTGTGAATTGTTCAAGAAATTGGAAAAATTAGCGATGAAACAAATTACTTGTAACGACTGTCAAAGATAACGGAGTAACTGATTGATTGTTAATTCAGATAGTTACTGACACCCAACAGGTATTAAGCTCTACGGCTAAGCATTACGTCCTTAGATGCAAGGCCCTCGTTGATGCAAATAATTTTTGCTCGCACGGTATTTTTCTCCACAAATGCTTCCTATAAAGAGATCTTTGTAAAGTTGCAATAGAGTAGCCGGCATTTTATGTAGAAATGGTAGTTTTTTAATGTCTGCATTAAATATAGGTAACTGAAAATGTTAATCGGCGTGTAGACAAAGTTTTTAAAACTTAAAAAGTTTTATCACCTAGGGATTTGGCACGTGATTGCGCGGGGCTTTCTTTCACAGATAAAAACCGTTCATGTATTGTTCTTTGACGTGGCATTTTAAAAAAATTAAAATTCAGGGGAAATGGTTCAGATTATACAATTTAAGGATCAGTCAGACCTACGCGAATAGTGCGGGAGCGTCAGTGAAGCGTCTCCCGTACGACTGACGCTGCACATACTTTCTTATGGTACTGTACATACCTGCGCGACAAACTGGTGACGGTAGTGCGGGACGACCGCTAGTAGTAGATTGTTCGCTGCATGCACTGTTTTTTCACGCGACCAACTGCGAAATGACTAAATATTTGAATTTAACGAGTCCGTTCTTTATTTATTTCATGAACCCATATTCTCTTCTTCCTTTGAATAAATAATAAGTATACTTTTTGTCATACTATACCTTTAAATTTAGTTTTGTTAATATAATAATAGGTATATATAGTGTAAGATCGGCCTTCGATAGGGAAAATAAAACTAGATTTTTTAAAAAGGGAGTCACTGCTTCTTTATTTTTCAACCGAACTCTCGAACACACCCAATGACAAGTGGCAAGTGACAGTTCTGTCAAAACCCTGTTGCCAACCTATCATTTGGCGCGACATTCAAATATGAACTTAACCTACAATAGGTAAATAAAACTAAATATTGAATATGCTATTAATTTAATTAATTAAAATAATTACTTAGGTACCTCCAGGTTTCCTCGGCGAGAGCCTATATCAGAAGTATTTCTTCTTCGTCTGAATCCGAAGAATATGACATTACTGTAAAGTAGTTGGTAGAAAAAGGCTGGCTGTGTTTCTGCCCGCGAATTGTAACAATGGCGCGTCGCGGTCGCGCAAGTCTGTGTACGCAGCGGGATTTCGCGTTGAGCAGCAGTCGCGCCGTTCCCATTCTCGCTCCCGCTCTCACACTCATCGCGCAGGTTTGCGCAATCCTTAATTCTGATATTATTTGTCAGAAACAAGTACCGTGCGAGTAAAAATTATTTGCATCAAAGAGGGCCTTGCATCTAAGGACGAAATGCTTAGCCATAGAGCTTAATACCTGTTGGGTGTCAGTAACTACCTGAATTAAGAATCAATCAGTCATTCCGTCATCTTTGACATTCGTTACAAGTAATTTGATTCATCGCTAATTTTCCCAATTTCTTGAGCAATTCACACAATGGGCTTTACGGAACAGCACAAAACATTCATGGTTGAAGCGTATTTTCGAAACGGGGTTAGAGTAAATGGTGGACGATTTTCACGAACATTTTCCTAACGTTGCTTTTATTGCTGGGGATTTTTATCATTGCCTGAAAAGAACCGTGACTGTGTTTGAGGAAACAGGTTCTATACAACACAAAAAAGGAACAGGAAGATCATCTGTAAGAACAGAAGAACTTGTTGTAAACGTTCGTGAAATAATGCAAAATACGCCAACAAATTGTATAACACGCTTGTCCCAAGAAGTGGGAAGATCTTATAGAACAAATTCAATGGAATTTCAGCAATTTATGTAATTATTTTTCTTTTTCTTTCTGTATATTCTTATTTTGTTAATTTTGTAAACAACAAAAATAAATTTTTATTTGTCTCCTTATTTTATTACTCATTAGTTTGGCATGTCATGTCATAATATGAATTTGACAAAATTTTAACCTAGATTTGGTTAGTTCTCGGGTTAGATATATCGTCCCCATATTATTGTGATCTAAACCAAGACCCACGTTTTCTAATCCAAGTCCTCTTTGATGCAAATAATTTTTGCTCGCATACTTAGGTGTACTTAAACGGATAATTTTCATTTAAAAAATGATTTTTTTAAAGAAGCAATTTTCACTCAGAGCTTGATTCAATAAAATGTGGCACGCATGAAAACGATATTTTTCAAAAGTCTTTAAATGTCAATGAGCTTTCTATAAAAAAATTATCCGTTTAATTAACATTACTTATTTCTGACAAATAGTATCCACTTGTTAAATCTGATCGTCTTTCCATGACCTCGTAGCTATTTAAATTAATATAATGAAAAAAACTGTTCTTCATCCAAGCCCCCTCCTCCCCCTCTTCACCATGACCAAATTCCATGGCCCCTTGGCTCAACATGATTAAACTTAATCCGTCACCGGACGTCTTGATTTTGAAAGTGTGCAAGCAAAATATTGACTTTATTATTTTATATTTACCTGCAATTTATCAAACGTCATATCCGCCTTTCTATCCATATAATTTATCCTGTGACTTAAACCATCGTAAATATTGTCCAGTTTTCTATAAACTTGGGTGAGAGCAATATCGTCTTTGTAATTTTTCGTACTGATGTTTTCAGAAATTTTATTTAAATTAAGCGTTACCAATGACTCTAAACGTATGATTTTTAAATCGAGAGATTCCAGCTTTCTGTGATACTGGTCCAATTTCGATTTGATAGTTTCGGAAAGTTGCATTGAATAAATGTTGTCGAGATTTCGAAGTCTCTCTTCAATGGCAAGTAGAACACTTTGGAATGTCTGTAAATATTGTGTATTTTACTAGAAAGAAAATTATGAAAGTCCTAATAAAGAAAAACGGTATTTACCGCTAGCTGTAAAGTGATTTTGGTTATGATTATTGTTAATAATTGATCAATGATATCATCAAGTAGCCTTTCGTTACGTCATAATTTGTAATTTCTATATCCGGTGTTCTCATTCCCTTATTTTGACCTTTTTTCGTTGGGAACTCGAGGAAACTCGAGGACGTTGTTCACTCGTCCAATATAATTTTGGGACGCGAGTTCGAATTTTATCAAAGGACGGTATTAGTAGCTTCGTGGTTACCGCGGCAGTCGCTGAGAACTCTAGGACGAGAGTTTGTAAGCGTGTATAGAAAACATTGCTATTTTTACAGAGTGATGCGTAATGAATAAAGGGCGGAATATATGCAAAATGCATAATTATGTATGCATTTTTTGAAGTGAAAACTTCTTTAGGCGCGTTTAGCGCTTTTTGTCGGAACTGAATTAAACTGAGCCGTCACGCGTCAGGCGTCAGACTCGGGTGTGCTACGCTCGAATTCAACTGCTATATTCAATCCGAACTGACCCTGACCCGAATGAACGTTATATGAAAGAGCATGCCGCCATCGGTCGCATTCAGTATCGACGTATCGACGTGGAAACAGTCAGTGTGCGTTGTCTAGACACTCGTGTATTTGATATTGTTAATTTCACCTTGTTGAAGTTTTTACTTCTGTCGTGTGGTCTTAAGCACACACAATTTTTTTTGCCTATTTTGTCAATTTTATAATAAAATGCATATTTATCATAAATTATTATTTTAAGAGCATACCTATTTTTATATTTTCGGCTTTATCAAAAAATTTAAAACGTTAAAGGTTTAATGTCCAGTTTGGTACTTATTTCAGGGATTTTCCAATATGAAGATTATAATATTTACATTTTGGTTATACAAAGGTATTTATTGGGGGTTTCCGGGGTTTGCAGGTATATTATTAGGGGTTGTTTATTGTCACTTATTATTACCTGGTTAACAAACTGTATTTATTTTATATCGATTTGTAATACATACTTCTGTTTTAGTTTGTCGAAAGATTTCAGTATTTTCAGTGTGAAACTAGTAATTTCAAAATTGAGTTCAGAATGTCTAAGGTGGCGAAAACGTCTCCGTGGATTAAAAATTTCCTAGAGTTAAAGTTTAGTGGAGTCTTCTGTAAAGCTTGTACAAATATTATTGTTTGTAAAAAGAAGTTCCAAATCGATAAACATTTCAAAACACCGCTGCATAAGTCAAAGTTACAAAAAATTAATTCTGAGCCACTTCAGCTGAGTGTAACAAACGCATTTCAAAATGTTGGAGAAAAATCGAAATCTGAAAAGGAATTTTTTTAAGAAGACTTATGCAAGGCTTTGGTCGCAGCAAACACACCTTTAAAAAAATTGCATAATCCGCAATTTAAGGGGTTTTTGCAAAAATTTTGTAATCAAACCATTCCTGACGAGTCCACGCTTAAAAAGAAGAACAAAGTTGTATCTTGGCCTTATATTTTGCTACCTAAGTTGCATTATTGTCCGGTTACATCTTAGACGTTAAAAGAAGCTTCTCTTTGTATAAACATATTTTTACCAATAGAAGACATTCATTTTTAACACGGTTTTATTAGCTTCACCTGTATGTTTGTATGTAGGTTTGTTTGTAACCGACTTCTTTTAACCCGATTTTGACCCACTTTAAACGGTCAGATTTAATTTAAATTTTGTAGAGTTATCGAAAACTGCTGACAATACAATAATCTAATACGCAAAAAATTCACCTGTCAAATTTTGACAGCTATCAGGTATAAAACGAAGATGCGATTTTGACGGAACAAATTATGGGGTCGTATAGTATTCGATGCGGAGACTTCGGGAAAAATAAGCAAAAAATGATATTAATGAAAAAACTATAAGGTCGTATGTATATTGACGGTGGAAAGTTGAAAAAAATACGCAAAAAATTCTCTTGTCAAAATTTGACACCTGTATAATATGTCAGAATTTTCAAAAATTTGCAATTATCGTTATTTTCTTATGATTCGGCATAAACGATCGGGTTTGTATGTATGTATGTTTGTTTGTAACCGACTTCTTTGAACCCGATTTTGACCCACTTTAAACGGTCAGATTTAATTTAAATTTTGCAGACTTATCAAGAACCGCTAACAATACAATCTACTAATTTAGCTCAATCTACTCAAAAAAAAAATTTTTTTTTAACAATAACTAAAAAACACGCTTTAATTAATCAGACTAAAAAGCGGAAAATAAATATAGTTTAAAATAATTCTTGAAATTCTTAATATAGGCAGAAAATAATATAGCACGATAAACTTTAGTATTATTGTGAAAAATACGAGGGGTGCTCGATATACGAAAAATATAGCACAAAGCTCCCCACGCTTTTTTCACAATAATACTAATGTTGATCGTTCATTATTATTTTCTGCCTGTATTAGGAATTTCAAGAATTATTTTCAACTATATTTATTTCCCGCATTTTAGTCTGATTAATTTAGAGCCTGTCTTTTAGTTTTTTTAAACTACATATATTTATTAGTTGAAAATTTTGAAAAATATTTAGTAATAAATGCCTTTTTTACATTTTTAAGTTTCAGTCATTTTACTATAATAAATTAAGAAATATTGCATACCAGTATACACATTTGGTAAAAAAAATGCAAATAACTGCATATTTTAAAGGCAAACAAGGCATATACATGCGCATATTTGGCTGAATTTATGTGCATATAGTCCACCCTTTAGTAATGAATAGCACTATTTTTTTGGTACAATTAGCTACAACATTTTGATTTGAGCCCTTATCGACCCTACGATTTCTTTTACGACAAGCATATCTAGGTACTACAGGACACCCTTTACTAAATGCCACGGTCAAATCTTTTTAGCCCTAAAGTGCCAACGGCCTCAAGAAATAAACATCCTATAAAATGGAACTAATCTTTTTTTTTGAAGAAGTAGTCCATACTCAAAGTGGAGTTAAATGATATAGAAAAATAAAGCACGAAGTCTTTCTCCACAATTTTTATTATTCGAATAACTAGGCGAACCTAGAATCACATCGACATGTTTCGAGTGTAGAAACACTCATCATCAGGAAAACAAAGTTAAAAGTAAAATGCTGATGTTTTTAGCAAAAGAGAAAATAATAGTGAGATTGAGCCGTAATGGAGCTTTTAATGGTGTACAAGTGGTGTAAAATTGAATAGTCAAAAGACCGACAAACAAGACTCCAGCATACTGACTAGTGGAGGGTTAGTGTAAAGATACACTGTGCTGGGCGGAAAAGTTAGGGGAGTAAAAGAAAAAATTAGGGAGTTTTAAAAAACTTATCTGTAAAAGTCATTATTAAAGTACTGAAAAATGTTTGAGTTTTATTAAGCCTTATCAGAAACATGTGAAAATTGAAGTGAGATGGAAAGAAAAAGAAAAAAGTTGTTTTTCATAAAAATCGAAGCATCTGTAAAAAATAGAAAGGGGAATGTAGCAAATGAAATTTAAAAAGAAAGAGGTAGATTAGCTTACCTTTTGGCTTAAAGTAAAAAACTGTTGGGTACCAGGCTTTTTACGGCCCAGTTACCCCTGCAGGAGTCAAAGTACACACATTTGGTGCCAAAATTAATATTTTAAAAAAACAACGTCAAGTTCAAGTTCATTTCCCATCTGACACGTGCTGGTTACAGTGGAACTTCTCCAACGGGACGTTCTTGTAAAACAAATTTTTTAAACTTTTAAAATATTAATTTTTGCACCAAATGTGTGTACTTTGACTCCTGCGGGGGTAACTGGGCCGTAAAAAGCCTGGTACCCCAACAGTTTTTTACTTTAAGCCAAAAGGTAAGCTAATCTACCTCTTTCTTTTTAAATTTCATTTTTTAGACATGCTTCGATTTTTATGAAAAACAACTTTTTTCTTTTTCTTTCCATCTCACTCCAATTTTCACATGTTTCTGATAAGGCTTAATAAAACTCAAAAATTTTTCAGTACTTTAATAATGACTTTTACAGATAATTTTTTCTTTTACTCCCCTAACTTTTCCGCCCAGTACAGTGTACCTTTACACTAACCCTCGACTCTTCAGTATGCTGGAGTCTTGTTTGTCGGTCTTTTGAATATTCAATTTTACACCACTTGTACACCATTAAAAGCTCCATTACGGCTCAAAATCACTATTATTTTCTCTTTTGCTAAAAACATCAGCATTACTTTTAACTTAGTTTTCCTGATGATGATTGTTTTTACACTCGAAACATGTCGATGTGATTCTAGGTTCTCCTAGTTATTCGAATAATAAAAATTGTGGAGAAAGACTTCGTGGTTTTCTTTTTTCTATACAGGGTGTCCCGAAATTAGCTGACAATATTTTAAGGAGATAAAGTACATCCAAAAATAAGACTAATACCCTCTATTAATATACCTTCAAAAACGCTTCGTTATGGGGCTAGAGCCCCGAATTGGAGCTATGATAAGCAGTTTTTTCACAATATCTCAGAAACCGATTAGGGTATCGAAACAAAATTTGATACAGGTTTTACCAATGACCAAAGACGTAATAAATGATTTAATTAGCTTAACTTTATTTCTTCCAGTGGCGTCCCACTGGGTAGGTAGTTGGGAGAATATTGCCCTAAGTTTTTTATTTTTAGGATTTTTTAACTTCACGTGTAATTTTTAGAAGCCTTGAAGTCTTTTGTTGAAAAAAGGTACTCTTGTTTCATTGAGCTAGGATTCACCATTTTCCAGTAAAATCGATTTTAAAATTTTCGGTTTTTTGAAATCCGGTGAAAAGGCTTAGGTTTTTTTTCATATCTCAGCAAACACTTAATATTAAAACATGAAATTCATTAGAAGTTCTACCAGCGACAAGCCATATGTATTAAAGGATGTTACTTTAAAATATTTTTCCAGTGACGTCGCACGGGTTGGAGCATTAAGTAAATATTACTATAATTTTTTTTTAATTTCATAAGTAGTTTTAATGTATTTTTTTTTTAATTTAAAATTTTTGTTAATAAAACCTTCTATTGTTGTAATTTGACAGAATGTAACGTTTTTAAATTAAACATATTTTTAGATTCCTTTGTTTTTTAAATATTTATTTTCATGGAGATTTTAAGAGAGTTTTAAAATAAAACAAAAAATAATAACAAATTGCAAATCAAATTTGATTGTGAACCACACGGGAAACTATTTTTTAAGCAAGTACCAGTCATGTGTCCCCAAAAATAAAAATCAAGGGGATTTAAATCAAGTGATCTTGGTGGCCAGGCTATGGCTACCAATCCACCTTTTAATTTTCTTCAAGCCAATTCCTCACTTGACGTCCCTAGTGAGCTGGTGCCCCATTATGTTGAAAGAAGTGCCCTAAACGTAAATCCAGTGGCACATTATCTAATAAATCCCCAAGTTGATTATGTATTATTATTATTTGTCGCTAGTAGAACTTCTAATAAATTTCATGTTTTAATATTAAGTGTTTGCTGAGTTATGCAAAAAAAAACCTTAGCCTTTTCACCGGATTTCAAAAAACCGAAAATTTTAAAATCGATTTTACTGGAAAATGGTGAATCCTACCGCAATGAAACAAGAGTACCTTTTTCAACAAAAGACTTCAAGGCTTCTAAAAATTTCACCTAAAGTTAAAAAATCCTACAAATAAAAAACTTAAGGCAATATTCTCCCAACTACCTACCCAGTGGGACGCCACTGGAAGAAATACAGTTAAGCTAATTAAACCATTTATTGCGTTTTTGAAGGTATATTAATAGAGGATTTTAGTCTTATTTTTGAATGTACTTTATACCCTTAAAATATTGTCAGCTAATTTCGGGACACCCTGTATAATTTTTTTTTCTTCTAAGTTTATGGAATTTGAAACTATTGTTACTTTTGAACTTATAAAACATGCTTTTTTAAAAACTTTTTATTCAATTTGCTTAACTGTATAAGGTAGCATTAGGATACACTTTGTTATTTCTCGAGCCTGTCTAAAATTACAAATTTTAAAATAGTTTACATACCTGTTGCTGAACGGCGTTCTGAAAACCATTAACAACATTATGCAAATTTGAAGTTGCTTGAGGTAGACCTACAGCCAGCAATGTGTTACACAACACAGTGAAAATAACGATTTTGAAAAACATCATGGAACAATTATTATATTAACACACTTTTTAAAGTAAATGCAATCTAGAGATAAATGGGCTTTGGCGTAACAAAATATCACGAATCGTTTCGATAAAGTTGCATAGTTCATTTGACTTAAAATGTTCGCTTCACGGCTCCGTGTATCTTCAAGGGACACAACGTCTACGACACTTTGCGGAATGATGTCTCGCCACAACTTTTAATAGGTCATATTCTTATGTCCACTGATGGAGTTCCCCGAAAGTGTAAACATACTTGACCGTCAAAACTTAAGAGAGGTCCGGAGTGAGTTACCAGTGGCGGATTTGGATTGCTTCGGGGGCTATAGGAACCTGGTGATCGAATACATTTTTTAAACATTTCGCCCCGCTTGTTAAATTAGGCACTAGCTCGTGACGTCTTACACATAACCTCACTTTAAATAAAGCGTTTTTACATTGAAGTTAATGCAGTGGTGGCTTGTGACTAGCGAGTCAGGGGGGGGGGGGGGGGGCGCTGGCTTAAAATAAAAAATATTTTAAATGTCTATTATTTTCAAAAGTACGTGTCTGTTTTTTCTAACTTTCTCGTTGTGAATTTTAATTTCATCAGCATAAGCACTACTTAAACAAGTTAAAATATTAGTCCTAACATCTCAAAACTTACCACATTATGACGATGTTTTGCACTATTTTCAGGTTTTTTTATTTTCTCTGAAAGATGTGTTAAGTCCTGCACCCCATTTATAGTCCAATTATCATCCCCGTCAAAAAGAAGACACACGCAACAAAAAAAAGAATTTTTAGTCCTCACAACCGCATACCTATTCAGGATTTTTTATTATATATTTCTTTGTCAAACTTACGCGTAAACTGTGCCTTACTTTTACATTTTGATTGCACTTGTACTATGTTCAATTTCTAGTGGCCGCCCTGCATTTTTTAAATCAAGTTTTTCACTTAAGCTCAGAGGACTAAACACAAGCTTCTGTAAATCGCTGACCTTCATATTACACGACATTTTCCAACTTTATAAGTTTTATAACGTAACTAATAAAGCAAATCAAAACAAATAAACAAAACATTAGCGCCTAGCGGCATCGACAGGTCGCCTCGTCAGAGCACATAATATCGATTATTCTATCGTGGCATCGCGAACAGCTGTTGTTGGGCGCGGAAAATTGGAGCTCGTCCGTGGCCGCTCGTTGTGCGATGTGTAGGTGACGTCACGCCTTTGTCGTCATGGCAACTCATCGAGAAGCCGCGTTAAATCGGGACGGATAATCGGTCGCCCCCGCCCGCCCGCGCTTATAATATTGAGAGCGCGGAACTCGCTTGTGTATGAGTATAACCTGCCCGCTGGAATAGGGCTATGTTTGGTTTGAATTATTTTAATGGATTGCTTTATTGGTTTTTTAAGTAAAGTATTTTTGGATTCTGTTTGAAATAATTGCAGGGAGGGCGGCGCCCCAGAGCCCTTCATTAACGAGCCGCCACTGAGTTAATGTGATTGATTGTTTTGTTTTATTTTTCGAGTTTTGTGCAATTTTTGGAATTTTTTTTTGATATTTTGGGGGTTTGGACCTTTATAACTTGTAATTTAAAGTGCTGTTAGTGTTAATTTTTATCAATACTTTTATTTTAAAAGTGATATTACTCTCACGTGTTTTGAACTTTTAAAGCAGCCAGCAATTGTAAATCTAAGGGTTTTAAGACTGATTATATTTACCTTAAATGTAGTTAAAAAGTAAGTCAGAGTAATAATCATAAAGTCTTTTATGATTCTAAAGTACGCTACAGGGAAAAGGTGACATTTATTGATGGGGTTGAACCACAACCACCTTGAAAGAAGCCGTGAAACAGAAACATCGACAACACTGCTTGAAGATCCAGGTGTCACGTGACTTTTTTGAGGTTAGCCATGGTTTACATGGTCGTATTAATTTATATTTTTATCCGGTTTTCGATTGATATCCAATAGAAAATTTAAGTGACATGATCGCTAAGAACCACTACAAAATACTGATGAAAATTTTTGGTGCGGGTTTGCTCTAATAGCATTACTAAAGTAAAAAATCCAACAGCCTGGCCGGCCTGGCGGTTTGTTTACTGGTCTTATAAATGGCGACAGAATTTTATTTGTTTTAATTTAAAAGTTGTGTTTTTTGTACTTTGGGATAAACTTAATTGTTTTGTGGCTACAGTTAATTTATTAAATATTGAAGTGTTTATTTAACTTGAAGGTATATGTGAATTAGTTTTAAAATATCATTAGTAGAGATAGTTCATAAGTAGGTAGGATAACTCTAGATACCTAGGTACTTAGGGAAGTACTATTTTTTTCTTTTAGTTTGTTTATTTATCAACATGCCAAGCCCCTCCTGTATTCCTGGGTGTAAAACTGGGTGTATAACTCTAACTATAAAAGTGTTTTAAAAGCAGGTGAAGAGAGTGTAATATAGTTTTATAGTTTAGATTTGACCAATGACTGTATAAATATTGTTAATCAGGTTTCAGTGGACATTGATATGAAGGTAAAGGTTTTTTTAAAAGGTAATGAATTGGCTTACAATGATTTGAAATGGATTTTGTCCTTTGAAATGAAACTAAGCGGTGGTCTCAGCTTGAAAACTTATTGTCTCGGTACCAATTCATACATTGTGAAAGTAACGAAGTTACCCAGATAGTAGGTGACTTTCTTAAGACAAGCGTAGATTTCTTAAACAAAGCCTTAAGCTTACTAAATTTTGAGACTTCAGAAGTCGATAGTCAATCCTGTAATTTAAACGCAGAAGATAATAATTTGTATAATAAAATATTACTTTTGATCGATCAAATAAATCTACTCGTAGTGAAACAAAAACAGCTTCTCAGCGCAATATTACTAGTATTTAATAATTAGGTAAGTTGTTCTTGTTATCCAAAACTATTTATTACTTTTTTGTACATTTTTCAATATCAATATAGTGGCAACAGAGCCAAAAAAACACAAAAAATATCAGAAAGAATAAAAAAACTCGCCCGTTGCCGCGCGTCATAATAATAGCTTGTGGATCCGCAACTCCCAGCTGATGCGGCGTTGCCCGATGTCACTTTATGGCTTCTTTTCAAGGTGGTTGTGGTAGAACCTTCTTTGTTGAAGGACTCTGAGTACAGTACTTCTCCCAATGAGCTTCCTATGATATCGAAAAACATGATTATGGGTTACTTACTATTCAGGACAAGCCAAGAAACTAATTAGGAAATAATGGGCTTACAAAATTAAAAAAAAAGTGTTTAACAGTCTCGATGCTGCCTTAAAAAAATACCACCCTGAAACTTGGGACCCATCTTTGCCTAGACCCCATAATAAGATCTTTGATTGTAATTGTAAAGTTTCGTGGATTCGTCTTTAGAGACAATGCTGACCGTTGTCATATCGACTACTTTACTGCCTACTCCCTTTTTAAGCATACTTAGTATAAGCGCATCATATTACATTAGTGTGGTGCTGGCTGCTGATAGGAAGGACCCGCTTCGTGTGAGATTTTCCCTCTTTACGCAACAAACCGACAGATTACCAACACACCTTGCAGCCTACGGATTTCTATTAGAAAAATAGCCAAACTATACCACCAGAAGCAACCTAAAAATGTCAATAAAAGTTTTTGTCTGTCCTCGTCGAAACAATAGAAAAGTTTAAAAACAGATGCAGAACTTGCCAGCGACACATTTGCCCAGAAAACACAATTTTGTCATGTCGAAAACTGTGCCTTGGAGATCGAGCCTGATAAAGCTTTATAAACATATTATTCTTGTGTATAATAAAACGACAATACATGACTTCTGAGAATTTAAAATAAAAACTTACGAAAAAAGGCATTTTATTCACTAAAATTTTGTACGTGACAGGATCTATCACGCGCGACTAACGATGTGATTTTATACCTAGCGACTAATGCTGGGTTCTCTAGAACAGGTTAGAGCAAAAATTAAAGTAGAAACCCTGATCCGTTCTTTAGTGCTAACAGATGAGCAACACTATTTTGTTTTTTAAATAAATAATTTTTTAATGATTTTTTAAAATTTTTCAAAGAACTCTGTGATTTAATTGAATTATTCAAATTGTTATATTCACTTAATCCTTTATGGAAAACCGATTTATATGTTAAATGTTTTGATACCCTACTTAGACAAAAATCGTTTTTATATCTGGTTGAATAGTTATGATTTTCAAAATTTTGAGTTAAAAAATCTTTTAAGTGGGAAGGTACCTAGTAAGTTATTTTGTATTTTAAAAATAAAAGTACAGATCAAAGGAAATACTAAATTTTTAACATTTACCCACTGAAAATTAAATTTAACCACTGAACATTAAATTTATTTTCGTATATTTATCCACATTTAAAATTATACGCATAGCTTTATTTTGCAAAATTTGGAGTCTATTAAAGACTCCATCATTTGCTGTGTATAAAATAGTTGAACAATATTAAAAATGAGGTAAAATTATAGTGTTATAAATTGTTTTTCGTGAAAATAAACTTAAATTTTTACTAATTCTTTTTAAATAATTATTTTTTTTTTCAATTTTAGATACTAGATTTTCAAAATGTAATTCAAATTTTAATTTAGAATCTAAAATTACTCCCAAATATTTAAAAGAGTGTATAATTTCTAATTTTTCATCATCAATAAAAATATTTATATCTATATTATTCTAATATATTAATTTTAATTTATTTACCCTTAACCAGTTTGATATTGTTTTTAATTCAAAATTTAAAATTGCTATACAATCAAGAATATTTTTACCCTTTATATACAATAAAGTATCATCCGCAATCATTTGAATAAAACTTTGTTTCAAAACATTTGGCATATCATTTTTATATAAAGAATAAATAATAATGGACCTAAAATGCTACCTTGTGGTACCCCAATATTAGGTATTATATTTCTTTTTAGAAAAAATGTTATCAATTTTTGTTTTTTGCTGCTTATTACTTAAATAATTTTGAAACAATTTATAAACAACTCCCCTTAATCCATACTGATATAATTTTTTTAATAATTTATCCCTATCAATTGTTTCGAAAGCACGTTTAAAATCCAAAAATACTGCCAATACAACTTCATTTTTTCAATTTTCAATTACATACTGGACTGCCGTTTCTATTGAATATCCTTTTCTAAAACCTGCTTGCATATTTACTAAATATTTGTTTTCTTCAATAAATTCGAGTATTTGTTCATAAACTGTAATTTCTAATAATTTTTCAATATCACAGCTTTTTTTTGTATTTTTGATTTTTGGAACTGGTCTTATAAAAGAACATTTTAGATCTTCAGGTATTTCTCCATATTTTAGGCAGTTATTGATTAATCTCAATATAATTTCACCTGTGCTTGTAAAAGTTTCTTTTGTTACCGTAGAGCGGTGTGACTTTGCCATGATTTTGAGAGATTTTTTATAATATTTTCCTTATTATTGGAACAATCGGCTTCTAATAAAACTATGTAGATCATTGACTTTTCACCAGCGACTCCCTACTTATAGTAGGCAAACAAAAACCGTTTAATATATATTTTTTATTTTACTATATTGGTCAAAGTCACCCGCATGTCGGTGTGAAATTGCCCAAGGCTCTAAATACGCTTTTATGCAATATATGACCACCTGAATGGTGACTTTGCCCATAACCATTTGTAGTAAAACGAGGTTCAAAGTTTATAATTTTTTTTTTGAAAATTTTTAAAAATAACATTACTTTTGCAGTTTTTATTAAAACATCTATATTTTTTTTTTGGAACTAAATACAAAAATATACAAAACGTATTTATTCTTATAAAATCTTAACAAAACTAATTTGCCCTCAAAAATAAGACTAGGTATATTATAAATCTTGTAATGATAAACAAAATTTGACTTACTGGAGATTTTTAATTTTTTGCATGGCGTTCTTTTCCGCCCTGTATAATATTAAAGTGCATTGATTACGTCGTAGGCGTACCACACTATTGTTATGCAAGAAACAATCTTTCAAACTCTGTAAATCGCATTAAAGTCTGAGATGTCGTTTCCGAACAACAGGCCTATTATAATAAAAGTGTTAAAAAAAATTGGTTGAACTTTTTGATGAGCAGTTTATTTCGTCGTTACTTTTTCGGCCAAAAGCCGATGTGTATGGCACAATTAACTACAGTTTCGTTAATATATATATTGGCCACATTTTAAAATTATTTTGAATTATACAGGGTGCGTCCAAAAAGTAGGGTGTCATAAAGTTAAAATTTTTTAAATGAGACACTCTATATTTGAATACATTTATTAATTCTACGTGTTATTTCATACATTTTTATTAATGGTTTAATATACGAAAAACTAGTTTTGAAAATAATTCGACTTATAATGAAAATTTTGCATTTGCAAGCATCTCGTTGTTGTGAAAATGGTACTTAAATTTTGACACTAAACGATTCATAATTTTTATACTTACTAAATAAAGCTAAAAATACATATTCCCTATAAAATATTTGACGTCTCATTTACAGAGTGTTTACTTTCTAGGACCAAAGTCAGAAAACTTCTAATTGAAAGATATAACTTTTATTAAATGAAACACCCTATATATTTTTCCGTCATGTTATAGCTCGTCATAAACTCCTCAACTTTCGTGAAGAACGTCCTATCCCTTTCTCTAAAAGTTTTTGAAATATTTTGATATTTCGAGATTTAATATCTTCGCTATAGCATTTTTTGTCAAAGGATCACGCCTGTTGAATCACTTGAATCAAACCTTTTCATTAAATTTTGAAAACTTCGAGGGGTGTTCGCTGCTCGGGATATTTCATCCTGTATAGTTGTTCAGCAAAAAGACACTTTTTATCCGCCTCGCCCAAAACATAAATCATATCGATTTATTCATTTTTTGAAAAATTCATTTTGAGTACCAAAACTTATAAAATGACTGGACAATAAACTTTGCAGTAAAAAGGCTTAATTTTTACATTGATCTGATTCTCAATGTGTCATCCATTGCCCTTATTTTCATTTATTTTCCATGGCTATTGTGGTCCATTGACAAAAAATGTATTTTTTTATTTAATAAAAAATAAATTAAAAAATACAGTTTCAAAGAAATATTAACAAATTTGACAAAATTTCGTTTTTGCTTTTATTAATTTTGAAATGATAAACTGCCTAGTTCAGTTCGCTATTCGCTAAAATATTCTTGCATTGTTGTTTTTTTTTTAACACTAACAAATTCAAATATCGCCTACAGCCTACAGTAGCGGATAAAAGGCATGTTTTTTTTCTTAAAGTGTGTCTTTTTGGTGGTATAAATGATATTTTAGGTAACCATCGCTGTGTTTAAAGAATAAAAGAGGGTGAAACATACAATCAGAAATATTACCGAACATTTATATTTAAGAATAAATTCACCGAAAAATCCGCTATTTTTTTGGCTCTAAAAATAAAAACTATTTTTAGAGTTCTACCTATTCGCAATAATATTGAGTTTCGTGTGTTCCTTGATAAAATGAGGATTATACGGCTACAGAAAAACAAAATCTCATTGCGTGACTAATCAATTAAAACAGTTACTAAAATCCGATCGTTAACATTGATACAGAATTCAAACTTAAAATGTTAATTTCAATATTCACACGTAAATAACACTAGCCAAACAGAAACCATTTATATGCTCATATTTCTTAATGAATTTTTTAGCCCAAAAGTCGTAGCTTGATTGTATGGTTTTGGAGATACAACCTTAGAAAGTATTTTTAACCTTTACATTAAAGTGTTTTCAATACCATTTTTTTTTCTGGTATGAAGCATAGTGTTTTATGGCGATTTTTATCAATGCTACAATTTATTTTTGACCCCACATCACATACAATATAAATTTTGTCAAGTTTGTTGCGAGTTCTTTTAGTTTGGGGACGTGTAGAATTTTTATTACATAAAGAAAATTGTAAGGTAACTGTCATTTACATTATAAGTGAGATATGAGGAGAATCACGAAAGGTAAAAATAGCCAGGACGCGCGGTTGTAGAGTCGCGGTAATCCAACGAGTGGACATCATTTTATCTACGAGCATTTATGTACCGGGTGAGTCAACGATTGCGTGTAGTAATTTTAGGCCTTGAAAATAAGATTTGTCGATAATAAGCTTTTGTATGAAGGTACGGTTGGATATCGGGCACATTTTAAAATTATTTTGAATTATACAGGGTGCGCCCAAAAAGTAGGGTGTCATAAAGTTAAAATTTTTTAAATGGGACACTCTATATTTGAATACATTTATTAATTCTACGTGTTATTTCATACATTTTTATTAATGGTTTAATATACGAAAAACTAGTTTTTAAAATAATTCGACTTATAATGAAAATTTTGCATTTGCAAGCATCTCGTTGTTGTGAAAATGGTACTTAAATTTTGACACTAAACGATTCATAATTTTTATACTTACTAAATAAAGCCAAAAATACATATTCACTATAAAATATTTGACGTCTCATTTACAGGGTGTTTACTTTCTAGGACCAAAGTCAGAAAACTTCTAATTGAAAGATATAACTTTTATTAAATGAAACACCCTATATATTTTTCCGTCATGTTATAACTCGTCATAAACTCCTCAACTTTCGTGAAGAACGTCCTATCCCTTTCTCTAAAAGTTTTTGAAATATTTTGATATTTCGAGATTTAATATCTTCGCTATAGCATTTTTTGTCAATGGATCACGCGTATTGAATCACTTGAATCAAACCTTTTCATTAAATTTTGAAAACTTCGAGGGGTGTTCGCTGCTCGGGATATTTCATCCTGTATAGTTGTTCAGCAAAAAGACACTTTTTATCCGCCTCGTCCAAAACATAAATCATATCGATTTATTCATTTTTTGAAAAATTCATTTTGAGTACCAAAACTTATAAAATGACTGGACAATAAACTTTGCAGTAAAAAGGCTTAATTTTTACATTGATCTGATTCTTAATGTGTCATCCACTGCCCTTATTTTCATTTATTTTCCATGGCTATTGTGGTCCATTGACAAAAAATGCTACAACGAGATATCGAAATATCAAAATATTTCAAAAACTATTAGATATAGGGATAGGAGGTTCTTTTCGAAAGTTGAAGAGTTTATGACGAGCTATAAGATGACAGAAAAATATATAGGGTGTTATTCCATTTAATAAAAGTGATATTTTTCAAGTAGAAGTTTTCTGACTTTGGTCCTAGAAAGTAAACACCCTGTAAATGAGACGTCAAATATTTCATAGTGAATATGTATTTTTGACTTTATTTAGTAAGTATAAAAATTATGAATCCCTTAGTGTCAAAATGTAAGTAGCATTTTCACAACAACGAGATGCTTGCAAATGCAAAATTTTCATTATAAGTCGAATTATCTTAAAAACTATAACTTTTTCGTATATTTAACCATTAATAAAAATTTATAAAATAACATGTAGAATTAAGAAATGTATTTAAATATAGGTTATCCCATTTAAAAAAATGTGTCTTTATGACACCCTACTTTTTGGGCGCACCCTGTATAATTCAAAATATTTTTAAAATGTGCCAGATATCCAACCATACCTTATTACAAAAGCTCATTATTAACAAATCTTATCTTCAAGGCATAAATTTACTCCGCGCAATCGTTGACTCACCCGGTACAAATAATATTTTAATTTGATTTTAAATTTAAAATCCATATTTCGACTGCGTTTCAAAAAATGTGTTTCTTAACAATCAGTCACTAGAGATGTAATAAGTTAATTAGATCATCAGTGCGGTAACGCATCTTATTACGTAACTCAACAAACCAAAGTTGTATAACGAAAATGTTAACTCACTCCGGAGCCGTCTTAACGACACTTAAGAATTCCCGATGCATCGTGTCATCGCGATGCGTGAGAAGAATCGACCGCCCAGACACGGAAAGAGAACATTGTAATTATGGCATTTGTGGCGCACGACAAGGTACTGAAAAATTTTGGTACCGCCATCGGGTCTCTGGGTGGTGCGTATCGCCTGTAGGCGCCGCTGATAGATAATGACGCTTTAATGAAGAGAAGTAATTAGGCAATTACGGACTTTTATTATTTTTTAGTCTTTTCTTTAATAAAGCTGGAAAAACGGGGAACAAGTGCTATTACGTCGCCTTGTACGACGCACTGTTCGATTTAACATGTGTATAAATAAATATAGTTTAACAACTAAAAAACACGCTTTATAATTAATCAGACTGAAAGGTGGAAAATAAATATAGTTTAAAATAGTTCTTGAAATTCTTAATATAGGCAGAAAATAACAATGAAAGATAAACATTAGTATTATTGTAAAAAAAGCGTGAGGCGCTTTGTGCTATATTTTTCGTATATCGAGCACCCCTCGCTTTTTTCATAATAATACTAATGTTTATCTTACATTATTATTTTCTGCCTATAAGAATTTCAAGAATTATTTTAAACTATATTTATTTTCCGCTTTTTAGTCTGATTAATTATTAAAGCGTGTTTTTTAGTTTTTTAAACTATATTTATTTTTCATTTTTTAGTTTGAGTTATTGTTAAGAAAAAAAATTTTTTTTGAGTAGATTGAGCTAGATTAGTAGATTATTGTATTGTCAGCGGTTCTTGAAAAGTCTACAAAATTTAAATTAAATCTGACCGTTTAAAGTGGGGTCAAAATCGGGTTCAAAGAAGTCGGTTACAAACAAATATACATACAAACCCGATCGTTTATGCCGAATTATAAGAAAAGAACGATATTTGCAAATTTTTTAAAATTCTGACATATTGACAGGGTGTCAAATTTTGACAAGAGAATTTTTTGCGATTTTTTTTCAACTTTCCACCGTCAATATACATACGACCTTATAGTTTTTTCATTAATATCATTTTTTTAAACGACTTGACATATTGACAGCTGTCAAATTTTGACAGGAGAATTTTTTGCTTAATTTTCCCGAAGTCTCCGCATCGAATACTATACGACCCTATTATTTGTTTCGTCAAAATCGCTTCTTCGTTTTATACCTGACAGCTGTCAAAATTTGACAGGATAATTTTTTGCGTGTAGATTATTGTATTATTAGCGGTTCTTGATAAGTCTACAAAATTTAAAGTAAATCTGACCGTTTAAAGTGGGTCAAAATCGGGTTCAAAGAAGTCGGTTACAAACATACACATACAAACAAACATACAGGGTTAGGAAAAATTACCAGAACGGTCGATTATTTCAAAATATACAGGGGTTATCAAAAAACGTCTTATATAAAAAAATGTAGGGCTGTTAAAAATCTACATATCAGTGATAAATTGAAATATACGGGGTCGCCCACGAAGTTGTGGAGAATGATAGTTATATTTTTTTAAATGGAACACCCTGTATATTTTTACATTTTTAAATTCCACATAAAATTATAATTATTTTTTATTAAATGCACTAATAGTCTATACTTCATAGTTTCCGAGATATTTACTCTCGAAAAGTGACATTTTTGAAATTTGACAGTCTCTAACTTTCTAACAGTACGTCTTAGAGCAAGACGGCTTACATGTCCCTATCTTCAATTTTTATTATCTTCCCAAAAAAATCAACTTCCGGTTAAACCGGATGTAACTCGAAAGCAGGAAATATAGTTGTTCCGGTTTAACTGGAAGTTGATTTTTTTGGAAAGATAATAAAAATTGAAGATAGGGACATGTAAGCCGTTTTGCTCTAAGACGTACTGTTAGAAAGTTAGAGGCTGTCAAAGTTCAAAAATGTCACTTTTCGAGAGTCAATATCTCGGAAACTATGAAGTATAGACTATTAGTGCACTTAATAAAAAAATTATAATTTTATGTGGAATTTAAAAATGTTAAAATATACAGGGTCTTCCATTTAAAAAAATATAACTATCATTCTCCACAACTTTGTGGGCGACCCTGTATATTTCAATTTATCACCGATATGTAGATTTTTAACAGGCCTACATTTTTTATATAAGACGTTTTTTGATAACCCCTGTATATTTTGAAATAATCGACCGTTCTGGTAATTTTTCCTAACCCTGTATAGGTGAAGCTAATAAAAGCGTGTTAAAAATGGTCTTGGTCTCTTGTTGTAGCTCGAGGTAGGGTAATCATCAGCTAGAAAATAGTATTATGATTTTGAACTTCATCCGGGTCAGTCGCCGGTTGTCAATCTTTTTTATTCGCTGTTTTTCCAACATCGATGCCTAGTTAGACATCGATTTTTTCGTTTGATTTGCCCTGTCCATGGACATTTACCTTTAGATAAGCAAACAATAATCTCGAAAGTGGCAAATTTATGGCCTCGTCCATGTAAACAAAGCTACACCGGATTAGGCATGCGCAGTGCAACATTATCTTTTGGCGAATGGAAAAATAAACAGGACCGGCCGGTCCTTAAAATTTAAGTCTTTAACATTTAAGTTCTTGCTCAAGAAATTGTAAAAGTTGACCTTCAATTTATTTTTTCGTGTAAACAGCTATAATTTGTCGCAAATTCTGACCAAAAAATTGGAATTGCTTCTCAATTTTTGATCAAGTTGGGAAAAAGGTAGTGATTCCTGGCATTTTTAGTATTTGCAAGCCTATCAGATTTTAAGGCTAGAAAATTGTTTTTCTAAAGTTTGTTTAAAAATTATTCGTCGTCGTGTTTTTAGTTCGAAAAGGAAGAGAACAAGTCTATTCAACTGGTCTTATAAAATCGAATATAAAAAAACAAAAGTAGCAAAATAACCAATCTTCGATGTTACCGCGTACCTAACCTCAAGTTTTTGCCCGAGAACTTGACTCTTGAAATACTTTCACCCTTGGATTAATATAAACATACCTACTTTTTTTCTTTTGTATAATATAACTATAGAGAAAAGTGTCTTTTAAACTTTTTGAAGCAATATATTGCCCGAAAAATAGGCGTACCTAATTAGATTGAAGGGCTGCAAATAAAATATGCATCGGGATAATCTGTCTTGGTGTGTGTTCCCCTTATTTTAATACCTTGTTTGTGTAGCCTAGGTTAGATTGTTTAAGTTAGAGTGTTTAAATTTATCATAATAAAATAAAGTTTTATATCAAGATACATCACTACTCCATACTTACTAAAAATACGAAATATGTACCCGGTATTTTACCCCTATTTGGGCATAATAAAATCATACAACGGTTTTTACTAGTTATTGTTTATATTCCAATCCGAATTACTAAAAGCACAGACACAACTCACTAAACTACACAAAAACTAGAAATCCGTAAATAATAAACACCCACAATCCACAATAGCAAAGAAAACAACGAGAAATCCACAGGGAAAACTAAAAACACATCAACAAAAAATGGCGCCGAGCCGGTTCTGGTGTGCATTTTGAGCATGTCGCTAAAGAAGGCCAGGTCAATAACAAGAGGTTTGTGTGTATGCACAATGCTGCTGGGAGGGAAGGTTTCTGATCGGTGAGCCGTGCGCTCAGAAGTATTTTTTCGGGGGTAATATCATAAGTGTATCTAATTTTTCCAAAAAAATTTGGAAAAACGAGTTGACAAATTAAATTAAACAAAATTAGATGCACGAATGATGTTTGACAAGATTATTTCCTGTACTGAACCGGTACAGTACCTATCAAACATTTTTCCGGAAAAATTACTGACAGGAGCTGTCATGCAATTTTTCCACTCGAAAATTAAATATGACATACGAATTATTGTCAGTGATTGGTCAAAATTGATAGGAAGGAAATAATCACCCATAAAACTTAGCCTTTGTTTGCGCACGAGATAAGCTGTACGTATCTAAAGGTAAGGCTGAATCCACAAACATCCGTGATACGCATCCGTTGTGTACCACATGATTAATATGAACCAATGAAATTCTAGGGCCCTAAAATTTCATTGGTTCATATTAATCATGTGGTACACAACGGATGCGTATCACGGATGTATGTGGATCCAGGCTTAATGTCTATGGCCCAGTTCTATCTGCGAGTCTGACGCCAAACGTCAAGCGTTAAACAGCGTTGCCATGCAGAACAAACCCAAGGAGTTCTCTCATCCACCCATTACTGGTTTTTAATACCATTTCAAACAATGACAGATTGGCTTTTTAGGTTTTTTAGTTTTATGATTGAACCATTAGGTCTATAGTTTACAAGGTTTTTGCTTTTAACAATAATCCATCTCTTCGGTGCAAAAGAAGTTAAAATATGTCTAACAAATATATTTTTCTATTTTCATTGAGAACTTTGATCATTATATTGTCATAACGGTTAACTACATTCCTAAAGTAATAAAAAAACTTCTGTTTACATACCCACTGTTATCGCAAGCCTCTAATTCAACACTTAAGTATTATGTTCCTTTTAACAGTTACCCGCTTGGGATAGGCACTGTATAAATGCATTGTTTACCAGTAAAGTCAATTGTAAATATTTGATAGGAGAATAAACAGAAAACTTTTGTAGAGTTTGTCTCGTTGTTACAAAAAAGCAACGCTACTAGCATGGTCACAGACTATTACCCAAAGAAGGACTACTATTTACATTTTGCAGCAAGGACATACAGCGGTCACTTAAGAAGGGGGTACATTTACCAGGCGATTATCGAGTAACCAGAGTTTCCAAAAGATTGCCTCGTCAGTGGGCGATGTCAATTAAATTGAAGGCGATAGATTGGTGGTCAAGCGATTGTTTAATTTACCAGGCGGACGGTGAATCGGGTTTGTTCGGGTTTGTGCGATTGATAGGAAATTACACAGATTGCGCGTAATGAATAACAATTAAGCAATTACTTTTTAGTAAAAGCAATTGCTTGACTAGCAAATGCTATAAGTAAAAGCAATCGCTAGATCTGGATATGAATAAAATTCTGAAGCAATTGCTGTTTTTCTTACACCTCTGTAGCAGATGCTTATTCAACACAAGTTCAGACGTGGCTTATCCAAAAAAGAGTTGACGTAAGTACAACAACGTTGGTCTATTTATTTAGTACAATAGTAATCTGTTACGTTTTTCCGAGCGTTTTTGTGGAAAATAGGAAACTTATATTTGTGATATGGCAGATATCAGTAAAAATGAGGAAAACGATAGTAGTGATAAAGAAATTAAAGACAAGCAATTATTGATATTCGTTCACAAATTGAAGGAACATAAATAAATCTCTCTGACCACAACCGTTTAGCTTCCACAACAGCTTCAGCACTTGTAGGAAATTTAATAAAAATATTGGCCCTCTCCAAAACTGCATCCATTACAGATATGTTTGTCTTACAGACAGTGGTTTGGTGAACACCGAGTTCTTCACCTACATAATTTTGAAAGCCCGGATCCGACAATTTCCGCATAAAGACTTTAATCTTATTTAAATGCGACAGTGCACCCCCTGCAACCACTCAAAATGTTCGCAGTCAAATCGATATAACTTTCTGAAATCATCATATCTGCAATTTTTACGTACACTGTAGGTTTTTCTTTTACGGACGTATATTCAGCCATAATTGAAGACACAAATTAAGAGCAACGCACATGTATGCCGCGGAGAACTAAAGTTGATTGCTACCAAGCAAATGATGCAGGGGTCGACCCAAGGGCGTCCGAAGGGGGGGGGGGGGGGCAAGGGGGTGCGCTTGCCCCCCAAGTAGATTTGAGATATTTTTATATATAATATAATATTATTTACAGAGTGTTCATTTGGAAATTTCCCACCTTGATTTTCCTGCTTTAAAATGAAAATGTGGAAAATCGCTCGGACCCGTCGATTTTTATTTCGAGGGGGACATCTTTTGCGTATATTGTCAAGATTGTTACTTCAAGCCCCTAGGAGGGAGGGGGGGGGGGGTAAGGTCTAAATCTTAAATGGATACCCCTATTTTATATAATGTTTTTGGATTCTGCATAAAATTCTGAACATTTTTTAATAAAAGCATTATTAGTCTATACTTAACAGTTTCCGAGATATTTACTCTTGAAAAATGACATTTTTGAAGTTTGACAGCGTCTAGCTTTCTAACTGTACGTCTTAGAGCAAAACGGCTTACATGTCCCTATCTTCGATTTTTATTATCTTTCCAATAGTGTGAACTTTCGGTTAAACCGGATGTAAGAAATATAGTACTTCCGGTTTGACCGGAAGTTGACACTATTGGAAAGATAATAAAAATCGAAGATAGGGACATGTAAGCCATTTTGCTCTAAGACGTACAGTTAAAAAGCTAGACGCTGTCAAAGTTCAAAAATGTCATTTTTCAAGAGTCAATATCTCGGAAACTGTTAAGTATAGACTAATAATGCTTTTATTAAAAAATGTTCAGAATTTTATGCAGAATCCGAAAAAATTATATAAAATAGGGGTATCCATTTAAGATTTAGATCTTACCCCCTCCCTCCTAGGGGCTTGAAGTAACAAGATTGACAATATACGCAAAAGATGTCCCCCTCGAAATAAAAATCGACGGGTCCGAGCGATTTTCCACATTTTCATTTTAAAGCAGGAAAATCGAGGTGGAAAGTTTTCAAATCATAAATTTGTAAAAGAAAAAAAAAGACATTTAATTGAAAAAAATATTGATGAATTTGCAAAAGATTCAAAAAAATTAACATTTCTTTTCTCCAATAAATCTGAATAACTTATAAGTTTTTTGTTGTATTTTTTTTTGGTTATATTTGAACATTTTTAAATATTTTGTTTAGCTATTATTTATTATAAGTATTAGGTGTTTTGCTCTATTCTTTTATTGAAGGTTTGTTGAAGTGCTAGAAACAAAAATAATTCCAATTATGATTTGTCCCCCCCCCCCTGGAAAAGTTCCTTCGGACGCCCTTGGCGTCGACCTACCTTAAAAAGTTGAAAGCAATTGCTACACTAGAAAAAGCAATTCCTTAATTTATTCATCACATTTTAAGCAAACGATAGCGATGGCTTCTAATTTTTAAGAAAAAGCATTGACTAGAAGCAATTCCTGCACTTTTAAGCAATTGCTGGACGCAAATGCAATTACTTTAGTTTTTATTCATTGGCTTTCAAGAAATTACTTCGATTTTATAAGAAAAAGCAATTGCCACATTTTTATTCATTAGGCTCAATGTCAGAAGGTTGCTATCTGAATGGACGTCGGCGACAGGATCGCTCAACTTCCTTGAAAATTTAAGCATGTGTCTATAGTAAAAATCTTGAATAATCTCGCAAGATGGGGGCAAAGTCACGTGACACTCTGTCAATGTTGGTCTATTAAATTTTTATAAGTTGGCATGAATTACAGGACCGGACTTGAAAATTATACATGTGATACCTTCTAAAACAATTTATGCAATGGCCTCATCGGTTCTACCGCTTTAATATTGCTAAATAATAAGTAATAGGTACCTAATAATTTCTTTTGAAAGTTTTGTTTTATAATTATTATAATTTAAGGTAGGTAATAAGAAGCATGAATTTCTATATGGTTTAAAGATAAAGTGTCAAAATAGATTTAAAAAGTTTATAATATTATAAATATCCAAACCTTAAAAATACTAAACTAACTGAAACACAACTTAAAATAGGATTCTGTCACTCATATTTAGAACAGATTTTTTTTTGTTTTATTTGTTCAGATTATACCTATAGGTAAAATACCTACAGTTCAACATAAACTAATTGAATTCAAGTTATTACATTCACTGTCAAGAAAATCCCCATATATGACTTACGTAAGGTACGTAGACCCAAATATGGTTTTTATAGAATTTGTTGGCTATGGTACGGTTACATTTCTAAACTTGTATGTGGGCTAACATAAAGTTAAAAGTTTCAATATAGCCAGGGATTTAATTTTTCTGGTGGAAACCCTACTTGAGTTTTTGACTTACATAAGGTACGTAGATCCAAAAGTGGTTTTTATGGAATTTGTTGGTTATGATACAATTACATTATTACTAAACTTGTATGTGGGCTAACATAAAGTTAAAAGCTTCAATATAGCTAGGGATTTAATTTTTCTGTCAATGGAAACCCTAATTTAACAGTTTTTGACTTAACGTAAGGTACGAAGACCCAAATACGGTTTTTATAGAATTTGTTGGTTATGATACAGTTACATTCCTAAACTTGTATGTAGGCTAACATAAAGTTAAAAGCTTTAGTTTAGCCAGGGATTAAATTTTTCTGTCAGTGGAAACCCTACTTTAACAGTTTTTGACTTACGTAAGGTACGTAGACCCAAAAGTGATTTTTATGGAATTTGTTTGTTAAAATGCAATTTATTGATACAGTTACATTTCTAAACTTGTATGTAGGCTAACTTTATGTTAAAAACTTTATTTCATTGTTATACAAACAATAATAATAGTAATATCAAATAATAATTTCACTTATGTAAGGTACGTAGACACAGAAAATATAATTATATATTAATTGTTCGCTCTCCTATTACATACTAATATGGTTAGCTATTTTAACTATTATAGTAACATAATTTTACTTACTATTATCTACAATAATAATAATAGTAATAATAACAATAATAAAAATAATTCCTTCAAAATCAAAAAGCTGCTTTTTAAAGGTTAATAATATGGAAAGCTGTTTTGGCATTTGGTAGAACTAGGCGATACCCGGTTTTATCAACCTACCCGGTTTTGTCCAACTCTCCCCTACCTACCTAAGTCAGGGAAATACTTAATTTCTACTTATTTTTCTTGAAACAGTAAAGGATATCTAGATAATGTAAAATGCAAAAATTATACATTAGAAACCTAACCTTAACAAACAAACATTTTAAGAACAAAAATTTTACACACTAACTTTTCGACAAAAACGGCGTTCAAATGAAATAAAACTTATTACTTATCGATGAAATCAACTAACGAGCAAGGCACACATTAATAATAATTATGATCCCTAATGAAAAAGAATTAAAATTTTTTAACCTGTATCTAAATTTTTGGTCAAATGAATAATAATTGTAGGTACTTACAATTAAATGTAACAAAAACGCAGTTTATAACTCGGTGTTTGGGCTCATTACGGTCCGCTACAAATCTAGGGATATTATTATGTCCCAATATCAGCTGATCGATGACAAATAACCGCTATCATCTGTTTTAAAACGAGACTATTCGTGATATTTAGTATATCTACACTGTGGGCCAAATTTATTTGGAACCCAATTTCACTCTGAATAACTTTTGCTATATTTGTCGGATTTTGGTGGTATTTTGTGTAAATATTAAATGGGCCTTTCCCTAATTGTAGAACAAATATCCAATGACTATGTACAGGGGGAGCCAAGTAACAAGAAATATTTGTAATCATTGCCTTTGGGGCTGTTGCAAAATTAAATGGTTTACTCTAAAACTACAAAAATTATTTGAAATTATTAAAAGACTATCGGAAAAGAGGCTCTGAAAAAATTGTTCTAGAAACTTTAGGTTTTGTATTAAAAACGTATTTTTTTCGAAACTTTATTAAATAATATTACCATTCAGCTTTATTAAATGTCAAGTTAACAGAGCAAAAATACGTAAATAATTGGATGTCGAGTTACCTATAAAACAAAAGAAAAAATGCCCTTGACAACAGTATGTAAATATTAGTAACTTGGCAGTGTATTAAATTTATTTCAAAATAGTGTACTCGTATTTGTCATTTGAAGATAAAATCTTAATTTCCTCTCTAAGAGTCAAGGGTTATGGTGCAAAAAAGATTACTAAAAGTTACCCAGAACGTAATTGGAAATTAAGTACCGTTAGTTATTTTCTACGGCATTTACTCGAGACCAATGGTTCATTTCAAATGAAGCCTGGAAGAGGAAGGAAGAAAACTGGTAGAAGTATCGAAAACGTTTTAAAGAGTTAGGGCAATTCTTAACGCTGTCGAACCCGGTAATACGATAAGTTCAAGAAAAAAAATAACAAAAACGACTACTATTAAAAGATCATCGGTAAGAAGAATTATTAAAATTGATTTGAAGTTTCGACCCTTTAAAAAAATATACTGTCACAAATTTTCAAATGATGTTAAGAATAAAAGAGTAGAAAGATGTCAAGCATTGTTTAGAATATTTAGACGACGCGATGATATTGAATGAATTTGGTTCTCAGATGAAAAAGTTTTTTCTTTGCGTTAGCCAAAAATTCTCAGAACAACAGGGTATATTCTAATGTACAAAGAAAATCGGAGATACCACTGGAACATCTTCTGGTTCCCAGAGATTATTTTTCTTAGTCAGTTATCGTTTCTCTGGCTGTATCGATGCTAGGAAAAACTGAAATTTATTTTATTGACTCTGGAGTAAAAATTAATTCCGAAGTTTATCAACGGGACATTTTAGAAGGTATGGTTCGAGAAATAGAAATAGTTAGCGACAACTACACATTTCAGCAAGATGGCGCATCAAGCCATACGTCAAGAGTACTGTAAGATACCTGCAGGAAAATTGTCCTGATTTCATTGAACCAAACATGTGGCCTCCAAATAGCCCGGAGTTAAACCCCGTCGACTATAACATTTGGGGGACATTAGACTATTAGAGGGAAAAGTTTATGAAAATACTCGGATTAATACGATTGATCAGCTTAAAGAGAGGATAATCTACTGTTGGCAACAATATAATCAAGAAATTATTAATAACTCAATTGGACTTATTGGACAATGACGCCGAAAACTTCAAGCTGTTCATATTCATAATAATTTCTTGTAAAATTATTTAAAAATATTTTTTTTATTACATTTTTGCTCTGTTATTTAATAAAGAGCAGTATGGTAATATTATTTAATAAAGTTTCGAAAAAAAATATGTTTTTAATACAAAACTTAAAGTTTCTAGAACAATTTTTTTAGAGCCTCTCTTCCGATAGTCTCTTAATAATTTCAAATAATTTTTGTAGTTTTAGAGTAAACCATTTAATTTTGCAACAGCCCCAAAGGCAATGATTACAACTATTTCTTGTTACTTGGCTCCCCCTGTACATAGTCATTGGATATTTGTTCTGCAATTAGGGAAAGGCCCATTTAATATTTACACAAAATACCACCAAAATCCGACAAATATAGCAAAAGTTATTCAGAGTGAAATTGGGTTCCAAATAAATTTGGCCCACAGTGTATGTAACTGCTTATAGTGCAGTGTAGTCAGTGTAGGTTCCTTCTCGTGTTTTAATACTTTTGGTGGTTATGTTTTTATACGTGTTAAATTGAGAATGCTCATTACGAAGATGGGAAAAAAGAACGCGATTGTACTCAAGAGTTCATGATTAATATACAATAATAACACAGTAGTAAAAACAAATAAATACATTGAGGGAGAACTCAGAGGTGCAAACAATTTTTAATACCGTGCGAGCAAAAATTATTTGCATCAAAGAGGGCCTTGCATCTAAGGACGTAGTGCTTAGCCATAGAGCTTAATACCTATTGGGTGTCAGTAACTACCTGAATTAACAATCAATCAGTTATTCCGTCATCTTTGACAGTCGTTACAAGTAATTTGATTCATCGCTAATTTTTCCAATTTCTTGAACAATTCACACGTTGGGCTTTAAGGAACAGCACAAAACATTCATGGTTGAAGCGTATTTTCGAAACGGGGTTAGAGTAAATGGTGAGTGGCAATACAATCCGGGTTTGTGCATGGACGATTTTCACGAAAATTTTCCTAACGTTGCTTTTATTGCTGGGGATTTTTATCATTGCCTGAAAAGAACCGTGGCTGTGTTTAGGGAAACAGGTTCTATACACACAAAAAAGGATCAGGAAGACCATCTGTAAGAACAGAAGAACTTGTTGCAAACGTTCGTCAAACAATGGAAAATACGCCAACAAATTGTATAAGACGCCTGTCCCAAGAAGTGGGAAGATCTTATGGAACATGTAGGACTATTTTTAAGAAGCAGCTAAATTTATTTCCTTATAAAGTGCCAGTGTTCCAAGAAATACAAGCCGCAGATTTTGAAAGACGCAGGAATTACTCTCAATGGTTTACCCAAAATTTATTATAAAAAAATGCGGTGGCGCTGGCCAATTTCAGCAATTTATGTAATTATTTTTCTTTTTCTTTCTGTATATTCTTACTTTGCTAATTTTGTAAACAACAAAAATAAATTTGTATTTGTCTACTTATTTTATTACTCATTAGTTTGACATACCATGTCATAATATAAATTTGACAAAATTTTAACCTAGATTTGGTTAGATATATCGTCCCCCTATCATTGTTATCTAAACCAAGCCCCCCCCCCACGTTTTTTAATCCAAGCCCTCTTTGATGCAAATAATTTTTGCTCGCACGGTATTTTTTGTTGCTAAGCATTGAATATAATTTCTTTGTATCGTTTTCTAAAAACCCTGTTAGAAACTTTTTTTTTTTGCGGTTCTATGTTTTGGGATTGTCAGCATATTGGAAAATCTAGTGGCATGCGTTTCGTTTTTACATTTTTGCCTTGGACGAAGTTAATCAGGTAGCACATTATTAATGAGTATATACAAAGGTTCCAAAATGTCATAATGCTTTCTCTGTTCTATTTATTTTAGAAATGATTGACGAATGATTCCCCTTAGTAACGTTTAGACAGGAAGAACTTATTATTACTCGTATTCAATTCGTAAGAGATTTTACAATTCCTTGTAGAGAAATTTGTTACTATAGCTACCTACATTGATCCATTATGTTTTCAATTCTTGACAAGATTACATCCTTATGGAATTTACACCTAAATAAACCTATCACCTGTTGGGAACAAAGGCATTTATAATTTGATTTTATGGGTCATGAGAATGTCTTATAGTAGGGGGTGAGAAAAAAATTAACAAATGTTTAAATAACATGCCAATTCTGAAAAATTGGCATCACTTTAAAAAAAATATTTCTAATTTTCGGCGCTAATCGATCAATCTATGGTCGTAATGTGGTTTTATTATTACAAGAAAAAGTACAAAGTCTGGTTTTAATGAAGCAAGGGGTATAAATCGCTGGGAATTTCTAGTGTACATTCTTAAGGATGTCTGGGGATATGTGAGGATGTCCAATGAATTGTACGGATTTTCGGGGATGTTTTGCGGATATACGAGGATGTCCCGAGGATCGATGTCAGGAATTTTTCTCGCCAGTATCAGTATGTAGATTTTATTGTTTGAGGCATAGTTGCCAATTCTACGAGTTTTTATGCATATGCTCGGATAAGCCTACGGATTTTTGATAGCCGTAAAAATTGGAACTATCTATTAAAAAGGCTGAATTATTAATACTAGTCGAAACATAAAAAATAGATTATATACAGGGTGTTTGGAAAGGGCAATATTTTGGGAATGTGTTCAGATGGTGAAAATAAGAGAAATAAACCCATATGATTTAGTTCGATTCTCAAGCGGTAAACAACAAATGGATTTTACAGGCGAAAATGTCAGAATAAACGAAAAATCTTAGTTTAATAGTCACATATTCTAGTTGAAGAATCAAAATTATCTTATGCAGCTGAAATTTTGCACGTGGGCTAGAAATTGCATTTAAAAAAACTTTTTCTAATAACTTTTTTCGATATTTTCAGAAATTTTTTGGAAAAAATTAAAATTTGACAGATAATGCGAATCACGTCACTACTATTTTTTTTTTGCTTAATTTTCATCTCGATCGAAGCACAACTTGATGCCAAAGTCAAATTTCGAATAAAGCTATTAATTAAAAAAAATACCATATGATGCGGACTTTACTGGTCACACTGTATACTTATTAAATACCCCTTAAATCTGTTGGCCTAGGTACCAATTTTATTAAAATCTATAATAAAACTTGCCGGCAGGCGTTATCTTATCGTGTGCTCCCGGTTTACCTAATTTTACAAATATTTGATAACGATTGTTTATGGCAAAGTTAGATTACCCCGAATTTATATTGAACTAACGGGTACCCGCGGCATGGCTCGCGTAACGAATTGTGATGTTTTTTTAATTATTGCCTGGCTAATTATAAGATAATAATAATAATAATACCATCATGAAATTTATCAGGTCTGACAGACGATTTTTTGAGTAAGCATTTTTGTGTATAGAAGTAAATAATAAAATCAACCTGAAAAACAGAAATAATTGTTCCCACATCGTCTAATAAATTATAACTCAAAAAAACAGTACAATCATGGAACTTTCTGAAAAACCTTTTCATAAAAAGTTATACGACACTAACAAAAAACAGACCGCTCTAAGTGCTTTTTTTTTAATTGCCGGAGATCTGTGAACCATCAAAATTCAATTAGAACTCTTGCAATTTTTTCTTAGATCGTGCATTTTTAAAAGCGCCGACAGAGACAATAAATTTTTGCCATAAATCTGACAATTCCAGATATTTATACGTTTTAAGATTCTGGCGATATCGGACATATAGAGTAGACACAAACATTGAATATTATGGAAGGCTTATTTTCACTTAGTTTGCATTGTTTCATTAAGATATTGTGCTGCCTTTCTTATGGTTATGCGGCCACTGCACATAAAATACAGGGTGGTCCAACGAAAACTTTACACCTCGATTTTCCTGCTTTAAAATGAAAATATGGAAAATCGCCCGGACCCGTCGATTTTTATTTCGAGGGGGACATCTTTTGCGTATATTGTTAATCTTGTTACTTCAAGCCCCTAGGATGGAGGAGGGGTAAGATCTAAATCTTCAATGGATACCCCTATTTTATATAATTTTTTTGGATTCTGCATACAATTCTGAACATGTTTTAATAGAAGCATTATTAGTCGATACTTAACAGTTTCCGAGATATTGACTCTTGAAAAATTACATTTTTGAACTTTGACAGCGTTTAGTTATCTAACTGTACGGCTTACATGTCCCTATCTTCGATTTTTTTTTATCTTTCCAATAGTGTAAACTTCCGGTTAAACCGGAAGTACTATATGTCTTACATCCGGATTAACCAAAAGTTGACACTATTGGAAAGATAACAAAAATCGAAGATATGGACATGTAAGCCGTTTTGCTCTAAGACGTACAGTTTGAAAGCTAGGCGCTGTCAAAGTTCAAAAATGTCATTTTTCAAGAGTCAATATCTCGGAAACTGTTAAGTATAGACTAATAATGCTTTTATTAAAAAATGTTCAGAATTTTATGCAGAATCCAAAAAAATTATATAAAATAGGGGATCTATTTAAGATTTAGATCTTACCCCCCCCCCCTCCCTCCTAGGGGCTTGAAGTAACAAGATTGACAATATACGCAAAAGATGTCCCCCTCTAAATAAAAATCGACGGGTCCGAGCGATTTTTCACATTTTCATTTTAAAGCAGGAAAATCGAGGTGTTAAGTTTTCGTTGGACCACCCTGTATATTGTCTTCATAATAACGTAGTTTTCGGTTAAACTGGTGAACATTACTGCAATCTCGCGCACGCCATTTTGTTCGCCTAGCAAAACCGCGCTCTGCTCCTTTACACTTTAACCAGTAGTCAATAATGTATAAATTTTCCCTGCCGGCAACATGATGTCGCTCCGATATCGCCATGCATTCTGTTGTATTTTTAATTAGGAATTAATTTAAAAGAAAATATTTACTGTTTATTTACATAATTATTTTAAACGCGTAAATTAAATCGAGTGTAAAGTTTAGCGGTAGAAATTGATAATTGGTACCTCAGCGGTAGAACGGCAGTTCATACATCAAAACGGTAGATCTTTCGCAAAAACTGGATATGGCAAGTATAGCAGACAACTTGCCGATACATGCAATGTTGCCAACTTGACTAAATATTCTTTGGACGAAGCTTTCCCCAAAACTATAGCTTAAGGTGGAATTATCAACGTCATTCAATTTATTGCCAACCTATAACCTATTTCGCCTTGTTTTTCTTAGTTTATTATTTTATTGACTAAGATTTAAATAAAATCAATATCGTCTGCACATTATTTAGGTAATATCTGATATATTACAAAAAATATCAATTTATTTCATTGCTTATTTTGGGAGAATGGTATACTGAAAGAACCATGAGTGACAATGACATATTAAATGTAAAAAAAAATCTTAACCGATATTATTCGATATACAATTCTCCTTAAATAACTTATGAAATTCTTTGATATTTATTTAACATGTTAATTATTACCTATAGAATATGAAGACGATATTGATTTTATTTAAATTTTGTGTAAAAGTTAGAAAAAATAAATAAATCTACGCGAAATAGGTTATAGGTTGGCAAGCATGTTGATACTCCCACCTTAATAAAAAAATTACCTTGAAAATTTCACACCTGTACTCTTTAACCAATAAGATACCTTTATTATGACTAGTTACCATGGCAACTAAAAGAATTTCCGGAAATTTTTTCGAGGCGCCACGATATTTAAGTGGAAATTTTTTGACAGTTGAAAAGGTAAACATATGATCTACAACCATTAAATAATGTACATATACCTGTGAATAATGCAAAATATCTGAATTATGTAACATTTCCCATCACTTTGACCACACTTTCCTTATAATCTTCAAAATTTTGCTTTTTCATATTAAATGCGTAGTCCTCCAGTATAGTAGCCACCTGTACTACACTTATACACTCATGAATATTATACAACTTTTCGTCACAAAATTCAACAAACTGTTTCCATACACTTGTTATCTGGTGTTATATTTTGAATTTCTTGTCTAATTACTTGTTGATTTTCTTTACCAAATCGCGACATTTCGCTAAACACTTATTAAACTCAACACTCAGTAATTATTATTAAGCTTTGTGACAGAACCGGTTAAACAAAATGACAATTCAACATATTATGTCAAAATACCCTGGCCAACTTGACAAGCAGTGAAATTACTTTAAAATGTCAAGTTTGATTAATATTTTTTTTTCCAAATTATGGTGTGAAGTGGTGTGAAATTTTCTTATCGAATCCCACGCAAGCTTAAATTATTCCTGGAAATAATTTAAGCTCTTGTGATATTATAAGTGAAAATTACTTTAGAAAAGAAATACAAAAAAGTTTAACAATCAAGGTATTATTCGACACATTAAAGTAAATTTAATGTCAAAATAAAGTTTTATTTTTAAAGTAAGACCTCTAACACCGTGGTTAATTTATCTAATGCCTCTACTAATTCTTCCAATGCCTCGACTAATTCCTCTGATACCTCCACTAATTCCTCTAATGCCTTTACAAATTCCTCAAATGCCTCGACTAATTCCTCTAATGCCTACTAATTCCTTTAGTAATGTCACTAATTCCCAAGATTTATTTTGTACACCAAAATTCCTCCGCGGTTTACCCCTCGCCTTGGGGCGGGGCGGGGTAATAAAAATGAGATATTTTGCATATTTTTTTTTAAATACTGTAAATCATGTTGCAACTAATAAAAAATATAACGACTACTTAGTCATTTGATATTATCACTATTATTACTGGTGGTTTCCTTCAGGCATGTATCGGAGCTGTATTTAAGATTTAAGAATTTTATATATAATAAGACTTTTCTAAATAACTTTTAATTGGTTTATGAGAAAATAATCAAATTATGCGTGCAAGTCTATCGTCCAAGAACCTTCAAAAAAGTCTAATACAATTTTGATGTAAAATTAATACGGAAGCCAATATTTAAGGGTAACAAAATTCACATGGGCTTTCCCATGACCACTTTGGCGGTGCACCCCCGGTATATATTTTTAATGTTCTGCTTGTATACCAAATTTTATTAAAATCCAAGCAGACCTTTTTGACGGTCTCCGTGTACATTAAGTTTGTTTACTCTTTTCTAAAAGCTTATTGTCCAAACTTCAAATGTATTGTGCCCACGACGGAATAATAAATTCGTGGTGCTTTACAGACGTGGGAATTTGAAGATAAAAACCTTTAGAAGTAATTATCTGTGAACAAATATTAGCAGGGAAGTAAATAGGTTTAACTTGTTTTTATAACCATTTGATTTCGTGGAATAAATAAACATTAGAACCTATATTGAATATTGATGCTGTCAAACTGGGGGATAAGAGTGATGTTAATTAATAATTTTATGAGATCTAAAAGCATAATAAATTGCGAAGCGCGTAACAAGAATCCATCTATCTGCATCATTTTGGTTTAAGGCTCATTGGCGTACCGACCTTGATAAGAGTGGGGGATCAAAGCTATTGAAAGTGTAAACATTAAAATCGCTGTAACTTCTAAACGACTTATCCGATTTTACTAAATTTAAGCTTGTTTGGAAGGGAAAGGTAAGTATCAGTACACGATAGTGTTTAATAAAATTGCTAGAGGGCGCAATTTGTAATAATAACAGTTTTTTCGATTTTATCCCTAAAATTCAAATCATACGGTATGACATCATAATCGGAAAGTAGATGAAATTTGCAAGAAAAATGTGAAGACCGCAGTTCGATATCCTTGTTCGTTTCAGAGTTATCGCCAAAATAATAATTTTTAATACAAATTGCGCCCTCTAGCAATTTTATTAGAAACTATCGCGCACCATTGGATACAACAACTGAAGGTACTTCCAAACAAGCTTAAATTTAGTAAAATCGGATAAGTCGTTTAGAAGTTACAGCGATTTTAATGTTTACACTTTCAATAGCTTCTTCCACTCTTATCAAGTGAAAGTGCAATCATTAAAATCGCTGTAAATTCTAAACGACTTATCCGATTTTACTAAATTTAAGCTTATTTGAAAGAGAAAGGTAAGTACCTTCAATAATTGTTGTATCCAATGGTAGTAATGGTACACGATAGTTTCTAATAAAATTGCTAGAGGGCGCTATTTGTATTAATAATTATTATTTTGGCGATAACTCTGAAACGAACAAGGATATCGAGCTGCGGTCTTCACATCTTTTCTTGCAAGTTTAATCTACTTTTCGATTATGATGTCATAGTTATACCGTATGATTTGAATTTTCGGGATAAAATCGAAAAAACTGTTATTACAAATTGCGCCCTCTAGCAATTTTATTAAACACTATCGTGTACTGTTGGATACGGCAATTGAAGATACTTACCTTTTCCTTCCAAACAAGCTTAAATTTAGTAAAATCGGATAAGTCGTTTAAAAGTTACAGCGATTTTAATTTTTACACGTTCAATAGCTTCCCCCACTCTTATCAAGGTCGGTAAACCAACGAGCCTTGAACCAAAATGATGCAGAATTGTCTAAGCTTTTCGATGATATAATCAGAGTTATACCTTAATATGGGAATTTTCTGAGAAATTTAGAATTTAAAAAAAAATTTTAATTGTGCCCTCTTGCGGCGAAATTAGGAACTTAAAAATAATTTCCAGAATTTTCTCATGACCGCTTTAATGATATTTTTTTTCTCTCAAGTTTCTATGCTTAGTAGTTTCCGAGATATGGCCGGCAGTCACCCTTAATGAAACACCCTGTACAATAGATTTTCTTTAACATAAATATAATATGCAACTTGCGAAAACAAGTCGCATTTATTTTTATGTTCTGTCACTCAGTCAGTGCTGCCGAATCAGTCGAAATGATTCAGCGCGGCTGAACCGTGAGAACCCACCCGCCTTTAAATATATTGCACGAATGAAAATCGAATGACTATAAACGAGATAATAATGTTTGAAGAATAGCGTTTTAGAAGGTCGCCTAATTTATTGGTGTAAGTACTTTTAAAAAAGTACAGTTTTTTAATTGGGATGTTTCAAGTGTAGGTTAGGTTAGGTTAGGTTAAAAGTGAGTGGGTTACAGCTAACCCTCCACTGCGACCATGCGATCTATTGTGGCTCACACCTTATTTATATTTCCCCCAATAGGCCTAACTTTTTGATGAAGTTAATGATGGTATTGGGAGAGACATTTTTCATGTCGTCCGGCAGCATAGTCGTCTCGCCGAATAGAGCGAATCTGATTCTTCCTGCTGCGGGGCAGGCGCACAATACGTGTTCTGCTGTTTCTGCATCTTCCATGCAGAGCCGGCATTCATCAGTTGGGGCTAATCCAATTTTATACATGTGGTGTCGCAATCTGCAGTGGCCGGTGTACAATCCTACCAGTGCTTTAAGGCATGATCTGTTGAGCACAAGTAGTTTGTCAGTTAGTTGTTGATTTATATGGCTGTATATAAATGCTTTAGAGTGTGTTAGACCTGGTAGATTTAACCAGTGTCTTTCCCATTTGCTTTTTGCTTCGGCTATTATTGTTTTCCTCGCCGTAGCATGAGATATGCCTATTACCGGCTCGGGTCCTGTGAATTTCTGTGCTGCCCCTCTCTTAGCGAGTTTGTCGGCAGCCTCATTACCCTCCAGGCCCATGTGTCCCGGTATCCACACTAGGGTTATTCTGTTATTCAGACTTAGTTCGGATAGTGTTTCGTGACAGCTCCACACTGTTCTTGAGGTACACCATCTCGATTCAAGAGCTTTTAATGCAGCTTGACTGTCGAAGAATATCTTGATTGATTTGTGTGCATACCGTCGGTCTATCAGCAGTCTTGCACACATTTCAATTGCATGAACCTCTGCTTGAAATATGGTTGTCATAGTTCCCAGGCTGACAGTTATTTCTATCTTTGGGTTTTTGCCATATATTCCGGCTCCAATACCTTCTTTAGTTTTGGAGCCGTCTGTAAATATTCCAAATTCCGCCTTTAGCAAGTCAGCAGTGTTCTTGACCCATTCCTCCCTTCTTGGGTGGATGATTTTATAAGGCGGTTCGTTAATGGACTTTCTTGTCATTATGTCAGAGGGCATATTTAACATGCCACAGGCTAGCGTGCCTTCCAACATGCTAGTGCTTTCCATGATGCATGACTGCGGCTTATTAGTAGCTGCTTGATATAGTCTATAGGTGGCCCATTTAGCCTCCTTCTCCAGATATATACAGGGTGGCCCTTTAGTGTGGCAAAGTACAATAGCTCCGTTACTATTTCAAATACATTAAAAATATTAATACAAAAGTTGAAGGGCAGTAAGTGACTTATAACGTAAAATTATTTTTAACTCTATAGGGTGGCTCAAAAAAGCGGAACAATAAAAAATGTACTTTTTTCAAATGGAATACCCTGTATATTTTTTCATTTTTAAATTCCACATAAAATTATAATTATTTTTTATTAAATACATTATTAGTCTATACTTTATAGTTTCCGAGATATTGACTCTTGAAAAGTGACATTTTTGAACTTTGACAGCTTCTAGCTTTCTAACAGTACGTCTTAGAGCAAAACGGCTTACATGTCTCTATCTTTAATTTTTATTATCTTCCCAAAAAAATCAACTTCCGGTTAAACCGGATGTTACTCGAAAGCAGGAAATATAGTTGTTCCGGTTTAACTGGAAGTTGATTTTTTTGGGAAGATAATAAAAATTGAAGATAGAGACATGTAAGCCGTTTTGCTCTAAGACGTACTGTTAGAAAGTTAGAAGCTGTCAAAGTTCAAAAATGTCACTTTTCAAGAGTCAATATCTCGGAAACTATAAAGTATAGACTTATAATGTATTTAATAAAAAATAATTATAATTCTATGTAGAATTTAAAAATGAAAAAATATACAGGGTGTTCCATTTGAAAAAAGTACATTTTTTCTTGTTCCGCTTTTTTGAGCCACCCTATAGAGTTAAAAATAATTTTACGTTATAAGTCACTTACTGCCCTTCAACTTTTGTATTAATATTTTTAATGTATTTGAAATAGTAACGGAGCTATTGTACTTTGCCACACTAAAGGGCCACCCTGTATGAAGTGGTATAAGTCCTAACAGGACCTCCATGGATGCCGTTGGTGTGGTGTGAATAGCTCCAGTGATCGCAAGGCATGCTTGCCTTTGCAGTCCGGATAGTTTCGCTTGGGCCTGTCGTTGCTGGCCTTTCTTCTAACAGACCACAGAGCCGTACGTGATCATTGGTCTGATGACCGTCACATAAAGCCAGTATAGTTGTTTTGGTGCCATGCCCCAGGATTTTCCGCAAATTCTGCGGCATGTCCATAGAGAAAGATTTGCCTTGCGGATAGTCTTTTCTATATGAGAGTTCCAGCTGAGCGTTTTGTCTAGGATTACCCCCAGATATTTCTCTTCTTTTGCAAACGGTATACTCTCTCCTTTCAAGGTAGGCGGTCTTAAGTTTTCCAGCTTCCTTTTCTTGGTGAATGGCACTATTACCGTTTTGTGAGGATAGATTGACATTTCCTCTCTCAGGCACCATGCGTTTCAAGTGTATACCCCCTATGGAAAATTCTATATTTTATAGCAGTTTTAAATTTCCAAGATGAAATCTAGTTAAGTTCCTTTTAAAGCCCGATTTTCACTCAACATTTTATAGTCCGATTTGTTTGAGTCGACAAAACGTTGCGTATAGACAGCAAGTTTGAACAAATTTTAGAACAACTGCACAAACACGAAAGACTGAGCTTTCGGGCATAGATCTAGGAGGCTTGCACAGGCAAGTCGTAACATGTGCCACTTTTGCTCGATTTGGCTGTGGATGTAATTATTATTATAAACTAGATGTTGCAGCCTCTCGTGTGCCGAAATTGCTTTTTTCGTACAGGTATCTTTTTTTTGTGATGTTATATGGACTAACTAATTTCAGTAAATAAGTGTATGCTCTTCAACAACCATCCTCAAGTAATTTCTCAAATCTTCAGGTCCACACCTTTCAGTTTCATTAGCAATTGCACATGAGAATATATACAAGGTGGTCCTTAAGTACATCAAGAAAATCTAGGATATGATTCCTGGCATCAATTTAAGTTGAAAAGTTCATATGGACTTATGCCCTAAAATGCTTACCCTCTAAGATACAGGGTGTTAAAATATTTTCCATTTCCTTTAAAACTACCATTTTTTCAAAAACATATTAGAGACAACTTTTGTTCCGCTTATATCAGTAATGCATAAAAATGCATCAGAGTTTAAAAAAAACAGTGGCGTATCACATATTTTCACAAAAAAAAATATTGATGGTATCTTCATGCACGCCACTGGTGGAAGTAGGCAAACCCTTTTTTAACCAAAAAGTGCAGTTTAATACGAAATCAATCGACATCAATTTTCAATACCGTATCTTCAAGGAGTTTCGAAATTTTAAAAAAACAATTATTTTTTAAAAATATTTTAACACCCTGTATCTTAGAGGGTAAGCATTTTAGGGCATAAGTCCATATGAACTTTTCAACTTAAATTGATGCCAGGAATCATATCCTAGATTTTCTTGATGTACTTAAGGACCACCCTGTATATGTATTTTTAGTAACCATTCTTTGAACCATCTTGACCGTTGTTTATACTTTATATTTAACCGTTTAAGAGCAAAAATTGACACAACAAATCGTTCCAATGTAGACAACCGTCTACATCTCGGCCATTAACTTTGGAACCAACCAATCAGACACGGTTATATAAAAATCAATAAAAAGATGAACCTGCTGCCAATCGCTTAATGGCACAGTAATTGGAAAGCCATCATCTGAAGAAAAATATAATACCTATGTATTTAAATTAATTGTTATAAAACTTCTCTCAGTACATTACATTATTCTGATTGGCTGGTGCCAAAGTTTGCAAACATTTCTCGTCATATGCAAATTCTTTAACTTCGGGAGTAACATTCAAATTGTAATTTTCTGTTAGATGGGACAGGATGCATTATTTTTGAAGAATGTAGATTCAGAATTGCATTTACATTGTGTCTGACTTGTTTTAACATAGTGAATATTGAATGATAGTGAATATTGCTAGATAGTGAATATTGTTTACTTTTCTTTCATGTCTTAGGATACTGTATTTATTATTAAATTGCCTGTTACACACTTCGCCTTCTCATTTACCTATTATATAAAGTGAATGTTCCTTCTTCTCTTGTCTTCGAAGGGATGTAATATGCTCGTAATTTGTAGACCAAATATTACAAAAAAACATAATTTAACGTTTTTAAACACACTTTGACCATAAATATGATGATTATTAATGTTTATAAAACAAGTAAGGTTAGGTTCGTAACTGATATCTTTTTAGCGCTTTTTATATAACACTGTCTGGTTGGTTGGTTCCAAAATCAACGGCCGAGATGAAGACGCTTGTGTGTAGGCACCCTTGGTTTTCAACATTTTGTCGACGCAAACAAGTATTTCTATAAAAGATTGCGTGTAAACTCCGCTTGAAGGTCTTCTTTACCTAAAACCCTTAGTTCTGCATGTTTGAAAGCTACAACCTATTAACGTTTTAAATGCCCCATAAGTTAAAAGGCTCTAAGCACAGAAGAAGCAATTTAACTAGAATTGGTTCCCATCCTTTTACAAATGAGTTTGGCTCAATTTAATATGAGCTAGATTTTGTCAATTGATATGATCCCCTCTAACTCACAATCTTGTCGCTTATTACAAAGCTTCCTTAGGGAAATGTTGTTTAGACTATGAGGTAAATTCATATTTTTTTTGTCCGGGCCTCTGTCTAAAGTATTTTTTTATTTTCAGGCTGAACTTATTCACCTTCGTGCTGAACTAGTCGAATCGAAATCCAAAAAAGAACTTCTTGAAAATGAGCTGCACAATCTGCTACTGCAGCTGCACTCGTCACAGCTATCTCAGCTACCCGATAGTTTAGGCAACAGGAAAGTCGACCAGCACTTTAAGCCAGATGTGAACGCTATCAAACAGAGACTAGATGCTGAAATAAGACAAAGTCCGTTACGTTTAAAAAGGAGTAGTAAGTGAATATTGTAATTTTTACCACATCTATTTCAGGTGAATTTTGGCCAACAATTTAAGTAACAAATTAACTAAAACAAATTAAATTACATTTTTTCTGATACTTACCCTATACAGTGAGGACCTAAAGTCCGTCCCGCCCCTCCAACTTCTAAACCGTTCGGTATATTTTAATGAAATTTTGAACGATAATATTTGAGCAAGTCTTGCACTTTTTGACATACCAATGACAGCTTTAAATGTCAAGATGACAGCTGGGCCCGCTTTTGGAATATTTTTTTAAATGGAACACCCTGTATATTTTTACATTTTTAAATTCCACATAAAATTATAATTATTTTTTATTAAATGCATTATTAGTCTATACTTCATAGTTTCCGAGATATTGACTCTCGAAAAGTGACATTTTTGAAATTTGACAGCTTATAACCTTCTAACAGTACGTCTTAGAGCAAAACGGCTTACATGTCCCTATCTTCAATTTTTATTATCTTCCCAAAAAAATCAACTTCCAGTTAAACCGGAACAACTATATTTCCTGCTTTCGAGTTACATCCGGTTTAACCGGAAGTTGATTTTTTTGGGAAGATAATAAAAATTGAAGATAGGGACATGTAAGCCGTTTTGCTCTAAGACGTACTGTTAGAAGGTTATAAGCTGTCAAAGTTCAAAAATGTCACTTTTCGAGAGTCAATATCTCGGAAACTATGAAGTATAGACTAATAATACATTTAATAAAAAATAATTATAATTTTATGTGGAATTTAAAAATGTAAAAATATACAGGGTGTTCCATTTAAAAAAATATTCCAAAAGCGGGCCCAGCTGTCATCTTGACATTTAAAGCTGTCATTGGTATGTCAAAAAGTGCAAGACTTGCTCAAATATTATCGTTCAAAATGTCATTAAAATATACTGAACGGTTTAGAAGTTAGAGGGGGGCGGACGGACTTTAGGTCCTCACTGTATAAAGCAAGCCGCAACTATACGCGTTTGAGCAGGGTTAATACCTCATTTAAAATTTTATCAATTAGTTAGCTTTTGAGCCACCAGACCGACGAAAATGGGAAAACGTCGACATTTGATGATATCTGAACTTTTGTTTGAAGCTGGTAGACAATACCGGGTGTTTCAATAAAAACTACCAGGCCAATTATTTCGAAAACTAAATTTGACATGTAAATTCTGTAAACGCCAGTTTTTAGCCTCTATGATTGGCTTCACAACTGTGTAAAAAAGGTGTTTAAATAATACAAGATGTAGGCGGCGCCACGGTGCAAATAATTTTTTCGATGACAAGAACTTTTAAATGTTGTGGTTCATAAAGATAATTAATTTTTGATCAAATTATGTCCCATAAAATTTTTTGATAAATCCAACATCAACGTAGATATTTGGGGTTAAGTTTTTTTTTTTATAATTTTAACGAGTATTTTTATTATGAATATTTTTAATATCCTTTAGCAGATTTTAATTTAATTTTGGTAATGATAATTTTAGTGATAAAATGCTCGTGTAGCGCTAAATTATTTCGTCCAGTGACGTCTCAGGGGGCGCCTTAACAAATATTATCGGCAAAAAATAAGACGCCACTGAGTTTTTGGTAACTTTTATATTTTTTCGGATTAAGCAACTAAAAATATCCTTTTCTTGTATATTAAATTGTTTTCATGTCTTGCTATGTGTGTGTATGAAAACGGCACTAATTTTGAATACCTCATTCGACCCCATTAGTTAGTTTTTGGTATTGTTCTAATTTTCACTAATAATTTTGTATAATTTCTCATCAGTTCTTTCATAAAATTTAAAACATATTTTAATTTAATTTTATTATACTTTAATGTCTTAACTTTGCTTTTAAACAACAAAAAATACAACATAATAATTATTATTTAATGATTTTTATCAAAATTAAATTAATATCTGCTAAAGGATATAAAGAATATTTATAATTAAAATACCCGTTAAAATTATTAAAAAAAAAACTTAACCCCAAATATCTCCGTTTATGTTGGATTTATCAACAATTTTTATGAGACATAATTTTATCAAAAATTAATTATCTTTAAGAACCACAACATTTAAAAGTTCCTGTCATCGAAAAAATTATTTGCACCGTGGCGCCACCTACATCTTGTATTATTCAAACACATTTTTTACACAGTTGTGAAGCCAATCATAGAGGCTAAAAACTGGCGTTTACAGAATTTACATGTCACTTTTAGTCTTCGAAATAATTGGCCTGGGAGTTTTTATTGAAACACACTGTATAGTATTATCAAAAAAATTACCTTGTCGGACATCCATTGTCTTTATTTTGTTACTTAACACAACGTTTCGGTTAGTTAGTATCTCTAACCGTTTCCAAGTGTAAACTAAATTATAATTCTAAGGCTACTGTCTTAAATACTATCCGCGAATCGTACATTGGAGAAACCAAAAGACGTCTTTCCGTACGAGTTAAAGAACATCTGAAACATAACCAAAGAGGTGAAACTTCCAGATCAGGTATAGCGGAACATGTATGGATATGTGGTCAGAACCGAAGATTTTGGACACCGAACAGAACTGACGGAAACGCAAATTCAAAGAAACAGCTTTTATGAATCAATATACCCACATATTCAGTAAACCAAGTATAGATATCCCCAATATCTGGAAGCCTCTCCCTGACCAAAACAAACAGCTTAAACTTCACACTCCAATAAGCACGTAGGCGGAGTCATCAAGCTTTATTGCACACGGATAGTATTTAAGACAGTAACCTTAGAATCATAATTTAATTTACACTTGAAAACGGTTACAGATACTGACTAACCGAAGTCCGACAAGATAATTTTTTTGATCTCAATTTTTGTCGCTATTACAATACTTTTGCTTATAATTTAAACGAATTGGGCCTGGATATCCATTATGTTTTTCAAATTTATTTTTAGTGAGTATTGACGCCAAAGAAAAAGATCCCGAACTAAAATTCTGCCCTACATTGATAGAACCGATTCGGGCTAAAATAGAAAATACACAACTGCTTACCGAAAACACAGCCCTCAGAAATGATATCTTAGCGCTTACCGCTGAAGTGTATGGCGCAAAGTTAGCAGCAAAATATCTTGATAAAGAATTAGCGGGAAGGATACAACAGTTACAACTTTTAGGTAAGTATAATAGAAAGGCTTCAACAACAGGCGCGGCCCTTAAGCTTTTTTACATTTGGGGGCAAATTTTGATGACAGCAACGTAACAAGCAAAATGCAGTTTAGTGCATAGTTTAGCCAAGGAATAATGAAACTGTAATATTTCTTGGACTGTTGAAGTTATTATTCTTTCATACAAATCACAAGTACAAGTAAAAAACACACAACAAACTACATAAAGGGTTAACGGCATACGGGTGATTCAGCATCGGCATACCTAATGATCTAAGAAAACAAGACTGTTTATGCAAATGTTGCAAATACAATTCGCATATTTGGTAAGAGTTATATCAAACCCCCCCCCCCCCCGTCGCGGTGGCGAAAATTGTCTAAACGTTATAGGTGACACCCGAGAAAGCATTTGAATATAAATAGTTAATTAATAAATAATTTTAAGAAAATCTGTAATTAAAATATCACTAAATCCAGTGGCGGCTCGTGACTAGCAACTCAGGGGGGAGGGGCGCTAGCTTTAAATAATTCGGATAACTATAATCAAATCGTTTATTTTTGTTAAACATACCAAATGATAACACTAACAAATATTATTTTTTGAATTGAAAGTCAAATCTTCGTTTTTTTTTTCGGAAATAAACATCTCGGTGACTTTGTTATTAAAATAATCTATGTTCCGAACCTGTGCCTTACTTTTACATTTTGATTTCACTTGTACTATGTTCAATATTGGTAGTAGCCGCCCCGAATTTTTTAAATCAAGTTTTTCGCTTAAGCTCAGAGAACTAAACACAAGCTTCTGTAAATCACTGACATTCATATTAGACGAAATGTTCCTACTTTATAACATAACTAATAAATTAGTCAAAACAAAACTTCAGCGGCATCGACGGGTCGCGTGGCGTCGAAACGAAACGCGAACAGCTGACCGTGCAGCTCGTTGTACGATGTGTAGATGACGTCACGCCTCCGTAGTCATGGCAACCGACCGAGTAGTCGCGTTGAATCGGGACGGATAATCGGCCGCCCACGCTTGATAGATCTGTTTATCTTGCCCGTTGGAATATGGCTATGTTTGGTTTGAATTATTTTAATTAATTGCTTACATACATTGCGTTATTGGTTTTTTAAGTAAATTATTTTTGGATTATGTTTAAGATAATTGCAGGGAGGGCGGCGCCCCAGAGCCCTTCATTACGAGCCGCCACTGACTAAATCCAATTTGGCAAAGCGAGCACCGATAACAAACAAGTCCGAGCTATTAAAGCGCATCAATGTCGAGCATGGTTAATACTAATGTTGGGAATAACCGACCACCGAGAATTCAAGTGATTTTAAAAACCGGATAATAACCGGTTTTGCACTCGAATTGGTACTTATATTAATATTGGCAGTTCATCAATAGCATTTATAATGACTTTCCGGAAAATTCTTGGATAAATCATGGTTTTGACTTCTAAAAAAAAGGTCGGCAGTTCCATAATTATTGAGGGAGACGTTTTGGAAAATAAAAATCGAATGTTCGTCACTCGAATTATAACTGATTGATAACCGAATTATTCCAGTTATTGAAAAAAAAACCGGATGACAAGTTATTTTTCACTCGAATGATCCCAACACTAGTTAATACCTGAATTGGACGATGGGTGACCGCTTGGTATCACAGTTTGTCGTTGCCTTTTGTAAAAGGCTATGAAAAAACTTTAAAATAAATAGCTTATTAGCGATCTGTAATGAAATAGATATATTTTTTAATAATAATGTTGAATCTAGATTTTTAGTTCCATGAACAAAGCTAGGATCAAGGGCGTCCATGGGGGGGGGGGGGGGGCAAAACGGGCACTTCCCCCCCCCCCCCCCCAGGCGCCCACATTACTATTTTATTTCATAATTCAGTATAAATATTGAATAGTACAGTGGTTAGTTAGTAGACCAACAAATCACTAAACTGAACAATAACATAATAAAAACATATCAATAAATTAATACATTAGGCATAAGTTAAATAAATAGTCTTATACAGTGTCACCAGTAAAGTCCGCATCATATGGGATTTTTTTATTAATATCTTTATTCAAAATTTGACTTTGGCATCAAGTTCTGCATCGATCGAGATGAAAAGTAGGCAAATAAATAGTAGTCACGTGATTCGCATTATCTGTCAAATTTAATTTTTTTTTCGAAAAATAATTCAAAAGTGGGGATATTTCTGAAAATATCGAAAAAAGTTATAATTTTTTTTAAATGCAGTTTCTAGCCCACATGCAAAATTTCAGCTGGATAAGATAATTTTGATTTTTTACCTATATTTTGTAAATTGCACCACTTTTGCAAAATAAGACTCAACGCAACCTACATAAAACTTCTTAGTTTTGACAATGCTTTATTTCAGATACATTTTCTTTAAAGTAGACCTTATACAGGGTCAATAACAAATAAACTTTGCATCACATGCGACCAAATTTTAATAGCCCAATTTTGATTTCGTAGAAAAACACACATTTAATATAAAGCTACTTTAAAAAAATTGTATCTGAAATAAATCATTGTCAAAACTAAGAAGTTTTATGTAGGTTACGTTGAGTGTTATTTTGCAAAAGTGGTGCAATTTACAAAATATGGGTAAAAAATCAAAATTATCTTATCCAGCTGAAATTTTGCATGTGGGCTAGAAACTGCATTTAAAAAAACTTTTCCCTATAACTTTTTTTTATATTTTCAGAAATAACCCCACTTTTGAATTATTTTTTGAAAAAAATTAAAATTTGACAGATACTGCGAATCACGTTACTACTATTTTTTTGCTTAATTTTCATCTCGATCGAAGCAGAACTTGATGCCAAAGTAAAATTTCGAATAAAGCTATTAATAAAAGAAATCCCATATGATGCGGACTTTACTGGTGACACTGTATATAAAAAGTATTGTTTAAGTTTTTGTCCCCCCTGAAAAATGCTCTATGGACGCCCTTGGCTAGGATATAAATGACATTTTTATTGAAAATAAGAAATAATGTAAGAAAGCACCAAAGAAATTGATTTTTTAAAATAATTTGGGTACCTATTAAAGGTTCTATTGGGTAGTATTTATGGTACCCGCTGCTTTGTTTCGATCGTGAATTTATAGCAATCGAATTGCGCTAGGAAAGCCGCAGAAACCAGCTAGTTTAAATTATAATCTCAAATTCCAACATCTAATAGTTACTATGCGCCACTAGCGTTTGCTCTTAAAGCTTATGGATGTTACCCGTTGAAATGCAGCAGCAAAAGAATAACATTTAATTGTACATTTTTAGGAAGGGAAATGCGAGGAGAAGTTCGAGACAAACTGTGGAGCCAACTGGAGTCTGAAATTCTTCTTCAGAGGCATAAGACTGTAGTAAGAGCATGTAGACGGAACAGTTCCCTACATACCAATCAAGATAAGTGTCCAAAACCGCCGTCAGACATAAACGGCAGTACAGGGCACTTTGGGGATATTCGAGTGGTTGTAGTAAAGAGAAAGCCGGAACAGGGCCTTGGAATAAGTATAACTGTAAGTGTTTAAGTAATTAAGATTATAATGTAACTGCTTAATACCGTGCGAGTAAAAAATATTTGCATCAAAGAGGGCTTGGATTAAAAAACGTAGGGCTTGGTTTAGATCACAATGATATGGGGACGATATATCTAACCAAATCTAGGTTAAAAATTTGTCAAATTCATATTATGACATGATATTCCAAACTAATGAGTAATAAAATAAGTAGACAAATACAAATTTATTTTTGTTGTTTACAAAATTAGGTGATCTAGGTGGGAATTCAATGTCTGATCGAAAACTGATCAGTCTGTCGTCGAAAAAATTGCGTAAGTAGTTAATAGTTTCGGCGGCTGTATGGGCGGTTGCACCGTCCTGTTGAAAATATCCAAAACGTAGTTCGTCGGCAAGTAAGTGCTCCACAAATGGATTCAAAATATTGTCTCTATACCGCTGTGCTGTAACTATGTCGTGGAAAAAAATAGGACCAACAATTCTTCTTCGGGAAACAGCTAACCAGACACCAATTTTTTAAGGGGGCAATGTGGACTCTACAAAAAATGGGTATTTTTACTACTCCACCTGCGTGTATTCTAAGAATTCACATAACCGAAGAGGTGGAACCAGGCTTCATTCGAAAAAAATGTCAGGTCTAATAAATCATTTCTTTCCAATAAACTTTGGGTAAACCATTGAGAGTAATTCCTGCGTCTTTCAAAATCTGCGGCTTGTATTTCTTGGAATACTTGCACTTTATAAGGAAATGAATTCAGCTGCTTCTTAAGAATAGTCCTGCATGTTCCATAAGATCTTCCCACTTCTTGGGACAGGCGTCTTATACAATTTGTTAGCGTATTTTGCATTATTTCACGAACGGTTGCAACAAGTTTTTCTGTTCTTACAGATGGTCTTCCTGCTCCTTTTTTGTGTTGTATAGAACCTGTTTCCCTAAACACAGCCACGGTTCTTTTCAGGCAATGATAAAAATCCCCAGCAATAAAAGCAACGTTAGGAAAATGTTCGTAAAAATTGTCCATGCACAAATCCAGATTGTATTGCCACTCACCATTTACTCTAACCCCGTTTCGAAAATACGCTTCAACCATGAATGTTTTGTGTTGTTCCGTAAAGCCCATTGTGTGAATTATTCAAGAAATTGGAAAAATTAGCGATGAATCAAATTACTTGTAACGACTGTCAAAGATGACGGAATAACTGATAGATTGTTAATTCAGGTAGTTACTGACATCCAACAGGTATTAAGCATTACGTCCTCAGACGCAAGGCCCTCTATGATGCAAATAATTTTTGCTCGCACGGTAGTTATTTACATTACAAGTGTGGTATGAGCATTATTACAGCCACGAGTGAGAAATATTGTCGCGACGAGTTCGTAGACCGCGTCGAGGTAATTCCACGAGTTCTGTAGTATGTCATAGCGCAGGGAAATTATGATTTTGACGCGTTGTGTCAAATGCACGTTTTTTTTGGGTAGTAAAAAATTGAAGTAGCATATGATTTTACGAGTCGTTACGTGTTTAGTGTATTGTTTCCGATTGTTTTGTGGATAAAGTCATCCTATTGTCGTGTCATGTCATCAAAAGTATTATACATTTTGTGCATTTTTATTGAAAAAAGCAGAAGAAATCAAGTTGGATAATCTACAAAGCCTATTTTTTACATTGAAGAGACTACGGCCAATGTATTGTCGTCGCTGTTGCCGTTCAAATCCCGAGAAACGCACGAAAAAGTCTACCCTGTTGAATGGTGGTCAGATTTTAATTTATTTTTTAAATATAGAAATAAGATTAGAAAAAATTCTATTTTGTTTTCTATAGGGTGGCAGAGAACATGGAGTGCCGATCCTTATATCAGAGCTCGAACCCAATGGACCAGCTGCTCTTTCGGAACAGCTCTATATTGGAGATGCGATACTGTTTGTAAATGACATAGACTTAAGAAATGCTTGCCATAAAGAGGCCGTCTCGATGCTGCAACAACAAACTGGCGATTGTGTTTTACAAGTGCAATATATTGCTGCTGACGATAGTGATAATTCTTTAGAAGAGGATGGACTTAATTTTAGGTAAAAAAAATTATAATTAATACAATATTTAACAGGCAGTATTGAGTAGTGGCGTGTCGTCTCGTGGGTATATGGGTGGCTGTGGAGGGCGGCAGCCATCCTTATTCCTAACTATTTTTATTTAAATAGACAAAATTAAATTTGATCAAACAAAAGGCACCACAGGCTAAAATTTAGGATTTTAGGAGTTTTTACGCTATGCGTGACATTTGCTAATTAAGAGTTAGGACTAGTGACGCATTTGCCGTTTTTTGATTACTAATGTACCGGGTGAGTCAACGATTGCGCGGAATAATTTCAGGCCTTGAAGATAATGTGAAGATATTGTCGATGATGCGCTTCTGTATGAAGGTATGGTTGGATATCTGGCACATTTTTAAAATATTTTGAATTATACAGGGTGCGCCCAAAAAGTAGGGTGTCATAAAGTTTTTTTTAAATGGTACACTATATTTAAATACATTTATTAATTCTACGTGTTATTTCATACATTTTTATTAATGGTATAATTTACGAAAAAGTTATAGTTTTTAAGTTAATTCGACTCATAATGAAAATTTGGCATTTGCAAGCATCTCGTTGTTGTGAAAATGCTACTTAAATTTTGACACTAAGCGATTCATAATTTTTATACGTACTAAGTAAAATCAAAAATACATAATTCACTATGAAATATTTGACATCACATTTACAGGGTGTTTACTTTCTAGGACCAAAGTCAGATAACTTCTAATTGAAAAATATCACTTTTATTAAATGGAACACCCAATATATTTTTTTGTCATCTTTTAGCTCGTCATAAACTCTTTAACTTTCGTAAAGAACGTCCTATCCCTATCTCTAATAGTTTTTGAATTATTTTGATATTTCGAGATTTAATGTCCTCGTTATAGCATTTTTTGTCAATGGATCACGCCTGTTGAATCAAACATTTCGATTAAATTTTGAAAACTTCGAGGACTGGGTGTTCGCCGCTCGGGATATTTCATCCTGTATAGTTGTTCAGCAAAAAGACACTTTTTATCCGCCTCGCCCAAAACATAAATCATATCAATTAATTAATTTTTTTGAAAAATTCATTTTGAGTACCAACTTATAAATTGACTGGACAATAAACTTTGCAGTAAAATGGCTTAATTTTTACATTGATCTGATTCTTAATGTGTCATCCACTGCCCTTATTTTCATTTATTTTCCATGGCTATTGTGGTCCATTGACAAAAAATGCTACAACGAGGACATTAAATCTCGAAATATCAAAATATTTCAAAAACTATTAGATATAGGGATAGGAGGTTCTTTACGAAAGTTGAAGAGTTTATGACGAGCTATAAGATGACAGAAAAATAAAAAAAAACCGGGTGTTCCATTTAATAAAAGTGATATTTTTCAATTAAAAGTTTTCCTACTTTGGTCTTAGAAATAACTACTCTGATCAACAAAAAAAAAGGAGAATACCACTGGGTGAAATTACACAGAGACGTATTCAGTAAACTTATAAAATTGATTTACAGTGTGATTGAGTAAGTGTGGAAGAAATGGGATTTTTTTTATTAGTTGCACAACCGAAATTTAAATAAGTTTAATAATCGCCAAAAGTTTGTCTATATCCGATAACCATATAACCTGGAACTTAGATGGCTTCAAGTCAAACAGCATATAGGGTACGGCAAAAAGTATGAAAAGCGTTTAGGACCCTTGTATCGAAAAATATAGAAAAACGTTATAAAAGAAAGCTGTTTAAAATTTAAAAATATGTCCAAATACAAAAATAAATGATTTATTGTTTCTTTCCTTTAGATTTTTTAATGAAGAAGTATGCGACTCCGGCACTTCCAGTCAAGTAAAAGGGGCGCGCGAAATAGTCAACACTCCCACGGCACCAAGAACCCCAGAATCAAATTCAGTGAGCAGGTGAGATTCATATTTTTATAGGAATCTTGATTCTTTGTTAAACCTATCTACCGGGAATGTTTTTGTGGTAACTAATTAATACGAAATCTACAGTTCGAGAATGAACTGATGTTAAAGAAAGACATTTTCCAGTCAAATACCCATTTGAGATGTAATAATTTAGAAATTAAATTTTACATTTGCATTTGCAACGGTTATATCAAAAGTATTGGTTAAGATAAAATATATGACAATGATTTGTCGCTGTGGTATTTTTTATAGTATGTATGAAATCTTATATCAAAAGTGACAATTTTAATAAGTAGCACTGAATACGGTTGTTCCAAACACAAGATGACCAGGAAGGGTACAATAATAAAGTGCATTGGCAGCTTGTCAAAATGGGCTGCAGAACCGACTGGATTTCTTATTTAAAATAATGTCTTCTTTTTGTTGCTGGCAACGATTTTAAACTCTTTTTGTGTTGTTAATCATTCAATAAACGCTGTGATCATCCCTTTGTGTCTAGAGCGTTCAAATAAGGTACTATTTCTAGCTGCATGGTGAACATTTAAGACCCATTAACATAAAAAAAAATTGTAAACTGCTCTACCTTTAAAGTCGTGGTAAACCTTAACGTTTCCCAATTTAGTGATAATATAACAATATAATAATTGTGGCTAATAGTTGTTTACTATTTTAAAGGGACTGGTAGATAATAAAAAATTATTTTGTTTTGGGTTGGTAATGAAGGTTGGCAGGATATATATATCCGTGATAAATATCCTGATATATATCTTGATAAATATCATGATATATATCAATATTTTTTTTTCTAAAATTCTATTCATCAAAAATATGGCCCCGCTGCCGCTGAGCCGGCAACAGCGTATTATGCTGCTTACGATGCGGTGATTCCCCATCTTTCCGAGACGTTGACCCCCTGTTATTCTTTGCCGCGTGGCATTTTTATTTAGTTCCGATTTCTGATTGAACGGAGCTATATTTTGCTGTTTGTTTTATGAAATAAAAATTTTACAATGCCAAAAATAAAAAATCCAGTTTGGGTTCATTTAGATTTAATTAACAAGCCCAGTAATTCTGGGTTTTAAGTTGAACCATAGTTAAAAGCAAAAATATATGATGTGTTCATATTCATAAACTTGTATTTTTTACCTACATTTTACATTCCTAACATAGGAGTACTAAAAACCTTGTTATTGTGAGAGCAACTATCATTGAATTCTTCTTCTTCTTCTTGTGCCCTGTGCTAACGCGCACGTTGGCGATCCTTTGTACTCCTCTTAAATCATATCCTATGTAGGGTACCGTTTTCAGCTTGTCGAAATATTGTGGCGGCGTCTCTTATTCCACACCAGTCCCTTATGTTTCGAAGCCAAGAATGTTGTTTTCGCCCAGGTCCTCTTCGACCCTCTATCTTACCCTGTAAAATCAGCTTTGGGATTGAGTACTTGTCACCTCTTAGGATATGCCCGAGATAAGATATTTTTCGTTCTTTCACAATGTCAAGAAGCTCTCTCTGTACACCGGCCATTCTCAATACTTCCTCGTTGGATGTGCGTGCGGTCCAGGGAATACGTAGCAGCCTACGCAGAGTCCACATCTCAAAAGCTTCTATGCGGTTCAGTGTTCTGACCTTTAGAGACCATGTTTCTGCCCCATATAGCATAATAGGCCACAAGTAGCACTTAATTACTCGAAGCCGTAGAGCCAGTGGAAGAGGGCGTGCGAGGAGAAAGTTTTTTAATTTAAGAAACGTAGTTTTTGCACGTCCAACCCGAATTTTCACCTCCTCGTCGCAGTCCCATTTTTGATTGAGATTAGCACCCAGCTATATAAAACGCGCTACCTAGTACCTGTTCCAGATCCTGGTCGTCAATCCTAATTGTTACATCAACATGCCTGCGAGCTATTGCCATGACTTTCGTTTTGTTGGTATTGATCTTTAGCCCGAACTGTTTACCTATTTGGTTAACTCTGTCTACAACATGTTGAAGATCCTCAGGAGAATTCGCCAATATAGCGGTATCGTCCGCATACCTAATGTGATCAATTGAAATTCCATTGACCTTGATTCCTCTATTCTCTTCCTCCAGCGCCAATCCAAAAAGCTTTTCTACATAAATATTGAACAGGAGTGGTGACAAGATGCATCCCTGACGGACTCCCTTGGATATATTGAATGTCTCTGTAGTTAATTCATTATTAATTTTCACTTCTGCAATCTGTTGCCAGTACAGTTGTTGGATTATTCTGATATCTCTAGATTCTATACCAATCTCCCGCAGCCTTTCCAGAAGAAGGTCGTGCTTAATATTATCAAAAGCCTTCTGATAATCTATAAAACATATATATACGTCTCGCCGTTGATCGTAACACTTCTGCATAAGCAGTTTCATGGAAAAGAGAGCCTCTCGCGTACCTAGACCCTTTATAAAACCGAACTGGGTTTCTCCGCTCGTTGCTTCGCATTTGGTATAAATTCGGGCGTGGATGACTCGCAGGAAGACCTTTAGGGCATGGCTCATAAGGCTTATGAGTCTGTAGTCTCCACAGTTTTTAGGGGTACTCTTTTTGGGAATAGGTATAAAGGTAGATCTTAACCAGTCCGACGGGATTTTGCCTGACTCATATATTTTGTTGCATAGGTATGTCAAGTACTTCGTATCCATTATTTTCAAGACTTCAGCATGTACATTATCATGTCCTGGGCTTTTTCGATTTTTCATATTTTTAATGGCTCGTTGTACTTCGGCCTCTAAAATTATAGGGCCTGTCAGTTCTTCTGAGGTGTTTATGTTTTTCAAATCCCGCTGATCTTCGAACAGTGCCTCCGCGTACTGTTTCCACTCGTTACGAAATTCTTCTGGATCCAAAACGAGTCTTCCGTTCTGCTTTCTAAGGGACGGAATTGGTGCTCTCCTGAGGGCGCCAGTAATTTGTTTTACTTTTCTATGAAAGTTAAATGAGTCATGTAGTTCGTGCATTCTCTCAGCCTCCTCGCATTCCGCAGTCACCCAGCGCTCTCGAGCCTCTTTACATTTTTGTTTGATTCTGCGGTTAAGCACAATGTACCTTTCTGATTGTTGTTGGATTTTTGCCCGTCGTCGTTCCTCCATTATATCCAGAATCTCATCTGTCATCCAGGGCCTGACTTTGACTCGTTTTTGTTGACCTAAAACCATCTCACAGGCATTTTGAATATTTTCTTTGATGTTATTCCATATGTCTTCTGGTTCATCACTGTTTCTAGGATCTTTCTCATTACATAGTCTTTCCAGTTCCAATTTCATATTTTCATGGTCATTTGGTTGGTTCAGCCTCTGGATGTCATATTTTATGGGAGCTTTTCTTTTTCTTATACATTTAAGATTGATTTTGAAGTTGGCTATTTGGGGTTATGGTCAGAGTCAATATCTGCCCCAGGATATGCGGCCACCCGTGTTACACTATTCTGGTATCTGCGTTTAATCAGGAAGAAATCAATCTGGTTTCTTACCATATGGTTGGCATTGTCCTGCGGAGAACGCCATGTATACAAACGTCTAGGAGGTATCATTGAATAGAATTGATAAACAAATTTACAGGTTTATATTAAATTAAGTGAAGTGAGAATTTTTAAAATATATCTTTACAGAAAACATGAAATAATTTTAAAATGATTAAATATATATCGATATATATCGGATATTTGGATGTTTATATAAATATCATGATATTTGACAACCCTGGGTTGGTTCTTTATTTGATTTTGGGTCGGTTTCTTATTTGGTATGTGGCTGTATCATCATGTATTTTCAACCAAATTTATGCAAATAATAATAAGTGCTATTTAAATTTTATTACAGTTATTACAGTTATATTTACCACAATAAGTCACCTGATTACATCGATTTTTGAATTTAAATATTTCAAAATAGCACACAATTATAATTATACAAAAGATCCACCAAAAACCAACCAAAAATTAGTTCTACTAAATATAAATACATACGTTGAGAAAAAGTAATAGGAAAAAATTCTTAAACTAAGTAAAAACATTTGATTTGCATATACTTAAAAGACATAATATTAGCTTTAATTAAGAAGTGAATATACTTAATATATAGTCACACTAAGACAGTATTAATTTCACCTGTATTGCTTTATGAAGGAAATAACCTAATAGGTTACCTAATGTGTTCAGAGTATCAATAGACTATAAATAAGAAACGACTATATCAAAACAAGAATATTTCTATTTTGTTTCAAAATGCGACAATTTTAGGCCGTTAAAAACTTGCTTAAATAAAAAATTTTGCTTCGAATAACCGTTTTTCTACTTCTTTTTAGAACATGCCTGTATTAATGCTTTGCTAAAGACAGATTTACTTATTAATTCGTTTACATAAGTTAATTACCAGATTTTTATAAGCTTCTAAATAAAGTGGAAAGTCTGGGAGCCTCGCGAAGCGAAAAATATGACAAATCATTGAAAAAATTAGGAAATAAGTAGGTAAAGTAAGGATAGCAGATGCAAAACAGTAACAATAATCGAAAAAAACAGTTAATATAAAATATTTAGGGCACCGTCCATCCAATCAAACGTCAATAATTACGTTTTTACCGCCACTACAGAAACGGCTCCAACTGCCGCTTTTTAAAATGAAATAGGCGCAATCGAGTCGTGCCGTGAACACCGACAACTACAATCGGCCAAGTACGGAAATACTTGAAAAAAAGAAAGCATAGCGTTCTCCAAAGTAGTAAAATTCCACAACCCGTTCTTTGTTCAAGATGATCAAATTATTTTGTTGTAAAAACAGAACTATTTGATTTAAGTACCTAATATTATTAAAATAAATACCATCTGGTTCTCATATAAGCTACTTTAGATCTCTTTTTTCAAACATATAGTTTTATGCTTTCATTGAAAACAAATTTACTTAATTTGACTGCAAAAACTAAATTATTTCAAAAATTTGCTTGCTCTCTTAAATAATATCTAAATAAATTGTTGTAATTATTTTTCTTAAAATACGTAAGTATTTATTTAAAAAAATTATATAATTAAACTAAGTTGTGTTATTGCATTGGTCGAAAAACATTTATTTAAACAAAGTGGGGTATTATAAAATTTAACTATTACTCGAAATATGACTTAAAGCTATCGACTTTTGATGAGTTAATGTGATAAACAGCAAGTTAACCCACATCCATACTATCCCTAAGATCACTAGCCAAATCAAATCTTACACTGAATATATTTTCGACTATCAAAGGTATTGTGCACGTGTTAAGTGCTCGTTCTGGACATCTTATGTTTGGATGAACCCTAGTGTGTAATTACGACAAAAACAATTCTTGACCAAGTCCCGAAAGTATTATTTTAGCATGTGCAATTTGTGATATCACTCTAAATTCCGCCTATTATTGTTGTTATATTTTGTACTTTTTAGTTTAGCAAAAATTTATTTGTAAAGCATGGTAAGTTCCAATTTTATTTAGTTTAGACCATTATGTTGATGTATATTTATGCCATTTTTATTTATAGCCAATAAATATGAACAGTTTGTTAAAATGCTTGGCTTCTTATTTGTTTTATTTTTGGTTTTTCCTTTTTTTTTGGGGTTCTAGGCAAACATAATTGTTTTACATTTACATTTGTATCCATTCATCATAAATGAAGGTAATTATTTAGTGTCTAATACTAAGCCAAGAATTGTAGTTTTTTTTAGAAATAATGTATATTGAAGCCCGAAATACGAATCTAAAAACGCCCTATGTTTTAGAGGTTATGTCACCTCTGCAAAAATTACTACATTTTCATGATCATTGGAAATAATTACTATTTTATATTTTACTTTGACTGTGACAAATAACATTGGAAGAAATAATTTTCTCACAATCAAAGTAGCCCGGTTGCATATGTTTAAAACATACTTAAGCACAACATCGATACGCCCACCGAGCGCTCTATTGATTATTTCAAAATATACAGTGAGCTCAAAAAGGTTGGAATAAATTCGTTTAAAATTCAGGTGATTATTTTCTGGAAAAACGCTTGGACATGTCGATTATTATTTTTAATTGCGAATTTTTTGACATAAGAAATGTGTATACAGGTTGTCTCAAGAAGAGCATATACCGTCAACGTTGATTTTTTTAAAATAGAACACCTTGTATATTATATTATTTTTAAATTTTACGAAATATTCTGAACACTTTTTGTATAACATACCATATCTCCAAAATCAACGGTTTTAGATATAGGTATTGACATTTTTTCCTGAAAAATGCTGAGATCCGTGCATTTTTAGTTTTAATTGCAAAAAGTGAATGTTTGGGCTGGAATTGTTGATAACCGGATTTTAGGTCCCTTCTTTTTTGATGGTACGTTAACTGTCGAACTGTATCTAGAATTTTTAGAATTTGAGTTAATACCGGCACTTGCTGTACTCTATCCAAATCCGGATGAGCCAGACATTCCCAACAATAACTTATGGTACCAGCAAGACGGAGCACTAGCCCATTACACAAGCCCGGTGCGTAAGTACTCAGATACAGTCTTTCCTGGCAAGTGGATTGGTCGACGGGGTCCAATAGAATGGCCGGCAAGGTCAATAGATTTGACCCCGCTAGATTTTTTTCTGCGGGGCTATTTAAAATCTAAAGTATACTTTAACAGACCTAACAATGTTGATGAACTTAAAGCTCGAATAAGGCATGAGGTTAGATTACCTAATAGAGCCCCAGGTAAAGTGTTTCTTAGGTCAATTTAATGACATTAAACTGTGGAAATTTCCTAACCATAGGCGTTCCACACAAATAATTAATATGCGTATACACACTTATAAGTTTGTTTTACATTAGGTGTTTGTACATACTACACTTTATAAACCCACTGTATATATAATAATATTATATTGAAATAATAAATATAAGGTAACTCAAAAATTCTATATACAAAACTAAAATCAGAAAAATAAACCTGACACGGCACGACACTGCTCAGAAAATGCTTTAATTTTTTTATCAGAACTTCATTCTCGTCAACCATACTCCGTTCATCAAGGCATAACCACGTATATTTTATCTCCGTCTCTTCCACGCCATCGGCGGTCACTGGCCTATCTCTGTCTGGCAGAATCGATCGTCAGACGGGCCGGGTACCGGTTCAGCTTATATCCTGGCGCTTGCAATCGTAACAAATTACATGCTGTTGCCAATTCTTCAAAATTTTCGGATTTGTAAGCACAGGGTAAGTATATACGAGAAACAAGGGTTTGTTAATTAGTTGTTTTTAAACACTGAAAACACTTTTTGTCTTGATTTCAGTTATATTGTTTCTTAAGGACTAAAGAATGTATTATTATAACAATGAATGGCTTGTTATTTTTTTCTGTCACACTCAAAACTCCTCGGTTTAAAGTGTATTTGCAAACTAGCTTTCAAAGAAAGTTACTGACTAACAATTGAATACTGATATAAATGAAATATCTTTAATAAAAAAACTTAAAGAATTGAAGAAGAAAGATCTGACAACCCTGGTTGTGCGGTCGGTCTCTTTGAGACTGTTTACCGCCGTATGGAATGTCCTCAAACTGAGATTGGATAAATAATAATCCATAACGTTTTGGAAGAATTCAAAGATCGACTTGCATATTGCCAGGAAGTTGGTGGCGGTCAATTTCAACATTTATTAAAATAAAATTTAATATAGTCTATGTAAATATTATAGACTAAATAGATGTAAAGAGTTAATTTTAATTGTAGTTTTCGTACCAGAAAAAATGTCAATATATCGAAAACCGTTGGTTTTACAAAAAATGTTCAAAATGTATCGTAAAATTTAAAAATAATATAATATACAGGGTGTTCTATTTAAAAAAATCAATGTTGACGGTATATGTTCTTCTTGAGACAACCTGTATACACATTTCTTATGTCAATAAATTCACAATTAAAAATAATAATCGACATGTCCAAGCCTTCTTTCCAGAAAATAATCACCTGAATTTTAAACGAATTTATTCCAACCATTTTGAGCTCACTGTATACAGGGGGAGGATTTTAAAGTGTTACAACGCAATATCTGAAAAACGGCTAGAAATATTTTAGTCAAATTTTGGGACGTGGATAGAGAGGTTGGGGGACAAATTTTAAAATATTTTTGACATTTACCCCCCCTCCAGATTTTATGTGGCTAGTGACAAATTTGAAATGTCAAATGGAAAGGTATTTATTTTTTTCGATAATTCGATTCCTCGTCAATAATTACGTAAGTGAGCAGAAAATTGTTACATTTACTCTACTGGTTGCTTAGTTACGAATTTTTCAACAAATAAAATTGGAATACTTAAAACTACACATTTTAAATCATGACATCTACCTTCTATGATTATTGTTTATCCAAACCTTTAATTATGTTGTATCCTAGGAAACCACTTTTGACTTTGACAAGTAGTAATAATCTGATTCTGATTTAAACGTATTTTCTGTTGATAAAGTTCATTATTCAGTGCAATTATGGAACAATCTTATGACATTGAAATAGACATGTTGTTAATTCTGGGAGAATGTAGAAAAAACTACCGGGAAACGGCGCAATTGTGGACTGTTAGGTTTCCCGCCATTCAAAAATCTCATATGGCATTTAAGCGATTAGAAGATCGAGGTCGCAGCACGGGAATCCTTAAAAATAAGAACAGAGTTAAGAGACAAACAAAAACTAATGACGATATGGCCGTTGGAGTGTTGGGTGTAATAGCTGTAAATCCTCATGTTGGTTCAAGGGAACTTGCTCGTGATTCAGGAATGTGCCAAAAATTGCTACTGGCAATTTTACACAAGCACAATTTTCACCCTTACCACATAACTCTTCATCAGGAATTGTATGGCCAAGACTTTCAAAATAGGATTACATTTTGTACGTGGTTACAAACTTTAATTGACGAAAACAATGCATTTTTAAGAAAGATAGTATTTTCTGACGAAGCTACATTTACCAATTGTGGTCAGGTAATTATTTAAATTAATACGGATTAATGTAACTTTTAATAATCAAAAATAAGTAATCCACTACTTGATAGGTGTACATAGATAAATACATATCTAAACACCCGTTAACGGGTGTTTAGAGAATATTCTCATACATTTAGATTTATTTTTAATTTTGTACTAATTCAATCAATTTTGCTTTTTTTAATTTAAGGTCAACCGGCACAATTTACACTATTGGGCACCTCAAAATCCTCACTGGATGAGATTTCTGCCAAACCAACATCCTTGGTCGGTTAATACCTGGTGTGGCATAGTCGGAGATAGAGTCATTGGACCACATTTTTTTGACCGTCACCTAAATGGAGAAATGTATAATAATTTTTTACAAACCGATTTGCCACAACTTCTGAATAATAATGGAAATCAACAAGGACTATGGTTTCAGCAAGATGGTGCTCCGCCACATTTTGCCCGACAAGCTCGAGATACACTAAATGAAATGTTTGGAAACAGAAGGATTGGTCGTGGTGGTCCTGTAAATTAGCCTGCAAGGTCACCAGATTTAACCCCATTAGATTTTTTCTTGTGGGGATTTATAAAAGATAAAGTTATGGCTACACCACCGACCACACCAGAAAACATGAAAGATCGTATTCAACAAGCATGTAATTTAGTAACTCCTCAAATGTTAACTCGCGTGCGCAACTCATGTCAAAAAAGAATTGCAAAATGTTTAGAAATGGATGGAGTGGGACACTCATTTCGAACACCTTTTGAAGCATGATCGTCGTTAAATTTAAGGAATTATCATAGTTTTAAGTATTCCAATTTTATTTATTGAAAAATTCGTAACTAAGCAACCAGTAGAGTAAATGTAACAATTTTCTGCTCACTTACGTAATTATTGACGAGGAATCGAATTATCGAAAAAAATAAATACCTTTCCATTTGACATTTCAAATTTGTCACTAGCCACATAAAATCTGGAGGGGGGGTAAATGTCAAAAATATTTTAAAATTTGTCCCCCAACCTCTCTATCCACGTCCCAAAATTTGACTAAAATATTTCTAGCCGTTTTTCAGATATTGCGTTGTAACACTTTAAAATCCTCACCCTGTATATGCACACTAGCACAACGCTATCTTTCAAATCATACGTGGTCACAGCTCATCCTAAATGATTGCATTAATACAGTGCTGTTTTTAGCCAAGCCAAAATACGTGACTTTTAATGGCAGCTAACGGCAAAAAGAAAAACATCGCGCCACCTAATAAATACCACCAGCAATATCATTTTTATGGTCAAAAAATATTTATAACACAAATCAACAAACACTTATGTATTTGCTGAAAAAATAAAGAACACCGCTGCGTTTATTTTTAGCTTGGCATAGTTTTTTTCGTGTCTTCGTAAAATTTACTCTTCTTTTGGGGGTAGAAACCGCCCTCAAGTTTTTGTAATCGTATGTATTGTGTTGGAAAGGACATAAAAAAGGGAATACAACCAACTATTTATTTTTGCATTTCGGTAATGTACCTAGACGCAATTTGTTTTATTGTAAAAAAATGTTAGAAATGTTGCCCATTCTTGTCTTGACAAACCCCTAATCTAAAGTAAAATTCATTATTGACGTGTATGGTAACATACATACATCCGGGGCTATTTAACGAATTTCGTGTATAAATCGTTTCCTAAGTTCCTCTAAATTTCCTGGTTTTGTTACGTAAACTTTGGTTTTTAGGTGACCCCAAAGAAAATAATCTAGAGGATTAAGGTCCTGCCATCGTGGCGGCCATTCAATGGTACCCGTTCTTCCTATTGTAAAAACTTCACTTAAATATTGTCAACCATTTATGGCGTAATGAGGCGGAGTACCATCCTGCTATAAAAAAAGCTGTCAAAGCTGGAATAAGTTCTCCTTGCAGAAAATCCAGATATGTATGGCCATTTAAGTTACCGTCAAGGAATATTGGCCCAATGACGCAGTCGCCAATTATGCCTGCCCAAACATTAAGTTTTTGCGGAAGCTGGGTGTGTGTGTCTCGCCTCCAGTGAGGATTTTCTGCGGACCAATATCGACGGTTCTGTTTATTGACTTCACCATTAAGTACAAAAGTACACTCATCTGTAAAAGGGATCCAGTCTGAATCTACTAAATGCTGATCATCACTTTATCTTCCAGTAACTCTTGTACCATTAACATTTTATAAGGACGCATTTGACATGATTTCACTAACTTGAATGCAGACGTATGGCGTATGTTATTTTCTTTTGCAAGTTGCCGAACTGGAGTAATAATAGGATTCTCTTGCAGAGCAAGTAAAACGTTTAATAGAGTGTCTTCATCCATTAATCCAGGCTGCCTTATTCTTGCTATGTCCGTGACGTGGCCCACTTCTCGATAACGTCTTTCAATCTTGCCGATTGTGCCTTGGGAAATTGACGGTAGATCGGGGTGTGTTTGGTGAAATGAAGCTGCCACTTCTGCTTGAGTATGCGATCTGTCTCCAAAGCCAATTATCATTACAATTTCGATTTTGTGTGATTTAGTTAAATAACCCATTTTAGTATAGCAAAAATACTTCTTACTATAAAGTAACGGTTTAAACAGCACAAAATACTACAACATATAAGTATTCACGTCTTCTAAACCTAAATTTAAGTGACAATTGGCATGAGGCATCAAGTAAACAAACAACCTTATCAATCAAGTTTTCTTTTTTTTAAAGTCCGCTCTGGCAAAACCCAAATTATAGTATCAATTGTTGCAAAAATGGCTAGTTTTTTTTTCTGGCTTTCTAGATTACCAAAATGCAAAAGTAAATAGTGGGTCGTATTCCCTTTTTCATGCCCTTTTCAACGAACAATACATACCTGTATATTTGAAAAAAAAAGTTGTGAGCGGTTTACTATCATGAAAACCCGGAAAAAGTATGCCAAACTAAAAATAAACGCAGCCGTAGTTTTGTATTTCTTCAGCAAATAAAAAAGCTTCCTAATACTAAATTTATTCCAGTTAAAAATTCCACCCTGTATATTATATACGTCACTAATATGTGGAAAGGAGAGGGAGCCTTGTCTCCAAGACTGTAGACTATCTTTGGCCTATCATATTTTGATGGGTGTGTTTGCTTAAGTATGTTTTGTAAAGAAGCAGCCCGGTTGGCGTAATTCCTAATTTACTAATCGAGCGACTTTGATTGTGAGTAAATAATGTTTGCCAATGTCATTTATGTCACAGTCAAAGTTGCCTGGTTAGTTAATTATAGTTTGTGCGACACCCAACATAAGCCCTTTAACCAAACCTAAGGTTTTGAGAAATATCTTTTTCGATTCCTCAAAATACCGCATTTCTGAAAAGAAAATTTTTTTGGCTTGGTGTTCGTTTAATAAATAACTATTTACATAAAATTTTAATTTAAAATAACAGGTTGTTCAGTCAACAACTAGAGGCCAAAAAGTGGCACCTAAACCCACCTTTGGCCAAATTCTTTGGTATTTTTATGGCGATAATTGATGCAGTATTTTTTAATAAACAAACCAAACATACGTTTTGCAAAACGAAGATTTTGTGGATGACGGCGACAACTGCCTTTATAGAATAGCGTTTGAAAAATTCTAATTTATAAGTATACTTTTAATGTCACCACATCTTGTATCGCCAGTTGCTTTGGTGCCAACGTCATTATAAATATTTTTTCTACAAACGTCAGTAAAAGTATAATTCTTAACGCGTTTTTTAAATGTCATTTTAAGACACTGGGTATTAAAGGTAATTTGCTTTGTGAAGATCTAAAATTGGAAATTCCGCTAAAAGTAAAGTGCCTCATTTTTCATTTTAGAAATATTTTCTATTAAGACTTATTGTTTTAATTTCAAAGATATACCCTAATACGAAATTTCGCTTATTTTGGACAAAATAATGATTTAATCGTTTTTTCTGAATTACCCTGTATAAAAAGTAAATCGCAACCTTGCAGTACTTAAATAGTATGTATTTTCTTCAGACTTTGTTAACGATAACCGTAAACAATACGTCAGATTAGGTTGTTTTAACAATATTATGGCCTTTCAAGATAAAAACAAAAATAATTAATATTTTAATTTGAAGAAATTCCATACTTAAAGTGGAGTTGAAAGTATTAAAATGAAAAAAAAAAGTCTTTCTCCACAAAATTTAATAGAATAAAATTCTTATTTCAAGGGTCTCTACATGTTTCGAGCGTAGAAACGTTCATCCTCAGGAGACAGAAAAATTTTTATTTTATGCTGATGTTGTTAGCAAAAGAGAAAATTGAAAATTAGAACCTTAATGGAGCTTTTATGGACTTAAAAATTGAAGTGTAGAAGAAACATGATATGAAGAAAATTGATAATGGTTAAACCATACTGAATATTTTAAAACGTTATTAGAGGGGGTGCAAACCAGCCAAATAAAATGGGGAAGAAGAAACCTTTCTGCAAACCAGCCAAATAAAATGGGGAAGAAGAAAACCTTTCTAACAAGGAGTCGAAGATGTCTATAAGACATATTTTAAGAAATTTTTGAATAATCTTCGACTCCTTTTTAAAAAGGTTTTCCTCTTCCCCATTTTATTTGTCTGGTTTGCACCCCCTCTAATAACGTTTTAAAATACTCAGTATGGTTTAACTATTATCAATTTTCTTCATATCATGTTTCTCCTACACTTCAATTTTTAAGTCCATAAAAGCTCCATTAAGATTCTAATTTTCAATTTTCTCTTTTGGTAACAACATCAGCAACAAATAAATGTGTTTTTCTTTCCTTTTAATTAATATTTTGCTGCACTCCTTTTTATGTTAAATGAAAAAACGTGTTTGAAAAATTGTTTGGATTTGAAGTGTACGAAATTATGTTGATCTTTATTTTGCATGGCAAAAAAATCCGTACAAAATATATTTTTAATTTTAAATTTTTCTTATACAGGGTGTCCATTTAGTGTGTAATTCTTCGATATCTCAAATACTATTCTATATAGAAAAAAACTTTAAACGTAAAAAATAAAGGACTGTTAAAGGTGTATATTATGAAAATATTTTTAAATATACAGTGTGTTTCACAAAAGCCGGACCACCAAAATTTTATTATTTTTAAATGGAACACCCTATATTTTTTAACATTTTTAAATTCCACATAAAATTATAATTATTTTTTATTAATAGCATTATTAGTCTATACTTTATAGTTTCCGAGATATTGACTCTCGAAAAGTGACATTTTTGAAGTTTGGCAGCTTCTAACTTTTTAACAGTACGTCTTAGAGTAAAACGGCTTACATGTCCCTATCTTCAATTTTTATTATCTTCCCCAAAAAATCAACTTCCGGTTAAACCGGATGTAACTTGAAAGCAGGAAATATAGTTGTTTCGCTTTAACTGGAAGTTGATTTTTTTGGGAAGATAATAAAAATTGAAGGTAGGGACATGTAAGCCGTTTTGCTCTAAGACGTACAGTTAGAAAGCTAGACGCTGTCAAACTTCAAAAATCTCACTTCTTTTCGAGAGTCAATATCTCGGAAACTATGAAGTATAGACTAATAATGCTATTAATAAAAAATAGTTATAATTTTATGTGGAATTTAAAAATAATAAAATTTTAGTGGTCCGGCTTTTGTGAAACACACTGTATATTTAAAAATATTTTAATAATATACACCTTCAACAGTCCTTCATTTTTTACATTTAAAGTTTTTCTCTATATAGAATAGTATTTGAGATATCGAAGAATTACACACTAAATGGACACCCTGTATATGACGGTCACGATTAAAATCTAAATATAGAAGAAACGTTGTACTTCTACGCATAAATGTATCATTTGGAAGATGCTTTGAGCTAAAGTGTATCACAAAATATCAGTCAGGTAAAATTAATTTTTATTTTTTTTTTCAAAAAATAAAATACGGTGTGCAGCAAAAATATTTAATATTTTTATGTTTTTATTTTAAAAGGCCATAATATTGTTGAAACAAACTAATCTGACATTATTTAAGGTTACCTCTAATAAAATCTACAGAAAATACAATTTACGCATGCATAGTTCCGATTTACTTTTTATACAGGGTACGATTAAATATTTTTTTTTTTGTCCAAAATAAGCGAAATTTGGTATTTGGGCATATCATCTATATCTTTAAAAAAATGTTCCCATATGCTGCGCAGTTTCTGCCGGTAAATGTATATTTAATAACGGAAGAAATGCGTTGATTTGTACTTTTAATGATATTTGTAGAAAAAATGGTGTATGCTATATGTACTAAAAGTAATTTTATTTCGTTCCAAACTTCCCTTCTCACAAAATAAGATGTCACTTTTAGCACTTATCGTAAATAACTATTTTTCCGCCGATGTTTTTATACATAAACGCGTATGAATAAGACATTTTAAAATGTTCAATTCTATTTTAATCGGTGATCGCTACTTCTCGCTAGTAATAGACCTGGAATATAAAAAAGAAATAAGTAATAAAGAAATAAAAAAGTCTGAGACATATTGTAAAGGCACTATTTTTAATAAAAATTATGTAAAACACTTATTGAAAAATAGATTATAATGTTGATTGACAAAGAAAAGAAGGTAAAAAAATTACCAGAGTTTAAATATTTTTACAAAGATTGGTGGTAACAAGACCAAGAGAAACCATCCAATGTAAACATTTTACCGCCTATAATTTTCGATCCGCGTCCAATTCTAACGAGTTACACTAAACGTTTACGTCAAAACATTAAAGACTGTATTCACCAATTAAGACTTTAATCAGAATTAGTTAATTCTCCAATTGAATCTGTTATTTCAGAAACAACCTAAGTCACATTTGGGCCATTTCGAGTTATCCGTTTCGGCAGTAACTTTTGGAGGTCACGCATCGTTTGTTGCAGAAAAAACCTAAGTAAAGCTATTCGTATCGATGTAGCGACGCGGCAAAATTCGCGTTTAGTGTTGAAACAACCTAAGTCAAATGGATTAATGATAACAAATGCAATATTTTTTTTTTTAATTTATTTCCCAATATGTACCACTTCACATCGAAAAATTATAGTATAGTTAAAAGTCATATGGTTGGAAAACGTTTTTCTTGTTTCCTGAAAAACTATAGAATGTGACTTAGGTTATTTCTGAAATAACCGATTCAATTGCTTTAATCGCGATTTGGTTAATTTGCGTATTCACCAAGTTTTTATTTGCATAATTTACTAATCATCAATCAAAATTCGTGGCACTGCCACAACAACAACTTTTTCAATGTCGTTGCAACGACGTGTTCTCTCCTGTTACCTGTCTTTGTAGAAATATTTAATCTAATCATCAATTGCTCCATTTAAGAATTAAAAATTTCGTAATTTTAATGATGTTTCGGAATATTACATGCATGTCCTCTTGTTTTTATTGCTCGGTCACTGGAGTTAAACAATGTTTTATAATTTTTTTTACTTTTAAAGTGCACACACACAACCACTTACATTTTTAGTACCTTTAGGAAATTTTGACAATGCAAAGTTTCCTCATACTGGGCACTAGCTAACATTACTTATCACATGTTGTATGAAATTATCCGCAAATAATTACAGTACTCATTTCTAGGCAGCACTGCATCCACAGGGCTTCAAAAAATCTAGTCCCAACGTTTTTGAACATGAAAATATTGAAACCTTGCGCCATTGACAGGTTCCACAAGCGTATCAGCTATATTATACGCAAATAACAAGGAGGCCTGCCAAACCAAGCCAAAACTTAAGTCAAGTGAGAGAGTGATGACATCAATGGCTCGAGGTGCCAATATTTTCACTTTACATTTAGAACCACAGCAAATTGTTATTTTTGTTGCTGAGAACCCTGCTTTTGATTTATTTTTCTTATTTAGTTTGCACACAAATAGCTAAAGGTTGCATGGAAATGATAGGGTTTTGTAAAAAATAACGACTATTTCAGGTTATCTCGATCTAGTCTTAGAAACAGCACTGAAAATCTTCGAGTACCGAGCGTTTTAAATATAACGGACAATGGAAACATAACATATTTAGAAAAGACAACTAAACAAGAAGAAACTACCGCCACTACTACCACAAATACGTTAGAACTGCACAATTCAAACAACAATACGTTGCCTGACAATATAACCAAATATACTGATAATTTGGCTAACGTAGATACTAGCGAGTTAGTCTTACTAGATAACGCAACAAATAATATTATTAAATTGGAAGAATTTAAAAAAGTCGACGTATTCGCTACTATGGAATGTAATTTTAACTGCTCAGCAAACTCGCTTATTTCAGATAATCTGTCTTCCCCGATGCAAACGAGTACAGATGTTTATTTGGACTCAGAAATTTTATCAACTGATATTGCATCAAACGACTCGCACTCTCCAAAAAACCTACAGGTTGAGACTGCTAAGAGTAAAGCGGCGTTTAGCTATGAAAGTAATATAGCGGTGGAAAAAATAAAAGAATTCCCATTAAAACCACAGAAATATCTCTCAGAGGAATCATTGGTAAATGTAAAAAGTGATCAAAGTTTGTTAAACTCGGATGAAAGCAGCAGTTCACCAATTCACAAATCGAATAGAAATTACAAGAAACAAAAGAAAGTGAAAAAGAAATACTTTGGAGTAAAAACTTTACAGAGTATCTTCAATAAGCATGACGGTTACTCGGATATTTCTACGACTGCTAGTGAAATTGGAGAGGAAGTATCTTTGTCCCCAAAAGATAAATCTAGAAAACTGATTACACCTCTTCCCACAGAGGTTATGCCTGAATCAGTTGAAAAACCTAAACATAATAAAATGCCTGTTTGTCCTGATACTAGCCCCCAGTTTGAGGAAAATATACACAGTATTCTTTCCGATATTTTTACAAGAAGTCAAATTGAGCCAGCACCTTTCTGTAAGCCGTCAAAGCCTTCAATTGGTCCATCAAAGAAGTATTTCTCGCTGCATGGACAAAATTTGAGAGTGAGTAAAGCTTTACGCTTGTGTCCTAACGAAGACTTAAGTGAGGTTGTGGAGCATGATCAAAGAAAAGAAAAACTTTTAGCTAGATATGTTTATAATGCTAATTCTGTAAGCGCAGATGGAGTTGGTGATCCTGATTTCGGGACACCAGTTTAGAGTTGTGAAGGTATTAATCAATCGCACTGAAGCTTAGCAGCGCACATTTGTTACATGCGAGTACAAATATACAAATTGTGTTTTTTAACTTGTGTTAAGGGGATCGATGCGATATTTCCATATGTATTAGAATTATCTTGTGAAAAGATCAAGTGATTCATTATTTTAATTTCTTTGTTAATAGTTGCTTGGCAATCAATATGTCTTATTGTTATGAACACTTAAAAACCAGCCGTTAATAATTTGTCACTATAGGTACTTGCTAAAAATAACTGGTGTCTTAAAATGTAATTTTTGACATTGACAACAAACTTTAAATGTTAATAGTGCATGTAGGAAAATAATTTTATAAACTAATTTACTTTAACTTTGCTCCAACCCTGCAAGAGATTTCAGTCATTCCCTGCATATCAATTAAGTTTTGAACTTAGCAATCGATGTGTTGCCTTGGCATATTAGAACGAATCTTGCTGGGTCGAAACAAAGTTCCTAATGAAAAATAAATTTTCATTGTATGTATTTTTTTGTTCCTTCGCAATACATGCAAAGAAATCGTTTTTATCAGAGGAGAAAACCGAATTGCGGCATTGGCGCCTCCAGTGGAATGACAATTTCCTGAATTTTACGTATTTCTTCAAAAAATTTAGCCTATGGAGATGTGTTTCTAGTATTTTTAATTTGTGTGCCTATGTTATCTTTATTTTTATTTTCTGGATTAGTTTTCGTGTTCTATACTCTTCCATATCTGTACCGGGTAGTTTACTAGGAATGGCCGCCGGCTGTATCCCACAAACGGTTTCGCGTTACCTTGCGGGAAAAAATATTGATTACAAAGTGACTAAGAGAAATTGCTGGAAATTATTTTCAAGTTTCTCGGTTGGCCTCTAGAGGGCGTAACTACAGTGTCACCAATAAAGTCCGCATCATATGGGATTTTTTTTTATTAATACCTTTATTCGAAATTTGACTTTGGCATCAAGTTCTGCTTCGATCGAGATGAAAATTAAGCAAAAAAGTAGTAACGTGATTCGCATTATCTGTCAAATTTTAATTTTTTTCAAAAAATAATTCAAAAGTGGGGTTATTTCTGAAAATATCGAAAAAAGTTTGAAGAAAAAGTTGTTTTAAATGCAGTTTCTAGCCCGCATGCAAAATTTCAGCTACATAAGATAATTTTGATTTTTTACCTATATTTTGTAAATTTCACCACTTTTGCAAAATAAGACTCAACGCAGCCTACATAAAACTTCTTAGTTTTGACAATGCTTTATTTCAGATACATTTTCTTTAAAGTAGCGCCATATTAAATGTGTGTTTTTCTACAAATTCAAAATTGGGCTATTAAAATTTGGTCGCATGTGATGCAAAGTTTATTTGTTTTTGACCCTGTATAAGGTAATTTCATAAAATAAGTATTTTTGAAAATGTAGTTTGTGTCTGAAAGTAAAAAAAATAAAAAATAAAGTAATGGGGTTTTAAATTAAATCGTTGAAAATAGATAAACTTTACGTTAAGTTAAACTAAAATTTATTTTCCACTTAATGAACAACTTACTGATGACACTGTGTTCTTTTTTGTCTTAATATTAAGGTGTATTACTTTGAGACACAAACTACGTTTTCAAAAAGACTTATTTTATGAAGTTACCTTATACAGGGTCAAAAACAAATAAACTTTGCATCACATGCGACCAAATTTTAATAGCCCAATTTTGAATCTGTAGAAAAACACACATTTAATATGGCTCTACTTTAAAGAAAATGTATCTGAAATAAAGCATTGTCAAAACTGAGAAGGTTTATGTAGGTTGCGTTGAGTCTTATTTTGCAAAAGTGGTGCAATGTACAAAATATAGGCTAAAAATCAAAATTATCTTATGCAGCTGAAATTTTGCATGCGGGCTAGAAACTGCATTTAAAACAACTTTTTCTTCAAACTTTTTTCGATATTTTCAGAAATAACCCCACTTTTGAATTATTTTTTGAAAAAAATTAAAATTTGACAGATAATGCGAATCACATGACTACTATTTTTTTGCTTAATTTTCATCTCGATCGAAGCAGAACTTGATGCCAAAGTCAAATTTTGAATAAAGCTATTAATAAAAAAAAAATCCCATATGATGCGGACTTTACTGGTGACACTGTATATAGTGACAAATCAAAAAGCCGTAGCATTTTTCAATCTTATGAAAATTCTGGATAGCTTTTGTCATTAGGTTTTTGCTCTACCTTTTTGTTTAAGTAGAAGGAGACAAATGTCGCTGTAAAAAAATATTCACAACTTTAATTTCCCTTTTCAGAATTTAATAAATTTAAAGTCGCTGTATTATAGGGATTCTTTTGTTTAATCAATTTAATAAAAAACGAAAACGTTCGGAATTCCGTTGCGGCAGCTAGAAGGCGCTATTTAGCAGAATCAACAATTTTTTTCATTTTTCTCAAAAATTTTAAATGCAACGATATATCTTTTTTAACTTGAACAGTAAAAGTAGTTATTTCCCTCTCATTTCACTACTTTTACATGTCTCCGACAAAGTCCCTCAATTCACTACTTATACCTAAATGATTTTGACTAGGTCTGTTAAAACTATCTAATTTTTTTTTGCTCTCTTCATTGTTCTGCCCAAGACAGGGCCTTTTCACTACCCCCTTGACTTTCCAGTATGCTGAATTCTTGTCGTTCTTCTGACTATTCATATTTCACACCTCGTGTACACCATTGAAAGCTCCATTACGGCTCAATCCCACTTATTATTTTCTCTATTGCTATCAGCATTGTACTATTTACTTTGTTTTCCTGATGATGAGTGTTTCTACACTCGAAACATGTCGAATTATTCTAGGTTCGCCTAGTTATTCTAATAAACTTGTGAAGAAAGACTTTGCTTTTCTTTTTTCTAATCCAGAATTTTCATAAGATTGAAATATGCTAACTTTGATACACCTTTACTATGAGGTTTTTTAAGGAAATAAGCTTTTTGATTTGTCACTATAGTTCCGCCCTCTAGCTACCAACTTAGAAACTTAAAAATAATTTCCAGGGATTTCTCTCAGTCACTTTTGTAATAAATATTTTTTCCGCAAGCCGTACGATAAACAGTTTGTGAGATATAGCCAGCGGCCATTGTTAGTTGACCACCCAGTGCATAGGGCTGGGCAAAAATTCGATATATCGAATAACGATATTTAAAAAATAAAATATCGATATTTATTATCGACTATATCGATATTTTTTTTAATATCGATATTCGATATTGGAATTTCAATATGGCCCAGCCCTAGTAGTGACTGTATTTAATTTTTTAAAACACACAACAGGCATAAATCTGATGCATGTAGAAACGAAATCGATACCCTTAAAATTTTAATTGAAAAAATTTATTTCATTATTAGGTGTTTGCTTTGACAGAAGTGTACTTATACTTATTTTATTAAGGGACCGATTGTAAATTAAAGAAATGCGTATTATTATGCAGCATGGGCCAAAAGTTTGTAGGTATTTCTTTAATTGTTCGTTGTGTATCGTGACAAGCAAGCTCATACAATAAGTTTGGTTTCTACATAGTGGCCCACAAATATTTAGATGAAAAACAATAGTTAAATAAATGGATTCCTGGACAGTTTTCTTGTTTTGACCGTAATTGCATTTAGTTTGTATACTTTATTGGTAAATCGAGCTTTGTACTATTTGTAATGATGTAAGGTACAAAGAATATACCTACCCAGTGGCGTATCGCGACATTTCAGTAAGGCACGCCCAAATATTGATAAATTTAGTCAATATGTTATAATAAAAAATATACTAGTAAATCGCTCGTTCAACAGAAAGTCCTCACAACTGAATCGCGCAACCGCGTGGCGGCCGGCACGCTTACAATACTTCCTGGAGAATTGTCATTGGTGGGCGCCTGGCTCTTAAAAAGTTAGGTTCCTGCCTATTATTGGCCACTGTAATTGGAAGTAAATGGCATGGATACAGGTCATACTGAGCCAGGCTCACGATAACTACGTTACCGATTTACGTATAATCGCTTTGATGAAGCGGACATTTTTTCTTTTCCATAAAGGATCCCTCAGACCAACTCGTTTTTGAAGCGGCGCGAATTTGCCGCAATGGGAATCAAATAGTACCACGCAAAACATTTTCGAATCCGCCATTGGTCTGTCGGATCCTTTTTAAACAATGCCTATCAGTTACGTATAAGCCCAAAAGAGAAAGGGGAAAACCTCGGAGTTCAAATAAAAGGCGTATTAAATGAAAAAATCGACAAAACAATTATTACAGCATATTTTAATGGTGAATAATTTGTTAAAACGAAATTAACCAAATACCTGTGGCTTCCGGGAGATATCCGAAAAAACCGAAAAAATCAATTTTTGTTTTAATTATTTCACGACAAAATACTGATTATTTTGAAAAACTAAGAGCACTTTCTGAACGTCCTTTTTTATGCTCATCAAGGAAATAATTTTAATTTTGAGAAGCGACGTTTCGTTTTTTAGATACCTACATCAACTTAATTTTTTTAAATACGGATTTTTTTAAATTTTTGAGTAGCTTTTTAACTCCCAAAACTAATGATGCATCATATTTGTCACTAATCTATGAGGGCACGTTCTTAAGGCAATTTTAATGCTACCCAAGAAAGGTAAAAGCAGAGAACTCAAAGCAAACGAGGAGCGACAGCTCGCGCATGTGGCAAATAAGTTGTGTATCGCTAAAAACCATGTGCTCGTCTAAGTTGTGTTTAGTCCGCGAGCTGACGTTGCGCCTAGCTAATTGTGATATTATTTTGTTTTCATTCTGTTACATTTACACCTGTACTAAAAAGTAAGGTCGCTCAGTGTAGAAAATAAGCAAGTTTTCTCGGAGTATTAAGTTGTGGATCGACCGTTATCGTTGTATGAAGGTCACTGAAAAACGACCAGTCGATATCAAAGGTACCGACAGGTATTGTCGCTTCTGGTTTGCTGTAATAGTCCGATTTTTTCTTGAGGAGCATAAATATTGCCTTAAAAGAGTGCCCTTAAAATTTAAAGAAAAATGTGATGCATCATTAGTTTTGGGAGGCCAGAAGCTACTCAAAATCTTTAAAAGTTCAGGTCCGTACTTAAAAAGAAATAAGTTGATGTGGGTATCTAAAAAACGAAACGTCGTATCTGTAAAATAAAATTATTCTCTTGATGAGCATAAAAAGTGCCTTCAGAAAGTGCTCTTGGTTTTTCAAAATAATCAGTATTTTGTCGAAAAACAAACAAAAGGAAACATTTTTTTTTATCGGATATATCCGGAAGTTATCAGAATTTTTAAAATTTCTTTTTAACTAATTATTCAGCATTAAAATATGCACCTTTGCCTTCACTTACCAAGTCTTTATCTCTTATAGTTAGCAAGATGCAATGCTAATGCTTTAAAATTGTGACATCCTGTATAGGGAATAGAGGGGAGGTATAATTAAAAAGTTATAAAAGTTTAAGTATACCTGATATTATGATTTAGAGCATAATATCGTCTAAAGTCTAAAGATACACACGTGACATTCCGTATTAATTTCAATAAATAGTTTTGATTTAAGATTGTGTGGCTCTGGGGTAATTACAGAACTTATAAGACAAATGAGCTTATCTACTTTTTTTGTAAAAATTTATTTTACTAAAAAAAATTTGTAATTGCGCTTTAGGTTTTAGTGCTTACTATCTAATTAAAAGTAGTTAGGTATTACGTAGGTAGAAACTATAGTTAGGAATATCGTTAAAATTTTTAACAATTAATGGAGACATATTTTCAAGCCAATAATATTTAACGCATATTGTTTACTTTAATGTTAAGTAAGTGTGGTATATTGTTCATAAGTTTCGAAATTATAATATATTTAACATTATTTTAGCTTAAACATTATAATAATTATATTTTATGCCTGCCGCATTTGCTTTTAGGCTAAATCGACCGATTTAATAAAAAATCCATAGTATTTTTATTTGAAGAAGGGCCTTAGCTACATAACGGAAAACTCGGTTTTGTGAGCCAAAAACAGCAAATATGGCAAAGTAATATCTGAGTATCACCACAATGAACTATTTTTTCAGTTTTTACTAAAAAAATTATATTAATGGGCTCTTTTTCATTTGACATAATACTTTAAACCAATAATCCGCATGGTCACATACCGTCGTATTTATTATAAAATCTTGCACGTGCAATGTAAAGTCAAATTTCTCCAAGAACACGCCGCATCTTGGCTAAGTTACCTGTCATTTATGGCACCCTGTTGAAGTCTGGTCTATTTTTTTAGATGTTGGCGACAGAGACAGGACACCATATTTTTAACTTCTACGGGGCGGGGCCTTAAAGTTTTATTAGCATAATGGCCTGCAAAATACATTGTTATTCATTGGCAAATGGCAAAACATAGAGATGCATTTAACATGCACTAAACTTACCAATAGAAAACGCTATGAACATAACCCTGACAACATACAAGCGTTTCGCCTCCCAAATGTTGTAGCTACGCAATCAAGCGGCAAGTGGTATGCCTGCGTATGTTTTCAGTTCAATGCTGCGTTACCATATTATATAATTTACGTCCGCGGCGTAGTACAAAGCCGCCAAAATGCCATGTGTTTTAAATACAAATAGCTGGATTAGTTCTCAGTAAATGTTCTATCTGCCCTATACTTGGAACAAGAGTCTCGGGGCACCTGCTGCAAGCGGCAATCGTTGCGCCTGCTCATTTTTCCCGATAATTGTTATCTGATTACGTTTACATTAATGACGGAGCCCGATTAGTCCACAATATCTGAGTAAATAGGTTTACATCTTATAACGATAATGATAAATAAAATTGTTTTTTAGAATCTAGGAAGTGCCTTCATAATTCTTTATTAAAAAATATTCTAATATATTCAATGTGATATTGTAAAACTATATTTTAACAGATGTGAAAGTAGGGTTTAAATTCGATATTATATTTTTTAAATTACAAATGATGATAGTAGATTTGTGAATTACTTTGTTTGAAAAGTTTAGTGGCTAATCCAGGGTGATTTCAAAAATAATAAAATAATAATTTGTTATGTTTATCAGTTATTTTTATATAATGTTAGATTAAATCTCAAAACTTAAAACTGTTATTGAAGGCATTAAAAATTGAATTCAAAAATAATGCATAAATCTTTGATTATTCAATTGTTGTCTTAGGCCCGTGGTTAAACAAATGAATTTGTTTCTATGCGATGGTCGAGCCATAACGTACGACAACGTTCGGCCATAACGCAAGCACCAAAGAAAATTTATAAGGTTAGAAATGTTAACTCCATATTAAACAATCGCAACAAAATGGAGAGAGAGAAAGGGGTGTTAATGTGCCTGCTGACCACCGGTGGCGCAATGGCGGGAAATTTGAACGGCGGATTCAGAACTTTTGAATTTTATTATTAACTTTTGAACGAGTTTTTATTGAGTTAATTTGTGATTCAATATAAATATTATTAAATCACAAATTAAATCAATAAAAAGACGCAAAAAAGTTTTTGTTTTATGGAATAAAAGCAAACTTTTATATTACCCAAGATTTGGAAAATAAATAAGGAAACACTTTACCGTAAATACTTTATTTTATGCTATTCTATTTATAAATAAAACTGCATAGTAGATAGCCATAACAAACATAACTGTTTGGAACAAACTAATGTCCTTAGGTTACGCGTCGCAGGTCTCACTCATCAGGTATTGTCTCAATTCATATAATATATCACAAATACGGTATAAAACACAGGTACTAGGCTGTAACGAGACACGTACTAAAACATCCATAAGCTATCAGGTGATTTTTACAGCATTCTCTGAAACAAAAGAAACAGAAACAGTATCGGGTTAACATTAAATTTTTATGTAAAATATGACCGGTGGCCAAGTACCAAGTATCTACTCAAATCATTATCCTGGTGCCATCATGTCGCTCAATGTACAATATTCCTTAAAACAAACAAATTAGTCCTAAGTAGTATAAAATATACTTCTCATCTACTCAGTAAAACAAAAATGTTAAAATTATCATTTCAAGAGCCTAAACTATCAGTTCGTAACCGATAGATTGTTGTGTATTACCTCGGGCACAAATCTGTTGCAGTTGTCTGCCGGCTGCCCAACGATAATTTGATAACACTGGCTTGTAAACTAATAATAAATATGTGAAACATTTCTTGTAAATTTATTTTTTTTAAACTTACCATTTCCAATATAAAAACTAGGTATTCGTGACAAATCAATTTGATAAACAATAAAAATAATTACCTGCATGGTAGGCTGAAACAATAATTGAAAAATTACACACATCGGCGAAGTTTTCTGGAGTATTGCATCAGATATTAAAATAGTAATAAAAAATGTATTTAATTTCCTGAGAAAAAAACGTGGACAAGAAGAATTGACAGTTTTGACATGGCGGGCTGGCTGGTTTATTCCTATTAGCACCTGGCTCAGTTTAGGAAGCATTATAGTAGGTCATAATATAACTGTCCTTCTCTTCTATACTTCAAAAATATGCGACAAAACCCGGTTCCTCGGACAGCTGGAGAATCATCAAGCGACAACAGCGCCAATTTGACTCTGATGGCCAGCTGAGCTAAATATGACCTTGTGTTGCAGGATTGCTAATTTACAGTTTCACCGGGGTGGCAAGCACTATAACCGATCAAAGTTAAATGCAAGTTTGTTTTCAGATGCGATGTCGTGCGTTTAAAAAATCGCACGCGGTCGCATACAGTGTAACCGCAGCCTAAGTAGTTGAGCATACGCAATTTTTATAATAAATGCCATCGATTGACGACCTTGACGATTATTTGTAACCTATATACTTATGAACCAAATGTTAAATTAATTTTAACAATAGCATGATAAAACCGTGTTAAGGTTGAATTCTCAACGTCGTTCAGTTTATTGCCAACCTATTTCGGTTTGTTTTTTCAAGTTTATTATTTTTTAAACTAACATTTAAATAAAATCAGTATCGTCGGCACATTACTTAGGTAATATCTGATATATTACAAAAATATCAACTTATTTCATTGCTAATTTTGGGAGAATTGTATAGTGAAAGAACATGTCATTGCAATGACATAATAATGTAAAAAAAACCTTACCCGATATTTTTCGCTGTACAATTCTCTTAAAATAAGCTATAAAATTCCTTGATATTTATTAAATATGTCAATTATTACCTATAACATATCAAGTCGATACTGATTTTCTTTAAATTTTGTATAAAAGCTAGAAAACATAAATAAATCTACGCGAAATAGGTTATAGGTTGGCAAGCATGTTGATGCTCCCACCTTAATAAGAATTATATGCTAGAAAAATTATCGCATCGTAAGCCAGTCGTAAAATTATAAGCGAAGAACTCTAATAATTTTAATTTTAGTTTATTTTAATCTATAGTAAAAATCGATGTTTTGCAAAAGTTTAACCCAATTTATATGATTTTTTAAAGGGAAAGGGAACTTTTTTGCAATATTATTATTATTTTCATTTTCTTCCATACTATGAGGCATTAAGCTGGGCTTAAAATTTTCCATCACAGCTCCCTCTACCGATATGATTATGGGAATTATTTCTATTTTTTCAAGCTTCCATATATTTTTAATCTATCTTATTCGTTTCGGTTTTAGAGAGGTTGTGTGGTATATGTGTGTGGTAATCTATATCGATTATAAAAACTTTTTTGTTACTCTTTTCGATTAAATCTGGCTTTCGATGCGATCTAGTCGATGATTACCCATCAAACATGGTGAAAGGAATCATGGCTGTAATTTAGCTGTAAACTAGCAAGAATAAAGGTCTCACTAAAAAGCTTGGCCCATTTCTTAAACACTTGATTGATCGATTTGTAGACAACAAAATCATTCTTGTACCAATGACCCAGTAACTACTATAAGCATTTGCTTTTACATGAAATATTTGTTTAATTCTATACCACCTATCGTTTATGCAGCATTATTATTTTAAGTCATTGCTTCAAAAAATATATGCATAACTTTTTTGTTCCTAAAAACAAAGGTACTCAGGTGGTAGAAATCTAATGGTAATATACCTTTTCCCCACTTATATAAGCTGCTAGAGTTAAGTAAGTAGGACTTAGTTTTTTATAAGTTAAATTTGTAGTTTTTCTAAATCTCTGTTTATAAATTTGATCATGTTGTTTTAGGTACCTACTTTCCTTTTGTTTCTTTTAAACAGCAAAGCAAAGTAAAGGTCCTTGCTTAGCTAAGTTGCTAAAAAGAACGCATCGCGAACAACGTGGTATAATCAAAGTCAAAGTTTTTATTTGCTACTTTACACAAATCGTTTATAGCACATTACAGATAATAATATACAGTGTGACCAGTAAAGTCCGCATCATATGGGATTTTTTTTTATTAACAGCTTTAATCGAAATTTGACTTTGGCATCAAGTTCTGCCTCGATCGAGATGAAAATTAAGCAAAAATATAGTAAGTAGTCACGTGATTCGCATTATCTGTCAAATTTTAATTGTTTTTAAAAAATACTTCGAAATAAGTGGGGTTATTTCTGAAAATATCGAAAAAAGTTATTAGAAAAAGTTTTTTCAAATGCAATTTCTAGCCCACATGCAAAAAAAAATTCAGTTGCATAAGATACTTTTGATTTTTTACCCACCACTAAAATTAATTTTCCACTTAATGAACACTTTACTGATGACACTGTGTTCTTTTTTGTCTTAATATAAAGGTGTATTACTTTCAGACACAAACTACGTTTTCAAAAATACTTATTTTATAAAGTTACCTTATACAGGGTCAAAAACAAATAAACTTTGCATCATCTGCGACCAAATTTTAATAGCCCAATTTGGATTCAGTAGAAAAATACACATTTAATATGACGCTACTTTAAAGAAAATGTAAGTATCTGAAATAAAGCATTGTCAAAACTAAGAAGTTTTATGTAGGTTGCGTGAGTCTTATTTTGCAAAAGTGGTGCAATTTACAAAATATGGGTAAAAAATCAAAATTATTTTATGCAGCTAAAATTTTGCATGTGGGCTAGAAACTGCATTTAAAAAAACTTTTTCTAATAACTTTTTTCGGTACTTTCAGAAATAACCCCACTTTTGAATTATTTTCTGGAAAAAATTAAAATTTGACAGACAATGCGAATCACGTAACTACTATTTTTTTGCTTAATTTTTATCTCGATCGAAGCAAAACTTGATGCCAAAGTCAAATTTCGAATAAAGCATTAATAAAAAAAAAACCATATGATGCGGACTTTACTGGTCACACTTTATAAGTTAACTAGCGTGTACCCGGCATGCGTTGCAACCCGCTGGTATAAATACAAACCCGAAATTGCACCCGTGCGAAGCCAGGGCGGGTCGCTAGTTATACATAAAAACCTTCCTCTTGAATCACTCTATCTATTAAAAAAAACCGCTTCAAAATCCGTTGCGTAGTTTTAAAGATTTAAGCACACAGACGGCGACTTTGTTTTATGTTAAGATATATTTCAACATGTAGGTATTCATACAAATATATAAATTACAATAAATTATTGTATAAAAACAAATTATGCACAAACAATTAAAATAAAATAAAAATTACCTAGGAGAAACAACAAACTGGCACATTCATTCCCAATGTACAGTGTACAGCATCCAGGCAATGATTACCAGGAAGCCAACAGGTATTCATATAAGATGTAAATCAGTAGTCTACTAAATAGTTTTTAACATATTTTTTGAATCGGACATTATCGAGGGGTCGGTACCGTCCTAGGATCTTATTAGATAAATGACAGTTAAAAGAATTGTTTTTAGATTTAGTAAGTCTGGATCGCTGAGCCACTATCCTGTCTGAGCCTCGAGTGTTGTAGCTGTGTATATCTGAATGCTTATTGAGTTTATTTTGGCGGGAGTGTAGCTCCAGTAGGGTTTGAAAAATATAAACACAGGGCAGCGGTATTATGCCATTTTTTTTTATACATACGCTGACAGTGATCTTTTTTGTAGTCGAAAGATCTGTTGTGGCGTTTGTACAGTTTCCTCGACAATATAGCCCCATACGCAAGATGGGAATGAAAAAGACCAATGTAAAGCCATTTCACAAAGTCAAAAGTCACTTACGCAAATTTCTAAGAAGAAATATCGTACTTGACAATTTTCGTCCCAACTCAGTTTTATGGGCTTCCCAGAATAAAGAATTGTTCATAGTGATACCCAATAACTTACATTTATTGTTTAATAATCGATTACTGGAGACAACCAGATCTTTAGTCTTACTTTTATTAAGCTGCAGGAGATTGCAAAAAAAACACTTTTCTGCATCCCTCAGCAGCAGTTGTGACGCCACAATCAAAGTCTTCAGACTAGAGGCAGAAATAATGAAAGTAGTGTTATCTGCAAGGAACGCTCAACTTAATCGCTGACTTTGCTTTGCTGTTTAAAAGTAACTAAAAGGAACTGAGGCTTTGGTACAGTACAGACGTAACTAAGGATCCCCCCCAACGTTCTTGAACGCAGAGTGTACCTATAGAAAACTTGTTCTTATGCCTTAGTAATTTTTGTTATTTGATATCTCTTGATTAGCAACGATACTATGAAGCAAATATGTAATAGTATTTTATGTCATACCAGTATATTATTGTGTTTTTATACCTTAGATACCATCTACATAATGGATTACTTTATGCCCGTGCGGGCAAGTGTGCATCTTGTTCCATTTTTGGCTTTGACACATTAAACGTTTTAATAATGTCAAGGTAATGTCGCAGGTAAAAATAAAAAATTGGTAAATCAAATTAAATTAAAAAAATATATTTATTATTCAAAACGAACTGGTATGACATAAAATTTCGTATGCACCACGAGTACTAATAGATATATACCCTCGGACGACTTACGAACCCTCGGGCCAGAGGCCCTCGGCTTTGTAAGACTGTCGCCCTCAGGGCATAATCATCTACTTCTTCACGTTGACATCTAGGAACGGTAATTGGTTGTTTTCTTCTTTCTCTAAGGTGAATTTGATTGTTGGTGTTAAGCTATTGAGGTGATCTAGAAAATCTCTTAGTTCGTCATCGGTTCCATTCAAAATAATGAAGGTGTCATCCACATATCTCAGCCACATTTTTGGTTTCCATTGCTTTGGATTCAAACCATTCCATGTAAATGTTGGCGATTTTTGGCGAGAGAGATGAGCCCATCGGCAGTCCGAAGATACTTACCAGTTGAAACGTTGTGATTTAAAACAAATAAAGACAATGGAAGTACAAACCTCTTTCATCATTCAAGAAACATCATTGTCTCCAACCTTAAAAAACGATGTTTTGGTTTTCAGATATCACCATCAAATCAAAATTTTTAAATACGGGCCTGAAATTTAAATATTACTTCCTGAAGTATTTTGTTCCCCTTAAACATAAACCAATAACATTTCATTGTTTTGAACCGAAAGTCCATCATCCGTACTTATTACAGTTTTTTTGCAATACGGTTCTGATATAATTGTGTGCTTGCAAAAAGAAAACTCACTCTAATAATAAGGAATTATTTTTTTTTAGTGCTTCTTACTGTAAAGTTCCTTTGTTAACAACCTTCTTTCTTTTTGGTTAGAGTAGCATATTTTTTTAAACATAATAATTATCAGGACCGCATTACAAAATAACTTTCAGTTACTGATGATGGATTGTGGATTCCAGACGGTAAAACTAATGTTATTGATTTATATTTTGGGAACAAAATACTTCAGAAAGTAATATTTAAATTTCAGGTCGATCCGGGTTTAAAAATTTTCATCTGAAGGTGATATCTGAAAACCGAAAGGCACGTTTATAAATTAGAAACTATTTTTAAATGCGTCGTAAAAAGGTGCCTGTAAAAGGTCTTTTAGTTTTTCAATATGTTTATAAAGAAAGTCACAATAAAACAAAAATGAAAAATGAAGTTTTCGGTTTTTTTCAGATCTCCGGAGGTAGTAGGAATTTTCTTGATTTTTCACCAGCATTACTGTATCTTTTATAGTTTCCCAGATCCCAATAGTGAGCATCGAATTTGGGACACCCTGTACTGGATTTACTGAATTTATTCTAAATTACACTATCTTATTCAGTAGAGTATAAGTTTGGTTTATAACTTTTTTCCAATTAAAATAAAAAACAGGCTAAAAGAGAGTTGACAGCATCGAACTGAATCTTGTTGGATACCCAAGTGACATGTTGGTTTCGTGTTTTAAATACAATATTTTCGCGCTGTTCTAGTTTCTGAAAAAGGTTTGTAATACCCTATAATACGTTTTATCATTTACAAATACTCTTAAATAGGGTGTCTCACGGTGATAGTCCATTAGAATATTTCGATTTAAATCCTGCAAATTTTACGTAATGGGGTTTTCAGAAACTCTCTGTTCAAATGAATCAACAGCAACTATGCGCGCGATTTCTAGTTATACCGGAAGTTGTCTTACTTGTTTTTTTTTTAAAGATTACCCTGTAAAATGTATTTGTTTTGTGTTCCTTTTTTCCAATACCTTTAATTAAATTTTTTTGTATCCTAATCTGTCGGTTACTGAGAGAAAAATTATTTTTCTCAAATTCTGACCTTTAACAAGGTGCCGCCATAGGCGCAGGTAAACTTTGTGCATATTGGAAGCGACGAGGGATTTTTAAAAGAAGGTTTGAATTGGTTGTGAGTGGTTGAAGGTTTTTGTATTTTGTATTTTTTTTATGTTTATTAAAAAATAAGTGTAGCTAATACTATGTACCGGGTGTTCCACCTAAGGAGGTAATCGGCATATCCAGTGGCGGCTGGTTAATGAAGGGCTCTGTGGCGCCGCCCTCCCTGCAATTATTTCAAACAGAATTCAAAAATACTTTACTTAAAAAACCAATAACGCAATGTATGTAAGCAATCAATTAAAATAAGTCAAACCAAACGTAGCCCTATTCTAACGGGCAGGCCATAGACAAGCGGGTTGCGCGCTCTCAAGGTTGTACTATAAGCGCGGGCGGCGGCGGGCGACCGATTATCCGTCCCGATTCAACGCGCCTTCTCGATGGGTTGTCATGACGACGGAGGCCTGCCGTCACCTACACATCGCACAACGAGCGGCCACGGAGAGCTCCAATTTTCCGCGCCCACTGTTCGCGAATTGCGATGCGACCTGTCGTCTGTCGATGCCGCTGACTCGCTGACTTTTTGTTTTGAGTTATTTATTAGTTGTTATAAAATTGGAAAATTTCGTCTAATATGAAGGTCAGTGATTTACAGAGTGTTTAGTTCTCTGAGCTTAAGTGAAAAACTTGATTTAAAAAATGCAGGGCGGCCACTACCAATATTGAACATTGTACAAGTGCAATCAAAATGTAAAAGTAAGGCACAGTTTACGCGTAAGTTTGACAAAGAAATATATAATAAAATATTCTGGATATGCGGTTGTGAGGACAAAAATTATTTTTTTTGTTTCGTGTGTCTTCTTTTTGGCGGGGATGATAATTGAACTAAAAATGGGGTGCAGGACTTAAAACATCTTTCAGAGAAAATAAAAAACATGAAAATAGTGCAAAACATCGTTATAATGTGGTAAGTTTTGAGATGTTAGGACAAACTAATATTTTAACTTGTTTAAGTAGTGCTTATGCTGATGAAATTAAAATTCACAACGAGAAAGTTAGAAAAAACAGACACGTACTTTCGAAAATAATAGACATTTTATTTTTTTTTATTTAAAGCCAGCGCCCCCCTGACTCACTAGTTACGAGCCGCCACTGGCTATATCCCAGAAAGTAATAACACTAGGACTTTGGGAAAAAATATATATCGATAAAAGCGGCCAAGAGAAATTGCTGGAAATTATTTTCAAGTTCGAAAAATGACAGCTAGGCCCGGCGTAAGAGAACTTTCAAAATAGAAATGCCGATTTTCTCTTGATTTTTCTTAACAAAAATATGTTAAAAATATAAGCATTGTATTCTTCATAAAATTATGCAACTTTATGTTACGAATCGTTTTTTTCTATTTTCAATAATAAAGTGGTGGGAGAAGGTCAAACCTTTTTTCTTTCAGACGCTGTTATCTCTGCTTTGGATAAACCGATTTTATTCAACTTGGTTTTGAAAAAAACCCTTCTTTTCCTCTACACGTAGATCTATTAACTATACCATATTGATTCTGATGGTGGCCACTAGATGGCGTTTTCCCGTAATTCCTCAATGAATAAGGATTTTCTCAAAAAAATCAAATGTTATTATATGACTTTATACTATATACTATAGAATACTTTTTAAATTCATTTACGGTTTTTCGCAAAATCCTCCAAATATCAAGCAGCCTTAATTGATTTTTGGCAAGAGGGTCATGGTTGGTTAAAGGTAATAATATGTATCTATAGAGGCCTCTCATTGTCAGTTGCAATTATTATTACTTTGTTTATCCATAGGACTGAAGGATTTTGCGAAATACCATAAATAAGTTTAAAACTATTCTAATTATTAGGTATAGGGACACCCAAAATGTGCTTTCGCCTATCCATTGAATGAATCAGCAAAAAATAAAGTTTTTAAATTTTTTTGATAAAGATAAAAAAATTGTTACTTTTCCACTTCCCTGTATATAAAAATATCTAATACTTACCATAACCGGAATTTCCAGTTTAATATTTTATCTTTGAAAAGATATGAAATTAAAAAAAAAAACAATTTTTTTCTCAGAAACGGATAGAGTAAAATACGAAAACTTTTAATAAAAGTTATTGGAAATAAAGAAAGGAACACAAGAAAAATATATTATAGGGTTTGCAAGTTAAGCAAGTTTGAGACAACTTCCGATATAACCGGAAGTCGCAATAACCGGAAGTCGCATATGGTCGGTGTTAATTCACTTATAGAGACCGTCTCCGAAAACACCGTTATCCCAATTTACAGTATTCAAATTAATTTTTAAAATATTCTAATGGGCGGTCACAGCGAAAAAACCAATTCAAAAAAAAAATTTTGAATCTGCTTACCAGTTTGTAGTGTATGTGTGTATGTACATTGCCACAAAAAAACGCTAGTGGTGGGATACTTTTATTGCCGTACAAATAGTCACATTTTAATATTTAGCTAGAGTCAGCAACTTTAAGCCTCGCTAATTGTTTCATAGAATTCCGAAAATCTGTATAAGTCCATTTTTTTTAACTTGTCAACCTAAGAAGGTCCAAATATCTACCACAAAACTCCGTAGTCTTGCTGACATTGCTGCCTCTTGCTACGTAATTTATTTTTATGATAAACGACAGTGTAGCTTTATATAGATTTATTGTAACTCGTCATCAGATTATATTTTTTAATAAGTACTAATTTTATTTTTTTATTGTCGCTCAAATTAAAATATAGATAAAGTATTAGAAGACAACCCCATATAGCTGATAGGTATTATTGTTAAGATTATAATTTACATGGTTTCATCTTACATTAGTGTTCTCGTTCTAAAATAAACAATAAATATCTGAGTGTAGCAAGAGAATTGACACTTCATAATATGTCATCTAGTGGTAGCTAGATCATTTATTGTATTTGTGCTTTGTTTTTCAATTTATGTGCACAAAGGCCATGCGACGTTGACTCCGTTTTAGATGGCTGAAGTTAAAGGACGGTCACGACTGGGATGGATGACCGCTTGGGCACAAGTTACGTCGTTTTCATAATTTAAAATGCTTTTTTATTAAATTTTCTTATCGAATCCGTACATCAAAACATAAGGAATATTTGAATAATTTCAATAATGATAAATTATTGTGCAATTCACATTCTTAGAAATAAAACTAGCAATTAAAAAAAATAAAAACAGGTTTTTATCTATACTATTATACAGTGTGACCAAAGTCCGCATCATATGGGATTTTTTTTATTAATAACTTTATTCGAAACGTGATTTTGGCATCAAGTTCTGCTTCGATCGAGATAAAAATTAAGCAAAAAAATAGTAGTCAATTTTTTCCAAAAAATAATTCAAAAGTAGGGTTATTTCTGAAAGTATCGAAAAAAGTTATTGGAAAAAGTTTTTTTAAATGCAGTTTTTAGCCCACATGCAAAATTTTAGCTGCATAAGATAATTTTGATTTTTTACCCATATTTTGTAAATTGCACCACTTTTGCAAAATAAGACTCAACGCAATAACCTACATAAAACTTCTTAGTTTTGACAATGCTTTATTTCAGATACATTTTCTTTAAAGTAGCGCCATATTAAAGGTGTGTTTTTCTACAAAATCAAAATTGGGCTATTAAAATTTGGTCGCATGTGATGCAAAGTTTATTTGTTTTTGACCCTGTATAAGGTAACTTCATAAAATAAGTATTTTTGAAAACGTAGTTTGTGTCTGAAAGTAATACACCTTAATATTAAGACAAAAAAGAACACAGTGTCATCAGTTAGGTGGAAAATAAATTTTAGTGGTGGGTAAAAAATCAAAATTATCTTATGCATGTGGGCTAGAAACTGCATTTAAAAAAATTCTTTCTAATAACTTTTTTCGGTATTTTCAGCCCACTTTTGAATTATTTTTGAAAAAAATTAAAGTTTGACAGATAATGCGAATCACGTGACTACTATTTTTTTGCTTAATTTTCGTCTCGATCGAAGACTTGATGCCAAAGTCAAATTTCGAATAAAGCTATTAATAAAAAAAAATCCCATATGATGCGGACTTTACTGGTCACACTGTATAAAATTGAAAAGTGACTGACTGATTCATTAACCCTAACTACCTAATCCTAGAATCATAAAATTTCGAGGATGTCCCTTCCTTATACCGTAGGCATCCACTAAGTAAGGGATTTTTTGAAAATCAATCCCTAAGTCTGAAAGTACCTAATTAAACTTATATTCTGTTGTAAAAAAAAACATTCAGTATGGAACGTATGAAAGAATTAATTATTAAAGCAAAGCTTGACGCGTGACACCAGTAGAACGATGAGCGGATGATGCGATATAGGTACGATCAAGTGGGGGAAACAATATACCTATTTCTGTTTGCTTCTCTTCTAACTTATTACAAGAATACGGGCCAACAACGCATTTCTATACCTGTATGACCCCCCCCCCCCCCCTCCCCGTTTATAGCTCAACAACCATATAATACTAACCGAGGAACACATTTAATGTAAGATAAGACCTTGTGCCACAAGTGTTAATTCTAGTAGTGTAGGTATCCGTATTATATTCCCAAATCTTAAGTCACATCGTTATCACTTTTATCCAATATGTATTTATATTTCTACATTATAGTTAAGGCCTTAATTTTTTCTTAACGCGTTTATCGTTACTCACATATCTATTAAAAAAATATAGTTAAAAAAGTTTTTTTTCTCATCCTGTATTCCTCTGGAGATTTTCCTATCCTTTTTACCATTTGTATAGCGGGTTCTATAAATCATCTTCTGGCGTGTCAAAACGACATCAGTATAGTAGACGTGATTTTCAGTGTCGAAATGGCATTCTTTTTCGGACTGACCTACGTAAGATGTTCGGCTAGGAAGCAGATGCGCAACGTGAACTCTCGAGCACAATTTACGCAATTCTCTCTGGAATTTCTTGCTTGTACTTCTCTACGATATTTTAAAGTTCTCTTAAAAATAGATGCTGGTTTGAATCCCGATGAAACCGCTCAAAGTATTTTATAAGATTACCTATTGTTGCTTTCACTTTTGTAGCTACAAAATGAACTCTGAGCGATAGCCTGCCCAGAAGTCCCAAACGCCAACAATTTAGTTCTTCATAAAATCACCTATAAAGTCGTCTTTGAGATAATTTATTGTAACTATTCCATTCTTCGCCACAAAACTTTAAAATGGCCTGACAGGATTTCTTGGCAACAATAATTAAGGCCCTTATGAAATTGCTGAGTCGTTTTTGAAATAACTTATTGCAACTTGTCCATTCTAAGCCACAAAGTGATCTTTTAAATATGGCCTACCATCAAAACACTACCTATCTTTCACATTATTATTTTTTTTTCTTTTAGCACAGAATATAATATTCTGTGCTTTTAGGAAAGGAGGCTAAATAATTATTCAAATTTATAAAATCCTCATGCTATTACAGTCACATTTTCAGGAACAATTTTCCGTCAACGTTTGGATTGGTATCATAGGTAACTATCTGATTGGACCATTTATTTTACAAGAATACCTTAACAAACAAACAGTGATTTTCTACAAAATTATTTGCCTTTGCTTCTTGAAGATGTTCGTCTTCAGTTACGGCAACAACATTGGTTCATGCATGATGGAGCTTCTGCCCACTTTAGCATATTGGCTCGTCAGTATTTGAATGGAGCTTTCCAAAATCGTTGGATAGGTCGTGAAGGACCACAATTCTGGCCACCTAGATCGCCTGACTTAAACAGCCTGGATTTTTATTTATGGGGGCACCTAAAAATCATTAGTTTATGTATACCAATTGGGACGATAGAACCACTAAGGTAAGGAATAGAATTATTGTTGACGGATGTGAAGCCATATGAAACACATTCACACATTTTCGAAAGAGTTCGTCACTCGATGAGAAGAAGCCTGCATAGAAGCGGGAGGTAATCATTTTCAACATTTTGTATGAATATATTTTAGAATGAATCTTCATTTGTTAGATTTTAAAAAATGGCTTAAAAATAAATATTGTTAACTTTTGTTTGATTTTTTTAACAACTTTTTGAAGTGCAATGAAGTGTTTTTTTTCCTCGAAAACAAAGTAAGATACGAAGAGATATCAAGAGACAAAAAAGTTGTATTTTTAGCTGCTTAATCGGAAAAAAGGTTAGAAGAAGAGGGTTAAAAAAAGTTGACATTGTCATTGTATAATATATATTTATTAACTACAAAAATATATACAAGACTATAAACTATACCACTGATTGATACATATAAGTAGTTTCCTTTAAAAAAAATATTGACATATAAACGAGAAAAGTAATACTACACCTTTGCTCACCCAAAAATATTAGTCGCTCCTTCTAAGCATTTAATTCAATTTAGCTGAGGAATGAAACAAATACGATTAAGAGCAAACACTAGTGACGCCTTCGCCATTTCGTTTTTTTTTTAAATCACTATTTCGTTTTATCCAAAAATTGGACAAGTACCCCTCTTAGGAGTACAATTTACAATTTATCAATTAATGAAAGCAGAAAAAAAACATGAGTAAATTTGAAAAAAATTGTTTTATGCTTTTATTAATGTATCAATTAATTTTTTATTAACTTGAAACTGTACGTCACTGTTCTCCAAAACACGGATATTTGGCCGCTTTTTGGAGAAAAACGAAACGAATGTGTCACTATAGTGATCGCTTTTAAGAGTCTGTCGTTTTTTCAGATCCAAAGCCAAAATTAACTTGACTCTGCTAACATTTCACGTCGAAGCGAACCCCATCATTTAAAAACATAGGTATTACTGACTACATACAATGACCGGCAGAATTTCTGACATATTACAAAAATATCAATTTATTTCATGTCTGATTTTGGGAGAATTATATAGTGAAAGAACAATGACATGTTAAAAAAAAATCTTAACCGATATTTTTCGCTATACAATTCTCCTAAAATAAATTATGAAATTCCTTGATATTTATTTAATATGTCAATTATTACCTATAGATATTAATTTAATTTAATTTTTGTGTCAAAGCTAGAAATAAAAAATACGCGAAATAGGTTGGCAAGCATGTTGCTACTTCCACCTTAGTATCGTTTTACACAGTAGCAAATTTGACGATAAATTTAAGCAGAAATTTGTTTACAACTAAATTTTAACGTGTAATACACACTTTAAAAATTTTATTAGAAACATATTATAATATTTTACGAAAACATAAAAACATTTCTAAATTTTAAAAATTAATAAAAGTGCGCCAAAATATGCGCAGTAATTTAAAATAACACTTGTCAAAATCTTTTAAGAAAAGCCGAAAAAGAAAGGTTACGTTTGATTGAAATTGGCATTCGGAGGTTATATTTGCTATTTCCTAAATTACTTTATTTTTATTTGCCGAAAAGATGGGTTAGATATAATTTGACATTGACATTTAACAATGCGTTACTGGTCTTTAGCGCGCATGATTTCTTGTAAAAATTGCATCGAAATTTGTTACTGTGTCATATTAAAATTCCATGTAATTTTGTACATATTTTTATAAATTTTTACTAATAAAATTTATCATAAATTTTAGCACAAAATTTGTGTTAAAATTACGTCTATGTAAAACGGCACTTAGGTACAATTTAAGGATATTTATTTGGCGTTTACTGATCGATTAATACAGGCAAATAAGTTACCTACTTAAAGACATGAAATGCTGACATTTCGAAAACAGCAAAAAATGTCCAATTTGATTGCAGAACCTGATAATGTAAAAATACACGGGTTTCACTAAAAAAAATTAAGATGACGCACGTAGGACTTTTCTGTTTCGCCTTGTACAATTTTTTTTCTAAAAAATGCGTTACAAAAAAATAAGCGATTCTTGATCAAGTAAGCGGTATTCTGTATAAAAGGCAGATCAATTTCTTTAGCACAACCCTGTATAAAGTTTTGCATGTTTTCGCCATGTCCCGAAATTATAGTGTTCAAACGGTATACACGTTTTAAATTCAATTAGAGCTATATATATATATATATATATCAATTTTACGCCGCGGCAATTTATATAGCGGGCAGAAACCGTCAGCAAGCGGATAAATCCCAAACCGCTGCCAGAAAATCCGGCGAATCAAAATTGAAGCGAATTTCTACGTGGAGACGCAGTTCGCTTTTTAAAACTGTCACGTCATGACGTTTAGAAAAGAAAGTAAAAATACTGCTGGAAACTTAAAAATAGACAGAATTTTTAATTAGGTTTAGTAAAATAAGTGTGTTTGCTCTGGTCCAAGAAAATGCAGACCTATAACATTATTTGAATTCAGCTCCTGTGTGTTTTTTGTAGATGCTAATTTTGGGATTGGAAATAACTAGCCGTCTACTCCGCATTTGAATGAAAAACTAGAAATTCTCAATTATTTAATATGCCACTTAAGAAATAAAGTTAAACTTGCGTTTTTCCGATTGTATTGTCTTTCATACAACAAATGCCTTTTTCTAATCGTTGTTGCAAATAATTTACTATTTATTTATTAGGTTAGAGTTCTGTCATGCCAGTTATCCTCACAGAAAAGAAATGGTTTCTTATCCGTTTGGGGTTCAAACCAACCAGTTCAAAACCACGCTTGCGCAGAAAAAAAATGGAAATTAGTTGACAATTCGTTTGTACGAACAAAGCGTGTGCTTTTTAAAATGTCAATACTTCTGCAATGGGATTTGTATTATATTAAAATGGTTTTGATAACTACCACTTTTGTTTGCACAAGGATTTATAGGTATAATGGATGAACCAAACGTGAGATTTCTTACACTAATTTGGTATATAAAATGTTTTATTTCGGCTATGGTTGCCGATAAAATAAAAACATGATTAAATATCATTTGTCCTTCGTAGTAGAGTGCTAATAGAATTGGGAACCAAGGTATAATAAAAAATTTCTTCAAAATGAAACCATACAATGTCCTAGTGTACAGACTATATATTCTAGTATTATTTACATCTTATTCTAGTGCACTGTCCACCAATTTCAACTATCTACAGTAATACATTTCCGTTCACTGACACAATATGAGTCATACAAGTTCTGTTCCATAGCATTAAAATTAGTTTACTGTAATACTCCTAGTAATTCAACTTACGGCATGGTATATCACGTGACCCTGCCCAAAAAACGGGATTGATGACGAAATTTATAGCTTTGGAGGTTTCAGTCATAAGTTATTACCTTATTTACTTTTTACATACGACAATCTTTTTCCAAAAAGTTTTAATTGAACAAAAAAATATTATTTCGGCCATATCTTAGAAACAGCTTGTCATAAAGTTTTGAAACAAAAAATTTTATTACAAAGCAACCAAGGGAAATGCTGTAAGTAATATTTTTTTAGAGCAAAATATATTGAATCAAAGTTGTGCCATATATTTCGAATACAATTTTATTTGGCATATTTTTTGATAAAAACCCGATAATCTTCGTAGTTATAGGTTGAACGCCCTCTAGCGGTAATTTTAAGAACTTAAAAATAATTTCCAGCAATTACTTTTGGTAGAGTTTGTAATAAAAAAATGTATTTTAAAACTTTGTGACAAACGGTTTCCGAGATATAGCCGGTGACCAGTCTTATTTGGCCACCCGGTACAGCGTTGTCATGGTTGACTTCAGGCGGGGTTACCGTAGACCAATTAGCTGAGCTATTTTATTCCCAATGCGTTCTTAACTAATAAGTTGATAATTTTACAGCTGAAAATGAACAGATTTATAGGTAACAAAACTTTAAAATGCTAAATGCATCGTCCCCCTTAAGAGAAAGTAACCCCTATTACCACAATGAAAATTGCCGAACGTTTTGCTGGTCAAACGAAAAGAAAAAATAAAAATTGCTATTTAGAAAGTAAATTCTACTTTAAATACCCCATCCTGAAAAGTAACTGACGATCGAAAATATTCCCAATATATAATTTATATATATTATATATTTAAAGTAGAATTTATTTTCTAAATACCAATTTTTATTTTCGTTTGACCAGCAAAATGTTCGGCATGTTTCATTGTGGTAAAGGGGGTTACTGCTCTTAAATGAATAATCACGAAACAATATTAACACTTTATTTTACTTTATATAGGCAATTGTACAATGCGGGCAAATTTAAATTTGATATTTCTGCAGAAATTGCTACAGGTTTTCGGATTATAATGGATAGAGCAATGGGCATTTAGGTAAACACTGGGTTTCAGGTCGTTTCAAAAATTAACGTGTGACTAAGTGTGCAGCATAATATGGGAAAAATTGTTATTTTTGAATTTAATTAAATATTTTGATTTGAAGATATGCAGAACTCTTACAAAAAAAATAACAGTTTTTCCACATACAGCACACTTTCTGGCGGTCACTGTATAATATAAAATAAAGGCTTTTACAAATTCAACGCTCACCATTGGGATCTCATAAACGGTAAGAGAAACTGCTTGGGTTAAATTTGGTCAAAGTTGACTACTAAATATACAAAAATTGTCGTTTTGGTTTTTATTTTTTCGTAGGTTTATTTACAGGGATGGCGAAAAACTAATTTTACACTTTTTCTTGCCGCATTTTATTTTCTATAACCTATCGCATACATATCAGATACTAATCCAGACGTTTCGTTTTTCGGGTACCATCATCAGATATATATTTTCGAGGAGCGGACGAAAGATATAAGGGCTTATTTTAACAACAAACCAGATGATAGCACCCAGAAGACGAAACGTTAGACTTAAAACCTCTGCACGCCAACCGATACGAAATGTAAGTGCCAATGGAAAGGTAAACCTTGTCATCTTGTAAATATGGCAATAAAAATACACAAACGAAAATTGAACCATAGGCTGGAACAGCGTTGTAACCGCCAAATATCATTTTGTTGGGAAATTGAAAAAAACGAAATATGATCTATTGCTTTATCAGGTAAAGTTATTATATGACTACCCAAAATAAACTAATTATATAACAGGAATTGCAGATTCGATCACATGCAGGATATTACGAATATGAGCCTATTTTTCTCATTTTAATAAAACAACGTTGTATATCCACGTCGGCTACAACCTTGTTTTATGGAACTAGGGCGGTTACAACGTTGTTTTATATTAAAAATAAAGTACAAGTGAAAATAAAAAATTATTTTTTATTAAAGAAATGAACAGAAAATGAAATGTATTACATGTAGTTTTAAGCATGGTTCGTGTAAGCAAGTCAAAAGCTCGCGAAACTTACAACAATGATGGCGTATACAACGTTGTTCCACAAAATAACGAATTGTACTGATCGAAATAACACTGGGAAATCATCAAAAAAATGTGCTGCATTGTCCATATCGCGTCGGTACATTATTTATAGCGTATACGTTATTCCACGGAAATACCGCATTTACACTTAATGGCGGTTACAACGTTGTTCCAGCCTAGGGTTCAATTTTCGATCCTTTAGGAATATCCTCGGAAGTACTAGGAATTTTCCAACGGCATGTTAGTCGACTTAAATTGGGCAATTGAGCAGATTTACCCCAATTCAACCTAAGGTGTATCTCTTAACGTTTACGAGACCCCAGTAGTAAGCGTCTAATTTGTAACTCTATTTTAGGAAAAAAAATTCAGAAATTTTATTTCCAAGTGTTATCAAAACGGCTTTTAATAGCATTTACTAGGAGTAAGAATGCTCTTAGGCCATGCAACCATATTACTTGTTTTATTTAAGATCAAATACTAGTGGCGCATTTGCCATTTCATTTTCTTATCAATAATTACTACCTACGCTTTCATGGAGAATCGTCGAGATTTCAATTCGAACTCACGAAGGGAAATCAAATCGTTTTGAAATCGGTTCTAAAATTTTGACAATCGAAGGGTGTCCAGTTCAAACAGGCTAAGTGCCATTTTATTTTTTTTCATCTTTTGCATAAAAATATTCTAAGTGCCATCAGACGTCTCCTCAAAAATTCCAAGTGCCCCTTACCGCGTATAAGTAGTGCAATTAATTTGGCAAAGTGGGGGAACCTACAAATCACATGCCTTATTTCGGTACAAACCAGCGAAGTGCCCAATTAGAATTATTAGTTGAAATCATGTTTTGCCGATAATAATATAGTAGGGACTTCAAGTTTTTGTACAAGTTTATTTTAGTTCATAAGTTTGGTATTAAACAGATTTTTTCTCTTAAAACACTTTTTTTTTTATCGTGGCACTTAGCATGCTTCTTATTTTTTTTATACTACACATTTTTTGCATTAACCTTCAAAACAAGGCTAAGCTTATAACAAAAAGTAAAAATCAAGACTTATATTATTATATTGTTTACCCTTTTGGAAATAACCACTCAAATTTCGTTTTTCTTAAATATCTATGTTCTTTTAATTTTGGCACTTAGCCTGTTTGTTCCGGACACCCTTCAATTGTCTAGATGATCGACTACATTTTAAAATTAATTTTTTGTGTGTAATTTTAATTTAAGGTTGAATTCTCAACGTCGTTCAATTTATTGCCAACCTATAACCTATTTCGCTTTGTTTTTTCAAGTTTAATGTTTTTAAAACTAACATTTAAATCAAATCTGTATCGTCGGCACATTACTTAGGTAATATCTGATATATTACAAAATTATCAATTTATTTCATTGCTAATTTTGGGAGAATTGTATAGTAAAAGAACAATGAGTGACAATGACATAATAATGTTAAATAAAATCTTACCCGATATTTATCGCTATACAATTCTCCTAAAATAAGTTATGAAATTCCTTGATATTTATTAAATATGTTAATTATTACCTATAGAATATCAAGTCGATACTGATTTTCTTTAAATTTTGTATAAAAGCTAGAAAACATAAATAAATCTACGCGAAATAGGTTGGCAAGCATGTTGATACTCCCACCTTAAACTAATTACAATAGGCAAATGTGTTGTTTTAATATTCTTTTTAACTTAACAAAAAATGGATTTTAACATAAATTCAAGTCAAAAGTTAGGTTAGGTTGCGTCAATCTTGACAGTTCCAATCCCAGTTCGATTCTGCTGCGTTTTCATGAAATTTAGATCCCGATACGATCGCAAAAAATACCGAATCGGCCTTAAGATTCAAATCTAAAGGTACGGATTGTAAGAACATTGCGCGTCGCAAAACTCACAGTGAGTCGAGCGCGGCTGACTTGCGTTGTTACCCAGAATCTGCATTTCCAGTGTGTTCATATAGGTAAAACGCTGAGATTGGATTGTAAGCAAAGTTGCGCTGAGCAGGTGAGTTCACAACGGCAGTGTCAGTTCGACAAGTGCGTCCCAACCAACTGCATCTGGGTCAGAGCGCAATTTTCCGCTGAGCTTAAAGCAGGCTGTCAACGAACAGGAAGTGTAATATTATAGTAATTATGAAATTTTCCCAAGAAGATGAGGAATTGCTAATATACATGGTGAAGCAGCATCCACCTCTATATGTAGGGAAAAGCCGGAGCTACAAAGACTCGGAAGTTAAGAATAATATCGCTCACCAGCGACAATAGTGGCATAACTCAAAATTGAACATTATGGATAAAACTGCGTTTAAAGTTTGAGTTATTTTAATTTTTCATGTTGTAATGTCATTTGAATACCATTGGCGAACTTAACTCGCGAAACTTTCTGTCGTTTCCAAACAGCCTTCTTTCTACAATTATTGTAAACTGGCCCTCTGTCTATCTAGCTAAAAATATTTATTCCACTTTTTCATATGGTCTTTGGTTCGTTAATAACAACATATCTTCATTATCTTGTTCATCTTCGTCCAGAAGGAACGCCATTATTGCGCATCGATCCATCTTGCACGACCGATTTTCGCGACTGAACAAAATCTTTACAATCCACATGAGCGCAAAACTCACTTTCAGATGAGCTGAATTGATTTCAGTTTAAGTCGTGCGACGCGCAATGTTCTTACAATCCGTACCTTTTCTCGATATCAGTTTCCATGGAATTTTCAATTCGCAAAGCGGATTCTAGAAAATATGGTAAATATTTCGTTTTCTCCAAAAAACGGCCAAATATTACCTATAGTTTTAAGTTAAAATTAATTAGTAAAAAAAAATTACAAACTCAAAATTTTATAACGGAAAACAATAGGTTATTGTACTCCAAAGAAAGACGGGTATTTGGCCGAATTTTTCATAAAACGAAATGGCGAAGGCGCCCCTAACGTTTGCTCTTAATAGAATTGGTGCTGATTTCTTTAGAATTTCATCGTTTTGACGCATGTTAATAGGATTTTTCTTTAAAATCGGGTTTTGTTCTTATTTTTTAATGATGAAATACATTATGCACGAAGGCAAAATTTACATACTCAACGTTACACCATAAATTGACTCAATTTGCAACTATTGGGAATTTACCAGTGCCATGGCAGCGCATAATGCCGGTTTCAAGAAAAGCTGTTGGCTGGCAGCCAATTAAAAACTAGTCAGAACAGTACGTATATTATTGGGAATATTCCACACTAGTGTAGTGTGTGGAGTACGCAACGTGGCAACAGTGATGAAATTTAAACGGTTTGTGTGAACATAGCGGTTAAATTACCTGCTATATACGAATTTCAAAAAACCCAAAGAAAAAAAGTTATAAGATAAAAAACTTCGAAAAGTAGCGTTTGTTAACTAACGAATTTCAATTTTTTTAGTGGCGAAGATTGAAATTCTACCATTAGGATTTATAGTCTTTAGTCTTCGTCACTAAAAAAAATTAAAATTTGTTAACAAACGCTTCTTTTCAAAGTTTTTTTTCCTTCGGGTTTTAGGGAAATTCATATACAGCAGGTAATTTACCCCTATGGAGTAGTTTACTAAAGACAATAAATCCAAATGGTAGAATTTTAGTCTTTGCCACGTACCCCAAAAAATGTTGCTGATAAAAGAAACGTTGCTAACTTCACACATATGATTTCTTGTTTTTTTTTGCTATTGTTGATGTTTGGTATTCGTGGATTTCTACTTTTTGTGTAATTTAGTGAAATGTGTTTATTGTGCCTTAGGTGACTCGGATACAGTAACTAGTAAAGACCATTGTATCATTTTATTATGCTCAAATACAGGTAAAATACCGGGTATTTCGTATTTTCAGTAAGTATGAAGTGGTGATAGTTCTTGATATCTAATTTTATTTTATTATGATCAATTTAAACACATCTAACTAGGCCCAGGCCGCACAAACAAGATGTCTATTTTCCCCATTCGTTAAATGATAATTTTGCAGCGCATGTGGCACTTTCGTGATTATTGTTTGCTTATCTAAATATAACGTAATTATGAAGACAATATATTTATGTGCCAGTGGTGGCGGCATTAGCCATCATAAACAAAAAATAAAACAACGGCTTTGGAAAAACTTGCTTTTTATTTTCGTCTATAGTCTATACCATGCGACCAAATCTGACGGCAGTGGCTAACATATAGTGCAGCTCACAAAACGCATATGGGTGGTTTTCAGATACCATGTCCCTGGGGTCTTAAAACTCAATCCTTTTTATTAGCCATAATTTTTTTTATATTTGACTAGACATGCATATTTTACAATATGTTATGAATTTATATTTTAATTTGTGGTTTGAAACTCCTATTTCACATGACCGTCGTATGTCCCTGGAGCAAAATACAATATTTGAGAACTTCAAAAAATATATTTTAACTTTTAAGTTGCTAAAGTAAATGATATTTAACAAATTTTGGGGTTTTTGTCAATTGTCTTGAATAACCATTATTGTTAATGTTTGGACTAAAAATAATTATTGAACGCTGTCCCGACGTTTTCTTCACATGACCGTAGAAGGACTTTTTAGGTTGTCTTTTCGATGCTAGATGATACTGCATGTGTAAATTAAAATATTTTATTGTTGCAAATGGCGACAGTTACTTTTGCAATTCGGTTTGCGATATTATTTACAGTTCTTGTCGTGTATTTTGATATAAAATAGATGAGCTTAAGTTTTTCGTATTTTTTCTATTAACATGACCGTCTATAGTGATAAAAACAATATAACATAGTAATACAGTTGCTCGCTTGGGTTTTTTGTTGTCGGTTATTTACCGGTGGAAATTCTAACCTAAAATTCACAACATGGGGATAGGCTCAAATTTAAGTAAATAAAAATGAGTGAAATCACATGACCGTCGCATACTTTTTTCGTACCTCCTTTACTTCAAAATTTGTAAAATCTGGCACATTTTGATAGTTTATTAAAGAGTTACCATATGGCACTAACCAAAAATCAAGTTTTCGGACTTTTTAAATTTATCTTATTGGTCATGGTACAATATCATAGAGATCATAAAAATTACTATTAAACTTGCCTAATGGTGGCATTATATTACGCCTAATTACTTTAGATGCTTCTTAAATTCACAGTTTGGCAGTATGAAGTGTATTAAATTAAATTACAGGTCGAAACAGACATTAAAAGTAAGGACCGGTCATGTTAAAAATTTGTTTATTTTCTATATAAAACCCTTTTAACTTTTATTTTCATGACACTCGAGCACTTTCTTAGCCATTCTGGCCTCATTACCTAAAAGAAAAAAGTCAGTTGAACTTAATGCAGAATTTTTTATTTTATTTTTTTCAAAATTAAATCAGGATCTTAAAAGATACTGAAAACCACCCATATGCGTCACTGCCATCGGTTTTGGTCGCGTGGTATAGATTGAAATTAAATGTGCCGTCAAAACTAGGCAACATTGGTGTAGTTTGTCATCATTTAAAGTTATTTTAGCGTTTTGAACTTAAAATTTGTATGAAATAGATTATTGATGATACCTCATTATGACCAAAAGACAGAGATAATATATCCTATATTTGTTGAAAAATTTGTCAAAACGACGCGCCGTTTTGAATAAGGGTTCCGTGTACAAAGTGACATATGGAAATAATTAATTATTATGTGTCAAAAGAAGGTAAATATTGCGTTTTTCTTAGTAATAATTTTAATGAGATCTTGGCGTTTTGTGCCTTAAATTTGGCCGTTATTAAATATTGGAAAAATCTACACAATACATGTGTGGCACAATAAAAAGGATTTATTCACAAAATGTGTTACTGTTGTATTGAGTTAATGTCGTTTACTTTAAAAACGAAAGATAAAGTATTTTTTGTTATATTTTGTCACTTTGAGCGATATATTTTCTAATCATAGTACACACGTGATACAAAAAAAGAAAAAAATATTAAAGAAAATTTCAGTTCATTTTTAAGTAGGTAGGTACTAATATTAAAAGCACCCTCGGGTGCCAATTAGCGATAATTATACCACCTAGTTTAAACCTGGAGTATGTATGCTACTGCTATTTATTCCGAAACACTCCGCTGGTTTTTGGTAATGTTCGTCGACCGGCAAGACCTTTCGCTAAAGCTTCCAACAAGTATGTTGTATGAGTTTTCAAATATGTAAACTGAAGTAACTCGTATGCCCCAATTTGGTAAAATGTATTGTAGGGAGAAAAATGGGTTATTCCACAGGAAGAAAAAATAATAACTACTTGTTAGTTTCACAAATTTAATCCGTTTCCTGACACGTGTTTCGGCCCTTGCGGGCCATTGTCAAAGGACTACAAGAAGATACTCCTTGGACAGTGGCCCGCAAGGGCCGAAACACGTGTCAGGAAACTGATTAAATTTGTGAAACAAAACAAGTAGTTATTATTTTTTCTTCCTGTGCAATGGAACAACAGTTTCACCAAGCATGTAGCCCAACACAAATTAATTATGGATTTATTTAATGTTCAGTGATAAACAAAGAAGTATATTTAAAATTTTACAAAACAATAAAATTGTGAACAAAATCGACACCAATATCTCAAAAACCTACAAGTAAAATTAAATGCCGTAATTAATTGAGAAAATGCGAAAGAAGAAAGTGGTATTAGATACAGAAAATATTCGTTGCTATCTTGTGCTATGAAAGTCAGTTTGCCTATTTATTTTACTGTCACAAAATAAAATGAAAGACCAAGTGAGAATTGTCCTTAATTTATTACAAGGAAAATAACCATAAAAGGTGCACGTTATCGTGTCTCTAAAAAGCATATTTACCAATATCTACAAAAATTTTATATACAAGGCAAGTGTAAAAGTTCTTATAGGATAATATTTGCATTAAAAAAGGATAGTTATAAGATAAATTTATGTAACACTAATCCTACCAAAATAAAATGTCCAACATACTTTTCTCTTCTAGTAGGTATATGAAGAGTTGTATCTTGTTTCTATTTTTATAATACAAAAGCAGAAAAGTTGTTATGTAAAACACAGACGCTAAGAATAACATTCGGTAAATCTCTAAGAAACTGGCTATTAACACCTTAACTAAAAAATAAATAATACAATTTTAAGATAAAACTCTTGTCCCATTTTTGTTTTTATTTTACAGAATGTGCTAAAATGGAACAAGATATTTTTGAAAATATAAAAAAATAAGCCCACTAAAGTCTACCCCTCTGAAATGCACTTTTTAACTAACAGGAATATTTTTTGTCATATTTTAAAGTCCACTGTTCGCTTTTTCGATGTGAAGTCAACAGAACTACTACAATAACTTATCCTATGGGATAAATTGTATATAAGCATTTTTTGATCATACCTGTAGTTATAACATTATTTAATGCTTGTAATTTTTGACATGATATGAAGGAGATGGTTGCCTTTATCATGGCTTTTGTGATCCAAAAGAACCTAAATATCTGAGAAGTCATAGTAACACTTATAATTAAAGGGCGGAATATATTATTATGCAAAATGCATATATGCAAAAAAAATTGCATATTTTGTCAATTATACCGGGTGTTTCTCAAAAGACTCCTATAACTTTTTATATTTATAGATATTAAAATGAAATTTTGAGATTATGCATAAGAAATGAGTCTGTGGCATAATTTTCAATTTGTTAGCACTTCCGGTTTGATCGGAAGTGACCTTGGCTTTGATATTTTAAATGGGACATCTTGTATATTTTTCCTTATTTGGGTTCAGCATAACATCATGAGTTAAATGACACCTCACTTGTAATTTTTTGACGCGTTATAATATTTTTATGTTTATTTTTTATTTTCAATCTAGAGTGCTACAAATTAACTAAATCTGTTAATTTATAGTCAAGTAGTATATGAAATATAAAATTATTAATAATTGACGTTCTAAGTTTCACAAGCGTTAAAAAAATTAAATTTTGTTTTCTTGCTGTTTACTCCATTTTTCCAAATGGAACGATGGTGGTTCGCTAGTATATTTAAAACGAGCATTTTTTTCCCAACAATTTGATACCATACACTTCTATGCTATTTTAAAATTGACACTGAAAAATTGGCCTTAAGTCCCAATCGCAAATTTAAAAGCGTTATGCATTATTGCCGCCCTCTCTTTTCTAAGAAATATAAAGGAGGCTTTGAAAACCAATGGAATGGTTTTGAAAAGTAATATGGCTTTAATTTAAAGTTGTAAATTCATTAGTTTATAAAACATACAATCTTGCGGCTTTAGAAGAATTTTTCTGGTCACTCCAAAAATTAGGAGCATATCAATTTGTTCATTTCTAGTAAAACTAACCATTTTATCTGATTTACAATATGCAATAATGTTTGCGATTGGGACTTAAGGCAAATTTTTTCGTGTCAATTTTAAAATAGCATAGGAGTGTATGGTATAAAATTGTTGAAAAAAAAAGCTCGTTTTAAATATCCTAGTAAACTACCATCGTTCCATTTGGGAAAATGGAGTCAGAAAACAAAATTTAATTTTTTAAACGCTTGTGAAACTTAGAAAATCAATTATTATGACATAATTTTAATTTTCATATACTAAGTACTTGACAATAAATTAACAGATTTATTTAATTTGTAGCACTCTAGATTGAAAATAAAAAATAAACAAAAAAATTTTATAACACGTCAAAAAATGACAAGTGAGGTGTCATTTTACTCAGAATGTTATGCTGAATCCCAATAAGTAAAAATATACAAGATGTCCCATTTAAAATACCAAAGGCAAGGTCATTTCCGGTTAAACCGGAAGTGCTAACAAATTGAAAATTAGTCCATATTTTATGCATAATCTCAAAATTTCATTTTAATATCTATAAATACAGAAAAGTTATAGGGGTGAACGTCTTTTGAAAAACACCCGGTATAATAATAAAATACATATTTTCCATAAATTATTATTTTAAGAGCATATTTTTATGTTTTCGGCTTTATCAAAAAATTTTAAACATTAAAGGTTTAATGTCCAATTCGGTACTTATATCAGGGATTTTTTAATCGGAAGATTATAATAATTATCTTTACATTCCCATTATATAGGTGCGTTATATATTGGGGGTTTCCGGGGTTTGCAGGTATATTGTTAGGGGTTGTTTATTATTACTTAATAATGCGTTTTAATGCTTAACAAACTCTATTCATATCGATTTGTAATACATACTTCTGTTTTAGTTTGTTGAAAGATTTCTTTTTCCGCTAAATGTAAAACACTCCCAGTAAAGAAGGAGGTCAAGTAAGGAACAAATTGGGTGTAACTGTAAAAAAGAATGAAAGGATTTAAATACTTAACTGCAGTAAAAAGCTTTTATGACGGTAAACCATCCAACGAAGTTGTATCTCGACCTTATATTTTTGCTACCTAAGTTGCAGTCAGAGCTGGGCAGTAGCTAGCTACTAAGTAGTTAAGCTACTAGCTAGCTACTTTTTTGGTAGCTAATAGCTTTATTCGAGCTACTTTTAAAACCAAGTAGATTGTAGCTGTAGCTTTTACATTATTTTTTAGTGTATTCATGAAGCTACTTTTTAAAGTAGCTAGTTAATCGAAAGAGCTACTTAAGCTACTTTCGGTAGCTTAAGTTACCCAAAAATAATTTAAGCTACCTATTGCAAATAACTACCTACTTTACCGACAAGATGATGTCAGACGTAAGAACTTGTCTGTTTATCGTCATTGTGTTACTTCCTCATAGCGTATACGGTTTGTTTTTCTGTTCTCTACTGCTGTTGGACTTTTTAACAAGTGTATTGTGATATTGTGATTGTGGCAAGATCTTATTTGCACATTCACCAAATAGTTAAAATTATTAATGTTATAATTAGTTTTAGGTATTGCCATTTTGTTGACTTATGAATTAAAAAATAAAATAGTTAAAAGATATTATATTTTGTATATTTATTTAATAACTTAGCATTTTGCCTTTAAGATAAAAATTTGAAAAACTAAAAAAATGTATAAAACTTTGACAGCCATGTCAGTCATATTATATAAAAAAATATCTATTGCCTATAATTGTTTAAAAGTATGGCAAAAATATTTTTTTACGATGTACCCCTCATATTCTGCACTGTTGAAAACATGCTTAATAATATATTTACTTATAATAATACTTAGTTACAGGTAGGTACCTAAATTATTACAACTTTATAATATTTTTATTACTAAACTCTTTTAATGTCGAAGAACGTAGTTTTTCAAAACTGCATTCACTGACATAAAGTGAAGTAACCTTCGCAGAGTAGCTTATAGAAGTAGCTTGTAGTTTAGCTACTTTTATTTAAAAGTAGCTTGATTACACGTTAGCTTAACTACTTTAATTTTAAGTAGCTCGTAGCTAGCTACTTTTTTCCAGTAGCTTGCCCAGCTCTGGTTGCAGTATTGTCCGATTACATCAGTCGATGTTAAAAGAAGCTTGTCTTTGTATAAACATATTTTTACTAATAGAAGACAATCCTTTTTAGTTAAAAATTTAAAATATTTAGTAATAAATGCCTTTTATACAATTTTAGGTTATAAAATTGTTTACTTTTATTTAACCTTTTTTTTGTTGCATTTTTTAAAAATAAACATATTTTAGAACCCAATATGTTTTTTACCTCATTTTACTATAATAAATTAAGAAATATTGCATATCATGCATATTTGGTAAAAAAATACAAATAACTGCATATTTTAAAGACAAACAAGGCATATTATACACTATTGGCAAACGCGAATCTCAGACGGAGATTATTAGTAGTGTTTAACACGTTAAACAGAGCACACGCTATCCCCTACCTTCCACCTTCCATTCTTTAGAACACGCGGTCGAAGCAGCCACGGGATCAGTCGATACGTCGAATAAATATTTTTGTATAAAGCAACTACTGAAAGCAAGCCTTCCTCCTGCGAAGTATTAACTGTTATTTCAAATTAATAATGTATTCACGCGAACAAAAAAATTAACATTATCAAGTGGTATTTAACAGCTGAGAGTGTCCAAGAAGTTGTTGGGCGATTTTTATTTTATAGGAGGTATTATTTATTGTATTAATTGTTTGGGATTATCATTATTTTCTTAGAATACCAGTTTTTATTTCGTTTTTAGGTTTACGGCTAATAAATAACATTAACTATGCCGCTGTTGTATTGTCAACTGCAAACCTTGCGCTTAGAAGTAATCAGCTGTTTGCATTTAAAAATGCATGGCATTGAACGCGAGACATCCGCACCGCTTGATTGGCTCGGAAGTGACAATATTGCGGCCAAACTCTTGTATGTTGTCAGGGTTGTGCATAGCGTTTTCCATTGGTAAGTTTAGTGCATGACAAATGTATTTCTATGTTTTACCAATGACTAATGCCATAACTTTTAAATTAGCGCACGTTAAATTCGATGTTTCAATTATTGTTACAAACATTTTTATTGTCTATGGTTTTAACCGTATATATATTTTTTTGCAAATGTAGTGTAGAAATTCCTTTTTCTGATTTATTTTGTATAGGGTATCCCAAATTCGATGCTCGCCATTGGGATCTCGGAAACTATAAAAGATACAGCAAATGTTAAATTGGGGCAGTTGGATAAATTGGAGCCTAAGTTAATGCCAGTGAGAAATTTAAAAAAATCCTACTACTTCCAGAGATATCGAAAAAAAAACCGAAAACGTGTGTGACGTTATTTATAAACATATTGAAAAACAGAAAGCACTTTCTAGAGGCACTTTATTCTATGGAATTAAAGATAATTTCTAATTTAACACACCGACGTTTCGGTTTTCAGATATCACTATCCGATCATTTTTAAATACCCATCTGAAATTTAAGTATTACTTTTTGAAGTATTTGTACCCCCAAAACATAAATCAATGACATTGTGGCAAAATTTCACTTTGAACCGAAAATCCGTCATCCGTAATATTTAAATTTCAGATGGGTATTTAAAAATGATCGAATGGTGATATCTGAAAACCGAAACGTCGTCTGTTAAATTAGAAATTATCTTTAATTGCCTTATAATAAAGTGCCTGTAGAAAGTGCTTTCAGAGTTTCCATGTGTATAAATAACGTCACAAAAAAACAAAAACGGAAAATGAAGTTTTCGGTTTTTTTTCCACTCTCCGAAAGTAGTCGGAATTTTCCTAATTTCTCACTGGCATTAACTTAAGCTCCAAAACTTTGCTCCAATTTAACCTTTGCTGTATATTTTATAGTTTCCAAGATCCCAATGGTGAGCATCGAATGTGTATACCTGGATAGACCTAACTTATTTTACATTTAAGGGTGTTTTACCGCTTACAGTCATGTGCTTGGGGTAGAAACATTTATACCGGTATTTACTAGAGTTTTAAATTTAGCCCATCAAAATATGTTCAAATGAACTCGTCGGATTGCAAAAAATTTTTTAAAAATAATTCACCAATTAGACTAGACGTCAATGACGTTGGCAGAAAGAACTATTTGTCGCAACGAAAGTTCCCTGGTTGGTTAATTATTGTTTAAAATATTCATGCAATCACCGATATATATATATATATATATTTTAAATCCGCATTCTCTTCGTACTCCAAGAATTGTGTGGTAGACTTTACAGGGGTTATCACAAAAATTGCTTATTTACAAAATATAAATACTATCCAATAGGACAAATTGCGTAGTTACCACATTGAATCAATTTTCAATCATCGACTTTAAACATCTCACGAATCACGTAGACCTGCAACTAAATAGCAGAAATAAAGCATATAAACCAGATTGTTTAGAACATTATTTACATCGCGTATTTATTATTATATTTCATTGCTCCTGGATGTACGACGATTTTACGAAATCGGGTAATACTTACAAGCATAAAAAGGATTTCATCGTAGAGACCTAGATGTAATCTAGATATAACCTTGCTCTTAGGTAAATAAGTTACCAGTTCAGTATCAAAATTAGAAAAACTGAATCAGTTCGATGTCTGTCCATCTGTCACAGCATTTTTTCTCTAAGGCCGTGCAAGACAATAGTTTAAATTTGGTTGGTTTTAGTTACAGAATACAAACATAAATTTGATAAAATATTAAATTTGGCATGCTACAAAATTCAAAAAGGCGTTTGAGCAATTTTAATTTAATAATTTCAGCAATAAAAATAAACAACAGGTATTCGTTTCCTACTTAAAAATTATTTATCCACATTTTTTTGATATTTGTATAATAACTTATTGTCGAAAAAAAAATGTTGTGCTGCGAAACTGCATGTACCCAGTTTACAGCTCGAGTTAATAATTTTACCCACATGTACATTTTCGTTTTATTGGTGTTTATTTCCGCCAGGCTGTATCGTGCAGGAAAACTGACGTATTACCACACGCTACGCTACATATATGCGTAAATCGGGTTTGCGTACCAGGCCTTTGTAATGGACGATGTGGATCCTATTAGGCCCGTCAAACCCGAATTTGTGCAGCCGTTGTAAAAACCTGAGCGTGTGTAGCCTAAATAAAACCGAACAAACCAGGTTTATGTAGGCATATCGGAGCAAGTGTTGATAAATCAGTCCGCTTGCAAAAGACTGGCATAGCCTAAATAAAAGCCAATAAAACAAGCCTGTATGTGTGGGGACAATTACTAACTTAAGTTTGGCCTGTGCGAACTGTCCAAATTAATAATTTTACCCACATGTACGGTTGCGTTTTATCGGTGTTTATTTAGGCCAGAAAATACTGTTACATCAAAAATTCTACATACGTCAATGATAGGGACTGTCTAATTCTAGAACTGTCTAGAAGGTTACATTCTTAACAGAAGTAATGGATTATAATATTGGACCGTTTTCGAGAAAATTAACGGGTCCTTAAAGCTTAAACATCACTCGTCTAAACAATCTGATTCATCTTCTTGATATTCAACAGATACCTAGGTTGCAGGCCTTTGAGACGTGAAATGCATTTGTGATATAGATAATTGTGCCTGTAAATGATTAAACATGAGATTTTCTGGCATACCAGGCTTGGCAAATGGCATCGAAAGGGTAGGTGAGTCATCGGGCTTTTCCTCTTTGGCCTGTAAAGGATGGCCGGGGCCCAGCAAATGGTTGAACATCAATGTTTCGGGTATGACGGGTTTGGGTAATGGGATAGTGATAGGTGGGGGATCGTCCGGATTTTCTGTTTTGTGGACAGGTTGTAATCGTCGAATGTTGCTTACGACATTTAAACCTGAAAAGAAGTACCATTTTAAAAACCTGGACGATAATCGAAAATTTTACATATTTTCTGTAAGTCAGTCCTTGTCTGTCATGTTATGTCTGTCAAAAATGATTGAACCATAAAACTTTTATGAAACACAATATTAAATAACAAACTCTTAACCTCGTTGTCACTAAATGATTTATATTCCACTAGAAAATTTAGTTCGTCAGCTATTTATGTGCTTTGTAGACCTACATAAGGCGTTAGACAGTGTACCCAGGCACAAGATCTGGAAAATAAGATTCGAGAGGAGTTAACAAGCAACTAGTAGGGACGGGAAGCGAGTTGAACAGAAAAGCAATTGAAGCTCTGTTATTTATAATAATCATGGATAAATTAACTAGACAGGTGGAAATCAGTACAAAAGAGCCCACGTCGGAGTGCCAAGTGAAGATTGGAAAACATAATAGATATGTTATATGCAGATGTCTGTGTTACTGGCCGAAAATATGAAACAACGTTGCAATTTTACATCTAAATAAATGAAATAGGGTACAAAAAAAATAAACCAAGTGTTAAAATCGGAAAAACAGAAATAATGGCAGTGTCTAGAATTCATAAAATAGTCAATATCGTGGTAGGAAAGAACAAACTTAAACAAACAACTTTACGCTTTAGAAAAAAATAAATTTCGTAAATGACAAAAATGGACATAGGCAAAGCCATTAGACCCGATTATGACCTATGAAAGATATGCGTGGGGTTTTAATTGCACAGCAAAGAGTAGGTTACAAGCAGTAATAATAATAATACTAAGAAACGAGGGAATAACGATACTCTAAGGGGGTAAAAGAGGATAGGCTTAGGTATTAATGTATTGCAAAACAAATCTTGGGAAGGCATTTTCATGCCAAAAACAAATGAATATGTACTTGTACATCGAAACTGTGGAAGTGCTTATTGTATGGCAAATTACTATTATAATTTAAATAAATTTTTAAATTTACGTGTAGTCCACCATACTTACCATGAACAGTCCTTTTATGTTGGGTCAACAGATATCCCATTAAAAAGCTTTCCGTACACAAGTCACATTGAAACCTTTCACCCGTATGTCTTCTGATGTGAGCCTTTAGGTCATTACCCTGCGCAAAGGCAGCATCACAATATGTGCACTGGTACGGCTTTTCCCCCGTGTGGGTTCTCATATGTACTGTTAAATTGTAGGCCCTAATCAAAAATAAATATAATTAAAGTTCATAAGCCTAAGCCGTTATAATTTTTTATTAAGCGGAGTTTAACTGTTCTAACTAAAAAAATCAATATTTTTGTTTATAAAAGTTTTCGGTCAGTATGTAACTCTAACCGTTTGGAAGTGTGCAAACACGCAAACAATCTGTAAGTTTGTGTAACGAGTGTAGTTGCAGGATGAGCGCCTTAAGTCTGATTCCAATTTTCAGAAAAAACTGATGGTTCAATTTTTTGCAAACTTTCACTGTAATAATTTCTGAAAATTTTTCTTTAAAAAAGCTTTCAGTTTTTCTAAATGAAATAATTTTTTAAATTTGATCGTCGTTTTCTAGTTTTGGCATACATTTCATAAATTATTTTTGTTTTTATGCAAATACCTTATATGGACCGTACTCTAATTTCCTTAGGGTTATGATTGACTTCGTATAGACTTTACCAAGAGGCATACTTTACTTTCATAATTTAATTAACCCACTTGACAATATAAAACGAATTCACATTTAATTCAAATAATTTTCCGAGCGATGCGGTGCATGGCGCCACTATTACAGTTTTATACAATTTATCTATAAAAAAAATTTACGCTAGCTGAAGATGGTACAAGATTTGTTGTACAAATTTACAAATTGTGCTACTCGTAAGCATTATTTTATATTTTATTATTTTTTTTTTACTTTACAATGCCCTTATTCCACACAACTTACAGTTCATTATATGGAAACTGACAAAACAATAACCATTATTAACAAGTAAAAAATAAATTTAATCCAATTTAATTGATTAATAAAATCAATAAAAAAAATTGTACTTATAAATAATTAATCTATTATAAATCGTTTTAATTTTTTTTAAAAGTTGTCAATTTTTTAGTTCTTCTGATATTTTTTGGAAGATTGTTAATTATACATAATTATTCCGTTATATAAAAGTGATTTTTCCGAAATTACTGTTTACTGGTATAGTTTGCATAATGAGTAATGAGTAATTTATGCATTGTCTGGTGTTATGTTCATGTAATATCTTATTCTCCTGAAGTGTTATATTTGATTTTTTTTCATTTAACTTTCAAAATTTCTTTATTCCTACTAACTAACTAACTTTTACAGTTCATTACATGGAAAGTGACAACATAATATAGAAAATAATAACCATTAAAAAAAAATAATGGAAGTTAATCCAATTTAATTCATTAATAAAATCAATTAAAAAAAATAGTATAAATAATTTAATTTAGTAAATATCTCTTTAATTGTTTTTTAAAAGTTGCCAATTTTTTAATTTTTCTGATATTTTTTTGAAGATTGTTATATTTTATTATTCCGTCATATAAAAGCAATTTTTTTCCGAAATTACTTTTTACTGGTATAGTTTGATAATTTATACAACGTCTGGTGTTATGATCATGTAATGTCTTATTTTCCTGAAGTATTATGTTTGATTTTTTTCTTTTAAAACAATAGAGTGAATTAGAATACAAATTTTTAATTTATAAATGTTTTGAACGTGTAAATACCCTTTCGGTCTATATAGATTAACAGTTGGTTCTAAATGTGGTAATACATTTAATAACTTTATTTTGCAATTTTTGTAATGGTTTTAAGTTTGATAAACAAGCAGATCCCCATGCACAAGCTAAGTATTGTAATTTTGAATATATTAATGAAAAATATATACTTTTTAAGTATTTCAAAGGAATGAAATATCTAGCTCTGTACAAAACAGATACCAAAGTAGATATTGCGTTGATAATATACTGGATATGGCATTTCCAATTTAAATTTTCGTCTAAAACTAATCCTTAAAATTTGGTCGTTATTGAATATTGAATATTTTCATTATTAAATGTTAAGGGGTTAATGATGGAATTTATTTTATTTTTAGTTATAAATATAAAATATTTTGTAAAATTTAACGTAAGTTTATTTGATTGAAGCCAAGAAAGAAGTATTTTTAAATCATTATTAATATCAAAATACATTTCTGCAAGAATTTCAGCAAAATAAATAATTGTTGTATCATCTGCAAATAGCTTTATATTGCCCTTTAAGTTCAATTTGGAAACAGAATTAATGTAATTTAAGAATAATAACGGACCTAATATTGATCCTTGTGGAACTCAACATATTATCTCTTTTTCCGAACTTTTTCATTGCCCAATTTAAACAAATTGTTTACGATAGCTTAAATAACTTTGAAGTAGTTTGTGTGTATTTTCCCTTATCCCAATACTGTATAATTTTCTTAATAAAATATCATGGTTTACGGTGTCAAAAGCCTTACACAGAGCTAAGGATAGTAATAAATAGTAATAATATATAATATATAATAATATAATAATATATACCTTTGAGATACTTAAAAAATATATATTTTTCATTAATATATTCAAAATTACAATACTTAGCTTCTGCATGGGGATCTGCTTGTTTATCAAACTTAAAACCATTACAAAAATTGCAAAATAAAGTTATTAAATGTATACACAAATTACCACATTTAGAACCAACTGTTAATGTATATAGACCGAAAGGGTACATGTTCAAAACATTTATAAATTAAAAATGTGTATTCTAATTCACTCCATCATTTTAAAAGAAAAAAAGTCAAACATAACACTTTAGGAGAATAAGACATTACATGATCATAACACCAGACATTGTATAAATTATCAAACTATACCAGTAAAAAGTAATTTCGGAAAAAAAATCGCTTTTATATGATGGAATAATAAAATATAACAATCTTCCAAAAAATATCAGAAAAATTAAAAAATTGGCAACTTTTAAAAAACAATTAAAAAGATATTTACTAAATTAAATTTATTATACTATTTTTTTTTTTTTTTAATTGATTTTATTAATGAATCAAATTGGATTAACTTCAATTATTTTTATTGTTATTTTTTTTTTAATGGTTATTATTTTCTACATTATGTTGTCACTTTCCATGTAATGAACTGTAAAAGTAAGTTTGGAATAAAGACATTTTGAAAGTTAAGCAGGATTTTTTTCTGTTGTCAACATTAGCTTGAATATTTGTTAAAGTAATAGAGTGAATTGGAATACAAATTTTCAATTAATAAATGTTTTGAACGTGTAAATACCCTGGTTCTAGATGTGGTAATTTGTGTATGCAATTAATAACAATATTTTGCTATTTTTGTAATGGTTTTGATAAATAAGCAGATCCCCATGCAGAAGCACTATTTAAACTTACCTTCCAAATCCTCTCCCACACACAGTGCATAAATGAGTTTTTTCACCAGTATGATACCGTTCGTGAACGGTAAGATCCGTGGTTCTTGGAAAACCTAAAAATAATAAACCCGTTAGCATATTAAAAATATTATTCAATCAATCAAAATTAATATTATTTAATTAATTAAAAAGGAACTTGAAAACGAATAATGACAAAAACCAACAGCAAGTTTTTAAAGCACTAAGGGGTTATTAATGTTGTAAAATAATAATTATTAATGTAATAAAAAAAAGTAATTGGTAAAAATACAAATTCGAAAAATTCTTTACCTTTTCCACAGAATTTACATTTAAACGGCTTCTCTCCTCTATGCCGCCTCATATGAATCACCAAATAATCATTTCGGATAAATCTTTGCCCACACTCTGAACACAAGAACTTCTTGGAATGTTCATTATGGAATTTCATGTGCTCTGTGAGATGGGACTTGGAGAGGAACGTTTTTTCGCACACCCTGCACTGGAATGACTTGTCACCGTTGTGAGCCTTCATATGAACGTCTCTGTATTTTTCTGTTGTGAACCCTTTTTGACAGATTTCACATTGGAATTTCTTTTCTCCCATAATCTAAAATTTAAAGTAACTGTATCGTTGTGAGAACACTTTTTTTTTTAATACAAGATCAGTTTTGGAGAGAGGCATTATGATTTTAATTTACATATATCAATGAAAAATAATCTCGGCTAGCGGACTTTAAAGTGTGATTTACTACGACCAGGGTCGATAATTTTTGAAACCAAAAAAAATAATAGTAGTATAAAACCCATCGGAAACGGAAGAGAATATAACAAAAATGAAAGGAAAAATAATTTACGGGCGATCCGAGGTCGAGAAGTGGAAGGGGGTGAGTTTTTAAGGGTAGAAAACGATTTATCTCGATTTCCGGCAACACTACAAGTCCTATGGAAAAACGTTAAATGGCAAAGTTGTAGGTAATAAAAAGATCTACAACTTTTCTATTTACACTTTTTTCACATAACCTCAAAATTTATGTGAAAAACTCAAATAACCAAGTTTTTGGTTTTTTATTTTTATCTTTTACAAGAAATTTTTTTTTCGCGAAATTTGGTGAAAACTTACCTTTCTATGTCCCCAAACACACTGTAATTTTATTGATTTAAAATATTTATTTTTTCACCTTATTTTGACTTAATATCGAAAAGGCACCCTAATTTTCAATCGAAAATTTCCACGTCAAAATATCTGCTTTTTTAAAAAGTCGGTGGGCTTTTTGGTCGTTGAAATCTCTACTTTCTGATGGTGTAAAAAAATATAGATTACTATGGTAAATGTTCTCAAAAAATGCAAAGAAACCAATGAAACGAAAAAAACTCGAATCAGAAATTTTTATTTTTAATTATTATGTACAATTCTGAGCTATTTATTAAAATTTATACTTTAATTACTCGAAAAACGTAGGATTCCATGTTACAATAATAAACAAAAAAAATTACAAATCCATAAAACACAAAGATCGCAAAAAATATGCGAAAATAGTTGTTCTAAATATAATTAAAGGTAGAATTTAAAGGGGAATTGAATTGAATTGAGAACATTTACCATAGTAATATATATATATATATTTACACCATCAGAAAGTAGAGATTTCAACGAACAAAAAGCCCACCGACTTTTTTAAAAAAGCAGATATTTTGACGTGAGAATTTTCGATTGAAAATTAGGGTGCTTTTTCGATATTAAATCAAAATAAGGTGAAAAAAGAAATATTTTAAATCAAAAAAATTACAGTGTGTTTGGGACATAAAAAGGTAAGTTTTCACCAAATTTCGTGAAAAATAAAACCAAAAACATGGTTATTTGAATTTTTCACAGAAATTTTGAGGTTATATGAAAAAAGTCTATCTATCTTTTTATTACCTACAACTTTGTCATTTAACGTTTTTCCATAGGACTTGTAGTTTTGCCGAAAATCGAAATAAATCGTTTTCTACCCTTAAAAACTCACCCCTTTCCACTTCCCGACCTCGGATCGCCCGTAAATTATTTTTCCTTTCATTTCTGTTATATTCTCTTTCCTTTTCAATGGGTTTCATCCCACTGTTTTTTTTGTTTTCAATTTTTACCATTTTCAAAGGGTTCAGCCCTGATCTATTGCTATTTTATTAAGCAAGGTTTAAATGCGCTGCAGTGTTGTCTTGGAGTTGCTTCGGGTTGTGGCATTCTGATGAGTTCCTAACAAGGACGAAACAGCCGTCAATGTCTACTCAGCCCCAGGGAATCCATTGTTGTTCGCATCCGTGCGTACTTCAATGCAAAATGGAGTTTTTTTTCACACTGTAAAGTCCGCTAGCCAAGATTATTTTTCATTGATATAAATTATACGGACGCGATTACTCTACATTTTTTTATATATACAGACTGTCCGCGGATAGGGTTTACAATCACAAATGGATGAAAAATTTCATTTTTCGGGAAAGAGGCATTCTTGATAAAAAGTTTTGCTTGTAAAAAAAATGCAATTCACGAAGAGAAAATTTTAATTTTTATACAGGGTTCGCAAAAACTTCAAAAACATGATTTTTCTCCAAGAGTAAACTACCTTTATTTTTCATTTTCGACCAAAATGCCAATTAGAAGTTATTTAGAATAACGTTTGTAATTTAAATCCGAGATTCTTTTTTTTTAGAGGTAAAAGAATATTTTTGTTTGGATAGCATTAGCGGTCGAAATACATAATCAATGACACAGGGGTATCAAAAAGTTTCAAAAACTGATTTTTGGTGTTACCATAAATATGTATTATTAAGTTCACAAAATGGAATGACCCCGGAAAGGACATAAAAAAATCTTAAAATTACAACAAATAATAATTTCATAATTTGCTATTCAAACACCCCCTCCATATTCAACACATTTTTCCAGCTGTAAACCAATGCGGTCAAAACTTCTTCGAATTTCTTCAATGGAAATTGTTTGAACAGCTTCAACAATTCGCTGTTTTAGAAGCTGTACGTCGTTCTCAATTGGACGGGAGTACACTAATTGTTTGAGATGAAGATAGACATCTGAAATAGTTAAATCAGGACTCCTTTGGGGCCACAGAACCGGACCATTCCGACCAATCCATCTGTGGCCAAATGTATTATTAAGTCATTCCCTCACTTCAATTGCGAAATGCGCAGGCAGAATTTTCAATTCTGATCATAATTTTTTTTTTTAATTTGGAAACTGAACCAGTTCGCTGAAATTTTCTTAATAATTTAATTAAGTCCCATTTTTCAGACGTAAACGTTAGGGTATCCTTGATTAAATTTCTCTATACCAAAATTGTAAGAACTTTCGCCCGCACCTTAACAATGAACTAAATAAACCCTTTGTTCTAAGGTCAACATTTTCGAAACACATCAAATTCTATTTGACAACTTCAAATTTTCCCCATACGTACCATACATAAAGCAAAGTAATAAAAAGGTAAAAAAATTCCTTGTTTTTACAAAAGATGGTAGGAATGCATTTAAAATTTTAAAATAAGATACACTACCCATTATGAAAATAGAGTCTAATAAAATTTTATATTAATATTTTTATTGAGCAGCAAAATTTCCAATTACCTCTAAAAATTAAAAAAACTAAAAAAATCGAAGATTTATTTTAAATCTCGGATTTAAATTACAAACGTAATTATTTTCTAATTGGCATTTTGGTCAAAAATTAAAAATAAAGGTAGTTTACTCTTGAAGAAAAATCATGTTTGTGAAGTTTTTGCGAACCCTGTATAAAAAATCAAAATTTTCTCTTAGTGAATTGCATTTTTTTTTACAAGCAAAACTTTTTATAAAGAATAACTTTTTGCCGAAAAATAAAATTTTTCATCCCTTTGTGCATTGTAAACCCTATCCGCGGACAGTCTATATATAGAACTATTTAGTGCTATTTCTTATTATTTACAATCATTCGCCAGTTCGTGGTGTGTAAGAGACCCGACTATTCTAACCCCGGATTAATATTTCGGCGGTAAGTGAGGTTATTCAGATTATGGTTTTTAGCTTAAAAGCAATGTTGTAAATAATTCTGTATTTTAAGTAAATGTTGCAAATATATGAATTGTTTTTGATCCTTAAATAACCACGTGCCAATGAACTGTAAGAATAACAGCGAGCTTACAGTGTTGCCATTTTTTTAAAGCCATCTCGTTCTAACTTATCTGAAACTTTGGAAGTATGTCTGATCGTAAACAAATGGTTTTTTATGAATGGAATGTTTTGTCTCCTTACATTACATGTCCGCGTATACAGTAAATATTCACCAGCTAAAACTAGTGCAGACAAGACGGCCCTGTCCCCAGCTTTTATGTGTAAGGTCGATAAATCAGGCCAGTTGTTTAATGTGCGTGGCTGCTGCGCGAAATCAGGAATACTATAGCTTGACTGCTTTGGCTGTAAATTTCTAACACGCAGTAAAACATGTTTGAACTAACGCATTCAATCCCCTTAATACTAAAATTTCTACTTACAGCTGTCTTCTCTCCAATGCCGTGTTTCGCCGCCTTGTGTTTTGCCAGCTGATCGGCTCTGTTGAACGGCTTCTCACAAATATCGCAAGGCATCTCCTCGTGCTGTTCGTGCAGCTTTTGATGTTGCATCAGGTGATCGCGTCTGACGAAACTCTTCGTGCATACGTCGCAAGTAAACGGTTTGTCTTCGGAATGGGACGTTAAATGGCGTTTCAAGTGGTTAGGGCGACTGAAGTCCTTGCCGCAGATATTGCACTTGTGAACCTAAATAAAATGTATAATTAATTTGTGTTGGGCTACATGCTTGGTGAAACTGTTGTTCCATTGCACAGGAAGAAACAATAATAACTACTTGTTATGTTTCACAAATTTAATCAGTTCCTGACGCGTGTTTCGGCCCTTGCGGGCCATTGTCAAAGGAGTACAAGAAGATACTAGTATCTTAGATTAAATTTGTGAAACATAACAAGTAGTTATTATTTTTTCTTCTTGTGCAATCTAAATAAAATGATTTGTGTAACTTGTGATTTAAATTAATGGTTTTATTATGTTCGAAAAGTTGGTTTCTTAAATTTTATTAGTTTTAATGCAAACTAAATATCCATCTACAAGAGCAGCAATAAAAAATGTTTTGATAATACTTTTACTTTATCGTTCTTTTTTCTAAGTAAAATTATCCAAATTTACATTCTATTATATTATTGTACAAAAGTCGATTAAAATAAATAAAATCATCGTCCGTAAAATTTATTGACGACAAATAGAGCAAATCTTTTTTTGAATGATAGAAAAGTTTTGAACTTGCATTGTTTATTTGTTTTAAATCGCGTTTTAACTGGTATGTATTTCCAATCGTCTTCAGGTGAATGCTTAATAAGCAAAGCATTTAATTCGTGCGCGATATAACTATTAGATTACATCTATACTTAAAAAAGTTTCCAGATATTTCTTATATCTAATGATGGCTTACTAAAACAACCTGGGTTCTAGTGTATAGCAGCAGCTTCCTTGAACGTCCTCTTCATTTAGTGTGGTTCTTTATGCAGGATTTCAGCTTCTCACCACATGATATGATATAAGAAATAATATATTTAAATAAAAATACAGCGCATGAATTAAACGCATCAGTGAACCCATCTCAGGTATGCTTTAGCGCACCTAGCTAGCATAAATAGACCTGTAGTTACTTTGCTTATTTAGTATTCACCTGAATACGACTATACCATAGATTTACCTTAGATAAGCAAACAATAATCACGAAAGTGACAAATTTATGGCCTCGCGCATGTAAAAAAAGCTACACACGATTAGACACGCGTACTTCAGCATTATCATTTGATAAATGGCAAAATATACAGGTCCTACTTTTAAAATTTAAGTTCTTGCCGAAAAATTGGAATTTCTTCTCAATTTTTGATCAAGTTGGGAAAAAAGATAGTGAATATACAGGTCCTGCTTTTAAAATTTAAGTTCTTGCCGAAAAATTGGAATTTCTTCTTAATTTTTGATCAAGTTGGGAAAAAAGGTAGTGATTTCTGGCATTTTTAGTAGTTGCAAACCAATCAGATTTTAATGATAGAAAATTGTTTTTAAGGGTTCGTTTCTAAAATTTGTTTAAAATGATTCGTCGTCGTGTTTTTAGTTTAAAAAGGAAGAGAACAAGTCAATTAAACTATAAAATCGAATATAAAAAACAAACAAAAAACCAGCAAAATAACCAATCTTCGATGTTATCGCGTACCTAACCTCGAGTCAAATATTAGTTGGTATATAACTTGTATGGATTTTTACAATTTGGCAAAAACTTGGGTGCGTGTGAAACATTTTCAAGCACTAGTTCAAGAATTTGAAAAAGTTTTTGTCCGAGAACGTGACCCGTGGTATACTTTCACCCTTGCATGAATATAAACATACCTACCTAGGTATTTACTTTTTTTCTTTTATATAATATAAGTGTGTCTATTAAACTTTTTGAAGCAATATATTGCCCAAAAAATAGGCGTACCCAATTAGATTGCAGGGCTGCAAATAAAATATACCAAAACATGCATCGGGATAATCTGTCTTGGTGTGGTTTTCTCTTTATTTTCATACCTTGTTTGTGTAGCCAGGCCTAGTTAATAAGTTAATAAATGTTTGAAGGTTGGAGACAATGAAAGTCCAAAACTCTTGAATCATTCAAGTTAATAAATGTTAGAAAAATTCGCGGGGGTTATCTAAAACTTTCGAAAAACTCCCCTCAGCTTTTCATAAATGTTCTAGTCATTTAATGAACTTGCACCGCTTTTATGCAACTAAGGAATGCAGTTTCGATGACATTTTTTGAAAAGTATTAGAGCAAACCAGACATAATTTTAACAAATATACAACGGCCAACGACGACTCTTGTTTATAAAATAGCCTTGATAAAGACTAAAAAAAGGACGACACGTCGGCGATTTTTCGATAACAAGAAATAATTTTCATTTGTGCTATATTTACTAAAACTTTTCACCATCAGAAGGCTAATCTTATAGATAAACTAAAAAGCAAGCTAAAAAGCTACGGTTTTCAAAATTCAATTTTTTTTTGAGTTTGGAGAATACCTGGCCTATTATACCAATATAGTGTCACATTTTCAAACAAAATTTCTTGTTCAAGAATTTGAAAAGTGTTTGCCCGAGAACTTGACCCGTGGAATACTGGCTTTATTAAAAGCTTAATATCGGGGTGTACAGATTTTAACCAAAAAATTAACCAACCAGCAACTTTGACAGAATTAATTTTCTCACAATCAGACACAATTCACTAAACTACACGAAAACTAGAAATCCGTTAATATAAAAAACCCACAATCCACAATAGCAAAGAAAACAACAAGGAATCCACAGAGAAAACTTAAAATACACCAAAAATGGCGGCCGAGCCGGTTCTGGAGTGTATTTTGAGCATGTCGCTAAAGTAGGACAGGCCGATAACACGAGGTTTGTGCGCATGCCCGAAGGTGTCCTGAGGGAAGACAGCTGACCGGCGAGTCATGCGCTCGTACGTGTTTTTCACCCATAAAACGTAACTTATGTTTGCGCAGAAGATAAGCTGTACGTATCTAAAGAATTGTCTATGAAAATGGGTCATAAGTTTTTTTTTTGAAAATTTGGTTGCTTGGATAAAAGATCATGTTCTATAGTTTTAAAATATTTTTAGCAAAGAGACGTTGCGGCTTCTACATAAAACAGGTAGCAACATCGTTATTTTAAATGGAAAAACCTAATGTTATTTAGTTTTCAGATTCAGATGTACGCCAAGCCGATAAGCACAAGCTGGTTGGTTGAATTGCAGTAATATTATGTTAATTTTTTAACTCATTAAACTACTTGTAGAAAACCAACAAAATATAAGATATAGTCAAGTGAGCTGCCTAAACTATGACACTATGCATACTAATACTTATTTTTACCTGTAGAATCTGTTCTATAGACGATACGGTACAAATAAAAATACTCTTACTAGTTTAAATACTGTTCGTAAAGTTAAATACTAGGTTCAAACAGTGTAACAGGTAAATTTTAAATCTTGTATCTGTTATTGGCTGTTCCACACTCATACCTGACAGGTATCTTCCGTATATCGGCCGATACGATAAATAATCAGCCTTTATGCCGAAATATCGGTATTGATCGATCACTAATAATTACATCAGATTATTGAATATAGATTGGATATTTATAGTCCAAAGGGTATAAAGCAAAAACTATACTAACTTTAAGACCAGGATGAGCATTCCTAGCGTGCTTGTCCAATAAACTGACTTTGTCATAAAATTCATCACAAACTGGACATGGAAACTCGCCGATTTCTTCTTCCTCCATTACCTTCGGCCTCTTTTTACCTGTACTACCTGGAATATAATTTAAACAATAAAATGAAAGAAGCGTGAAGGACAAAATAGAAGTAATGTATTAGGTCAAATGGACCATATTAATTAAATTTGTTAAAGCCATTTTTTGGCATAAATTAAAATTTTTTTCGCAATATCCTAAAATTAAGAACTAGGCCAGTGATCTAAAAAAATACATTGCCCGTTGAAAGTAGCAAAAACATTGATCTACCACGAGTCCAAAATTTATTAGTAACTAACACCATAACATAGTTCCAAACCAAAGTTACAAACATTTTCCACAAAAGTATTCAATCTAGCAAAATCAGCTGACTTGATATATTGTAAAAATCTCTCTTTATAAAGTTTTGATAAAAAGTAGAAATATTTTATTAGGATTACACTATAAAATACAATTCTGGTGAAAAATAAACTACACTTTTATATAATAAAATAAAAATAATGACACTTTTCTTACAGGCCGTAATGCAGTGAAAATGATAAGTTAATAATAAATGTGAAATGAAATTTTGAATTAAACATCTCAATTTACGACTTATTATTGTGCTCAGTTAGTCACTAATTGACAAAAGTATATTTTTTCTACAACCATAATACGTAGTGTTGATATTTCTGACTTTTAAAAAGTTTTAAAATGTTACTTTTTTACTTAATTTCCAACCGGCAGCTTTCCATCCATGGTCGGAAAGTGCAAGTCAAAAAAGTTACTTTCAAACTTTTACTCAGTAATGTGTAAATAAAATAATAACCAAACCTCGGTGACAATTTTCATTCCGTTTTGAGATAAAGTTAACATTGACGCTTAACTATTTCATCTCTCGACAGTAAAGCAATCCTTTCCACCTCGGTACGGAATCTACTATTATATTACAGTAACAAAATTATTCTTACCCATACCTGGAGGCCTTCCTCTACGGCCGCCTATACCCTTTGGTTTGGGCGGATGAATACGAGGTCTTCCCCTGCGACGCTTATTGCTTGGCATCGCCTGAGTAGTTTTCTGAGGCAAATATTCTTCATCTGAGCTTTCAGCCGAGCTGTCATTTGCTGCAATTTTAAGAAATTAATAACAATAAATTTAAAAATATTAAAAACACATTAAAACTATTGAATGCAATTTATGGGTATTTTCACATTACATCATGATTTTAGGTTACGTGACAGGAAGGTTTAAATCAAGAAATAGCTAACTAGACACCTTTTCATATGACAAAGTAATTCTGCAATTTAATGTTGTTTAGATCAAAGATGGCCAATTAAGATCTAACAGTGTACCGCCTGCTGCGCTTTCACTCGAGACAGTTCCCGTGCTGCCGACCATCGCCTGGCACTGCCATCACCATTTTATCAAGAAATATTTATGGGTCTGGATACAAAAGACGATGGCGGCATTTTCCAAAATGCACTGTGCTAGGTGCTGGAAAGGTGTGGGTGATATAGGACATACGAGAATCGCAGGCGTAGCTGGAGGGAAGTTCCAATACTTTCCCTCAAAGCAACCCCCGTCAAGGACTCTTTGGCTGAACAGAAAGTACACTCTCGCGATACCTATTAAGAAACAGTGGGAGAAGAATGAAGTAATATTCCCTAAGGACGCTCTGGTCTGCTACACCGATGGATTTCAGTCTTTGGGAGTTGAAGAATACCCGGAAAAAAACAACATCCGTAGAAGCTATCCGCTGGGAGGTTATACAATATTTCAGACAGAGGTCTACGCCATTCTGACTACTGCAAGTCCAGATGAGGTCAGAGAGTGTCAAGAGCGGGTAATACCAAGCTGCCTTCCAGGCGGTACGCAAACCCAGAGTCAACTCAGTACTCGTTGAAGAGTGCGTAATGCCCTGGAAAGGCTTTCAGAGATCAAGGAAGTTAAACTAAGGTTCAGGACAAAAAAATAACAGATGAGCTTGCCAGGCTCAGAGCCGGGACTACTTTCCAAAGGCCGGAACTAGCAATAAGTATTTCAAATCAACAGGTGGGGTCTGCACTTAAGGAGTGGGTCACAAGGCGTTCTACGGAAGAATGTCGGCAAGCCCAAGGATGCAGACAGGCCAAGGACTTCATAACAGTAGTAGACAAATTCAGATTGGAATGGCTACTAAACAGAAGACAGCGGGCCCATAATCCATTAATAGGAATTCTGACTTGGCACTGTCGGCTGGGGAAACATGACGCTGATTAACGTGAAGGAGCACCCAATTTGTCCTGGGTGTCGGAAAGAGGAAACACTCTGCACTTTCTGGGGACGTGTGAGGCTTTGGCGAGACATCAGGTGTTTGGCTCGACGGTTCTCCGAAGAAAGGAAGTTATTAACCTTGCCTGACTTTTATAACGAGATTGGGAAGGTTAGGAGAGGGCACAGGTGATTAGGGTAGTTAGGGGAAGATTTAGGAGCAGGCAAAAAGTTCGCTTTGGTCTAACAATATTCGATATTGTCAAAAATAATACTCTTGAGAAAAATTTATATTTTTGACAAACCTCGTATGCGACTGCAAAAATTTGATATTTAATTGTTCATTTTAGGACTTAGATCATGCAGAACTTTGTAGGAAGAATACCTTCTTATCTAAATTTGATAATAAAAAGTATTTTATATGATTATACCTTAAGTAGACACATTGTATTTGTAGAGATACGCTAATTGGACAGCAAAAACAATGTTCAATCAATTTTTTTCGGAAAAATGATCCATTTAAGCTAGGTATAAGATGATCGGCAAGGGAGACCATGTGGCAAACGATGTAGGTATTACCTGAATTTTATTCAAACGTGACATCGAAAAAACTGATAGAAAACACAGGTCTGTTATAAACATTTCAACAATTATTGGGTTTTAAATTTGTAGACCACAGACCATTTGTTTATAAATAATATTTTTTAAATTATCTCTAAGTTAAAGTTATTTTAACGATTTTTATAAAGAACTTACTTATATTAAAAATGAGTCGTGGCTATTGCCAACAATAATATTTGCTTTTATATGATTTAAAACCCTATTTGACATACTTTATGATAAATACTTGTATTCTTCCTGCTTTTCCCGTATCGCGTTTGAATATAATTTTTATAACGTTCTATAATATTTTTCTAAAAATCATTATATTTTTATCCTGTCGTTATAGTTAAAATTACAATTTTAGGAACTATTACCTTGGAGTAAACTATTGAAAATTTAGTTCTATTGAAAGCGCGATAAAAAATGTTTTTGACTATCAATAAAACCATGTGTGGTGAACATATTTATATAAATAAAATAAAAATTTATTTTCTACATACCATTGTCGTTATCATTTTCGTAATTATAGTCATAGTCTTTTGTAGTATCTGCACGCATGTCAACGTCATTATCCATATTATCGTCATTAACGATATCATCTTCTTCGTCATTCTCCATGTCGTGAAAGTCTAAAGCAGCTTCTTCAGATTTGACGATAGCAGCTAATTGAGCCAACGGCTTTTCATCTTCGTCGTCATCTTGCTCAATTTCGATACATTCCTTGGGTTCTTCCGTATTATGTCTAACTTTCTTTCTAATGGGATCACCTTGAAAAATAAATTAAAACTGTTCAAGATACACATGTATATTCTATACTAATAGAGTTCGGTAGGCCTTAAAAGTAGGTAAATGATAAATCCTAACATTGACATTGAGCCTGGTAACATAGAAGTTCTATTACATTAACATAGAATTACTGTTGAATTTAGATAAATGTGGTTTAACGTTTTTTTTTACCAGCAATCTTAATTTAGTAAAAATTAAATTAAAAACTGACATACAGGGTCCTGCACCTTACCTCTCGTCTTCTATAGCTCACTTATTAATTAAGTTAGGATTTTGATATTTTGCAGACCTTACCTGTATCTTGGTGCGCATTTCAGGAAAATATTTTTTTATACAGGGTGTTCCAAAAAAGTGTGACGTCATAAGGATGTATTTTTTTAGATTACATGCCATATATTTTCTTACTTATTTGGGTGCCTCCTATAATTACCTACATACCCCTAAAATTTTCTTAAAATCGATTCAGTATTATAGGCGAAAAAAAATTAAAACTAAAAAATATCGTTAATAAAATTATACAAAGATACTTATTATTAAATAAAGTCTAACAGTCCCATTAACCAAGTTTGACTAATACGAATTGTACAGGGTGTTTAAAATTTAGTGTAAAACTTTGCAAACTTTAACGCAATTTATTTTTCTTATTTCTAATAGGATCCCCTCCTGTATCTTTTTATGTCATTCGATGCAAAATTAAAAATCAAACATTTGTCCTAATTACAACCTTATCGCAATTTCTAACGCATCAAGACTTATTTGCAGAACTTATTTTATCAACTATTCCGACAGTCATTATTAGTATTAAAGTTTATTAAAGTGATAAGAGACTATTTTGACTTTAGTAATCAAAAAGTTTCAAATATTTTTGAATTGTTAGTAATTATTAACTGGAAATGATAATCGTGGATATAGTTATCCTTTAAAATTCGTTGAACTGTTCTTTCGTTTACATCTACGGCATCAGCGACTGCTGGTTGACTAACTGAAGGATTTTCTATAACAGATACAAGCAATTGATTTTCTTCAGTTCGGACCGGTTTATTTCTCACTTGTTTTGGGTGGTTTACATTTCCCGTTTGTACAAACCTCTCTAATATGTTTTGCAGGCTCCTTTTGTCTGGATGTCGTTGTTCCGGATAACGCTGTGCCTAAACTCGGCTTGTCAAAAAATAGTTCTTTTCGCATGCTCCTAATATAAAAATCATATCTACGAGTTCTTTTTGGTTTTAGTCCATCACAAAAAACAATATAAATTACTTATAACAGCTTAAATAATTACTTACAATTTAACAATATTCGAAACTTTTAGATTACTAAAGTCAAAATAGTCTCTTATCACTTTAATAAACTTTAATACCAATAAATTGTTTTTCAAAGACACCTTCAATATTTATTCATAATAATGACTGTTGGAATAGTTGATAAAATGAGCTTTCTGCAAATAAGTCTTGATGCGTTACAAATTGCGATAGGGTTGTAATTAGGACAAATGTTTGATTTTTAATTCTGCATCGAATGACAAAAAGATACAGGGGTTCCTATTTGAAATAAGAAAACTAAATTGCTTTAAAGTTTGCAAAGTTTGACACCAAACTTCGGACACTCTGTACAATTCGTCTTAGTCAAACTTGGTTAACGAGACTGTTATACTTTATTTAATAAGTATATTTGTATAATTTTATTAACGAGGCATTATTTTTATTTTTTATTAATTTTTAAAACCAGTGGTGCAAAACTGATATTTTGTAGTTTTTATATTTTTTCGCCTATAATACTGAATCGCTTTTAATAAAATTTTAGGAGTATGTAGGTAATTATAGGAGGCACCCAAATAAGTAAGAAAATATATGGCATGTAATCTAAAAAAATACATCCTTATGACGTCACACTTTTTTGGAACACCCTGTATGAAAAAAAATATTTTCCTGAAATGCGCCCCAAGATACAGGTAAGGTCTGCAAAATATCAAAATTCTAACTTAATTACTAAGTAAACCATAGAATACGGGAGGTGAGGTGCAGGACCCTGTATACATACCACGTGATGAGCTCTTGTTGATTGATAAAAGCTTCATTTAGGAAAGCCAAACTTCGAGTTACAGTGGCATTTTATGTGAGTATGAGAGAGTAAATAGTATATTTAGATGCCAACAATAAGGACAACAAATTAATCAGTGTTGCCGGCGTGAACAACACATCCCTCGGTCAAAGAGGGGATCATTTGTGCTGGCGACGTTTGACAAAGTCACCTTATCTTTCTTACTCTATGATAGTATTGGTAAATCTCACTTTATGGCATATCGACGTACAGACGAAGGAATGTATTAAGTAAACAAAAAAAAATCCCAGCCCCTCGTCCTCATGAACCTGAATACCCTAACTCAGTTAATTATAATACATCATGAAATGTTAGAATTGACAATGGAAAATTTAAGTAAATGTTTTATGAGAAGTCTAACTTTACTTACCAATCGAGTCTTGGCTGCTACTGTCATCTGCTACTGACGGAATGCCGTCGTCACTTTCCACGTCTATCTTCGTATCAGCTGCACTTTCGGTTACCTCAACTTGCGGTTCAAAACAATCCTCAATGTCAGAGTTGTCAGAGAACGTTATGTTGGCATCGTAATCAACCTATAAATAAACATCAATTAAATAAGTTGCCTAGGTAACTATTTGAACGGGTCATAGTTCCTCATTGTTAACGTCTGATTCCTAGTTAGAAATTTGAAAAAGCACTTATGCAACTTGTAGATAGATAATTAATGTTGTTTATTTTGAATGTAGTATATTGGATAGGTGTTTAAACAAGGATTGAAATTATTTCTACTTTCAGAATACTTATATTTTCCCAGGGTTCCTCAGTGAATTTGTTAAAAATATGATTTTAATCAGAAATATTCCTGTTTCCACCATAGACAATTTACCTTTAGATACCTACAGCTTATCTCCTGCGCAAACAAAAGTTACGTTTTATGGGTGAAAAAATACGTCCGAGCGCATGACTCGTCGGTCAGCTGTCTTCATTCGGGGAACCTTCGTGCATGCGCACAAACCTCGTGTTATCGGCCGTCCTACTTTATCGACAATAATCGACGCGCTTAAGAATACTCTCCAGAACCAGCTCGGCCGCCATTTTCGTTGTTGTGTTTTAAGGTTTCTCTTCTCTGCGGATTCCTTGTAGTTTTCTAAAGTTTTCAGCTATCGGATCGGCTATCGTGGATTTCTGGTTTCTGTGCAGTTTAGTTAGTGAATTGTGTTTGTGCTTTTAGTGACTCGGATTGTAATATAAACAATGGCTAGTGCTAGTTGCAGCCGTTGTATAATTGTATTATGCCCAAATAGGGGTAAAATAAACCCTCTATGGTGGCATATGAGCAAGAATTTAAATTTTAAAGCCCGGACCTGTCTATTTTCCCGTTCGTCAAACGATAATGTTGCAGTGCGCATGTCTAACAGTTCCCAGTTTTGTTTACATGAGCGAGGCCATAAAACTGCTACATTCGTGATTATTTTTGTGTTGTTTATCTAAAGGTAAATTGTCTATGGTTTCCATGGGTACCTTTTTTAAATTGTTGTTTTTTTAGACAACATTCAATTTTAGAATCACTATAATAATTACCGTAGGATATTTGGAAGGGTGATAAAGGCCGCTAAAGAGTTATGCCCGTATGCACCAATACGGCTTAATCAGGGTTTACTTTTAACCGCGGTTTATGACAACAATTACTATGGAGTATGGAGTTATAAGTAATTGATCGTTATTATAATTGACCCGACCATTTTGGCTGCTACATAGCAATTAAGGTTTAACCCTGGGTCGAAATGGTGCATACAGGCATAAATTACGTAGGAACATAACTTCAAAACGTGATATTCGTCAATATCTAAATAACGGTAATGCATAAGAATATTTTCCCACCAACACATATAAAAGTAAAGATATCTTTAATCGAATTCATAATAAAAAATACTTCGAGATTCGATGAAATATCGCTTAAAGTAATGTAGAATATTTTCCCTGGTTCCCACCATATACCGTGCGAGCAAAAATTATTTGCATCAAAGAGGGCCTTGCATCTAAGGACATAATGCTTAGCCGTAGAGCTTAATACCTGTTGGGTGTCAGTAACTACCTGAATTAACAATCAATCAGTTATTCCGTCATCTTTGACAGTCGTTACAAGTAATTTGATTCATCGCTAATTTTTCCAATTTCTTGAACAATTCACACAATGGGCTTTACGGAACAGCACAAAACATTCATGGTTGAAGCGTATTTTTGAAACGGGGTTAGAGTAAATTGTGAGTGGCAATACAATCCGGGTTTGTGCATGGACGATTTTCACGAACATTTTCCTAGCGTTGCTTTTATTGCTGGGGATTTTTATCATTGCCTGAAAAGAACCGTGGCTGTGTTTAGGGAAACAGGTTCTATACAACACAAAAAAGGAGCAGGAAGACATCTGTAAGGACAGAAGAACTTGTTGCAAACGTTCGTGAAATAATGCAAAATACGCCAACAAATTGTATAAGACGCCTGTTCCAAGAAGTGGGAAGATCTTATGGAACATGCAGGACTATCCTTAAGAAGCAGCTAAATTTATTTCCTTATAAAGTGCAAGTATTCCAAGAAATACAAGCCGCAGATTTTGAAAGACGCAGGAATTACTCTCAATGGTTTACCCAAAATTTATGCTTGGAGCATGGCGGTGGTCAATTTCAGCAATTTATGTAAATCTTTTTCTTTCTGTATATTCTTACTTTGTTAATTTTGTAAACAACAAAAATAAATTTGTATTTGTCTACTTATTTTATTACTCATTAGTTTGGCATATCATGTCATAATATGAATTTGACAAAATTTTAACCTAGATTTGGTTAGATATATCGTCCCCATATCATTGTGATCTAAACCAAGCCCTACGGTTTTTAATCCAAGCCCTCTTTGATGCAAATATTTTTTGCTCGCACGGTACAACAATAATGATTTTGAAGAGAATACAAACAAAGGAAGAATTTTTTATAACCTGGGAAGTTTGAATAATCAGCAATGCGATAAAAAAAAACTTACTTGATAATAATGCTCTTCAATGTTATCCAAATTTTCAATAGTAGGAAGGGACAATTGCGTACTGTCATGTTGCTGCTTGTGAACAGTCAAACTATCTTCACGGTTGAAAGCTTTGTTACAAACTGGACAAATGTGAACATTCTCTCCTAAAATTAAAAACATTACTTTAACAAATACGCGTGTAGAATTATTATTTTAATAATTTTGCTTCCCTTTCTTCATTTAATTAAACTGTCATCAAGAGAGCTTCAGGCACCCAGCTCGTTTTTTGCTTTTAATAATTAAATTTATTAACACCCTTTTATTATCTTCACCTGTATGTTTGTTTGTCAGTGACCGACTTCTTTGAACCCGATTTTGACCCACTTTAAACGGTCAGATTTAATTTAAATTTTGTAGACTTATCATCAGGAACCACTGACAATACAATAATCTAAACGCAAAAAATTCTCCTATCAAATTTTGACAGCTGTCAGGTATAAAACGAAGAAGCGATTTTGACGAAACAAATTATGGGGTCGTATAGTATTTGATGCGTAGACTTCGGAAAAAATTCTACCCGTTTTGACAAAATTTTTGTCGTTTGTTCGGGTTTGTATGTATGTTTGTTTGTAACCGACTTCTTTGAACCCGATTTTGACCCACTTTAAACGGTCAGATTTAATTTAAATTTTGTAGACTTATCAAGAACCACTGACAATACAATAATCTAAACGCAAAAAATTCTCCTATCAAATTTTGACAGCTGTCAGGTATAAAACGAAGAAGCGATTTTGACGAAACAAATTATGGGGTCGTATAGTATTTGATGCGTAGACTTCGGAAAAAATTCTACCCGTTTTGACAAAATTTTTGTCGTTTGTTCGGGTTTGTATGTATGTTTGTTTGTAACCGACTTCTTTGAACCCGATTTTGACCCACTTTAAACGGTCAGATTTAATTTAAATTTTGTAGACTTATCAAGAACCACTGACAATACAATAATCTAAACGCAAAAAATTCTCCTATCAAATTTTGACAGCTGTCAGGTATAAAACGAAGAAGCGATTTTGACGAAACAAATTATGGGGTCGTATAGTATTCGATGCGTAGACTTCGGAAAAAATAAGCAAAAAATTCTCCTGTCAAAATTTGACAGCTTTCAATGTCAAATCGATTAAAAAAAATGACATTAATGAAAAAACTATAAGGTCGTATGACGGTGGAAGGCTGAAAAAAATATGCAAAAAGTTCTCGTCAAAATTTGACACCTGTCAATATGTCAGAATTATTACAATAACCGATAGTAATGAAACAAACGTGGTAGATATTGTCGCTAATAGAGAAAAATTTTTAAAAAAATTCTACCCGTTTTGACAAAATTTTTGTCGTTTGTTCGGGTTTGTATGTATGTTTGTTTGTAACCGACTTCTTTGAACCCGATTTTGACCCTTTTTAAACGGTCAGATTTAATTTAAATTTTGTAGACTTTTCAAGAACCGCTGACAATACAATAATCTACACGCAAAAAATTCTCCTATCAAATTTTGACAGCTGTCACGTATAAAACGAAGAAGCAATTTTGACGAAACAAATTATGGGGTCGTATAGTATTGGATGCGGAGACTTCGGGAAAAATAAGCAAAAAATTCTCCTGTCAAAATTTGACAGCTTTCAATGTCAAATCGTTAAAAAAAAATGATATTAATGAAAAAACTATAAGGTCGTATGTATATTGACGGTGGAAGGCTGAAAAAATTACGCAAAAAGTTCTCGTCAAAATTTGACACCTGTCAATATGCCAGAATTATTACAATAACCGATAGTAATGAAACAAACGTGGGGTCGTATAGATATTGTCGCTAAGAATAGAGAAAATTTAAAAACAAAATTTTACCCGTTTTGACAAAATTTTTGTCGTTTGTTCGTGTTTGTATGTATGTTTGTTTGTAACCGACTTCTTTGAACCCGATTTTGACCCACTTTAAACGGTCAGATTTAATTTAAATTTTGTAGACTTATCAACAACCGCTGACAATACAATAATCTACTAATCTAGCTCAATCTACTCAAAAAAAAAATCTTAACAATAACTCAAACTAAAAAATAAATATAGTTTAAAAAAACTAAAAAACACACTTTAATTAATCAAACTAAAAAATACACTTTAATTAATCGAACTAAAAAGCGCAAAATAAATATAGTTTAAAATAATTCTTGAAATTCTTAATATAGGCAGAAAATAATAATGAACAATAAACATTAGTATTATTGTGAAAAAAAACGTGGATCGCTTTGTGCTATATTTTTCGTATATCGAGCACCCCACGATTTTTTTACAAGAATACTAATGCTTTTAGTTCATTATTATTTTCTGCCTATATTAAGAATTTCAAGAATTATTTTAAACTATATTTATTTTCCGCTTTTTAGTTTGATTAATCAAAGTGTGTTTTTTAGTTTTTTTAAACTATATTTGTTTTTAACTTAAAACTGTAGGTAATTGTTAATTGCTACCGAAAAAGTGGTATTTGAACCGCTTTTTGAGAAAAACGAAATATTCATAAGAAAATGAAATGGTGAATGCGTCACTAGTGTTTGCTCTTAAGCATGAAACCCTACTCCTTTTTTACACACCCAAAAACTTTTTAATGCAAATAAACTGTGTAGTGTACCAAAATCTTAAACTAAAATTTACATAAACCAACTTACCTTTACACCTTGGGATGTGATTATGCAAATGCTCCACCCTGTTAAAGCCTCTATTGCAAGTCTTGCAATTGAACGGTTTTTCTCGAAGATGCGTTATCAGATGTCTTTTTAAATGTTCCATTCTAGTGAGTGTTTTATTGCACACTTTGCAAACGTGTACTTTTCTTTTCCCGTGTAAAGCTTCGTGGCGTTCTAGGTGATTCTTGCGAGTATACTCTTTGTCGCATTGTTTGCATTTAAAGGTATTTCCAGCATGCATGCGTTTGTGACATCTAAAAGTTTAATTAAAATAAGCTGTCAAGTGTCATAGGTCTGTCGCTGGACCAGAGAGGCCAGTTGACATTTTTTCAATATGGCGGAAATCACACTAGAAAAGCACCTTCCCATTGGTCTGGTGTGAGTTTATTTATCCATTTAGAATTAAGGTTTTTTTTTATAGTACATTTTTAATGCAACACTGTTTATTTGACGATTTTATCAATACAACAGTTCAAAAATCATTTAAAATTTTATCCATTTAATATTTTAAGGTCACCGACACTACATTTAATAAAAAGACGGGAAAGTATAAGTGAGTAATTCTTGATTAAAATGGAGTTTCTCCCAAATAAGGGTATGCAATAATACTTAAAGAAAGTAAAGTCGCCACAGTGGATCTTTTCCCGTGCGTCATCACTTTCACGTCATCAAAATCGTATGAATCAAATCAAAATTACGAGACGAAAAAAGTCAAAACTAAGTCTAAGTTCATAAAATGGACGTGCCTGCCTACCGTTTGACGTACCTACAGAATATCCCGAAAAATTATTATTTATTTTAAGTTTTGCCCGGCATTCTCTATTATCTAAAAGAAATTGACAAACAAATGTTAATACATTTAATACTATTTTTAAAGCTTAAAATCTAGGAAAAGTTTGGTGTTTTATTGACTATTAAAATCGCAAAAGTCAAATTTTTCACATCCTTTCATTTAAGGGAATTTAGCCACTGCCGTAAACTTTTCAAAGAACTTTCATGGTTAGAATATTTAAAATAAATAAATTAGGTATTATAAAAATCCATAAATACTTACCGCCAAGACAGATGGTGGGTATAATTAGCTCTAAAAAGAACTATTTTTAGAAAAAGGAACAGTTTTAAGGCAAACAAATTTACAAAATACGAATTAGATTGGCAGATCAAAATAAGGTTGACAATGACGTTCTAAAATACAACGGTAGTCAACAAAACAAATAAAAAAAGTAATTAATTGACGTTTATAGTTTTATTCTTGTCTAGCACGTTATATTATTGCGGAATCTTGGAGAAGTTCTTTTATGCTTTTATTCAAACTTGTTACTGTAATAAATAAGGATGCAGAGTTATTAACCACGTTGAGTCCTGATTGTTGATTGATGACGCACGGGCAAAGATTCACTGTGGCGACTTTAGTTTAAATATGATTTTTGATTGTCAATTTAAAATCCTTTAAAGAATATGGCTGTAGGGTTTTCATTGTAGAGGTATTCTACAGACATAATGTTTATTTATTGATAATAATTCATACCGTAGACCTTCCAGTGTCGTAAACATCTTCGCACATTCACGACATGTCAACAGCATCTGGTTGTTGTCCAAAAATTGTATATAATCGGTTTCAGGATGTATTTTGGGCTTCTGATTTTCCTCAGCAGCCTCTGATGTGGAGGGATCAACGTTAATTATTATAGATCCATCTTTATGTGCTTCCTTAACACCTTGAGACTCGGTATTATTACCAAGTAGGTTGCTTAGGGTGTTCAATGATTCTGAAAAAAAAATTGAATAATTAATGTTGATAAATAGAATTTTCATTTATTTTCTGATACATCAATTAGGTACAATATACAGGGTGATTCAGGAGGAAATATTTTAAGTACATATTCGGGAACCCAAAATAAACATAAAATTTTCTATAAACATGGGTCCTATTTCCGGCTGTTAACAAAATACAGGGGAAAAAATATTCAAATTAAATACATAATAAAAAGAAGCGCTAATACATAGTTAAATTAATATTATATAAGTGAAATATTGCTTGTTCAAAGGAAAAGGCATAGGAAAGGAAAGAGAATAAACTGATAATGTGATATCAATGCAGAAAATAAAGCCACTAACTGATGTGACAGTAGTAGGTGTTTTGTTACTTTGTTTTTAAATGATAATGTAGACTTATCTGTATTAAAATAATCAATGGCGTTAACGGTAAAGGCGATGTTATACAATACGTGAAGGACCTTTTAAAACTTTCTTTGCGATGGCGGGGGATTGTATGAAGATGCTTTCGGCGCAAAGCCAAGTTATGGACATCTGTTCGAAAAGTAATTTTATTATTTAAGTAAAGAGGTAGTTTAAATTTAAGTATTTTAAAATAAAATGTAGTAACGTGTAATTAAAATCGTTTCCTGACATAGTAATACACCTTAATATCAAGACAAAAAAGAACACAGTGTCATCAGTAAAGTGTTCATTAAGTGGAAAATAAATTTGAGTTTAACTTAACGTAAAGTTTATCTATTTTCAACGATTTAATTTAAACTCCCCTTTATTTTATTTTTTATTTTTTTACTTTCAGACACAAACTACGTTTAAAAAAATACTTATTTTATGAAGTTACCTTATACAGGATCAAAAACAAATGAACTTTGCATCACATGCGACCAAATTTTAATAGCCCAATTTTGATTTTGTAGAAAAACACAAATTTAATATGGCGCTACTTTAAAGAAAATGTATCTGAAATAAAGCATTGTCAAAACTAAGAAGTTTTATGTAGGTTGCGTCGAGTCTTATTTTGCAAAAGTGGTGCAATTTACAAAATATAGGTAAAAAATCAAAATTATCTTATCCAGCCGAAATTTTGCATGTGGGCTAGAAACTGCATTTAAAAAAACTTTTTCTAATAACTTTTTTTCGATATTTTCAGAAATAACCCCACTTTTAAATTATTTTTTGGAAAAAATTAAAATTTGACAGATAATGCGAATCAAGTGACTACTATTTTTTTGCTTAATTTTCATCTCGATCGAAGCAGAACTTGATGCCAAAGTCAAATTTCGAATAAAGCTATTAATAAAAAAAAATCCCATATGATGCTGACTTTACTGGTGACAATGTACTTATATAGTTTCAATTTGCATTAATCCAATCGCACCCTTAACGCAAAATCTCCATCTTGCAAATGTTGAACTCGTTGTGAGTAATATGGGTATAAACAATTAATGTGATTGATGTGAATAATTTGATCAGTATCAACAATTTGCTTTGTACTTATGTTTGGATCATTGTCGATGTCATTCCGATCAGGTCCCGACTCCCGTTCAGATACAATTCTCGAACTTGGAAACATACCAGATTCTCCAGCAGTAGTAAAAACTTGTTGAATAATTTTTCTATCTGGAACTGTCCGATTCGGAAATCGATTCTTGTACTCGGCGACTGCAAGTTTTGAGCTCCCGTTACAGAAGCCATAAACGAATATCATATCAGCATATTCACGATGAAACAATGTCGCAGGCATAATGAAATGAATCTAATCTTTGAATTGTCAGAAAATTCAAATTCTGAACACAATTTGACAGTGACAAATCTTATTCTTAATAATACCTAATGGGGGTTACTATTGCTAAGCAACAGTGCAAAGACAACAGAATATACTTTTTGAAAACCTAGCCTACTTGTTATGAATAATTTAATTAAAAGTTTAATTTGAATATTTTTTACCCCCGTATTTTGTTAACCACACAATAGGGAATCTTTATAGGAACTTTTATGTTTATTTTGGGTCCCCCAACACGTACCTAAAACATTTCCTCCGGAATCACCCTGTATATATCATAAGCAGATAGTGGAGGTTTTGGAAACTGGTTGACAGTCAACAGTGCTGACTTTATTTACAGACTTTGCTAAAGCCTTCGACAAGCTGAATATTAATATATTTAAAAAAAAACTTTATGCTTATGGTATCCAAGGAAGTTTTGCATTGGCTGGAATCATACGTTGTAAACAACTATGTGTGTAATTCAATCAATGTTTAATCTGGTTTATCTCATAATTTAGCAATTAATGAATTTACTCTTGGTTGATTTTTCACATGGTGTAGAAACTAACAGTTTTTCCATCTGACAATGACACTTTGTGTCGGAACAATAGTTATGGTTGATAACAATAAAAATAGGTGAAGACCTTACACGTTAATCCAGGTGTTTTCCTTTGTATGGCAAAATAAACTTTATTTCAAGTACCTACTTACCCATAAACTCGGAATTCTGCAGCTCCTGTTTAATAGCATTTACTTTCATTGTCTTGCAGTACTCTCTTAGGCTGGCATCGACAGTTTCACTTTGTTTCTTGAATTGAAAAGCACCTTTCAGGCTTTGGCAACACATCTCACACATTAGGGTTGGCAAGCCGTCACCAAATGAAATCTGTAAAAAAATAGCTCTTTTAAAAACGCACATGACTAGATTAAAATTTAGTCCAGTAGTAAGTACCTACATTTAGACAGTCTAGACCTTTTCCCTTTTCTTAAACGTTATACGATGCTTTGGCGATCTATGGATACAAATTGTGTGACTCAAACCATTTGTCACTCTTAAATCATACTAAATCAGACAAATATAATTACTTTAAAATGTGATCTTAATAACACCAAATTAAACAATCAGGCATTACAAAATCAAAAAGAAGTTAAATATCTACGGTTATATAAAGGGTGGAAGTTTTAACTGGAATAAATTCAGTATTAGGAAGCCTCTGTATTTGCTAAAAAAATACAGAACTACGGTTGCGTTTATTTTTAGTTTGGCATCATTTTTTCGTGTCTACATGAAATTGACCCCTCTTTTTGGGCTAGAAACTGCCCCCAACTTTTTTTTCAAATGTAAATGTATGTATTAATGATAGCTCGTTAAAAAAGGGCATAAAAAAGGGAATACGACCCACTATTTACTTTTGCATTTCGGTAATCTAAAAAGCCAGAAAAAAACTGGCCATTTTGGCAACAATTGATACTAAAATTTGAGTTTCGCCAGCGCAGATTGTTTAAAAAAAAAGACACATGTTATTAAAAATGTTTGTTAACTTGATGCCGCATTCCAATGGTCACTTTATTTTCGATTTAGAAGTAAATATATATACCTGTTGTAGTATTTTCTGTTGTATTTATATACAGTGTCTGTATGTAACTCGAAAGCAGGAAATATAGTTGTTCCGGTTTAACTGGAAGTTGATTTTTTTAGGAAGATAATAAAAATTGAAGATAGGGACATGTAAGCCGTTTTGCTCTACGACGTACTGTTAGAAAGTTATAAGCTGTCAAAGTTCAAAAATGTCACTTTTCGAGAGTCAATATCTCGGAAACTATGAAGTATAGACTAATAATGCATTTAATAAAAAATAATTATAATTTTATGTGGAATTTAAAAATGTAAAAATATACTGGGTGTTATATTTAAAAATATAAAATTCGTTCGAATTCCATACAAACTAAAAAGCTGGCAACAACGCCAATATCGTCATTCGGTGCGTTAGATCCTCTTACACAACTGTACCAAATTTGGTTTAAATCGGCCAGTAAATTGTGATGTTATTAAGCCGTTTCCAGACTTTATACACACACTGTATATTAAAACGGGTTATTTAACTGAATCACACAAAATAGAAATGTTAATGCTCATTGGCTTTGGCGACAGACCGCGAACACAAGCAGAAGTAGCAGCTTTATTTCACGTAACATACCCCGACCTACCACCAATTTCCCAAGGCACCATCAGCAAAATTGAAAGACGTATCGCCACTTCAGTGATACCAAGAATAAAGCAGCCTGGAGTAATGGATAAAGGCACACAATTAAACGTTTTACTTGCTCATCAAGAAAATCCTATTACTCCAGTTTGGCACCTTGCAAGAGAAAATAACATAATACATACGTCTGAATTCAAGTTAGTGAAATCATGTCAAATGCGTCCTTATAAAATGTTTATGTTATAAGAGTTACTGGACTGGATGATCCGGACCGCCGTCTTCGGATTTGTGAAGTATTGATGAATGGACTTGATCAGTATAAGTAAATTTGGACTGGATCCTTTTTACAGAAAAGTGTACTTTTGTACTAAATGGTGAAGTCATTAAACAGAACTGTCGATATTGGTCCGCAGAAAATCCTCACTGGATGAGAGAAACACACACCCAGCTTCCGCAAAAACTTAACGTTTGGGCAGACATAATTGGCGACTGCGTCATTGGGCCAATATTCCTTGAAGGTATCTTAAATGGCCATACATATCTGGATTTTTAGCAAAGAGAACTTATTCCAGCTTTGACTACTTTATTTCCTCACCATGCAGAAGCAGATCTTCATGATGATCGAATATTGTTACAGCAGAATGGTGCTCCGCCTCAATACGCCATAAATAAATTTAAGACGGCCTATTTCTGATTGTGCAGATGTATATACGCAGACTGAATTATTTACTGCTGCTTCTGAGCGCATGAGAATAGCGACAAGTGTCCGTAGTGTGAGTGTGTCTAGCGGGCGTACCAATGTTTCAATCAATAATAATAAAAATCGCATACTTCTACTTTGTGATCAGATGGGAAGGGGTTTAGCGAGGGGTTTAGACTCTACAATAAGAAATAAACTTGGAAGTAAATACATGGTGCAGTGTTATAAAATATTTTGGTCTGTATGAGGATGTAGTGGAGAGTATTGCGGTTTTGACTGAGGGTTTTGGCAAGGATGATTATTTAATTATTTTTGCAGGATATAACAATTTTTGTAAAGAAAGCTTTCCAAAGTATTATATCAGTATTTATTAAATAGGCTAAAGATGTGCGTTCACACTAATGTGATTGTCCTTTCTACAACAGTTTGTTTTAGCTTACCAAGTAAGTGTTATGATTTTAACAATAAGATAAATAATATTGTGTGCAAATTAGCTAGGTTTTCAGCTTATAGAATGGAGTTCATTGATAGTTGTAATAGATTGGGTAGGAAGCAATCCAATATGAAATTGACCGAATTAATTAGTAATGTTATAGCTTCGTCTTGCAACAAGTATAATACAATAATTTGCGTTAGGATTGTTGTTGACGCATACAGTCAGGCTTCTCTTGATGGTACTTGTTCTTTGTTCAATTCCTCAAACTGGGGGTGACCGTGATGTTTTGTGCTCTACATATGGTGACTGGCATGATAACCCAGCTTCACCTGATGCAGCTGGGCAAATTTATATCAGGATCAGGTGAAATTAGCGCCAACTCCATTTTGTATTCGTTTCTTTACATTAATACAATAATAATAATAAGTTTTTCTTTATTTGATGTTGGTAACATTTAAATGTTTTATTTCATTGACTTGCGCGGCCTTTGTGATTTACGAGAAAACCCATTTTTCGCAGAGGAAAAATAGCTTGATAACCTACTTTTTTATTCTGTGTGGATAACAGTCATGTATGTTGGCTGCATAAATCTATAAATCAATCTTTTGTAGATGCTTCAAGATATAATTTTCTGCCAAATCCTATCCAAAATTCAATATACTATCCTTCCAATGTCGGTTTTAACTTCAACTTTATTTGAATTTTCCATCTTCCCTATATTAAATTGCAATGCCGTGACGTAAAATCACGTCTTTTGAAATTCGAAAAAAAAAGCAAAATCGCCCGAATTTTCGAACCCTCTGTATATGTACCGAATGTACAAGGATCACACAACGTATTCCGTCCAATTTCAAATCTCATATCGCTAAAATAACTTTAGAATCTTGTGGTGAAAATGGGTCATTAAATCAAAAAATGACAGTTCGCAAAATAATTTTTGTTTTCCAGAGGCTACTATGATAAAAAATAGTATTACCAACATAAAATTTAGACATAAAAATTTACAAAGTTTGAAGGATTTATTTTCTTTTCAAAATGTATTTTTCTTGATTATAAAAAGTTAAATAGAAAAAAATATATAAAGCACATGTTTCATAAGGCGTTTTAGCGCACGTGTCAATAAAAAAACTCGCCACTTTGTGGCTCGTTTTTTAAAATAGACGCGTGCGCTAAAACCGCTTCTTATGAAACGTGTACTTTAATATACTATTATGTTGTATTCGATAAACTTATTCTTCAATCCCCTGAAGCTGAGCTTGTTAGGGGCAAATCTTATTTTTTGTTTTAGTATGTAAAATCATAAATAATAAATATGCATTAAAAATCAAGTTTTATAAAGTAAAAATGTTAATTTATAGTATAAACGCAGCTTTTTTGAAGAAATATATTGCCTACAATAAAATTATTAGTTTATAATTTATAAGTAAAAAATATTACTTATATAAATTATTCAGAACAATAATTTATATATTATATTAAATTTTATTAACTAATTAATTTAATTATTTGTTAATGTATTGGTGTTTTACCAAAATTGCAGGGGGGTTAAAACCAAATTACATAAATTAAAGTGCAACACTAGTGACTATGATATAATAGGTATAGGTATATCCGAAACATGGCTGAATGAATTAGTGAATGATGCTGAGTTTAGTTTTAAAGATAGAGTTGTTTTTAGGAAAGATAGGAATAGAGTTATCACTGATAAATCACAGGGCGGTGGGGTGTTGCTGGCTATTAGGAGTTGCTTTATGGCTACTGCGGTGAACATTTTTGATACTGATCAAGAGGCGATATGTGTGAAGCTAAGATTGGGCATGAATTCTTATTTATATAATAATAGTATATTTCGTTCCAAATAGTGCGAGTGTCGTATATGAACAATTTTTTGAGAAGATTGAATCTAACTTGAGTGGCGAAACTAAATCCGAATACATCATAATCGGTGACTTTAATATTCCAAGTTATGTAAATTATCTTTCCTGTAATGATGCTTTGAACACTCTTAGGTCTTTCTTGTCATTTAATAATTTAGTTCAGTCAAATCAAATCAGAAATAGTAACAGTGTTTTTCTTGATCTCGTCGTTTCCTCTTTTGATGGTGTACAGGTCGATAAAACAGATGATGCTTTGGTTCCGGTTGACAAGCACCATCCATGTCTGAGCTTGTGCGTTAAAACTAAGGATCGTGTTAAGCATTGCAAATTTGTACCTAAAACCAAACTAAATTTTAAAAAAGCTGATTGTTTGCTAATGTATAGACTTTTTAGAGACCAGGACTGGAGTGACTTGAAGAGATTTAATGACGTCAATTCGGCATTGGAGTATTTTTATGCCAAACTCGCCGACTTGCTTCGGAGATGTGTTCCCGAGTCAACTCAATTAGATAAAAAATGTCCGGTCTGGTTTAATAAAGAGATAATTAAACTTCTTAAACAAACATAATTGTTTTCTTAAATCTAAGAAATACAGATCTCACTACTGGAGACAGGTATTTCTCAGTAATAAGCACCATTAAAAATAAAATTAAAATTACTCATTATAAATATCTACAGGATGTTGAATCCAGCTTAAAAATTAATCCTAAGACCTTTTGGTCATTTTTGAAGAATCTTAAGGATTCTCCTGACAAAATGAAGGAAATGTATTATACAAAGTGTAGCTGATGGATTTTCAGATTTTTTTTTAATAAGTTTTTGTTCAGGACGATGATAAAAACTGTACTGCAACCAAGTCTAAGTGATTTTTTTGTGACAGGTTAATCTCCACACAGGAAATAACGAAAGCTATAAGGACAATTAAGGCAAATAAGGCTGTTGGCCCTGATGGGATCCCGGCCTATATCTGGAAAGGTTGTAATGAGTACTTGTCTAAGCCTTTGGGATGTCTGTTTAACTTGATCTTGAAAACCTCCGTCTATCCTGATGATTAGTAAAATAATTTCAATTTACAAGACAATTTACAGGCAGTCAATCACACACAAGTTTTAAAATTTAAAGATGGTGGAGCAAGCTCGTATTTATGTTTTTAAGGTCATAGTCAACTCTGTTTTTAAAACTGTTGACTGAGGGAGCGCTAACAGTATCACCTCGTATGCTATTCCAAGGGTAAACGACGTTATTGCTGAGAAAACTTTTTCTTGGAAGCCTGAAACCTGTTCCTGGGTTTATTTCCTGGTTAAAGTTAATGATGGAAAATGTTTGGCTCGACTGATGGTTTAGCTTTTAATTGATTTGGTATGTTTGTTGAAATTTATTTTGGCATCAAGTTCAATACCCAGATATTTGGCTGATGATTTTGGTATAATCGGCTGGTTAAAAAGATTAATCTATGGCGAACTGGCTGGGATAGAATGGTGTAACAAAATGTATTGAAATCCACTTGCTCACACCATCAATTTAATTTTTCAAACAGCTAAAGTACCTACATCTCTTAAAGTGGCAATCGTTAAACCAATTCACAAGTCTGTTGACAGGACTAACATTAGCAATATTACGTTTTTCAAAGATTTTCGAAAAATGTCTCAAAGATCGTTTAGTGGAATTTTTCAACCAAAATAAAATTTTATCTGAACATCAGTTTGGTTTTAAGAGCGAGCTTAGTACAGCCGATGCAGATCGTGAATTCTGTAAACAGGTATTGTTTCTTAGCCCTTTTTTAAACAGTCTTTTGGTTCCTTATTTTTGTTGTTAGGCATTGTATTTAAAAAAGTTTTTAGTATAATTTAAACATACTAGCACCGTGCACATACAGGTACTCAGTTACCTAGGTGCATTTTTTTTACTTCTGGAACCATTACATTACATCTACCTATGTGTGATATACAATACCATAAATTGAGACTGACAAAAATCATAGACTCAAACTTCAAATTTGATCAGAATCAATATGGCTTCAAGAAAAAAAGCAGTACTCTTGGAGCGACAGTTGATCTTCTTGAATGCCTATCCGCTGAGTTGGACAAGGACAATTATGTTGTGTCTGTGTTTGTTGATCTACAGAAGGCCTTTGACACTGTAGACATTCCACTACTTATACAAAAACTACAGAAAATGGGCTTTCGTGGAAAGTGTCACAAGCTGCTAGAAATATACTTAACAGGAAGAGAGCAATGTACGGAAATAAATGGCAAAATTAGTACAAATACAACAGTTAGTGTAGGAATCGCCCAGGGTTCGGTCCTGGGACCTTTACAGTATCTGCTGCTATATGTGCAAAGCTTGAAGAATGCCGGATTAAAAGCAAGATATTTTAAGTTCTGTGATGATACTGTATTGATTTATTCTGGAAAAAGCAAAAATGAACTGGAAGAAATGGTTATTGGTGATTTGAATAAATATTTTGATTGGCTATGCTACAATAAACTAAGTGTTAACACCGAAAAGACTGTTTATATGGTTTTGCAACAACGTGAAAAAAAAGACATACTTAACTAAATGATACTGTTCTGAAAAGAGTCCAGACATACAAATACTTAGGTTTAACAATATCAGACAAACTAACATGGTCCGCGCATGTAAATAACATTATTGAAAAAGTAGCCCCAATGTTGGGAGCAATTAAACGGTGTAATTATATGCTAAATACAAACTCAAAATATATGTTATATACTCAGACCAAGCACTATGGTCTGAGGTTATATAACAGCTTCATTGAGCCACATGAGATACTTGTTACCCTGTTATGGAAATGCCAGTGTAAGTGACTTGAACAAAATTCAAAGACTACAAAATAAATCAATAAAAACAATATTCTGTCTTAGCTATAAAACACCAAGTGAAACTCTTCATAGAGACTTGAAGTTGGAGTGTCTTAAAAAGCTTGAACAAGCGAAACTTATCTATAAAGTGAATAACAATTTAATAACAAGTAATGTAAAACTCAAACAAAACAAAGACTATCACAATTACAACCCAAGGACAAAAAAATTAAGGAATTACTTTTCTAGGACAAAGAAATCGCAGGATTCCCCAATCCATAGAAGTGTACAAACATATTATAATACAGTGCGACCCATAGACAATTTACCTTTAGATACGTACAGCTTATCTCCTGCGCAAACAAAAGTTACGTTTTATGGGTAAAAAAATACGTCCGAGCGCATGACTCGCCGGTCAGCTGCGGGACACCTTCGTGCATGCGCACAAACCTCGTGTTATCGGCCTGTCCTACTTTATCGACAGAAATCGACATGCTCAAGATACTCTACAGAACCGGCTCGGCCGTCATTTTTGTTGTTGTGTTTTAAAGTTTCTCTGTGGATTTCTTGTAGTTTTCTTAGCTATCGTGGATTGTGGGTGTTTAATATTTACGGATTTCTAGTTTTTGTGTAGTTTAGTGAATTGTGTATGTGCTTTTATAGTGACTCGGATTGGAATATAAACAATGACTAGTACTAGAAGCAGCCGTTGTATAATTTTATTATGCCCAAATAGGGGTAAAATACCTGGTATTTCGTATTTTCGGTAAGTATGGAGTAGTGATGTATTGAGGTTAGGTACGCGATAACACCGTAGATTGGTTATTTTGCTGCTTTTGTTTGTTTTTATATTCGATTTTATAAGACGTAGTTTAATTTACCTGTTCTTGTTCTCTTCCTTTTCGAAGTAAAAACACGACGACGAATCATTTTTAAACAAATTTTAAAAACAATTTTCTATCCTTAAAATCTGATAGGTTTGCTACTACTAAAAATGCAAGAAATCACTACCTTTTTTCCCAACTTAATCAAATATTGAGAAGAAATTACAATTTTTTGGCAAGAATTTAAATTTTAAAGCCCGGACCTGTCTATTTTTCCATTCGTCAAACGATAATGTTGCAGTGCGCATGGCCAATAGTGTCTAGCTGTGTTTACATGCGCGAGGCCATAAAACTGCCACTTCCGTGATTATTGATTGCTTATCTAAAGGTAAATTGTCTATGGTGCGACCTCGATAATTCGGACCTTCAGTAAACCGGATAATTCTGATCACCGCGGTTTTAATTAGTCCGGATTATCGAGGTCTCACTGTACTATAGGGGAAGGTGGGGCACAGTGTTACACAAAAAACATTTTGATTAATAATTTTTTTATTTGTCAAATTAAAATAACAATTTAATTTTGCTTAGGTTTGGTGATGTTTAGCAACTGATTTTCGGAGCGTCTGTTGCCCTAAATATATAGGTTTTTTATAAAGAAATAATTATCTCTACACGTGTCGAATGTAACACTGTACCCCACTAGCGGGGCACTCTGTTACACAAGGGGGGGAACAATGTTAACGTTTCAAATAAATTTAGATTACCTTTACTAATAGTGCTCTTTTTATTCAGAACATTTACATATACAAAAAAATGACAGGTAAAAAAATAAACATTAGTCTAAACAATAAAAAACAAGTCAAAACTCAGACAGAATCTCAAAATGTAATGATTTAAAAAATGAAAACTCAAATGTTTCAATTTAGAATATTTAAATTAGTATCAAATAACAAAGAAGTGTACACATATTAAACACTATTTTAATTCATTATAGTATATGTGCAAATCAACAGAAAAAAATTAACATTTCTGATATTCTATTATTGTTTTACATGTAACACTGTTCCCCCAGTATAGTGTGTAACTCTGTGCCCCAATCGCATTTTTACCAAAAATATGCTAGTTTTAAGGAAACAAAATTTTTTCAGGTTATGTTTTACATGGCATGCTAATCTACAAACATGTTCCTTAAACATGATACCATAAAGTTTACGATATATTATTGTCAAGAAACACAAGACAATTGTAAAACTGTATAAAAAATTTACTTTTTGACTAAAAAAATATAAAAAACTTACTTGGGTGGTATAAACAATTCACATTTCACCACCCGTTCGGATAATTAAAGGTAATAGTCTTAACTGAAAGTGGCAATTATTCCAGCGCAGTGTTGCTTCGCGTAAGTTTATAATTCCGAATATAACACTGTACCCCGTGTAACACTGTGCCCCTCCTTCCCCTACTTACCAGAAACTATTTTCATTGGAAGAGAGAAGAAAGTGTATCATAATCTCAAAAACTTTTTTGAAAAACAGGGACCGAAATAATTTTGAAACTGCTGTTATAGAATTAATTTATTATTTATTTTTCTGTTACCTGTTATATATTATTCATTAAGTTTGTGTGCCAGTTTGTAACTGATTTGAGGTCTGTAATAAATTGATTAAAATTTAAAAAAAAAATGTAATATATTAATGTTTAATATCTAATATACAACATTTGAGAGGATTAGGAATCAAGCATCAGTTTCAAAACCAAGCTTCTGTGTCGGTTATTATCTTTGAAGGTTGGCAGCTGCTTTTACACTTGTTTTTGCATGTGTTATTAGGGACGTATCGTCGGCATAACTAACGGAACATATAATACTCGATATAATATGAAGATTTTTTGGTTAGCAAGCCTACAGATTTGTTCCAACAAAGCAAGACAATTGTTACAAAACTCTAATTTCCAGTTGCTCAACTAGTTTGCCATTTCAAAAATCGATTGCTAAGTTCAGAATTAAAATGAATGGAAATGACCAGAAACCAAAATCTATATGAAAATAATTTTTGTGTTTAAAATAAAACAAAAAATAAAGCATGCAACTTACTACTTACTTATAGACAGCTTACATAATTATAATACCTATTTCCTTAAAGACAGTCCCACAGCTTGAGCTTTCTAAGGAATTAATTTTTTTTATTACCATAATTGATATTTTTTGGACTATAAAGTCATCCTGTATTCTCTATCAATCAATTAAAATTTATTAATGAATTCACATACAAAGTAATTTCACAAATCAAAAGAGTGGTTAGAGTTAACTTAAAACAGTAGGTACCTAATTGTACAAAATCTTATAACTTAAAAAAATAACGCATATAATTAATAAAGCACACAAAACATTACAATTAATTGTACCTAACTAAAGGAAATTGAGACTAAGAATCAACAGCTTCGAGGACACTCAAAAAAATTAAGCAAAGAAAAATCCGCGACATTTCCAAGAAAGAACTTCCTCATCAATCGGGTAGTGTACATATGGAACTCGCTTGAAGAAAGTACAGTCTGCGCAAATAGCGTAAACTCCTTTCAAAACCATCGTAATTTTGAGCAGTTAACTAAAAATTTTGTACATTACGGTGCTTGATGACATTCGTTTTTAAATATATAATGATATTTGTGCGTCCAAAATACTTACCGACCCATGTTTAAATAACTTTTTGCGTAAGAATTTAACAAGTAATTTAAACTAGCCAACGGACTTTCAGACATTTTAAACCACCATGAACAATTAAAGAAAAAAAAACGAATCAAAGAGACCAAAACAATAGCTTCACCGGACTTTCCGCTTGCTATTGATAAAATAATAATAATAATAATAAACATCTGAAACTCAAGAGGGCATATCTCCAAGTTAAACTAGGTCTCTGAAGTCAATAAGAATACTCAAACTCAAATATGCTTTATTGTCCGAAGATTAGTACAATCCCATTGACAAAGCTAACAACTTATTATCTAAATAAAAACTATAAATAATAAATAAAAGTCATTTAAAATACAATGAGCAGTCAACGCAGGAAGGACACTAAATATATAAAGATAAAAACCTACTTACAATTAAAAAACAAGTTAAGACAATAACTGTGAATATACAAAGATAAAATTTAAAATAGAAATATTCAGGCAATGGTATTGATCACACTGGATTATCCATGAGATATTCCTCAACCGTATAATATGCCTTCTTAACCAATACCAAAACTGTTTTAAATGTCTGAAAAAAATCGAAGAAAAAGAATGCTACGAGTGTGATTGCTGCTTGGAAAAAATTCACAAACAATGTATGACACTTTCCACGTCCGAAATGAGAGTAATGCCGCTCCAAAAACGAATGTTGATGTTTATCTGTGATACATGCAAGAAACTTTTGGCAAAAATGCCCTTTATAATACAAACATTAGAAAAAATACAAAACGACTTTGGAGAACTAAAAGCTGAGATGCGAAGGGTGAATATCATCCCTAGCTTAATTATGAAACCGAAAAAGCTACAAAGTGCTCAAAAAACAAGGGAGGAACTATTTAGAACTATAAAACCTTCAAAACTAAAAATTGGAGTTAAAAATACCAGAGAAACCAAGACCGGTGGTGTCGTTATAAGGTGCCAAACAAAGGAAGAAATCGAAAAACTACAAAATGAGGCAAAAAAAACCCTGACAAACTATGATATACATACAACGAAACTAAAGAAACCTCGAATCAAAATAATCGGTTTTGAAAATGATTGCTCTGAGGAACAGATAGAAAAGGAAATTCGTGAGCAAAACACATTTATCACAGAGACTGACGAATTTAAGGTTACCTACATAAAAAAACAAAATAGAAATAACCACAAAACAATTTATGCTGAATGCTCCCCACAACTCTTTCATAAGTTCATGACTTCTAGGAAAGTGTTCCTACATTGGGAGAGATATAGAGTGTTTGAGGACATTGGCATCCCAAGGTGTTTCAGATGTCAGAAATACTATCACAAGAACAATGAGTGTAAGAATAGGCCTGTCTGTGCGTATTGCATGGGTGAACATGATGTTAGTGAATGTCAAAAAACTATGAAAAGGTGTGGAAATTGTGTTGAATCAAATAATAAATATAGCACTAGCCACAATATTGAACACGAAGCCAGCAGTAGTGAGTGTCCGTCCTACAAATATCTAATAGACATACTAAAAAGTAAAGTTGATTACGGATAATAATAAATCATGGTTATACAACTGGAGAATGAGGTGATTTGTAGTTTGGAAGAAGAAATGGAAGGTAGTAATACTCTTCCACAAGAAAGTATCGATAGTGACACACTTAAAACATCAATCCAGATCAGGGATAAGCTTATTAACATTCTACATATAAATATTCGTAGTATCAAGAAAAATTTTGATAATCTTTTGGTGACATTAGATACTTTTGAGTTATCTTATTGTGATATTATAGTGTTAAGCGAGTGCTTTCAATTGTCTTGTACACATTGTGGTCAATTTGCAATACCAGGTTATAATATTCATTATAATAATGCTAGTTATAATAGGAACGATGGTGTGATAATCTATACTAAACACAATATTAATGCGTCTATAGTAGATTTTAAACTTCCGAAATCCTTAGCAACACTAAGTCGAGTTGTATTAACTATGGAAAATACTACCTTTGGAATAAATTGTGTCTATAGACCGCCTGCGACGCACGCGGGATTTTTCATGGAGGATATTGATCTGTATTTCTCAAAAAATCTAAAGTACCAAATAGAAATATTTGTGGGCGATTTAAATTTTAATATTGCTGATAAAAACAGTGAGACTGTTAACCTGTACTTGTCTATACTAAATATGCATGGTTTTATTTCACTTATAAACTCCAACACTAGATTAACAACCACTACTGCGTCATGTATTGACCATATATTTATAAGGAAAAAACTAAAAACAAACAAACTAAAATATCAAACTTTTATCCTGCAGTCAGACTTAACAGATCATTATCCTGTAATGCTTAATCTCTCTTTTGATGGGCGTGACAACAATAATGAGACACACAAGAAACTAAAGGAGGTTGAAATTGTAAAAATAAATTATACACAACTTCTTGATCTGCTAAAAGCGCAAAGTTGGGACAACGTAGTGAATGCGCACGACTCAAATAGTGCAACTAATATATTTTATGACATTTTTAGTAATATGTTGAATAGAGTAAAAACATCCCATAAGATCGTAATACGTGAGCATAGGAAAATCAAGCCCTGGATAACAAACGGTATAATAAATTCTATTAAGTATCGAGATAAACTAAAAAAAAGGCTTCTAAATTGTGTTGATGAAGCACGGTTAAATGAATATAAAAATTACCGTAACCTTGTTAATAAACTTATAATTAGAGCTAAAAACGATTACTATAAAAATCAAATAAAAAACAATGAAAAAAACATTAAAAAAATATATCAAATTATATCCGAGGCAACAAACGAACAAAAAAAAGGAATCAGTAATGATCTGAATATTTTAAATAACGGTCAAAGTTTTGTCTCTGATAAAGAGATGGCCAATTACTGCAATGATTTTTTTATAAATGTGGGAACACAAATGGCAGATAGAATTCCCCCAGCTAACCAACCAAAATTTGATTTTTATTGTAAATCATCACTCTTTTTGCATCCGGTTAACAATAGCGAACTTATAACCCACATAGGATCGCTGAAGAATAACTGTGCTCCGGGTGTTGATGGTCTTGACTCACGTCTAATTAAGTTTGCACACATGTACCTTCTGAAGCCACTCACACACATTATAAACCTAATATTTGAAAGTAGTATTGTGCCAGAACAATTTAAAATAGCATCAGTTACCCCTATTTACAAATCTGGAAATAAACATGACATCACTAACTTTCGACCAATTAGCGTGATGAACAACTTTGGGAAACTTTTTGAAAAATGCTTAAGAAAACGATTAATAAACTTTTTTAAAGAAAATAGTGTACTAAGTAAAAATGTTTGGTTTTATGGAAGGGGTAAGCACTTCTGACGCGATGTGTGAGCTGGTGGGTCAGATTACCACTAGTCTGGACTCAGGAAGGAGGAGCATCGCTGTTTTCCTAGATCTCGCGAAGGCATTTGATACGGTGCCCCACGACAAACTACTTGGTGTTCTTGAACGCTATGGTGTCCGGGGTGCCGCGTCGAGTCTTTTTATGTCATATTTAACTGACAGAAAGCAAGTAGTAAAGATCAAAAACACTTACAGTAACCCAATAAACATTAAAATGGGCATTCCACAAGGAACAGTCATTGGTCCAATTTTATTTATCACTTATATAAACTCACTTGCTAACCTTGATATTAATGGAACATCGCTTTCGTATGCAGATGACACGGTGCTGCTCTTTTCGGGTAACGATTGGGAGGAAGTTAAACAAAATGTGAGATTGGGTCTGACTGCTGTGAAACAATGGCTGGATTTCTATAAACTAACATTGAATCTGAGTAAGACTAACTACATAGCCTTCTCGGCAACATCAACTAACCGGCCAACGTTCTCTGGTATACATGTAGACTGCTTTCTAGACGATATTAAAGAAGTTACAAGTACTAAATATTTGGGAATTGTTATAGACAAACACCTAAAATGGGACGAACACACTTTTAAACTGAAAAACAACTTAAGAAAACTTATACACAAGTTCTACATACTCCGTGAGATGTTGCCGAGGGGACTGGTTGTTATGATATATAGATCTCTGGTTGAATCTTTGTTGAGGTATGGCATAGTAGTTTGGGGTGGACTTTATAATAATGCCTTAAAACAACTAAGTGTTGTTCAAAATTTTATAATTAAAATTATCAAAAAAAAAGGAAAAACGCTTTCCCACTGCTATGCTGTATGATGAGGACATATTTAGTGTGAGATCACTATATGTGTTGTCAGTATGTTCTTACACACATGGGCGGGGGACACCCAAATATGTGGATCACCCTCATGAAACTAGAAATAAGGCTCAATGTAATCTAAAAATACCAAAAAGTAATAAAACCTTAAATCAGAGATTCTTGACATACCTCGGGCCTAAGTTCTATAATATACTGCCAGCTGATATCAGAAAAATCAAAAATCAAAAACAATTTATCAAAAAAAGTAAAAAATTTATTTACAAAAATAATAGCAAATTTATGGTTATCCTATGATTCTTTTTCTCTATTGCTATAGTATGAATGTGTGTGTATGTATGTATGTGTTGATGTGTGTGCAAGTATTAATAAATTGTCAATAATAGCTTAAATTGTAATTTCCTTAGACTAACTTATAAAATATTGTTAACTAGTAGGTACATACAGCTGTTTGTTCAGCTAGGTACCTTTTATACAAACAGCTACCTTAATTAGCAATAACTCTTTTGTAATTATATGTTTAAAAAATTTTACTTGAATTGAATTGAATAAAAAAAAAAAAAATTTGAATAAAAATTTTATAGGCTTTTTACCCTACTCCTAAACATCCTGTAATTAGAAAGTCTTCTAAGTTCTATAGGCAGATTATTAAAAAGTTTTTTACTATTATAAAAAATAGAGTTTTTAGTTAATGCAGATGTAGGAATAGGAAGCCTAATGGTATAGGAGCTCCTTGTAGGAACCACTGACAAGGAACGAATATCCAACGAGTATTTTTTGAACATAAGACATACAGTCTCCAATATAAAAATACATGGCAAAGTTAAAACTCTCCGAGACACGAACAGAGGTCGGCAAGTTTCTCGTGGCTTAGCACCACAAAGATTTCTAATTGCTCGTTTCTGCAGCACAAATACAGAATTAAATAGGGTATTCGAGCAACCACCCCAAAAACAGATACCATAGCGTAAGTGTGTCTCAACCAAAGAAAAGTAAGCGTTTCTTGCTATTGATGCATTTAACTCATTCTTTATAGTCCTGATGGCAAAACAACCCGATGAGATTTTCTTACATAATTTCTTAATGTGTATGTCGAATTTAAGTTTATTGTCAATGAGTAAGCCAAGAAACCCACTCTCTGACAGATTATCAACCACCTCGCCATTCAATAAAATATCATTCAATTTACATTTAAAATTTAAAATATTGGTTTTAGAAATATTAAAGGAAAGTAGGTTGGAGTCACACCACTTCTTAATACTTAACAAATCTTCCTGCATTAAACTATTAAGAGCAATCGAATCCTTGTGGTGCCAAAGAATTGTTGCGTCATCGGCAAATGATGCATTATGACCATATTTAATAACATTGGGAAGATCGTTAACATACAATAAAAACAACAGTGGTCCCAATACAGATCCTTGTGGAACCCCTGCCGAAACATTTAGTTTACCTGAAGCAGTCCCCCGAAAGCAGACACTCTGACTCCGCTCAGAGAGATAAGACCTGAGCCACTCATAGATTGGACCCCGAAAGCCATACACTTGAAGCTTCCGCAGCAGTATTTTATGACAGACGCAATCAAAAGCTTTGGTCAAGTCACAGAACACCACCGCGGCTCCCTCTCCATCATTTAGCCTCAAGTATAGCTCCTCCAAAACATGAAATATTGCGTCATCGGTATTTTTATTTAGCTGGAATCCAAACTGGGACAATGTCAGTAGTTGGTGCTTTTCCAAAATATATTCCTCCTTTACTATAAAAAGGTTTAGATACTTTTAAGGTATCTCTAAAGTTTTATTTAAAATGCTTGTACCTATATCGGCATTTTTAATCTAGCTATAGGCAGTAGGAAGTAGGAGTAGAGGTATATTGAGAAATTTAATACCATAATGATTCCTTCCATTTCTGGCCCTCTTAGTCCTACTATAGTCTATGGCAATGTCACCCCTTCCCTGGGTAGTAAATGTATGAAAGTTGACACTAGAATGTAAGCATCCAGATTTTTCTTTACATTAAGAGTTAAAAATATAGAATGGATGGTACAGTAAGGATGCCCAGGTTGAGAAAACTATTTTACAGGTTAGGTTAGAGTGGCAGACCTCTGGCATTGTCCAAACAGTCACACGTAGTCCTATAGGGACCGTTGTGGTACCACACATGTTCCGCGGAACCTATCCGCATCAGGTTCCTGATGCAATCACTCTTACACAGTGCAGATGTATTACCTATAGCAAATAATATAGCAACATGTGGAGAATGTCATCAGCAAAGTACAGCATAAGATTGATGTGAGTTTACAAAAGCATAGTATGCGGTCATACTGACACTTTCTCCGAAAATGTGCTTTTTCTAATTCCTCCATATACAGGGTGTTTCACGGTCGATGGTACCTTAGACGTTTCTGACGAACCATTAAAGGAATCGTTCTGAAAATTTGGTCGCGTACATAAACGGACATGCTCTACCAACCTAAAATATTTTTAACAATACAGTGTGGCCGCTTCCACACAAAAATAATAGTAACTTCGATTTTTTAAATGCAACACCACATATTTTATTTTATTTTTGAAACCCCCATTACTTTCCTTACAATTTTTATTAACCCTACTTTATACTTATCTCTTATCGTTTCTAAGATATAAATTAATTTCAGTTTTTTTTTGACCAAAAATGTCACTTTTAAAAATGCTGATAATTTTGAACTCTAAAACACTGAAATTTGGTAAATAGTTAACTAATACCATAGCCCCATTTGCCCTACTCCCAAATCTTAGTTGCAATATACAGGGTGGTTGAAAAATACACTTATTCTGGTAACTTGAAAAGTGACCATGAGTCCTTTTTTTCAAATGTAACACCCAGTATATTATTACGGATTTGAAAAGCTGCTAAAATTTCACTTAATTCTGTATATCATACCTGTACCTAACTAACTAGTTTAACCATTTTTTTGACGTATTAAGCATAATTTGTAAAATTTTCTATACAATTCAATTTTTATTCAGTTATTAGTTAGTTAGCCATGACAAAAACTGATGTTTACGTATGTTACTATGGTTATCGTTTTGACATTTCATTAAGTTTAGATACGAGATAGAAATACACTTTAAAGTCATGGAAGAAAACTATACAAATGCAGTTCTTATGAATTTATTTATTTTATTTGGACAATGTGTGTTTGCATTAACATGCAAAAAACATTAAAACTAAATTTTTCTTAAAATCCATGCAGCTAAGTGTAATCTTCTAAAGAATATTTCATTGTTTGTAATTAATTCGTGAAAAATATATAGAAATTTGACACTTGATTATTTTGTCTAACTGACGGACACTTTAAAGCAGGTTAAAGGGTGAACAGGTGAAACGGGCATCCATCTATCAAGTATTAATCGTACGGTAGACGAACATTTTCCGAATTTAAAACTGAAGAAAAAAGGCGTTTTTGAATTAAAAATCCAACATTTTAGATCAAAATTTATATGAGAAATCGGATAAGCTCATTAAAAATACGGCATCCCATTTAAAAAAATATCAAAGTGACCCCTAGTACTTTTGTTTGATGTTCAATTGTTTTTTGCTGAAGATATTCGAATTCGCGGGAGAAAATGACTGAAGATGGCTATTTCAGTTTTTTTTATAAAAGTACAGGAAAAGTCAAAAAATCGCCTTGTCTAGTCTTGGTTGGATAACCCTGTACATATTGATGTTCGACCTAGACAATACAGAAAAACCATCGCCTACAGAACCAACAAATGAAGGGAAAAATATTCAGGTTGATGGATAAATATATCAAAATAAAAAACATCTTTTGTATAACACTGTAGAAAAGGAAGAGATTAATTGCATACTATTAGTAGAAACAAAAACCAAAGCAGACACAAGCACCACCTACAAAACTGGGACAAAATACAACTTCAAGGTAACATTAAAATCAACACAAGAGGCGGTAGTTTGGTTCAAGTAAATCCACAGTTAAGAATGAAAAAAATACAATGCACCCCAAATAAACAACCCACTAAATGAATGTTTACACTTTTAAATTCCATTTTTGGAAGACAAGTTACACATATTCCTAGTGTACATACATCCAACATCAAGAATAGAAGAGACAATTTTCGTAAAGGCATCGCTTTACAAATATTCAGTAGTCATAGGGGACTTCAACAACAATAAAGAAAAACAAAAGCAAATTAACTTGTTTTTAAACACAAAAAAATGTTTGCAGAAAAAAACACCACCTACTTTCCTAATAGAAAACAATAATGATACTACACCAGACTTAGTATTTGTATCAAAAAACCTAGAAAACAATGTTACAGAAATAAAACTTCTACCCGACATCGGATCAGACCATTTGTCCATAAAAATAAAAATAAGTATGTCCGCACCACCACAAAGATTACTACAACCCCCAAAATTTGACTTTAATAAAACTCATATCGACCAAGTTAATGCTAAAATGAATGCATATATCGAAGAACAAAGACACTCAAACCTCACAAAACAAAAAATACAAAACTTCAACGCTAAGCTAATGGAAGTAGTGCTAGAAAATACCCCACGAAGAAAGCAACAATATTTAACTTACCCGCTACCACCATACATAATCAGACTTATCAAAGATAAAAGAAAAATGCTACGAGACTACCAGGCTAATCCAGACCCCCTGATAAAAACAAGACTTAACCAATTCAACAAAATAATCCAAAACATGATATCTCAGTTCAAAACAAATAGTTGGCTAAAAAAATGTCAGGACATCAATGAGGCAAGGGGTAAGAACTTCTATCAGAGTCAACAACCTTACCAAATATAAATCAAACACAAACATTCCTGATATAAACCAAAATGGAAAGTGCTACTCTACAGATCCAGAAAAAGTAGAAATATTTCTGGAGCACTACAAGGATCACTACAAAATAGAAGAAAATATAGATTTTAATCAGGAGAACTTCCAAAACGTGGAAAGATGGTTTGAAGAATATTTCAACGACGAACATATTGAACAAGAAGAGCTTTCAGTTGGGGAAAATGAATACTTCGAATTGTTACACAAACAAAAAAATTCAGCACCCGGATTTGATAACATACCTTGGATCATCCTTAAACAACTTGACTACAAAATTCACATGTACATAATAGAAATTTATAACTTCTGCCTTAAAAATAGTTTTTTTTCCACCAGAATGGAAAAAAGGGATAATAATAAACATCCCCAAACCAAACACAAACCATAGCTATACAAAAAATTACAGACCAATTACACTTCTACCAGTATTAGGAAAACTGTTTGAGAAAATCATCGGAACTATTCTGGAAAACATTACTATAAACAAAATCCCAGCTGACCAATTTGGTTTCAAATCAAAATGCTCAACAATTCACCCATTAATGATCCTGATTTCAAATCTTCGAACAGAAAAACTTAACAACCAAAAATCTGCAGCTTTATTTCTGGATATAAAAAAAGGCATTTGATAGAGTCTGGCACAAAGAGCTTCTTTTTAAACTACATTCACTTCAAGTCCCTAATAGCCTTATATGGCTTTTAAAACATTTTTTGGTAGACCGAAAACTAGCTGTCCGAATCAATAATAATATTTCAGGAGAATTTACCCCAGAACAAGGTCTGCCTCAAGGATCAGCACTATCTCCTCGTTTATACAACATCTTTTGCAATGACTTCCCAAATACTCCAAATCCACAAACCTATCTCTTAAAATTTGCTGATGACACAGCAATCATAGCACATGGATGTCAACAAGGCAATGGAAAACCTCCAAAATGAAGTACAAGTAACCTTGGCATGGTTTAAAAAATGGAGACTGCAAGTTAATCCAGCAAAATCTCAATTGTTAATATTCAATCATTTCACAGTCAACACCTAAGCTCCAAGTAGAACACACCACCATCCTTCCATCTGCAATAGCAAAATACTTGGGAATAACAATAGATACTAAACTAAACTTCAATAGCCATACAAAATTAGTGAAAAAAGCGTTAATATCTAGAGCAAAACATTTCAGAAGTTTAACCAATAAAAATTGAGGAGTATCTATAGAAACAGCAGTTAAAAGTTACAAGACCATCTGCCAACCACTTACAGAATACGGACACCCCTTACTCACTAATGCACAGAGACCAGCTTGGAAAAACATAAGTACTGCAGAAACAACATCACTAAGGACACTTACTAAAATTAGACACCCAAACAACCCAATGCATAACCCATCAAATGACTATCTCTACTCAAGAACCAGGATACAACCTATTCAAGAATGGTGCTCAGCACTCACAAGAAGGTTCTCAAATAAGCCGCACAACATGGACCTGCTAAGACCATTTTGCCAAGAGAGGGACAGAAATGCTCCCCTAAGATTCCGCCACCCAGAGTTCACCATATGGGAATGGCTCAATGGTTTCTAGTTTGACCTTCTCCCAAATCCAATGTTTTGAAATTTTAAAGTTGTTAATTTACATATTGATTTGTTGCTTTTTTTTTTTTTTTATTACATAATGTTTGTTAGTTTAACTGATGATATATTTATTAGATACAAATAAATTGTAAATTTAACAGGCTGAAGGACTTTGGTCGATGGCCCTTTGAGTAATCAATAAAGTTCTTATAAATAAATATATTAAGATTTTATATACTATGAATGGACATGAGTATTTATATGTAGGTAGGTACTGTTTTATAATGTAGCAACTATGAATCCAGCTTTAGTGCCCAAATAGGCCAGTTTTTCTTAATAATGGTTTAGTTATTTAATTACTTAAGTTCTATTTACCACAAACCAATTCACATGTATTTTCAAGGTCCTATGAAAAAATGAGCAAAACCATTTGGATGAAAAATTCCGATAATTCTTATTTACTAATGTAGAAAGAAAATTACCCTTTAATGGACATCCTGTTTAGCAATAGCAATACTATCTAGGTATAGCTATATATTAAGTATAGGGTAGGGGTAGGTACTACTTGGGCACGTTGTATTATATTATATTCTGGAATCCAGATAATTTACTTATTAATCTTATTTTTAATTTATTTACACTATTTACAGTTAAGTTTAATGATTATCCAGAGGTCAAACAAAATTATTTTTTCCATTGAAGGCCATCTTGAAATTTTAAAGTACAGGAAGCAAAACGGAAGAAAAAATTAACTGATAATCCTGTACTTTCTAGTTGTTACTTTAATAAATTATCAGAAGTCTTGATTCGAAATTCAGGTTGATATTTTTATTCTACTACACCACACGATTCAAAATCTTTATTTACCTGTACAGCGGCACAGGCCATTAGCATCTCGTCAATACGGGGATTGTGTGGAGAAATATTCCCATTTTCTATTCCGCCGAAGAGAGATCTCATCGCTGGGGACACGCATTTGCATGTCCTACAAATTAAGGATAAGTCCACCCTTTCCACTTCCATTTTTACAGTCTTTTAGGGCACTAATTACAGGAAAAAATCGAATTTCACTTCATGATATTTTTGCGGGAACACTACCCAAGCCAACGCAATCGACAGCACTGGCGTAATGACATTCCTAATTCCATTTTCAGACGTTTGGTTTTCTTGATTCATTTTTTAAGACTTCATTGTGTAATATTTGTACCTTTTCACTAAAAACACTATGGAATATTGAAATTTTTGAGAAGGTTACTACAATTTTTTCTTAGTTAGAAACATTTTAATCACGTTTTAACACAAAAAATGTATTTAAAACAAGGATTAATCCATTCAACCAGCGTTGCCAGGTTTATATTTATTTTCCTCAAAATTATTTAAAGTTTCCATATTTTGAAATTTTGAACAAAATAAATAAAAAAATATTTTTTGTTTTATAAGCAATTCCGTGTATACCTATCAAAATAAAGAACGTTTTATTTAAAGATTTTAAAATATTTTTCAATACAGAATGCCTTCTATGTTCCACTACACAATCTTTTGTTTATCGCGGTAAGGATTGTAAACCGATTAAAACAAGTACTAAATTATTTAGAATTAACACATTTGTCACAGTACGCATGCTTGATAAGTAACCGGTTCGGAATTTGTTTTTACCGAGCACGATTTCGGTAGAATAAATTCAGAACAAAACATCAAACATAACCAAACAAAAGTCGATCATTGTGACAATCTTTATTCGCAGTAAGCCAGTAAGGATTGTAAACCGATTCAGAAGGAGTACCAAATTATTTAGAATTGTCACAGTACGCATGCTTATTAACTAACCGGTTCGGAAAAATGTTTTTACCCCGAACGATTTCGGAAGAGTCACTAAAATTCAAAACAAAACATCAAACCCAACACAAAAAAAGCCATTGTGATAATTATCACAGATAATAATAAGATAAAGATAAAAAAAGGGTTTGACAATTGTATTTGAAACGGGGCGTGTCCGAGTTCTTGTTAAATCCGCAGAACCGAAAGGATCAATTCAGAATCGATCTGGAACTAAATGTTATAGGTACTTCTCCGCGAACACGGAACTGTAAACTCTGTAACTAGAAATTTGTAATCCGCGAACGTCATTATTTGAACTGCGCATGCGAATAGTCCCGAATCGGTTCACTTCAGAATCATTACTGCGAACAAAGCTAAACAGTACTAAAAATTTGCATTCATTTTCATATTTTGCCATTAACCAGAATTAGGTGTAAGGCTGTGAACTGACTAGCGCAAAAATTAATTATTATTTCTTATTATTCTACTTCTACAATATTCTAATTCTCTCCAGATTCTAGGTGTTTTAAAAAAGTTTTTCCCCAGTCCCCCAACTACAATCAAATTTCCCCAGACCTGGCATCACTGCATTTAACTGGCATTAATGCTGGGGCTGGTGAGATGTGGTCTGCAACACAAATTACAGGTTGGTACGGTAAGTAATATAGATTGTAGGGCGTCGAAAAAATACTACTATACATATACCGCCATCTACTAATTAATAGAAAAACTAGTCAGGGATATTGATCAACGAATCAAAATAATTAGAAATCGTTAGTACCAACATATTATTTAACACACAGTACATACAGTATGGAGAACTAGAGGGTAGGCTGGAGGCCGATCGACAATGGCAGCATTTTCAAATTTTGTCCCGGTTTTTTGGTTAGTTCGCTATTGGCCGATAGATGCTCTCGCGTCGCATGTGGGCTGGTGTCGTCTTCTTCTCTTCGTTTTTTACTTTTACTTTTGACAAATTGACATTTTATTTTCGAAACAACCACAGAATACGGAAGTCCGTATTCTGTGGAAATAACAAATAACGTTTGAAGACAAGACACGACAAATAACGTTGTATTTTATAAAAGTAGAGTTTGCTTTGTGTCTGGGTGTAAGACAGGATATTTTTCAGAGAGGAAACGCAGCCAAATAAGTATCTTTCTAGCTCCAAAGGTATAGCTAGAATGTTTATTAATACCCTGTATTTTAAAAACCAAGCATCGTTGGAACTTTATACAGGTCGAGTTTACTAATAAGTATAACAAAGTAAGTGTAAATTCATATAAAAGTCCTTATTTGTTCCTTAAAGAACTAATTTAAATAAAAATAGTTATCGCGTCCATAAGAAACCATTTATTTGATAGCCCACTTCGAACACGAGCGCCATCTTACGGCGACTCGTAAAGCTGAATTACCGATGCTAATTTGGGACCGAATCCAATGCATTGCGATCGGCCTCCTACCTCAAGCCCTCCATAACATACAGTAATAAATAAACATGGTTCTCAGGACTTGCCACCAGAGGCTGTAGGAACTTTATACATTAGCGTCTAGAGTCTGACTCACTGTGACTCACCGAATACGGAAGAAATAGAAAACGGAAATGGAGAAAGCGTTTAAGAAGTATAAGCTGTACAAGGATGTATTATAGTATGATACCTCTGCGAAAATAAGGCTGGATCCACATACATCCGTGATACGCATCCGTTGTGTACCACATGATTAATATGAACCAATGAAATTTTATTCCCTAAAATTTCATTGGTTCATATTAATCATGTGGTACACAACGGATGCGTATCACGGATGTATGTGGATCCAGCCTAAAGGTGTGTATAACTGCAATATGTAATTTGCCCCAAGCAGCAAGGGGTAGTTGAATCGACGTTGATTAAAGGTTGATTGGTGTCGTAGGCGTTGATATACCAAAAATCAACGTTGAATAAACATTATAAAAGCAACGTAATCATCAACGTATTTTAAGTGACGTTTATTCAACGTTAAATATAGGTTGTAAAAGACCTTCAAGCTATTTTGTAAAAAAAATTCTACTCATTGGCACCAGTATTTTTCAAATATATACTAGGTATAGCAACTTTAAATAGTTTTAACACAGGTTTTTTAAATTTTTTTTTTAAGTCGACTAAAGACGTTGAATAAACGTAGCATCATCTGAAATAAATACTGTAATAATAAAATTTAAGATATCAAAAAAAACCGGCTATTGCCGTTTATATCTTATTGGATGCACGTGTCAGTTACTTAAAAGTGGATAACGTTGTACTTCCATGCAAATTGATTCAAATTTCCCGCCAGAAGCGGGAGGATTGAGACATCACATGCAAAAACGCAACGCAACGCCGAGCGTCGGACAACTTGGTCTTTCCTTACAAGAAAGACAAAGATAAAGGCGATCCTTGACATTTGACAAATCCGAATTTTACACGCGACCGCGTCCCTCCAAGTGACATGTGACCGTGTCCTTGTTGTTTGTTTGTAGGTGAGAACTGAGAAGAGAAAAGTGTTCAAATTAATAATTGCATTATTGCTGGTGTTATTATGGTACATTTATTAATGTTTCCACTATTTCCAGCCTGGATTTAACATTGATTGGTAAGTGAAATGTATAACATTTACATAAATAGAAGTATATAATGTTAACAAAATTTCGTATTACGGATGGCGTCTCTTTTTCAATTTTATATTATTACACAAAAAGTAAAAAACGGGTTTACTTTAGTTAGTTACTGGAATACAAGAATTCCTTCAAATATTAGTCACAAGTCTTCTGTGCGGAATTTTATTTTTTTTAATTTTTCAAGAAGAAATAAGATACCTAACCTCTAACCAAAATTCACAAGGTCACGGGACCTGTGAAGCAAGCAGGGGCGCTGTTTTTCTACAAAATAGTAATAATTCTTCCTAGGCTCCTATAATAATGCCACCTTATATATTATTCTGTTGTCCATAAGTAGCTATTAGTCTAATAAAAGGTAAGGTACCTAAATAAGTTAAATTTTTAATCAAGTATTAGTACAGTAGTAAAATTGGTAGTTCTTTTTCCACATAAATATTCATAAAAAGTGGTTTAATGTTGAGTTTATGTGTTGACATTTTTCAATGGAATTTTTAAGAGTAGGTAATGTGGAAAATTTCGTTTATATAGGTACTCGCTGCTAATTTTAATGCGAATGATCATTCATTACATTACGAGCATGGAAAGTGAGACATGACACTTTATATCATTTTTTTAACCTATGTATATCGATTAATCAAATCAGAACTCCGCAAATGATATAATAAAAAAAATTTGTAGAGGAATGTAATGTCTGATGTTTGGTAACCAGAAATAAATAAATTTGGATTATGATTGAGAATGTTGCCTTTTAGATGAATACGAGAAAGCTAAAGAAAAGAGAAGTGAAGCCCAATTTACATCTGATATTAAATCAGACAGTGAAATAGACTTAAATAATAGGACAAAAAGACAACGTATACCTCCATATGTATACAGCGACTCTAGCGATAGTGACAGTCAAATTCAAAGCAAATTAGTCAACAAGAAAAAAAAGCTTCCAAGACCTCCCCCTATTGAAAATGAAAGTGATGGTAAAAACTTTTCAGTACTTTGCTTTTTTGTTTTTTAAAATTTAAATTGAAAAAGTATTTTTTAATTTTGTTTGTGCATTTATTTTTAAAAAGTTTTATGTATAATGCCTTATGCCTCAAATAAAGTAATCGCAAACATCTTGGTGATTTTATTTTATTTGAAAACTGCTTTAAAATAGCTACATTATTTTAAAACACTATCTTTAAAGGTAGCAATTTTTTGCTGCCAGCGGGATATAAGGATGGACATTTAAAATAGTATATTACTAAACTAGTTTTGTAAGACATGTTTACACTCGATCAAAATAGCACTTGTATACAAGTTCTAAAGAACAAGTGTTGTCAAGTCTTATGGAGCAGTTCTCTTCAATATTTTTTCTACTTTTAGTATTTTTATGCCTTACTTTTAAAAAATATGTCATAAACATGTAAAGCAATTTTTCAAATGAAATGGACATATTGGATTTCATTATATTGGCTACTCATTATAAAACCTAAATTGTTATTACACCGAAATGAAGCAATAAAGTAGAAAAATTATTTTAAATAGGTAGATTATCTGACGTCTTAAAGACATCTGGTCAACGTAAAATACGACGTAAATCGAGACGTTGATTCAACGGTCACATTCAACGTTGTATCAATTATGACATTGTGCCGTCCTGTCAACGTAGATTCAACTGTTGTTACAACGTAATGCAACGTTGGGAAGTATCGTACATTCAACGTTGTATCGACCAATCCTTGCTGCTTGGGGCGTAATTGCCGCAAGATGGCAAATATGACCATTTTCTCTGTTTCTCTTCAGATGCTTTTTCCTTCCTGTTACAGAATACAGGTTCTGTTATTTAAGCTAGTTTCATATAGACGTGAAATGCGAATCGCGAATTTAATTCTTATTGGCCAATTGCAAATTAAATTGAGAGAATCGGCCAATGAGAATTATATTCGCAATAATTCGCGTCTATTATATGAAACTAGAAACTATAGCTTTACGCGTTCGCTCGCGAATCGTCGTTGTTCGCTCGCATCGAGTATTCTATTCTAGTTTGAAATTATTGGTTTTTATTTTAAGTTTTTACAGTAAAAATAAACTATTTTTCGTTATTTATTGACTTATTTTGACTTTTAAACATGGACGCATTAGTGCAGCATTAAGGTAAATGTCCTATTTTACCTGACAGGGATCCAATGCCTGACAGATTTTACTTTAAAGCTAAATATTAAGGGTATTTGAATTTTTTAAATGCTTTTCTATTCTAGTAGCTCAATCTATAAACTATTTGCTAAAACAACTAATATTTATATTTGCCGATAAAGAAGTTTCCGTTGTTTGACAAGCCTTTGAAATATTCAATGCCGATTTTAATGTCAAAACAACGTGTCCCTTACCTATGGAGGACTTGAGGTAGGAGGCCGATCGCAATGCATTGGATTCGGTCCCAAATTTGCATCGGTAATTCAGCTTTACGAGTCGCCGTAAGATGGCGCTCGTGTTCGAAGTGGGCTATCAAATAAATGGTTTCTTATGGAGGCGATAACGATTTTTATTTAAATTAGTTCTTTAAGGAACACATAAGGACTTTTATATGAATTTACACTTACTTTGTTATACTTATTAGTAAACTCGGCCTGTATAAAGTTCCAACGATGCTTCGTTTTTAAAATACAGGAACATTCTAGCTAGAGGGTTTTACCTTTGGAGCTAGAAAGAGACTTATTTGGCTGCGTTTCCTCTCTGAAAAAGATCCTGTCTTACACCCCGACACAAAGCAAACTCTACTTTTATAAATTGTACCATTATTTATTATAAATATGGAAATTAATTACAATACAACGTTATTTGTCTTGTCTTGCCTTCAAACATTAATTGTTATTTCGAAAAATAAAATGTCAATTGTCAAAAGTAAAAGCACAGAAAAATAAAGGGTTTAAGTAAAAGTTAAAAACTATGGAGGATCTAGTTTTCCATATTAAAAACGAAGAAGAAGAAGACAACATCAGCCCACTTCGGACGCGAGAGCCATCTGTCGGCCAATAGCGAACTAACCAAAAAACCGGGACAGAATTTGAAAATGCTGCCATTGTCGATCGGCCTCCTACCCTATAGTTCTCCATACCCTTACCAACACAGAAAAAAAAGGCTGCCCCGCTTCGTTGGTCCTGCCGGGTAATTCGTTTGTTGTCATAGGCTCCTATATTTGTGACACCCCCCTTTACCAAAAGAGCCTAGAATTTTTTGGGTTTATTTAGGTGTTTTAGTGTGCGTTACCAATCCATTTCTGGTAAGTTTTATTATTTATGTACTGGTAATTGATTTAAAATTATTATTTTTTATGAATAAGTCAAAAATTTTAGGGGTATTTATGTTTTTAATTAAAAATATCAGCTACTGGTACATATTTTATAAGATTCCCAATGCCTGACAGAGTGTCGGCCATTGGGACAATCTGATAAATATCTTATGTCCTAGTAGCTGATATACCTTTTATTTTTTTTATTAATTTCATAAAATGTATGACTTTTTTTCAGAAAAATGGATAAAAAAGGCATTCTCAGCTTCTGAAATAAATGATCTAGAAAATCAGAAGAAACGACGTGATCAACCCACAAAAACAAATATAATAAACAACTATGTTGTTGTCAACTAGACTGGGTACATATCGCTAATCGTCAGCCGAGGGTGCATCTAATATTAGTACTAAAAAAAATTTTACAATAAAATAATATTTTTATTTCTTTTTTCTATATTTACTATTGCTCTTTTTTGCCTCACCTTCCTGCGGAACGTGAAGGGGAAACATATCGCCAAATTGTCATTATAACAACTGACAAAAACCAAAAAATAAAAAAACGGGTGCAAAATTTCCTGTTTTTCGTATAGATAGGTGGTTTTTGAAGACGGCATCGTATAGTGCTCGACGTCCTATTTCCATTGCCGTCTCGCTCGATTCGATACGACTTTTCATTACTGAAATATATGTTATTTAATATTATAATATTGATATGGACATTTATAGGTGCTTTTTAAACTCACACACCTCTGTGCAATGTGGGATATACTTTTCATATTTCATTATCATTATCACATTATCAGCAAATAAATTTGTGGAAATATTATTGTGCCGAGCCCTTCGGGCACGGCACTGCTCGAGTTCGTTCGTTTAATTTTATACTTTTGACAAAACCATTTGTTAGCAACTGTAAAGCACTTCGATTCGTGTTCAAAAAAATATGTGTAGTTTCTTCACAACCCAGGTCGCAATAAAAATATAAGTATGTGTAATTTTTTACTGCTCAAGTTCGTTTTTTTCGTACTGATGATTGACGCTCTAAGAATCTAAAATTCAATCATTTTTATTACCTAAATAAGAAAGCTTTATAGGACAGCTGTCATTTTGACAGGTAAGTGTCAAGTTTTTTAAAGCTTTTCTTGTATCTAAGATTATAACTGTAAGAATCCGAAATTTAAAAAAATGTCAGTAGGTACCTAAATAACAAAGTTCTATACAACAGCTCTCAAATTTTGACAGGTAAGCGTAAATTTTTTTTAACCTTTTACGTAGGGAGGGCTATAGCTGTAAGAATCCTAAGTTGAAAAAATTTTCAGTTCTTAAATAACAAAGTTTTATACGACAGCTGTCAGATTTTGACAGGTAAAAGTTTTAATTTTTTTTTGTTTTTTCGTACCGAGAGTTACAGCTGTAAAAATCCTAAATTGAAAAATTTTTCAGTTCCTAAATAACAAAGTTCTATACGACAGCTGTCATTTTGACAGGTAATTTTCAATTTAGGATTAAAACGGTATAATGGGCCTTTTCACTATTCTTAAATTTGATACATTTGGCATTTGAATTGTTTAGTCGGTGCTATAATAAGTGTTTTTCATCAATAAAACTATTGCTAGGTCATAACAATAATTTATTTCAGCACAGTAAAAACCGGGTAAAATTCAACCAATTTTAAAATCTCAAAACAGGCGCGACTCATGACGTAGATATGTTAAAAGCTTGCTAGAGCGCATGCGTTTAACCTCGCACACGCGTAAATGCTGATCTGTCAAACTGCCATCGGCAAATTAAGCCGCTGTTGCCATATGTAGAAAGTTTTATAATCTTAATAATATACTTTCTTCTTAAAACTTTATTTGGATACTTTAAATAAATATAAACATAATACTGGTAAAATAATTCATTCCGCAGCTATTCAATGGAAAACTGGTATATTATAATTACTAATAATTGCTAGTCAATTACCATTACACTGGTACTATAAACTATAATAAATGATTTTTGAGAGTATCGGCAACACTGTCAAGCTGCTGATTTTGTGAATTCTTGATATTTTAAGCCAGCGACTCGGCTATTCCTATCATTCCTCTGTGCATCAATCTTCCGGCGCGATGACGTAGGTATGTTTAAGTCCGTGTTATTTATTTATTTTCTCGGTTATGGCTTAAAAGTATAGAAAAGTAAAAACACAGAAAATTTTATTTTTTTGTTTCTTTATACACTACTACCAAAATCAAAATTTAGTGAAAAGGCCCATTCTACAAATACTATAATATATAACATTTCGATCAAAATAAGTTGTTTTCCGTACGAAAAACAATGAAAACCGTAAAAGAATCGTTTCTTAAATAGTTATTCTTACTTTTTTATAATTTGCACCCTTTATATTACCGGTAGGTATAGAACAATATATTTGAAAAAAGTAGTATTTGAGATGACCTAAACGAATCTCCAAACCAAAAGTGTGTCAGACGCACCCAATTCGATTTATAAACGATCCAACATGACCCTACATTGATTTTAAAAAAATCAAAAAATTGACTTTCCAACTTTCGATCGCGTTCGCAAACAACAGTGTTTTGTAGCCCAACGTCGTCCACATGCAAAAAAAGTTTAAATCGATTAAAATGATTTTTGCCACCTGTATCGCGCTACAACGAAAAAAAACATATTTTTCAACTTTTACTTTAATAACTTTTTTCCGGTATATTGAAAATTATTCCCAGAACGTGCCCCTACTATTCCTTTCTACGTCCAGAAAATTTTAATCGTTTTGCTCTAACAGTTTCCGAGAAAAAAATTCGCGAATATCGAAATGTGGAACAGCCTCCCACCACGTGGCGACGCATTTTCAATGTCGGAACGCCATCTTTAAAATCGAGATTACAACTATTTGTTACTACGGTTACTATCTGACCGGCTTTGGAAAATATGCGTTCGCACGGAACAGAAGTACCACAAACACATAAATATTTTTTTCTAATTTTGTCTCGAAACAGATCTATTTCGAACGCGCTAGCGAGTTCGTAATAGATCTATTTCGAACTCCGAATTTTATTATTTAAAGGTTGGCCCTACATGACATGTTTTTTTTCACCGTTTAGCATAGCATTCTAGATAACTAATATTTTTTAGTCCAAATATGCAAAATACTACACGAACCCACGTATGTATGTTTGGTTGCCTAGATCTACAAATCTGTATGTATCGTTTTAGTTAATTAAAAAATACATATTAAATAATAACTTTATTGACGGAGAACTATTTTGCTTTTGTAGATGCTTCAAGCTATCATTTTCTGCCAAATCCTATCCAAAATTCAATCTACTAACCTTCCAATGTCGATTTTAACTACAACTTTATTTGAATTTTCCATCTTCCCTATACTAAATTGCAATGCCGTGACGTAAAATCACGTCTTTTGAAATTCGAAAAAAAGTAGCAAAATCGCCCGAATTTCCGAACGCTCTGTATATGTACCAAATGTATAAGGATCACACAACGTATTCCGTCCAATTTCAAATCTCATATCGCTAAAATAACTTTAGAGTCTCGTGGTGAAAATGGGTGAATAAATCAAAAAATGACAGTTCGCAAAATAATTTTTATTGTCCATAGGCTATATGATAAAAAATAGTATTACCAACATAACATTTAGACATAAAAATTTACAAAATTTGAAGGATTTATTTTCTTTTTAAATATGTGTTTTTTATTGAAAAAACTACAAATTAGAAAAAATAGTATAAAGTACGTGTTATATAAAGCAGTTTTAAGCACTTGTCCCGTTATAAAACTCGCCGCAAGCGGCTCGTTTTTTAACATGGACGCGTGCTATAAAATGATGCTTTATAAAACGTGTACTTTAATATACTATTTGGCTAACTGAGATAACCAGGGATACACTCTTTGTCTCTCACACCCCCAGACCCAGTGGATCCTTTTTTCTTTCAAGGTTCGGGTTTGTTCGGGTTTGTTCGAACATTTTGATTTCAGCGATGGCAACGAAATAAGAATACAAAGGAAGTAGGGTATGGTAGATTGACAGTTGTCCGGGATGGGGTCTGATGGCGGCAACATTTAACGCACGCGCGTTTCCGGTTTACCTGTGGCGTATCATTAAAATGGTAATAACAAAATGATTAATGAAATTTTATTTGGACGAAAAAAATAAAAAATAAATTTAGATTCATATATAGCAATAAGATACGGTAAGGTTGGTGTAATAAAACAATACAGCTATTTCTTTTAATTATTTATTTAAATAAGGTAACGGAGGTGAAAGGGTAATGTAAATATCTGGTTAAATAACTAAAAAACACCTGTTATTATACATTAAAAAAAAATTGCAGAAAACAAATTGTTTCAGATAATCGGCAAAATTATTGCCAAAACGTCTACGTTAAAAAATAAGATTTTAAAAAAACCTTACTCTTTCTTCATGAACCAAATCACAAGAAAATAATAAAATATAATATAATATAGTCCTGTTTATTATAATATGTACCTAAATAATATTAATGAGATTTCTAGTATACAAGAAAATTGTCAAATGACAAAAACTATGCAGATAATACAAACATTTTATTTATTTGTAGTATCAACAACTTAACAAGTTAATTATAGATACATAAACCCCATTTCTAAAAGCTATCCTAAGCTATAATAAATATTCAATTAGCATTTGCCCAAGCAGCTCATTCCTTAATTTTAATTTTTGATAGTTTAAATTATATATGTCAATGTCTCCACAATATTTATTAAAATAGAGCACAGTCACAGTGGTGAGTTTTTGTATAGATTTGTCCTCGGTGTAGGAATATAAAATACATGTGCGGATCTAGTATTGACTAAGCCTATTCTAAACGGAAGCAGTCCTAAGAACTCTTTATTATCTATTTTGTCTCTAAATATTTTATATAAGAAAATAATTCTTGCTTCTATACACAATAGTCTTAAAGAAGGGATATTAAACAAATTACACAAAAGCCCTTGATCTGTACCTCTTGGCGGATAAACTGAAAATGACTTGTAGTACAAAATTTTTTAAAATTTACGCTGAATAGACTTTGAAAGAGCAATCTTATTGGCATACTGAGGATCCCAAATAGTGCATGCATACTAAAGTTTTGTAGCTACCAGGGATTTATATAAAGTTATTATGGCGTTAACATTTTTAAAGTATTTACAAGTTCTTATTATAAATCCTAGCATATAAAGACCATGAGCTTCTCGAGCAACATATTTAACAATTTATGATTGAAGTAAATAATTATTGGTTTTCTAAAGATAAACTGATATTAAATAAATCAAAGACCGTTATCACCTTGTTTAAGACTAACCCATACACTTTGGAGAATCCGGAAACAGTAACCATTAATGATTGTCATATAAGATTAAAGGAATATACTAAAATCTTAGGTGTGTTGTTGGATAGTAAAATGTCCTGGAAGAACCATGTCCTGGAAGAGGCACATCCTGGAAGAGCCATGTCCAATATATGTTGTAACCAGAAGGTGTTCCAGTTAGATTCACAGTAGGATAATTATCTTCAGGCAGGTTTTGACAGGGTGTCTTATAAGATATTGCATAGGAACGTACCTGCCAAAAAAATATAAGTTTTTTAATTATTTGTTTGGCACCTTTACCAAATGACACAAAAGTAACTATAACGTGATACTAACTCTGTTTGTAAAATTTTTTTTTTATATTTTGATATGAATTTCTTTAAATAATAGAAGGTTTGGGACTTGCTTTGAATTTATTTTTTTAATCAATGGGATCTCCAGTCGTCCTCAGGTGAATATTGAGAAAACGTTTCTATCATTCTAGAAACATCATTGTCTTCAGTCTTTAAATATGAATTTCTTTGTTTATCGTACCTACACTTCCATATTTTATTACATTCTTTATCCATGGGTTTAAAATTTTAAAAGTAGATTAAACCAATAAAACATCTAAAAACTTTTATAGATACATAATTTATGAAAAAGTGACAAAGCAGCTTCCTCAGAAGCATAAATAATGCAGAATTATTTGTATTCATATTCTTAAGTACCTACCTACATATTTTCCAATATATTATGTAATGACCCGATACAATAGTTTCAAAACTTACATTTTTTAACCTGGCTACTTCAAAAGTAGGCACTACTGCAGTTGGGACCAATCTAACTTTCAATCTTGAGGTTCTGTCAAAGCAATCTTCAGGAAAATGCTTCTAGCAAAGAACTGTATTTCGTGTAGGATCCCAATCACTTCGGTTTACAATTTTCAACCACGCCTTTTTTCTTAGATAATTATTTGGAAAACTAAAAACCAATAAGTATTTTTAATTTGCTTTTTTGTAGAAATGGGGTAACCCAGTCAATTAATAAATAAATAATATTTTTCTGGTTTTATAAGACGAACGCCCATGAATGACATGCGAGGTTCGGAGGTTATGTGTATTTTGATATTAAATTAAAATATTTTTTTTTCTATACAGATTAAAAAAGTTTATATATCTAAACATAAACTTACCGATGAAATGTAATGCCCAGTTTTTTACTTCATAGCGTTTGGGAGCACCCACAAGCAGCACAACGAACCATATTTAAAGCTTATTAATTAACCCAGAATAACAACTAATTAAAATGTTTTACTCGCTGTCCAGCGCTAAAAGTATACTCCACTGTCACACTAAAGTAATTATAAGTTTACTAGTATTCGTTAAATATGGTTGTTAACTAATTAAAATGCAAAATAACTCAAAAACGGCCAAGAAAGCAGAAATCACAGCTCGACCTGTCAACCACGGTCAAACACCAAAACAAACATGGAGTCATATTGTGGTGTCTCAAAATGGCCGACTTCCGTCGGTCGGTTTGTTAGGCGGTTTATGCAAAATCCTACTTTCTTTGTATTCTTATTTCGTTGAGCGATGGCGACTGCTGTTGGGCTTGTCACATGCAAAAAACTTTTTACACATTTATCGAAGTCCTGCCAAATCATAGCGCAATTTTCTTTATTGTCCGTGTCCGATATGGGTCTATGGTATTTTCGTTTGTTTCAGAAGCGGTTTCATTTGCAGTATCATCAGATTGACGTTCAGTATTTTTTTATAAGAACGACTAGTTCATCCTGAATTTTATTTTTAACCCTTTTTAAGTTCTCTTCATTGCTAAATGCCTTTGTCTAACACCTCGGATGCAAGAAAGAGGCTTTGCCCATTATAAGATTGTTTTCTGGATTTCCAAAATGGGAAATTATAGAGGCAAGCAGAGAATTTATTACAGTTTTTCCTAATTGACTAAGTACTCTATATAACTTTAGTTCGTTCGAAAGACGAAAAAATTCCTTTTATAATTGGAGGGCTCAGAAGCCAATCAGTGTAAGTCAATAAAAGTTAAAATTGAGATTTAACTACTTTTGGAAATATTATCTGCGAAAAAATACGAACAGTAGAAAGGTTCCCAGAAAATATTTTTATTTAAAGAACACCGTATAAAAAACATTAATTTACTCCAGAACAACAATCTACACTAGTATTTTTTTTTAAACTAAGTTAAAAATTTTAAAAAATGACTTAAGTGAAATGACCACTCAATGATTGGAATAATTTAGTCTATGTATTCCTCCGAATCACTTATGATTCCTTTAACGTTATCAGTTTCATTCGTTTTTGAACTAGAGGCTCGAGTTTTCTGGTTTATGGTAGGCAAATTTTTGTAAAAACGATGATAGTCTGGCGGAATAAAGGGAAGTAAATCCATCATGTGTGTTTTTTCTTAATATCTCTTAATGGCCATCTTTCCAAATACAGTGGATTTTGAACTACATTACACAAACTTGCAGGTCTTCCTTTGGATGCTGGTTTTGTAATGTTGTTCTCAAAGAAACAAAATTCTTGCAAAGTTTCCTTGTAGAATATAGAATTTGGTTTATTCTTACAATGTCTTAGCCACTTGATGCCAGTTTACTTTGCCGCCTTCGGTATTTATTTTCCTGTTACAAATACAGTCTTATAATTCTTTTGTTGATAGAAACTCCTCCCGCTTTATACCGAGTGTCCACGGAAGGTGGTTCGCCCCTCTAACTTTTTTGTTTTTCAAGATAATGGAATAAAATTTGGGGGAATTGTATACGACATAAAACTGTATTTTTTGACAGGTGACTCAACATCATAAAAGTTCCGGTTTAACCGGAAGTTATTTAAATTTTTGATTTTTAAATGGGACACCTGGTATATTTTTCCTTTTTTTTACTCTATATGACATTCTAAATATAACGATGTGTCACTTGTTACTTTTTGCCACCAAGAAATTTTTTTTTTTCCAAATTTATTGTTTTATCTAGAGGGCTATGAATACCTTAACATCCCTTATTTCAGTTCTTTAATCTTGGGAAAAATACAATTTTACTATTTTGGTTCCAGTGCTATGTGCTGTGTAAAATTTAATCTTTAAAGTTGTATAACTCGTTTTTTTTTAAACGGCAACATGCTGGCTCGTCGGGTTAAGAAAAAAGAGGATTTTATTATTTATATATATTTGATATCACCCACTATTAGGTTTTAAAAGCTGCCATTAAAAAACTTTAAAAAGTTAACTGAGGACCTTTCCAAAATGAAGCATATTTTGAGAATAAATTTAGATTTAAATGCATCAAGTAACATGTAACCAGCAAAACTAATAAAACAAAAACATGAAGGTGTGATCCAACTTTTTGGAACTTACGGTTAAACCAAAAGTTCTATAATGTTAAGTCACCTGTCAAAAAATGCAGTTTTATGTCGTATACAAATCCTCCCAATTTTATTCCATTATCTTGAAAAACAAAAATGTTAGAGGGGCGAACCACCTTCCGTGGAAATCCGGTATGTGTTACAATAAATGGATTTGTTTTCATTAATATTTTGCCCCAATTATTCTTTCAACTTACAAAAACCACCGAGATTTACCTTTAAACCTGTTAATACTGAGTCACAATCGACTTACACTGTTTGGCGCCCGAAAAATCTTGCCACCTATTCTGTTGCCAAAACAGGTGTCGTTGAGGGTAATATCAAAGTAGCGACTTAAATCTTTTGTCAGCAGAAAGTTTTTGTAATCTAAAGGTTCTTTAACTGCCTAAGTCAATTTCAGTAAATTGTTGACTTACACTGTTTGGCTTCTGACCCCTCCAATTATTAGTATAACTTTGGAGAGGGTTACTTGTTTCTCTGCGCTCATCTCAACAGTAACTGATTCAAAATGCTTTAAAATAGGGCAAAGTTCTTTTTATATCGTCCATTCTTTTTCAGTCTAACGCCGCCACTGCATCGTAAGCAAATAGTATTATTAAAGTATAAAAGGATATTAAGGTCTTTAAAACACGTGCGATTTTGCAAGCACGACGGCGCAGCCGGAGTGCTTGAAATAGAGCAAGTGTTTTAAAGACCAACAGTTATCCAGGAATACTTTACATTATTTTTTTTTATTGGTACACTTTGAAATCATTAATTGATTGGTATTTATATTACAAAAGATGGAAATAATAACTTAGTAAGTAAGTTAAAATGGTCGAATTCGTGATGTGATATACCTGTCGTTGTCATGAAAACGAGGAGAACAAAAAATAACTTCCAATCTGTCACATAAGATTCATTGTTGTCACCGTTGACATTGGTTGTGTATTGCTTATGGAGGACTTGAGGTAGGAGGCCGATCGCAATGCATTGGATTCGGTCCCAAATTAGCATCGGTAATTCAGCTTTACGAGTCGCTGTAAGATGGCGCGCGTGTTCGAAGTGGGCTATCAAATAATGGTTTCTTATGGACGCAATAACTATTTTTATTTAAATTAGTTCTTTAAGGAACAAATAAGGACTTTTATATGAATTTACACTTACTTTGTTATACTTATTAGTAAACTCGGCCTGTATAAAGTTCCAACGATGCTTGGTTTTTAAAATACAGGGTATTAAACATTCTAGCTATACCTTTGAAGCTAGAGACTTATTTGGCTGCGTTTTCTCTCTGAAAAAGATTCTGTCTTACACCCCGACACAAAGCAAACTCTACTTTTATAAATTGTACCATTATTTATTATAAATATGGAAATTAATTACAATACAACGTTATTTGTCTTGTCTTGCCTTCAAACATTATTTGTTATTTCGAAAAATAAAATGTCAATTGTCAAAAGTAAAAGCACAGAAAAATAAAGGGTTTAAGTAAAAGTTAAAAACTATGGAGTATCTAGTTTTCCATATTAAAAACGAAGAAGAAGAAGAAGACAACATCAGCCCACTTCGGACGCGAGAGCCATCTATCGGCCAATAGCGAACTAACCAAAAAACCGGGACAGAATTTGAAAATGCTGCCATTGTCGATCGGCCTCCTACCCTATAGTTCTCCATAGTATTGCTTAAAAATAATATTTTGTTTGACGTTAAAAGGTAATTCTGTCAATAATTAAAAAGTTGACATATTTAGACTTCACCTTTCACGGGTTGTTGATGTTGCCATGGTAACTTTAAAACACGCGCGTTTTTGAACATTTTTAGTATTTACTTAGTGGAAGTTGTGTTTGAAAGTGTGATGTACCTACTGTGATTGTGAAGTGAAAAATGGTTTACTCTTGGGAAGAAAGAAAAGAGCTGCTAAAAATGTATTATCGCAACAATGATTGCGATAGAGCGGCTGCTAGAATTTTCAACGCGCAGTTTCCTGACAAGAATGTTCAGGCCAAATACGTGATGGAACTTGTCAGAAAATTTGATAAAACTGGCTTGGTGCAGAATAAAAAACACAATCGTGCCCGAACGATAACCAATGAAGGTATGCAAATAGGGGTTCTTGGACTTTTAGAAAGCGACCGTACTCTATTTAATAGCATAGCAACATTGTCAGAAGGATCTGGGGTACCTGAAACTTCAGTTAACAGAATATTAAATCTTGCAAAGTATTATCCATAAAATCAGTCTTGTTCATGAGCTCAACGAAGATGACTATGATCGCCGGACAGAATTTTGCGAACTTATGGCAAATCGCATATTAGAAAATAATATTATTGTCTATAATATCTGTTTCTCAGATGAATGTACATTTACTCTTGTCGGGGCAGTTAATAGGCATAATTGCAGGTATTGGTCCGATGAAAACCCTCATTTTTACAGGGAACAGCATACTCAAAGACCTCAAAAATTAAATGTATGGGTGGGTATTCTTGGCAACCATATTATTGGTCCCATTTTCATCAATGGAAACTTGACTGGACAAATTTACCTTGATTTATCAAAGAATACAATAATTCCTATTATTATAAGGGTAGCACAGGAAGATGAAAATCTTATAGGACAGGAAGTGGTTTCTCAACAGGATGGGGCCCCTCCGCATTATTATGTACGGGTAAGAGAGTATACTTAGAGCAGACATTTCCAAGGAAGATGGATCGGTCGGAGGGGGCCCATTGAGTGGCCAGCTAGGTCTCCAGATCTAACGCCACTGGACTTCTTCTTATGGGGACATCTTAAAACCAAAGTTTATGCAACTAAGCCCAACGATTTAGAAGAACTAAGGGAACGAATTGTCTAAGAATGCCGGCTGATAACTCCAGAAACGTTACAGGCAGTTCGTGAAAAATTTGAATCACAACTTTATCATTGATCGACGTTGTGGTCTACTGGTCAGCGCAGCGGCCTCACAGATCGTAGGCCCGGTGCCGGCAACGTCGATGTTAAATTTGGAATTTGGTTTAAGAGGTGCGCCATCTTTCGGAAGAGACGTTAAACTGTGGGCCCCGTGTCATGGATGTTGGCACGTTAAAGAACCCTACCCTCGACAAAGACTGATTCGGCAAAATTAGCAGATAGTGTGTGACAAATTCCCTGGCGTCGGTGATTGGCCTCGTTGCGGAAAAAGGCCGACGTAAAATAAATTAATAAAAAAAAAAACTTTATCATTGCATGGAAGTTGGCGGTGGTCATTTTCAACATCTGTGTAAATAATTACGTAAGTATTGTATTACATTTAATCATTAGTAATAGTACTTTAAATAATTAGATTAGAAAAAAACATTACACAATTAGATAATTATCTCGGAACCTATCTGACCGAATTTTACGAATGAGATCTCATTTGAAAGAGAATTAAATGCCCTTTTAAAAGAGGTATCACTCGACCCCTTATTCCATTTGAAATATTAAGGGTTGGTCCCATCCTTCCTAGAGGGCGCAAACTGCAGTGTTTAAAATGGCCCCAAAAAACCTTCCCCTTGACAAATCTAATGACGTGTACGAGCGTTTTTTTTTTAATTAACGTGGAACCAGATATTTAGCCTGTTTCGTTTTAAATGGTAAACCCTGTATAATATTAATCCATTACGTAACAATGACAGTTTTCCAAAGTTACTGTTTATTCAGTGGCGGATTTAGTGAGACTTGGGCCCCGGGGCAAAATATGTTCATGGGCCCCTTGATGATAAAAAAAACATGTAGAAGAAATGAAATGTGCTTATAGAAAAAATATTCTTTAATAATAAACAATAAAAAATAAGAAAACAAGCAATAAATAACAATAATGAACAATAATGAAATAAAATAGGAAACTGTTTATATAATATGAATATATAGAAAGAAATAAGGAAATAGATACAGACTTAAGTCTAAATTGGTATTTTCCTGACTTTGTCATTTGCACACCGATTTATTAAATCCGTTAAATCTAGTCCTGACGCAACTTTATATTCTATATTCAATATAGCTAAATTACGCAAACTTTCCGCGCCAGTTGTAGATCTTAAACAATTCTTTAATAATTTTAATTTACTAAAAGAGAGCTCTAAAGACGCAACCGTTACAGGCAGGCTAAAATATAATAAGAATGCTGTGTAAACTTCAGAAAAATCACCTTCGAGATAAGCATATTTTTTTATTATAATTTCAAAAAACTGCCTGACTGTTGTATTTAATTTAAGTTCTTGTTTAACTAAATCATACATCATAGCAAATTGATTTATAAAACTAGCAGATAAAAGGTGGGGGTACTTAATTGATACATTTTTGCATTCCCCGATTCTTAATCGATTTCGCCAAGAAAATAAATATCGTTTATATGCACCGGCATCATTGGAAGTCAATTCAGCACTACGAAAGCGGTGGTGTTCGGTATTGCCGCGTATAGTATAGACAAAGAATGGGCGCTCTTAGGAATGTTTTAAGTTGGATAGATGGAATAATGGGCCCCCTTCGAGCCTGGGCCCGGGGCATTGCCCCGGTTGGCCCGACGATATGTCCGCCACTGTGTTTATTTTAATAGTTTTTAAAAAATTAGTTTGTCTAGTATCATGTCTATGAATATCATGAACTTTTGTAAACGTTATGTTAGAAATTTTTTGTTTTAAAAGTAAAGAATGAATAAATATGCAAATTTTTAAATTATATAAATTATTTATATCTAGGTATTTATTCGGTTTGTATAAATTTGTTGTTGGTTCTAAGTGCGGCAATCTATGAATACATTTAATAATCTTATTTTGTAATTTCTTTAAAGGTTTTAATTCTATTGAATTGACTGAACCCCAAATAGAAATAAGATACTGAATTTTTGAATGTACTAATGCGTGATAAATGTTTTTTTTAAATAATTTAAAGATATACAGTGATGAATTTTAAAGAATATCCCAATTAACGGAGAAATGTAAGTTCGAATATGTTCTACGTGTTTTCTCCAGCTTAAATTTTGATCAATATACAGGGTGATTCACGGTGGATGGAACGTTAGACGTTTCTGACGAACCAGTAAAGGAATCGTTCTGAAAATTTGGTCGTTTACATAAAACGACACGCTCTACCTATCTAAAATATTTTTAACAATACAGTGTTGCCGCTTCCACACAAAAATAATAGCCACTTCGATATTTTAAATGGAACATCCTATATATCATTAAATTTTTTAATTCTACATAAAATTATAATTATTTTTTAATAAAAGCATTATTAGTCTATGCTTAATGGTTTCCGAGATATTGTCTCTTGAAAAATGACATTTTTGAACTTTGACAGCTTCTAGCTTTTTAACTGTACGTCTGAGAGCAAAACGGCTTACATATCCCTATCTTCGATTTTTATTATCTTTCCAAAAGTGTCAGTTTCCGGTTAAACCGGATTTAGGAAATATAATACTTCCGGTTTGACCGGAAGTTCTTACTTTTGGAAAGATAATAAAAATCGAAGATAGGGACATGTAAGCCGTTTTGCTCTCAGACGTACAGTTAAAAAGCTAGAAGCTGTCAAAGTTCAAAAATGTCATTTTTCAAGAGACAATATCTCGGGAAACCATTAAGCATAGACTAATAATGCTTTTATTAAAAAATAATTATAATTTTATGTAGAATTTAAAAATTTAATAATATATAGGGTGTTCCATTTAAAATATCGAAGTGGCTATTATTTTTGTGCGAAAGCGGCAACACTGTATTGTTAAAAATAGTTTAGATAGGTAGAGCGTGTCCATTTATGTAAACGACGAAATTTTTAGAACGATTCCTTTACTGGTTCGTCAGAAACGTCTAACGTTCCATCCACCGTGAATGACCCTCCTAATCCTAAAAATTTTATGTTATCTTTGTAATTAATATTTTCCCCATTAAATATTATTGGTTGCTTTTCCATATCTAGTCTTTGTTTGTCAATGGACATAAATGATGATTTATTAAAATTTAAAGTTAATTTATAAGATTGCAACCAGTCAAATATAATTTTTAAATCTTTTTTGATATTTAATTTGATGTCACTGATATTTTTAGCATAATAAATAATTGTTGTGTCGTCGGCAAAAAGTTTAATTCGTCCATATAATTTTAATTTTGAAATAGAATTGATATAAATAAGAAACAATGTGGGTCCTAGAATAGAACCTTGTGGTAACTTTCAGTTGGAAGTTTAACAGGGTTGAGCAAAATACCAACTCTTGCAGCAAAAGGTTCTGATAATGAAACTATTTAGTCTCTCAAACACATAGTACGTAGAGTTTCACCTCGTGGCCCACATCGTTAATCAACTTCTAAGGAATTCCTTCGGGTTTCATCTGTTGTTGAGTAGCTGCTATAGTTTAGCTGTTGCGTGCGTACTTCGATGAAAGAAGTCTACATTTTTTTTGATTTTTTTTGCAAGTCTTCTATATTTTTTTAATGCATCTTTCACAATCAAATTTATCGTATGGACAAAACAGGGAATGTGAGCCCATTGGGTCAATTTGATCGCTGCCACAACATTTGTTGCGTTGTCTGCACTGATGGCATATATTTTCAATTAGATATTCCATTCATCAGTAAGTCGTTTTAATTCTTGAGCTATATTTTCCACAGTATGACGTTCGTTATAGTTTAAACACGAAAATAAACATCCATAAAATTTCCAATCCTTCGTTATGAAATGCGCCGTAACATCCATAGCCTTCCATGTTGATAGAGGTCCAGCCATCAGAGCTTATCATGACATGTTCAGCAGTTTCCAAGAGTTTTTAAAAGTTTTTGATATATTTCCTGTATTTTGCAGGTATAACAGATTGGCTGAAAGTAGGCCGCTAGGTAATACATAATATGATGGTTCCAATTCATTTACAAGCTTTCGAATTCCACGGTCTGATACAATTGAAAACGGTTGTAAATCGTATTCAGTACAAGTTCATTGATTTTTTTTGCCGTGATAAAGGAATTGGCTTTGAAATAAATCCCTTTAAACTTGACTGATTTTTAGTACGCACCGATCGTCCTTGTTTTTCTCTTTGAATACCCTGCTGCTTTCCATCCTCTTTCCGTCAGTCAGCTGTTCCATATTCGATGTTGATGGGCCTACATAAAAATAAAAATAAAATATATCCAACAATATGTGCAACTACGAAAAATATAATATACTTAATATTCTAATATTTTCGCCTTTTTTTCAAGAATGAGATTACTTACTATTTTTAAGCTTGTATTAATTCAGAATATTTAAAATTTACTTACCAAAGTGCGCTTGATCTGGTTCATGATCACTGTTTTTATTTTCCGGTTGCTCAGTTTCCCTTATTTCTCACGTTTCATCTATGATCATTGTAGGGTGTTTATTTTTCATATGCTTTCGTAAATTTGATACTTTTTTGTATAGGAATAAATATTTTTACAAATACTACACTTAGCTTTTTCATTGAAAATTGTACCGAAATGTAACCAAACGGCACTTCTTTTTTGAAGATCCATATTTTATTTTGAGCTCTTAACTAAGTCAACTCAATAATATACCACACAATCACACAAAGCAAACAAGTACCTATTTCAAACTAACATAAAATAAAAAAGGGATTACATTTTTTTTCTAAATAAGCATAATTTCCCCCATCTCTTTTTATTCCTATTAGAAAAAAAGGCGGCTTAGTATAAAATCGTTCGATGACCCCCAACCTGCTGAACCTGCAAGCCTGTGCTGCCAGTAATATATGGACGTCGGGTTCTTTTACAATTGCAAAAATAAAAACTAACATTTCCCTTTCGGTAAGCGTCTTTGTCTTTACATTAAGCTGCGGAAGCGGTTTTTTTTATCTGGCGAACGAAGAGCTCATTGCCGACGACGAGCTATTTTGTCCGGTTAACGTTACCATACCAAAGTACCTAACAGAAATAAAATAGTCGTTACTTTTTAGTTAGGTACACAGGATTTTAAAACTTTGAGTAGGTATAAATATTTAAATAATTCATACCAAGCAATTTAGATATTATAGAACTTAGCTATAGGTATAGGTACAAAAGTAACGAGTATTTTAAGTAACGAGTAATGAGTATTTTGAACAACAAGCAATCGGTACTTCGCAAATACTGGTTACACTACAAGGAAACGATCATGCATACATAGGCGTAGTTAGGGGGGTACTTGGGGGTGCGCGATTGGATTATTACAAAATCTTAAACAAGATATGTTTACTGTTCGCCTGTTTGTGTTGGGAAACGTCCTACAAGTTGTCCACATTTTAAGTTCGAGTCTACAAGAGAAAAACCTCACTCTTGGGAAGGCCACCTTGCTCGTAAATAGTGTAATTAAAACATTCGAAGACATGCGTAGGTAATGATAGTTCGTTTTTACACTTTGGGAAGACATCCAGGGAGTTTGACGAAAAGTTCGATATTGTTCTGGAGCCCCCTTCATCTTAAAAACGAAAAAAAAACTGAGTTAACGGTGGGAAGAGTTGAAGAATCATCGACTTCATTAAATGAAGTGGAATATTGGCGCGCTACTATTTATTATAAAGAGTTGGATTCGATAATCGGTTTTTTAAAATTACGATTTTCTGAAGAGAACCAAAAATTAGCTTTGGCAGTCGACCAGTTTTTAAATCTTCAGTACGAAAATTCCTCGTACTTCAAAGAATTATATAGATCCACACTAAATATTAATAAAGACTCATTGAAAGCCGAGATGAATGTCGCTAAAAACTTAGTGATAATGCGGTTATTACCCTAGAGCAGCTACAAAAATCGGTGAACCAATTCACGTTTCCTAATCTGTAGCATTTGATTCAAGTAGCAATTATATTGCCAGTTTCATCTGCAGCCTGCGAAAGATCTTTTTCTGCGATGCGTAGAGTCAAAACTTGGCTACGAACGTCGATGTTGTAGAATAGGTTCGATTCTTTGTCTTCACTTTATATTGAAAAAGACCTCGACGTAAAGTTGGAGGATGCTGTTAACGTTTTTTCCAAAAAAGTGGGTAGCAAAATAGCTTTATAAAAATTTATTTGTGCAAAGATTTTTTTGTAACTTTAGGATAAAATCCCACGGGTGTCAAACATTTTTAACTTTTAAATTATAAAAATATTGCCTGTATTTTTGATTTTTAAACCTCCCCATCCATCCATATATCTACTACCCAGCAAACACAAGAGGGCGCCGAGGGCGTGATTTTTCCAACGATTTTAACGACTTTTGGGTAAAAATTGGGCGTGGCACCCCCAAAATTTTACGCCTTCAGGTTCGTTCATAGTGGGAGCGTCGAGCGATGCGTCGCATCCGCGTCGCGTCTCTGAAAAAAACAATCTTATTTATTTAAATACAAACGTTTATAGTAAGAGCGTTTACTCTGCGTCGCATTCAAGCTTTTAGAGAGCGTTCCGAGAGCGTCCGCGTCGTAAACAATCCGGATTGTTTTTTTAGAGCGGCGCGCTAGGCAATATGTAAAATATATATATTTTTCACAAAATTTGATGCATTTTTTTCCAAGTGGTTACCAACTTTTTCCAACAAATAATCAAAAGTGCGAATAGACATTCTTAAATAATTAAAAAATCGGTCTGGATACCGTCTTAGCTGTAGGTACAATTCATGAAATTCCTCAAATTTGTGTCTCTCTCTATTAATGGGGTGAATTCCAATTCGCTTTCTTCTTAATCTTCTCAAATAATATGGAGTTTCTACTAAAAGGAATAACCGAAGTGCTCTAGTTGAAGACATTTTATAAACTAAATTAAAATATATAGACGCCGTCAAAAACGATGCGCATACTGTGCGGGACACGACTCTCGACGCTCCCACTATGAACGAACCTTTTGGCGTATTAGCCCCCGGCGGCACCTGCGGTGAGCTTCCTCTGCCTGGGGCTCAAGCCCCCCTGATTAAAAGGTCTAAAACCGCCTATGACGTCAACACCGTATTACCTATCCAGAAAGACCAACACCATGCGTTGACACAATTAGATACGTAGTGCGGCAATTTGAGTTGAGACACAGTCTCGAACGTAAGAAAAGGACATTTACAAGAAATGTCGAAGAAGACTTAGCTGTCTTACTCTATTTTGAAGGTAAATTTTAACTTTTATTTTTAAATAGAGGTAAACTAATTTGGTTTATATTTCTTATAGAAATGCCTGAACGGTCCATTCCCGATACTGCAATGTATTTTAATAAATCATGTGGGAAAATTCACGAGATTTTAAAAAAGCACAAATAATATCACCCTTATAAGTTTTTGCCAGTCCAAGGAGGTTATATTGAAAACCAGTAAAATATACCAACATATTATAGGTTAGATAATTTAGTTTATGTTTATTACACATTTATTTGTTTGTTGTTGTTTAAATGTTGTGTGTATACAATAATTGATTAGAAATAATTTAATGACGGTTCCAGCAAATATAGACAAACTATATATTTTTGAAATCAGGGAAGAAAGATCTTTCATAAAAATAAAAAATATACATGGTGTACCATTTAAAAAAACCAAATTGGTTAATTTTTTTTATGTTTCGGATCGTCTTTTGTTTATTTTTTTTTAATTTCCTGGAGGTTCAGACAAAACCCTACAACTCCTACATTTAATTTTTTTTGTATCTCCTATAGGGAACCCTGTAGATATGACCGAAAATATCTCTGAAAACCCTGTACACTTCTTTGATTTCTGACTTGTAAATTTGCAACGCCATTCTCCACATACGTTAATTCATTACCATCAAGTTTACAAATGGAAGGTTGTGATGCATAGTTGAAAGATCAATTCAATCAGGTTAAATTGGAAGAGTTCTATAAAACATATTTGATTTCCCTATTTGGAAATACCTATATACATGAGAGCAGCTTTTTAGTCGGATAAAACATATAAAATCGCAAATGAGAACACGAATTACTGATATACTGATGTTTATTTGGAGAACTGTTTGCGTGTGGTAACGACCTCAGTTGCGATCAACACTAATGCACTTAGTTCTGCCAAACAAAGTCAGACCTCTCACTAATATATTTTTTTTTAAGTTAAGCCAAATAAACATGTAGGTATAAATGTTAGTTTTGTTTTGTTTTTTTCTTGACAAAATATATTTAGTTAATTTCGAATAGAATTTATGATAATTTACTAGTTTTTTTGGCAGGGCCACGACTACAGGTTAAAATAAAATACAAATTTTAAGATATGTTTGAACTTTAATCTCACTTTAACTAAGCAAATAATATAAAAGTATAAAATTTAAATCTAAAATACAGCAAATACCTACATTAATATATTACATTCACTTTTTGGGTTGAATACAGAATTTTAAACAATATTAAACAAGACAAGTTTGACACTTTGAAAACTATTGCATAAATGGCATTGGCAGAAATGATTTACTCACAATCAAGATTGTCGGGTTTGTCAATTAAGAGCGGGGGCGCACTATGCGACAAGTGTCGCACAGCCAGAAATAGTATTAAGGCTTATTTACACATGGCAAGTTTACTGGCGGAAAGTACTTGCCGCCAGTAAACTTGTTTCGTTTGTATATATATACATTGGATAGTTTACTTGCTCAGTTATCAAAATTCAAGATGGCTCCGAGTACGATAGTGCGTGCTGCTGTGAAAGTTATTGTAGCTGGTATTGTGGAAATGAGTATTTTTGAGGAACAAAAGAAAAAAAAGAGGAAACGCGTATGGGTCAGGAGCTGGATTAAGCGTCGGAACGCTTTAGGGGCTTCTGCACAACTTTTAAAAGAGATATCAATTGAAGATCCAGAATCATATAGGAATTTTATGAGATTATCCACAACAATGTTTGAGAAATTATTAATAATAAAATATTCAATCGTTTTATATATTGCTATTTCATTATATTTCAATTATTATTATTTTATCGGAAACCGAAATCTACACGGCAACTTGCTGAATATAATAAAACCATGTTTACACGCGGACAGCTAATTGTCAAGACACGCAAGTTGGCCACATAACTAGCCGACGCCTCAACTTTACTTGCTGCTGGCCGGCAAGTAGCAAGTACAACAATCCTCTGGGTTACACATGGGAAGTTTAATGGCGGCAAGTACTTTCCGCCAGTAAACTTGTTGTACTTGCTACTTGCCGGCGATCAGCAAGTAAAGTTGAGGCGTCGGCTAGTTTTGTGGCCAACTTGCGTGTCTTGACAAGTAGCTGTCCGCGTGTAAACATGGTTTTATTATATTCAGCAAGTTGCCGTGTAGATTTCAGTTTTCGATAAAATAATAATAATTGAAATATAATAAAATAGCAATATATAAAACGATTTAATATTTTATTACTAACAATTTCTCAAACATTGTTGGGGATATAATCCCCTTTAAAAGTTGAACAGAAGCTCCTAAAGCGTTCCGACGCTTAATCCAGCTCCTGGCCCATACTCGTTGTTTCTTTTTTTTCTCAAAAATACTCATGTTTTCCACAATACCAGCTACAATAACTTTTACAGCAGCACGCACTACCGTACTCGGAGCCATCTCGAATTTTGATAACTGAGCAAGTAAACTATCCAATGTGTATACTTACATACGAACGAAACAAGTTTACTGGCCGCAAGTACTTTCTGCCAGTAAACTGGCCATGTGTAAATGGGCCTTAAGTCGGTACGTTGCTGTCGGCATCTATCTCGCTGCGCCTTGCTCAATATATTTTTGTGGCCGCGGGCCTTTGGCCGCCTATTGCACCCCCATTGTAATAAGGAATCTTACCCGCCCACTTTGATTGTGATAATATATTATTTATGCCCAGCGGCGCAACAAAAACTAAGAGGGCCCTCCTCTTAACAATTTTGAATGAAAAAAGAACTAATCTCAATATCAATCCATCAGCGTTACAAATTTTTGAATTAGTTAATCGCAGAATAAATTGTGCCATAAAAAGGTAAAATGTAAAATGTAAAATACAATAATTATAAATAAAACCTAATAAAAATAGGGCAAGGTGGGCCCCTCACTGAGCCTGGGTGCGGGGACGTTTGTTAACGCCACAGTTTCTGCCAATGCAATGTCGTTTATGCCACAGTAACAGGTGCTTGGTTAGGCTCTATTATATACTACTGTATTTTTATTCCAGATGCCAAGCTCCTAATCCAAGATATAATTCTATTGATAATATTGACTTCCTTTTCTACAATTTCTCCTTTATGACCGCCAACCAATTTTTTCGATTCTCCAGACAATAATTTTTCATTTTTTTGATAATAATTTTGAACTTCGTCATCAAGCTGTTTCAACTTTTTTTCTAAAATATTTGCCTTTCCAAACTGGTACGTATCCGTTATTTTAACTACGTCATCGTTTATTTCGTTTATTTTATCTTGTAAGTAGGGTATTTCTGGTAGCTTTGCTTGAAAATCGTTTATTAAAGATAGAGGATCGTTTATTGTGGGGTTTGTTGTTTTTTTTGGTAATCGAAATCTATTTAAACCTGCAGTTCTTTGAGTTATCTTGTTTATGGTCTTTTGTTTCTCAAAATTCTTAATTACATCATTAAGCTGATTTTTGACATTATCTAACGGATTTTCAAGTGGAAGCCCCATTGTATTTAAACCATTGGATTTCATCATACCATTTATAATGCTAATTGGCGTTAAAGTTTTAATATAATCGTTGTTTAATAAATCAGCTCCGCTGCTTGTTTTTAATCCATTGACTTTCAATAAATTATTAAGGTTATTCGTATGTTCAAGCTCTCCTAATACATTATTGGCAATTTCTTCGGCTTGTTCTTTTATTCCGTTTAAACTATCTTGAAACCAGTCTGGGTTATAGGTAGGAATTGCGGGCATATTTTGATTTAAAAATAAATTTGGATTTTGATGGGCTCCCACAATCACTTTATCCTCAATATCTTCTTTTATCTCTTCAATTTGCTTTACAGAATTGCTAATAGAATCCTGGACGTTCTGGCCTAAATTGCTAAGCTCATCAGCAATCACATCAAAACCGGGTATAATTGGCAAGTCGCTCTCCTTCAAAACATTATTTTTCAGGCTTTCTTCGTTTTCCATTTTTAGCTTTTCTAAAACATTCTTGATAGTTGTCAATTCTGGACTCAATCCTCTTATATCGGAAGACCTTTTAAAGATATTTGATTTTCTTTTTTGAACGGTTTTTGAGTTTATACTACTTAAGATTTTTTGCATAATTGTTGGTTTTCTGTTAATTCTAGTCGCTTCTTCCGCCATTGGTTGAGCCGTTAGAGGACTGCCAAGAACAGGCTCTATTTTGACATCATCTAAAGAGTCATCTTTTAGTTGTTCATTTAATTCGGCTTCTTTTTCTAAAATCGCACCCACTGTTTCTTCAATGGCAGTCTGGTTCTTAGGACAAGAAGTGGCATTGTTACAAGAACAAAGTTTTTCCAAATCTACTGAAAGGTCCATACCATTGGGACCTTCTGTAAGCTTCAAGGGAAGTTTGATACCATTGCCAAGGAAAAATATGTCTTTTGGCTGGGTGGTTGACTGAACTATTTTCCCAAGACTATGGGACCAATCTAGATTATCGGCACCTTCCTAAAAAATACAGAAACAAAATTATTATAAATCCGGAAACAATTTAAATTAAATGTTTTGAAGTTTGTCAGTTCCGGTTATACGGAAGTTAAGGTCAACTTTTATTTGTCTTATATTATTATGGAAGGGGGCAGTTTTTATTACATTTTTAGATGTTCCTTACGATTCTACATATATATTTTGTATATCAATGGAATGTTTTAAAAATATATAGGTACCAACGTTAGAAAAATTACGTTTTTTTACTTTTAAAAGCTGTAGAATCTTATAAGTCGTGGAAAAAAAGTGTGTCAAAAGTGACTAAGAGAAATTGCTAAAATATATTTTTAAGTTTTTAGGTTGGCCGCTAGGGGGCGTACCCATAGTAAACAATCAAAAAGGGGGATTTTTTCAAAAATTATCATAGTGAAGGTGTATAAAAGTTGTATTTTTGGATTTAAGTTTTTGCTCCACCTTTTTGTTTAATGGGGTGTGAGCGGACAAATATTGGTTTGAAAAAATATTTACAGCGTCGGTTTGGCCTATCAAAATTTGACAAATTTGAACGTGATACAAATAGGGATTCTTTTTTATCAAGTTACTAAAAAAGTAAGTTGTTCTGAATTCTATTGCGACAGCAGGGCGCTATTTAGCAGAATCAACACTTTCTTATTTTTTCTCAAAAATTTTAAATGCAAAATATATATTTTCTTTTTTAACTTAAACAAAAATAAGAATAAATTAGAAGAATGAAAACCGCAAGCCCATATAATTTTTTAAACCAAAAATATGAAAAATATATTATAAAAAAAGAGCTTCATAAGAACAAACTAAAGCTGTCGCTTTAATACGGTATTTGTAGGAAGAAGGTACAAATACCATACCATGAGTTGTGTCTTTTACAAAGCCATAATCGTAACAAAAAATTAATGTTCTGTAAATTTAAATTAAAAAATAATGGAGGATTGTTATATTAATGGAACAAATTGCAGTAAAATTTTAAGTTGGCTGTGAAACAAAAAAAAAATAATAAAGAAGGCTTTGATTTAAAATATGAAATACCTAGTGCGTGTCAAAATTTCAATAAGTTAGATTTTAATTTATATCCTTAAAACTTGCGCTGCGTCAAAATGCTGACCATAAACGAAAAGGCGTTTGACGTGTTTAAGATTTTAACACGGTTAATCAAAATTTAACCCATTTAAACTTTGGCACGTACAATTTTATAATTTAAAGAACTTACTATTGCTAATATTCTTCACGTAACAGTAAAACGCCACTGTTATCACTCGTTCTTAAGACATTAATCTACTATATCTAATATAAATCTACTTATCAAATAAATTTTATACATCATAACAAGAATAAAATATTTACAAATTTCCAAATTATGAATAATTTAGCAAAAACCAAATAAAAATAGATAGTCTAAAGAAATTTCGCGATATCACCTCCATTTTTTTGAATGTACACATGCGAGTTATATTTATTAAATAAAAATTGAACCTTTGAAAAAATATGTATTTTTAACCTGAACTGCTTTCCAGCTTGAAAGATTTAGTGCAAATAGTCTTTTTCTAGCTAAATGCGGGAGATCACCGTCTATAGTTGAAACAAAATATGCTGTCTTACCACTGGAGGCAAATCATTACGGAAATCGGGCAGTGTGTTTTGAAGAAATAGTAAAAATGATTGAATAGTCAAAATTCCTGATAAAATTACTGTTATGTAAAGATTAGCCATAGTAAGTTCTTAGTAGGGCAATAAAAAAATTATTTAATACGTAGGTAATGGTAGTATTGTCTTAAGAGCGAGTGATAACAGTCTTCTTTTATTGTTATTTGAGGAATATTAGCAATAGTAAGTTCTTAGAAGGAGAATAAAATAATTTCATTTAAATGGTTTAGTACTGCAGGTTTTCATCTGTACGCCATTGTCCTTACATTATTTTTGCCTAGTCCTTTGCTTTTGGTATTGTCATCTATTGCAAAGTTTTACTTAATTATTTCTTGTATCCATGGTAATGCCACAACGGCTGACTTCATTTAGCATTTGAAAATTATGAGATTACCGTAAGCCACGTGGACATCAGTTAAGGACCCATACTTTTAAACTTATCTCCAAAACGCATCAATTTATCGAAATTTTATAAGAGTCAAAAAATAATCAAAAATAAATAATTAGCTGAAAAAATGTAGTTCGGAAGTCACTGGCGCACGAACTAAAAAATGAGGGGGGGGGGGGGTCAGCGAGTACTGGACTCCCTCTATTTTGGATATTTGACAATTGTTTTTTTTTATTTTGTATTTCTCAAAAGTTTTTAATTTTAAACTTTGACGCCATCTATATCGAACGTGAGGGTCAAAAATAAAAAATGTCATTATAAAAGTAATATTATTTTTGCTAAAGAAATATATGGTTAACTGATTGACCTCCTTAATATATCAAAAAATATTTAAAACAGAATAGTTACCCTAAAACCTTTGTAACTAATACCATCTCAAAACTTAAAAATCGCGAAGTCAAATCTAGTAGAGAAACGAAAGAGGAGCAAGCAGTTCTTACAATACCTTATGTTAAGGGGATTTCTGAAAAGATTAGAAGGATAACCAAAAACTATAATAGCAAAACAGCCTTTAAATCCGGAAATATACTTAGAAGCTTAGTAGCAATAGTTACCCCCCCCCCCCCCCTTCCCTCTTGGTAATGAAAACACAAAAAATTACATCTATCAAATTCCTTGCGAGTATGGCGAATCGTACATTGGAGAAACAAAAAGTCCTCTTCCAGTATGAATTAAAGTGTGTGTAACATACTCAAAGGGGTAAACCTTTGAGATCAGGTATAGCGGAACATGTATGGACCAACCAACATAATATGCAGTGGTCAGAAGCCAAGGTTTTAGACACGGAACAGCACTAGCGAAAATAAAAATTCAAAGAAGAAGCTTTTATGAATAATACCCATATATTAAGTAAACCAATATCTGGAAGCCTCTCCTTGTCCAAAACAAACAGCTCAAATTTCACACTCCAATAAGCACGTAGGCGGAGTCATCAAGCTTCATTGCACACGGATAGTTTTTAAGACAGTAGCCTTAGAATTATAATTTAGTTTACAGTTGAAAACGGTTAGAGATACTAACTAACCGAAACGTTGTGATAAGTAACAAAATATAGGCAATGAAAGTCCACCAAGGTAAGTTTTTTAAAATTCGTTAGAAGTTTCGGAAAAAATATTAATTTGTAAAAAATGGAAAAACACTTGGTTTGACATGTTGATTGGCTTCATACTCTTAACAAAAAATTGTTTTGCAAACCCCCCATCGGGGTGAAACATGACCCAACTTAATTTTTTAATGGGAAGATATCAGTTGTTGTACTTGTTGATAGCAAAACGATAGTATCAGTCAACTATCTCTTTAAAAAGTAAGCTTTTTGATCATTTTCTTGCCGGTTAGTAACTAGATGTTATTTTTTTTTTTAGAAGGACTTCTTTAAATTTATTTATATTATCTTTGGTATAATTATAATCGTTTCATTCAAGGCAACTTTTGATAGTATTCGCTTATTTAAACTATAACAATGTTACTTACCGGTAAATTATTCGGATCTTGGTTGTCTACTGTTTGACTAATTATTGGTGTTTTATCATTCCCTTGCTCTGGACGTTGAATATCGCCGACAATATTATTGTTTGGCACATCTATTGTTTTAGTACGGCTAATATTTGGAACAATATTTTTATACGTAGAAGGTATCTCTGAAATTGCTTTAGAAACTAGTGGGTTTTCTGCCAAGTTTACAGAGGGTATTGATTCTTTAGCTTTTAATAAACTTTCCAATTTTTTCTTTAGAGAATTAAGTTCTTCCCTTTGAGTTTCTGTAGTTTCACGTACAAAATCTGGTACCATTTTACTTCCCATGGGCTTTCGGAGCGAAGAAACATAATTTTTAAGTTTCTCCTTTAATAAATCTTTTTTAAAAAAATTTTGAGCAGGTTCGAGATAATTCTTCATATCATTCTCCATCTTATTGTTTAATTTTGAAATTTGGTCTGACATTCTCTGATTCAAAGACGTTTCTGGTTGGCCAACTGTGTCCGCAGCAGGCTTTTTAAGATTGTCGACATAGCTCTTAAGCTTTGTTTTTAATAAATCTTTTTTATCTTCTGGTTCATTGTTGAATTCTGAAACTGGAATAAGTTTTTTGTTACCATCAGGCTTAAATAATGAAGACTGTCTAGCTTTAAGTTCTTCTAAGTATTTTTGTAACTTATTAGATGGCTCGGTACTATGAGTAATTTCATTACCACGAAGTGTTGGAATAGTTGGGAGAAAATTAAAAACTCCCTGTTTGTTACTAGGTTTACTTTCACCAACAACTTGATCGGTCGGCGTATTTTGAGACAGTACTCCTTTAGTGGTATATGGTTCTTCCAATGTAGGCTGCGAAATATCAATTAAAGTTTGGGGCTTTTCTACCGGCTTAATAAAACTGTTTGGATCCTGGTCACGTATTCTGACTAATCCAGGATTTTCGGAAGGAGCAGTCTGATCAATTTTAGTTGACACAGGAATACTTGTTGCTTTCAATTTAACTCCATCGATAAATTCTTTTAATTTCTTACGTAAAAGATTCGTTTGATTTTCAAAGTCATTGGAAGGCATTTGAGTCTTAGAGGGCGCGGCCTTGTCTTTTCCGAAATTATTTTCTATTTCGTCTTTAACAGGAGTTACGTCCTTGATGGGCCCTGTAGAACCTACAGATTCTTCTATTTTTGTAGGTAACGAAGCCATTTTACTAGCCTTTGGAGATGGATTTTCTGAATACTTTTCTGGTGAATATATTTTTTGTCTTGTTTCTTTTAGTTCAGAAAGATATTTTTCAAATTTAGATTTATATGTTTTTGTTGTAGGCGTTTCTGCATTTGAAAGAGTTTCAATATTCATTCTAGCTTCATCTTTCAAAATATTTCCCTCCGGTTGTCCAACAACTGTTTCATCGCGGTTATCATTAGAAATAAGCTCGTTGAAACCAAGTTCAATATTCGTTTTGGCTACCTTTTCTCCTCGATCTATTTGATTTCCGTGATCACTGCCAAATCTGTCAGTTAATTTCATATTTTCCTTTATAGTGTCGTCACTTAACTCATTACTCACATCTGCAGCAGTATCGCCCAGTGGTTTATTTTCAAAGCCGCTCAGACCATCTTTAAATCTTTCCAAAAGGAACTGTGGCATTTTTTTGAAATTGGTAATGGTATTTTTTGTTATTTCTGAGTGTTCATCCTCGTTTCCTACTTTCGCAGGCTTTAAAGGTGTGTTAGTTGCTTGTTTGGGACCAATAATATCTAATGCGTCCTGCGCTCTATTAATTAAATACTGGTTAACCTTTTTTAAATTATCCGCTACTTGATTGGGTAAGAGTTGCGGCATTTGATTGGCTTGTAGTGAAGGAATAGTTGGAGGTGCAATATTATCCTGTGGTAAATTGCCAGAAGCATCTGCAGGGAATGAAGCTCCGAGTAGTCGTTTTTCAGATGCTTTTGAGGCTTCTTCTTGAATATTTTTTACCATCGATTTGACTTCTTGAATGGCCTCATTTATTTTTGTTATTTGGTCGTCGCTTTCACTGGGAAGTTTTACTGAAGGGTTCTGATTCTCTGTAAAGAAAAATATTAAAACTGAAGTATACATAGGTAACAATATATTATTATGTATTAAAGGAGGTGCTTTAAAAAATCGAAATTTGCAACGAAAAAACGTTAGTTGTTTTTTTGAAAAGTAAGTTCTACTCCTGTCGAGGGCCAGAATACCCACTTAAATTTAAATATTGAATATTTTATTTTATAAAATCAAAACCATATACATTTCATTTTAGATAAAATACGGAGATCAGGGTTTAACCAATTTCTTTATTAAAAAGAGTCAAGAAAATTAAAGGAAGAAACTATACTCGTGCATAAAAGGTTAGAAGCAGTAAGTAACCCAATGAAATAACAATATTATAGTACCACCCATACCCTGTAATTGTTATTCTTATTCTTGTTTCTAAATCTAAATAGCTATATCAGGCCATACAGGAAGCGAAAAGTAATAAAAATTCGTAGAATTGTGTTTATACAGTGTGTATATAAAGTCTGGAAACGGCTTAATAACATCACAATTTACTGGCCGATTTAAACCAAATTTGGTACAGTTGTGTAAGAGGATCTAACGCACCGAATGACGATATTGGCGTTGTTGTCAGCTTTTAAGTTTGTCTGGAATTCGAACGATTTTATATTTTTAAATATAACACCCAGTATATTTTTTCATTTGTAGTTTTTACATTAAATTTGTTACACTTTTGGTATAACATACTTTGTTCATAACATCAGTAGCCTAAAATAATAATAATATCTCGTACGTCATTCCACAGAAAACTAAAATGATCCCTTTCAAATAACATCTTCATATTATAAAACTTTGTAATTATTTTAATAATTAATAACATTATAATAAAGTGGGTGGCTACGACACTCCTTAGCAGCATATTATTCAAGCTTTAGGTTAATATATTCTATTATATGGGAGCCGATTACCATTTGCAGTAACTCGTTCCATATTGTCCACAGGAAGAACAGAAAAGTTTTCTATCTTTGTATTTTCTTCTCCGTTATTCGGTCGCGATTTTAAGAGGTTTCCAATAAAACCTTCTCTTACTGGAGGGCTACCCTCAATTTTTTGTCTTCGATCTGAAAAAAATTGGGTAATTGCGTGTTAAATTATTTCTGTTGTTTCTAGTATTCTTTACTGCTATTATTTATTGGGGACATTAGAAAAATTTTCGCGGTTGCAAGTAAAAAAAAAACGATTTTTTGACAATTTTATTCCTTATGATATTCTTCCTTAACGTCATTGTACTTGCACCGCGCCGTCAAAAAATAATTTTATTTCATTGTTATGGGGAAAACATTTTTGGTGCCCTCGTACCTTTTAGAACAGAAATCCTTGACGACGTGAGTTCGCGAAGTTTGCTAAACAGTGCAGGTTTGATAATATTTTTAGTTGTAGTTGATTCTTTACTTGGTGGTAAGGATGGACCTGCTGAGAAAGGTGAAGCATCGTCATCGGCATCTTCATTACCATCGTCATCAACATCGTCTTCTTCTGAGTCGTCCGATAAATATTCTTTTGGCTGTACAACAATCTAATATACAATAATTAGTATAAGACATGATAAAAACTGTACAGATTATCAAAAAGTTTGAAATAGTTCAAAAACTACTAGACAAAATGTTTTGAAAAAACGGCATACCTAGAAAGAACGGAACCCTTTCTGGAATTAAATCGGTGAGTTCGAAAACCGTACAAGTCCAAAATTTGACATTTTAAAGTAAGATAGCCATTTTGTTTGAAATATGTTCCCTCGTCGATTGAGCATAAAAACCGTACGCTTCACTTAACCGTCAACGTAGTGTAGCAGGTTGTTATAAGCGATGAGGAGAAGAACCGTACATGTCCGTGACTTGTACGGGTTTTCATGAAAACAAACATGAAATGATATTTTTGGTTTTCGAACTCACCGATTCATTATTGTATTGAGTAAGTCAGAAAACACTTTTTTAATTTAAATTATATATTTTTAAGGATTCAAATTTGCCTTTAAAACTCAAATTCAATGATAAAGGGTGTCATGAATTTATGCTACAAAAGAAATTTTTAATAAATTAACAAGTTTTAGAATCTGATATTCGAAATTGTAGTTTTATACAGGGTGTTCCTAAATATCATGTAAATACGAAAAGGGGTAATTCTTTGGCTTATTTAATAACTAAAAATTCATATAAACATAGGTCCGCAAACGTTTCGTTGCCGATCTACAGGGTGTTAAAATTTCAAGATTTTTTTAGGTTTTTCTTTATAGCTCTTGTAGTTTTTGAGATATTTAGCTCTTGTTTGGAATATAGGTTACGCCGTAGGACTTACAGCGTAACCTATGTTCCAAATTAGAGGTAAATATCTCAAAAACTACAAGAGCTATAAAGAAAGAACTAAAAAAATCTTGAAATTTCAACACCCTGTAGATCGGCAACGAAGCGTTTGCGGACCTATGTTTATATGAATTTTTAGTCATTAAATAAGCCAAAGAATTACCCCTTTTCGTATTTACATGATATTTAGGAACACCCTGTATATACATATTATGTTCAGTTTCTATTAGTTTTCTTTTGTTCCCTGTAATAAACTTTTAAAACTTAGTTTGTTGAGAATAAAAATAATTTAACAAGAAAAAAGTATTCCGTTAAATTTCTAATACTAGACGGAAGTCTTCACTATTAACTGGACAATTTTTGTAAACCTTTCTTCCTATATGACCTCACAAATAAAAGTCAGTGATTCTGTCGCTATAAATATTCATATCAGTCTAGGTCACTGGCTGCGCATATACAGGGTGTGTCAACAAGGTGTTCACCTTCGATAGCGCCTAAACTATAAGAGATTTATAAAAAAGTGTTATATGAAAGTTATAGGATTGACAATGGAGCATAACGTTAAAATATTTTATGATATACAGGCTGCCTCAAAAAATGTACTTTTTTCAAATGGAACACCCTGTATATTTTTACATTTTTAAATTCTACATAAAATTATAATTATTTTTTATTAAATGCATTATTAGTCTATACTTCATAGTTTCCGAGATATTGACTCTCGAAAAGTGACATTTTTGAACTTTGACAGCTTATAACTTTCTAACAGTACGTCTGAGAGCAAAACGGCTTACATGTCCCTATCTTCAATTTTTATTATCTTCCCAAAAAATCAACTTCCAGTTAAACCGGAACAACTATATTTCCTGCTTTCGAGTTACATCCGGTTTAACCGGAAGTTGATTTTTTTGGGAAGATAATAAAAATTGAAGATAGGGATATGTAAGCCGTTTTGCTCTAAGACGTACTGTTAGAAAGTTAGAAGCTGTCAAAGTTTAAAAATGTCACTTTTCGAAAGTCAATATCTCGGAAACTATGAAGTATAGACTAATAATGCATTTAATAAAAAATAATTATAATTTTATGTGGAATTTAAAAATATACAGGGTGTTCCATTTGAAAAAGTACATTTTTTCTTGTTCCGCTTTTTTGAGGCAGCCTGTATATCATAAAATATTTTAACGTTATGCTCCATTGTCAATCCTATAACTTTTATATAACACTTTTTCATAAATCTCTTATAGTTTAGGCGCTATCGAAGGCGAACACCTTGTTGACACACCCTGTAGAATAATATTGGGGGTCCCAAACCTAACTTTTTAGATGGCCGACTTAAAAAAAAAAGAGGTATAAAGTCTTTTCCTAGGAAATCTAAAAATTGCCTCAAGAATTATAGAAATATTAAGTGCGAGTTTTGGATATTATTTACCGGTTTGTCAAAGGTTCCACTCTTGTCCATGGAAATACCACTAGCTCCTAAACCTAAATTGTTGACTTTATTCGTTGGAGAGGGTTCCAATGGAAGCTAAAAAAAAATAGCATTCAAAACTAGGGCTGGACGATATTGAAATTCCAATATCGATATTAAAAAAATATCGATATAGTCGATATATCGATAAATATCGATAAAATCGATATTATCGATATTTTATTTTTTAAATATCGTTTATCGATATATCGAATTTTAGCCCTATTCAAAACTATACTAAAATAGCCCCCCCCCCTGAATACGTTCTTGTAAAAGCTTTGTACGACGATCGGAACGTCGTGAAGCACGTCGTGCATGTCGACGAACAAAATTCATATACATTTACCTTTAGATCCGTACAGCAGCTTATCTCGTGCGCAAACAAAAGTTAAGTTTTAAGGGTGAAAAATGCGTTTGTACGCACAGCTCACCAGTCACACACGCCTTGCCGCCCTACAGGTATAGGCATGCGCACAACCCTCTTGTTATTAGGTTTTCCTTGTTTAGCGACATCTTCAAAATACACTCCAGAACCGGTTCGGCTCCATTTTTGTTGTTGTGTTTCACGTTTTCTCTGTGGATTTCTTGATATGTGAGAAGTTAGCAATGTTTATCGCAACGTTTATGGTGCAACGAAAATGTTTTGGGGTACGTGTCAATTCCGCCTGTAGCGTTTGTAAACGAATTTTAATTTTTTAGAAGCGAATATTACAATTTTACCATTTGGATTTACCGTCTTTAGTAAACTATCCCAAAGGGGTACCTAAATTACTTGCTATATACGACTTTCCAAAAAACCGGAGAAAAAAATTACGGGATCAAAAATTTAAAAAGTAGCGTTTGTAAACGAATTTTATTTTTTTTAGTGGCGAAGATTGAAATTCTACCGCTATGGGGTAGTTTACCAAAGACGATGAATCCAAATGGTAAAATTTCAATCTTCACCACTAAAAAAATTAAAATTCGTTTACAAACGCTACAGACGGAATTGACACGTAGCCCCAAAAAATGTCGTCGCTGCATAAACGGTGCTGCTGAACGTTGCTAACGGTAATTATCTATTATACGCACACCACGCCGATTTTGATGATTTTTTCAGGAAACACGTATTTCGATGCGTAGATTACGAATCCGAAAACGAAAGTAGTCGGAAAAGCTTAGTTTCCGAGATATTTCCTTCTTAAGTTACGATTTTTCATGGGTTTGTTTACATCGTGTTTACTTAGGATTTTTATCGTTTTTCAGCCACCTCTCACTACTTTTTAGGTTACACAGGATATATACTAACTTAAACTGTTCAGATATCAGCTAAAACAAACATATTTTACACAGAAAACGCGCATTTTCCTTCTTTTAACCGCGATTTTCCACTATGGGAAGCCATCGAAGAAACGAGGTTAGGGTAAGTTTAAGTTTTAGATTTTATGTTGGCAACCGTGAGTAATATTTGGTGCGAAACTATTTAAATTTAAATTAATCTAGTGGGCGCAATTTTTTCAATTTTTTTCGTTTTTAAATGACGCTACCAACCAATGCGGCTTTATTTTCATTATTAAGTTTGGTTTTTATTAGGACGCTAATCCAAAAAATGAATTTCACTGAATTTTTAGTATTAACTAATGCTTATTTGCCGCTTATTGATTATTTATTGGAGCTCGGAATATTTGTATCTAAAATTAATTGTGGAAAGTGCTCAAATATTTGCAAGTTAAACAAATATACTCTAAAGTTCCGCTGCGGCAAGTATTGTGTGAACCAAAAGAAGAAGAAAACAAAGTGCAACTTTATGAAAAGTGCAAGAACCGGCACGTTTTTTGATTGTAAGCTAAAAGACAAGTACATAAAGTTGCACAATTTGTAGGTTACTTTTTATATATGAGACACCACAGAGTGCAACTATTAAAAAGGGAAATTTAAATTTCCCTTCAGATGGTCATTGACTGGAGCAATTTTTGTCGAGAGGTAAGTTTTGTATGTTCTTTGTGTATTAAATAATATTATAGATTTAAAGGATCGATATTTACAATATTAACATTATTTAAACAAATATAGAGACTTTTCATGATGATAAATTATATACTATATATTTTTTTAAGGTTTGCATTAAGGTTGCATTCTCAACGTCATTCAATCAATTGCCAACCTATAACCTATTTCGCGTTGATTTTTTGAGTTTATTATTTCAATAACTAACATTTAAAGAAAATCAATATCGTCGTTACATTATTTAGGTAGTATCTGATATATTACAAAAATATCAATTTATTTCATTGCTAATTTTGGGAGAACTGTATAGTGAAAGAACAATGAGTGACAATGACATAATAATGTAAAAAAAAATCTTACCCCATATTTTTCGCGATACAATTCTCCTAAAATAAGTTATGAAATTCCTTGATATTTATTACATATGTCAATTATTACCTATAGAATATCAAGTCGGTACTGATTTTCTTTAAATTTTGTATAAAAGCTAGAAAACATAAATAAATCTACGCGAAATAGGTTATAGGTTGGCAAGCATGTTGATACTCCTACCTTAAGTGGTGTCTTGACCATCAAGAGGAGAAATTGAGAGGTGCGGGAAAAATTGTGGAAATCGATGAGGCCAAGGCAGGAAGAAGGAAATACCATCGTGGAAGAGTGTTGGAGGGGCAATGGATTTTTGGGGGAATAGAAAGGGGGTCTAAGAATTTTTTTTTGATCCCAGTGGAAGAAAGAAGTGTCGAAGCCCTTATAGCGATAATACGCCAGTACATTGAACCTGGAACAACAATCATCTCCGATTGTTGGATTTGCTGGCGAGCATACACTAGGATTAACCAGCAAGGGTTTCGGCATTTTACTGTGAATCATTCCTTAAATTTTGTGGATCCCGACACAGGTTTGAATATTTTATTTTATAATATATATTATATTTGTTTTTTTATTTTATTATTAATTTTTAAAATTTTAATACATCTCTTTTTCCTTAGGTGCTCATACACAAAATATTGAGCGACTATGGAGGGACGTTAAAAGTAACATCCCGCGTTATGGTACACGAAAGTACCATTTTGTGGGATATTTAGCCGAATTTATTTTTAAAAGAATGGTCCCAGAGGAGCAGCGTTTAGAGGAATTCTTTCTAACCACAAAACGCATGCGATTTTAGTTTTAATGTTGTGTTTTTATTGTTAATATTTATGATTATATGTTAAAATAAGATAGTATTAAGTTAAAATGTTTTTTATTGTTTGAAAAGAGGATGATTGCTTATTTTATCTTCTAAAAAATCGATACATATTTCAGCCAATAAAGGACTAAGAGGGTTACCCATAATCTTCGTGTGATACACAAATCTTCTTGCCACCCTATACAACACAAATTAGATTCTTTTTACAGCATGATGCATAGACTAGTAATTCTCCCTCTAAATAAAATCAATTTTCAAAAAGAACTAAACATTATTAAGCAAATTGCAGTTAATAACGGATATAACTCAAATCTTATTGACCAAATCCTAAAAAAGAAAACTTACAAAAAAGCTATTAACTTATTTTTTCCTAGAAGCAAAAACTCTGACCAATTTAAACTTGTCACTTTCTTTGGACAACCTAGCAAAGTAATTGGCAATTTTCTTAACAAACTTGATATAAATGTGTGTTACAAAACTAATAACTCGGTAAGTAAATTCATCAAAAACAATAAAACTAAAAGTGATAAAAACAAAAAATCAGGCGTCTATAAATTAAAATGCAAAGATTGTCCTAAAACATACATTGGCCAAACGGGTAGACATTTTGACAAAAGAATACAGGAACATTATAACAGTTTTCTAAAAAATAAAACAGACTCAAACTATGGTAACCATCTCCTTGATTATCAACATAATTTCGATCCTTCCTTTAAAATCTTACATACAGAAAACAAAGGTTCAAAACTAAATTTGTTAGAATCTATGGAAATAAATAAACTTAAAAATACGGACCTGTTACTTAATGATCAACTAGATTTAAATAATTCACCTTTGTTAAATTTATTCTGTTGACCATATACTTAAGAATTTTGTAAACTACCCATATTGTACCTACTTTAATTTAAAAATTTTAAACCCTCTGTTGGGTTTTTCCCGCTATTGTAACCCTTCCACTATTTTAATTACATCTTCAATAATTTAATTTTATTGCAGCCCAATTTTTAATTTTCACCTTTATTAAATCATTGTCATCTGACGAAGCTACAGTCTTAGCGAAACATGTCATTTTTAGAGTTAATATAGTGGAAATGTACAAGTTCAACTTTGTTTTACTGTATCCCATAATACCAAGGGCGTCCATAGAGCGTTTTTGAGGGGGGGGGGGGGGGCAAAAACTTAAACAATACTTTTTATATACAGTGTCACCAGTAAAGTCCGCATCATATGGGATTTTTTTTTTATTAATAGCTTTATTCGAAATTTGACTTTGGCATCAAGTTCTGCTTCGATCGAGATTAAAATTAAGCAAAAAAATAGTAGTAACGTGATTCGCATTATCTGTCAAATTTTAATTTTTTTCAAAAAACAATTCAAAAGTGGGGTTATTTCTGAAAATATCAAAAAAAAGTTATAGGGAAACGTTTTTTTAAATGCAATTTCTAGCCCACATGCAAAATTTTAGCTGGATAAGATAATTTTTATTTTTTACTCCTATTTTGTAAATTGCACCACTTTTGCAAAATAACACTCAACGTAACCTATATAAAACTTCTTAGTTTTGACAATGCTTTATTTAAGATAAATTTTTTTTTAAAGTAGCTTTATTTGTTATTGACCCTGTATAAGGTAACTTCATAAAATAAGTATTTTTGAAAACATAGTTTGTGTCTGAAAGTAATACACCTTAATATTAAGACAAAAAAGAACACAGTGTCATCAGTAAAGTGTTCATTAAGTGGAAAATAAATTTTTGCTTAACCCAACGAAAAGTTTATCTATTTTCAACGATTTAATTTAAAATCTTCTTATTTTATTTTTTATTTTTTTACTTTCAGTCACAAACTACGTTTTCAAAAATACGTATTTTATGAAGTTACCTTATACAGGGTCAAAAACAAATGAACTTTGCATCACATGCGACCAAATTTTAATAGCCCAATTTTGATTTTGTAGAAAAACACACATTTAATATGACGCTAGTTTAAAGAAAATGTATCTGAAATAAAGCATTGTCAAAACTAAGAAATTTTATGTATAGGTTGCGTTGAGTCTTATTTTGCAAAAGTGGTGCAATTTACAAAATATAGGTAAAAAATCAAAATTATCTTATCCAGCTGAAATTTTGCATGTGGGCTAGAAACTGCATTTAAAAAAAATTATAACTTTTTTCGATATTTTCAGAAATAAACTTTTGAATTATTTTTTGAAAAAAAATTAAAATTTGACAGATAATGCGAATCACGTGACTACTATTTATTTGCCTAATTTTCATCTCGATCGATGCAGAACTTGATGCCAAAGTCAAATTTTGAATAAAGATATTAATAGAAAAAATCTCATATGATGCGGACTTTACTGGTGACACTGTATAAGACTATTTATTTAACTTATGCCTAATGTATTAATTTATTGATATGTTTTTATTATGTACGTAATTGTTTAGTTTAGTGATTTGTTGGTCCACTAACTAATCACTGTACTATTCAATATGTATGTGCCCGTTTTGCCCCCCCCCCCCCTATGGACGCCCTTGCATAATACTATAATTATGGATTTCCACCTAGTATCGGCTGAATTAATTAATTTTAAAAGTGTTACCCGACAGATTATTTTTGAGACCTTAAATATCTAGTTTGGCAAAAAAAAAACAAATAATCGATAAATTCAATTTGTATTTAAATATTCAATTTTAAGTGGTATGCAATTTTCTAACCTGTGACACTTTGTTGAATGTTACATGACGTTTTGAAAAGTGTGATGTGTACAAAGCGACAGATGGAAAATATTGATTATTATGATGTGTCAAAATATGGTAAAAATTTCGTTGCGAGAAATGAACTCCCTGGCCTCAAGAACATATAAATCGATACCTCGTGGGACCCTGTGTGCGTTAGAAACATAATTTGGCCCCAAGTAGGCCATTTTTTTTAAAATGACGGCTTTTGGCCGACTTCCGGTTCTCGGATCTTATTTCTGAGGCTACGGTTAAACTCCTCTTTGGGCCTTCTTAATTTTTTTTTTATTTAACACTAAATTTCCCCCGCTCCCCTATAAAATCTACCCACACGGAAAATTTCAAGTTTTCCTTGGGGCAAATCGACCCAATGGGTGTAAGGAACAATTGTACCAAGTGGCACCATGGTATCACAAATTGCAGTTTATTTTTGCATACCGCTGATGCTACTGTTGTCAGGAATCTGTTATGTCAAAAGTATGGAGGACTTGAGGAAGATAAGTTTCTGTCCCCGTTTTAGTTCGCTAGGTGGTCAATAGATGCTTACGCTTCGTTAGTGGATTGTTTTACTTGTTTTTTCTATAAAAAGTGTGTGAGTGTTTTACGTTTAATTTATTTGAATTATGTTTTATTAATATGAAATAAAGACATTTTTGATTTAATTGGATATGAAAGTAGAGTTTGCTTTGTGCCGGAGTGTAGAACAGGATGGTTTTTCCGATAAAAAGCGTCGTTGGAACTTCCCACAGGCCGCGATTTCCAACAAGTATGACAAAGTAAAGCAACTTTAAATTCATATAAAAATCCTTATTTGTTCCTGACATAATTAATTTAGGAGCAAATAAATAGGTACTAGTGATACATTCGTAATTTATTTTTTCTTGCTAATGTTTCGTTTAGTTTTCGTTTTCTCCAAAAAGCGGCAAAATACCCGTCTTTGAGTTTGTTTGGTTCAGTTTTAAGTTAATATAATATATAAATAATAAAATTTAATTGATAAATTAATAAAAGCATAAAACGAAATTTTGCCAAATGTGCGCATGTTTCTTTTTCTGATTTTATTAAAAATACATTACATCAAAAATACCTACTAAGTTATTACTTCCAACAAATGGAGGAGGTCCTTCAATTACATCTGGATTTGATTTTAATTTCTCCATTCCATTATTTGTAAATCTTGAAATTGTGTTGTCATTGTCATCATCGCTAAAAAAATGAGGACGATAGTATAGTCCGCGGCACGAATCGTGAACTGAAGAAAGAATATGGAAAAAGCGTTTAGAGTCTGACTTTGGACTTTTGAACCGGCCAATCATAGGGCGCCGGCGCCGTCTTAAAGAAAGTAATTTTAAGGTTAAGGGATGTTAAGCCGGTTGTTGTAAATTAGGAAAATAAAATGGTATTTATTAATATCGGTATTTAGGTTTGTTTAAAACATCATGTATGCCAAAAACACTCTCCCTCTCAACATTTTCAAAAGTTCATCATACAAAAAACAACAAGTGTTGTGAATGTAATAAACAATTCAACAATAAACAGTGTCTTTCAAGGCATAAAAGGAAGCAACATAATATTACATACGTTAGGAATAATCAGATTTACAAGTGTACATCATACCACATATCAACATTACAGAATAAATACAATACTTGACCATTTAACAATTATATGTCATAATTTTAATTTAACCCCAGAAGATAAACAGTTTCGATGCTGTTACGTAATAAGAATTTTTTAATAAAAATATTTTAAAAGAAACCGACAATTGTCATGTGTTCCTTTTTTGTTTTATTAATTATTTTGTATTTTGCAATAAGATTTCTCAAAACAAAAAAAATCAAAACCTGTAAAAGTAGTAAGTACCTACATTATTAACTTAGGTAAGTACTACACTGTTAGAAATCCTGGACGTGAGAATCAAAAAAATTTATAATCAATTCAAATAAATCAAATTTAACTTAAAATGTATAGTTATTTTAACTCTTTTGTGTTTAGTAAAAATCAGATTTTAAGAACTAACTTTTCTGGAAGTCGTTTTAACATAACAGCTAACTAAAATTAACATGCAATTCTTTTACGGTTTAAATGAATCAAATACTAGTAACTTTGATAAAGTTTATAATCATTATTAATATCTTTTTTAGTTAAAATTTTAAAATAAGTTAATACTAACATAAAAAATGTGTCAAATTAACTAATTAAGTTGTAATTTTTACTGCACAATAAAATCAGATTAATGTCAAAATAGTAATAACATATTTTATGAGTTACTGATTGACTGAAGCGGTTTTAGTTAAATTGACAAAAAAACGGGAGTGGACTTTCTGGGACATAAAGAAAAAGTTAAATTTGATTCTTTTCTTTTAACAGTGTAGGTTTAGTCAAACATAATAGTCACACTCGGGTAGGTTGTAACATCACTAGTGTAAACAGTTCTTAAAAATATACATTTTTTTTCAATCTAAACTATCCTCTTCAAAAAAAATTAAGAAATATTTCCATATTCACTATTTTTCGTCTGGGATAACAAAGGTAATTCGTTTAGTTTTTATTTCAATAATTTTTTCGCATCAATTTAATAGGAATTAATACAATGGTTTATGCGCGCATTCTAACACATTTATTTTTGCGAACGTTGATTGGGCGGTTGAAACGTCCACAGTCAGACTCTAGACCCTAGACGCTTGTGATAATGTGGACGGGTACATACATTGTTGCCGTTACACTCTGCTCTAATTGTGATACATTTGATAATATGCAATTTAGGTATACTTCTCCAGTTAAGTATTTGGTCTGTATATATATATATATATATATATATATTTATTTCGAATATTTTCTTTTTAAATTAAACAATACATCGATCCTATGTAAGTAAATTCAGTGTGCGATAAGCGCAATATTTTAACTAAATCGTAAAATAACTCTTTTTATTGTTTAATCTGGCAGCTCAGGATGGCTTTTAAATTCAGGTAGTTAATTTACATTTGGGTAACGTTCTTTCGCTTTTTATTGCGTCTTATATTCGATAGAGGTTTCTTTGTCACACAATTTTACTCACTGATGGCAAAAAGCGCGTGGCTTTCAGTGGTTAATATGTTCTGGATGAAATAGTTATGTTTAGATATGTATTAGAAAGGATATAAAAGGATCACAAAAGTTTGTATAAAAACAGTACTTACTAGTCATTAAATCTCGCATGAATATCTGGTGATGGTACCTGTCCATTCGCCTTGGACATTTTAGCTAACGAAGGCTATAAAAAAATGTAATTAAATAAAGTGTTCATCACAAAGTTTTTATGGTGTGGTACGCCTATGAACTTACCAACGCGTTTTAATGGTATACAGGATGGAAAAGAAAGTTGTGCAAAAAATAAAAAGTTTCAAGACAGTTCCACCCCTAAATGTAAAAAGGAAATAAAGGAAAAATATGCTTCTTTTTAAAAAAAAACAGACACCAAAAATTTAAGAAATTCCTTTTTTCTGCTAACGCTTATTTCTGTAATCTGTATCGTGATTCGTGTTTATTTACTTCTCAGTAAATGAAAATTTTAAAAACTGAAACCGTAAAATATATTATTTTTTCTTTTTCTATGCGGTAGGATAAAAATCAAAATTTGTTGAAAAAGCCAATTGTGACTTATCTAAGGGACTGTCCAAAAGCCTTCAACAGCCTAGATAATAAAATATCATTAGAAAAACTAGAATGGTATAGAGTTAGGGGCCCGGCCCTGAGCTGGATAAAGTCATATATGACCATCGTATGATTGTAGACAAATAATAATGGCGATTAAGAGTGATGAGGCATGGTATTTCTCTAAGGAAGGTATCATGCAAATGGGAATACCACAGACAAGTGTCATCGGCCCACTGTTATTTATCTTTTATGTAAGTGTCACAAATATGACCGTTTGGAAAAGGCTGAGGATGAGTAATGGTTTCAATTTGATTTAGATCAAAATAGAGAAATGCAAACATTCCAAACGGGACTATGGTACTAAATAGAACGTAGTTAACATGAACCAAAATCTGGACTCGCTTCGGCTCATAACAAGACAAGAATTTCGTATACTTACCAAAATTAAACTAGGCCTATTATTGAAAATAGTCTGTTTTGCCTGTGGTTCCCTTAAATTCTCTCCAACTACTACGGTATTACCTTTTTTAGGCATTTTTGGAAAATTGTCAGTTACAGCATTTATTAACTTGGGTGGTGTGTTTGAATGGGTTGTTACCCATATTGTTACCTAAAATATCAACAATATTTCAATTCACAAATATATCTCGGCGTCAACAAAATGGATTATAAATGTTCGCATACTGCTGGGGCAGGACGTTGTTAATTTTAGTGTTGTAGTACGGGATAGACTATATAGCGCTAGCTAAAAGTTACCAAAACGATTTTTCCATATTTTAAAAAAGGAACTATTTAGTTCCTAAAGTATATTTTGGTTATAAAAAGAGGCTTTTTTTTTTAGTTTTTTTGTTACCGAAAAAAATATCGAATAGGCGCAAAAATATGTTGTTAAAAAAATTACCTCGTTTGTGTTTAAACGAAATATTTTAGTCATTAAAGGATTTTGTTATGTGGTAGTCCATATACAGGGTTGGGCAAATGTTCCGGAACGGCTTAATTACAGGCGAACGAATAGTGATATCGGATCCGGGTTTTGGGCAATCTATAGGACTAAAATTTTACTATTTGACTATTATACCATATGTCAGTAATGTCACCAACTGTCAAGTGTGGACGTTATTTTTTTTTAAATGGAATACCTTGTATATTTTTACATTTTTAAATTCCACATAAAATTATAATTATTTTTTATTAAATGCACTATTAGTCTATACTTCATAGTTTCCGAGATATTGACTCTCAAAAAGTAACATTTTTGACCTTTGACAGCTTATAACTTTCTAACAGTACGTCTTAGAGCAAAATGGCTTACATGTCCCTATCTTCAATTTTTATTATCTTCCCAAAAAAATCAACTTCCAGTTAAACCGGAACAACTATATTTCCTGCTTTCGAGTTACATCCGGTTTAACCGAAAGTTAATTTGTTGGGAAGATAATAAAAATTGAAGATAGGGACATGTAAGCCGTTTTGCTCTAAGACGTACTGTTAGAAAGTTATAAGCTGTCAAAGTTCAAAAATGTCACTTTTCGAGAGTCAATATCTCGGAAACTATGAAGTATAGACTAATAGTGCATTTAATAAAAAATAATTATAATTTTATGTGGAATTAAAAATTGAAAATATATAGGGTATTCCATTTAAAAAAAAATACCGTCAACACTTGACAGTTGGTGACATTACTGACATATGGTATAATAGTCAAATAGTAAAATTTTAGTCCTATAGATTGCCCAAAACCCGGATCCGATATCACTTTTCATTCGCCTGTAATTAAGCCGTTCCGGAACATTTGCCCAACCCTGTATATTAAAAAAAAAGTTGTATTGAATGATTTTCCTCAGTGCATAAAATCTCTATCGATATTGGTTTGAAAACATTAAGTGCCACAATATTTTGAACAAAAATAAAATTAATCGGATTTCCTACTTACTGTTTCAATGTCACTTGTATCAGTAATTCCTACAATTCGGCAAATGATGTCTTTAGTTTCTCCATCGCTATGCGTTGAAACTGGATAAAGCGTTTTAGAAAATAAATCATTTTTATTAGGTGAGGTCATTCTGCGAGCCATTCCAACTGTCTGAAAAATGAAATTTACAAACATTAAGAATTTATACTAAATAATATCTTAAGGTTCATTAATAAAGTAGCTTGTATTTCTTTAATTGTATAGTGGACATGTTTTTATACCCCTGTGAATTTGTAAATTTAGGTTAAAGTTTATTCGATTTCGTTCATCCCATTGCTTATTTCATACTAATAATAAGTATGCAACGTAGGTTTCTGTAAATTTGGATTATAATTACACTCACCGACATTAAATTCAGGATAACCAAAATTTAGATCAAATTTAATGTATTATAACTTTTTCTTCTATACTCCGATTTCAACCTTTTTTTTTTACAAAATGTAGATAATTGTTTCGGATTTAATTAATTTTATTCAATTTTCAAAAATACACTTTACATGTTGAAATATACTGGAAAATAAAAAAGTATGTTTTTCCCTTTAAGTTTGTAACACTCTGTAGAGTAATTTTGCAACATAATCTACACTGGACATGCTTTTCTGCACAGTTTAATTCATTTTTAACATTTTGCTGTTTTATTATTCTCTGTATCGTTATCGGTTTAGGAGATATGAATTTTATAAATAAACAATACACTTTTTACAACAATTATTGAAAACACTCTGGATTTTTTTTTGGGATGCTTAGGTTTCCTTGGAAACGTATTCTGATTTGTCAATCAGTTTTATGAGACATTTCGAGCATTTAAAACGTTTCGTGAGTGAATTCCAAATTTATTTTTTATTTTACGATTCCTTTGTCATCTGAATATTCAGCTAGTTATGGTAGAAGACCTGGATCTGGAAGAAATCGTGCTACTTCCGCCCTTGATGACCGCTTTATAAGAGTCTCAGTTTTAAGAGATCGGCATACCAGTGCAATAGTGATAAGAAATGAACTCAAATAATTCGTCAAGTTGCTGTCAATGAAATTACAGTAAGAAGAAGACTTTATGGTCAATTTACGGGCCAGAAGACCGGCAACTGGACCAGAGCTCCTCAGACAGCATCGAGTTAATTGACTTCTTTTTTCGCAAGAACACATTAACTGAAACCTTCAAAAGTGGAGGCAAGTTCTATTTTCACACGAGTCCAGATTTTGCCTGAGGTCTCCTGACGGACGAGAAAGAATATGGAGACGACAAGGGGAGAGATTCGCCCAATGTAATTTTAGCGAAAGGATTAGCTTTGGTGGTGGATCCATTATGGTGTGGGGCGGTATTTCATTTGACGCTCGAACAGAACTTGTTTTTATTGACAGAGGAACCGTAACTGCCCAAAGGTACATTGAAGAAATGCTGGAAGAACATGTTGTTGTTTTTGCACAATTTGTCGATAACGAATTCGTTTTCATGCATGACAATGCCGGTCCACATACTGCCAGAATAGTGGCCCAATATTTAGAAGAGGTTGGAATAAACGTTATGCGCTGGCCCGCTCGTAGTCCTGACCTTAATCCGATAGAACATGTATGGGACATGTTAGGTAGACGAATCAGAAAACGCCGAGGATAGTTATTCACTTTCAACAACTCCGAAATGCTCTAGAAGAAGAATGGGTTAATATTTCACAAGAGGATATCCAAAACCTAATTAGAGTAATGATTCGACGTTTAGTAGCTGTTATAAGAGGTAGAGGAGGTACCACGAGGTACTAACTTTTAAAACTACTACTTTTTATGTTTTAATTAAAAATAGGCTTAATCTAAAAGTGTATTGTTTATTTATAAAATTCATATCTCTTTAACCGATAACGATACAGAGAAGAATAAAACAGCAAAATGTTAAAAATGAATCAAATTGTGCAGAAAAGCATATCCAGTGTAGTTTATGTTGCAAAATTACTCTACGGAGTGTTACAAACTTAAAGGGAAAAAACATACTTTTTTATTTTCCTGCATATTTCAACATGTAAACTGTATTTTTGAAAATTGAATAAAATTAATTAAATCCGAAACAATTATCTACATTTTGTAAAAAAAAGGTTGAAATCGGACTATGAAAGAAAAAAGTTATAATACATTAAATTTGATCTAAATTTTGGTTGTCCCGAATTTAATGTCGGTGAGTGGAGTTGGAACGAGTAGTCCATTACTTTGTGATTTTGCATATTAACAAAAATATGAATAATTTAATTTGTTATATCACTTTATTTAAATTTTTTTTTGGTGACTGCAGTTTCGTAGTACTACCTACTACATTATCAAACTGAATACCTTAAAACTACGGTGTACCCTTATAAATATATTTAACAAAGGATGTTTATAGCAATATAATACAGATAAAGTATTTTTCACAATAAATGGTGGACTCCCTTTAACTACCTGGGACGTTTTGCAAGAGCTCGGCCATAAAAATGCAAATAAACTGTCGGTCAGGGTCGGATTATAATTTGTAATTATAGCAGGTAATCTTTAACTATTTTGTGAATCTTATTAAAGATATTTCATGTCATCAAATAATATATTATTAACAACGAATTAAATATCAGTCCTACCCTGTAGTGTATTTGCTTGTTGATTGTGTATAACAATGGGATTAAAGCGGTAGTTTTATTGCAGTCAGTAAGTCGATACAATTTAGGGTGAAAAATACTATAATTATTCTTTAATTAAGTTATTTATCCTTAAGTATTGTGAATAGCGAGGAATTCCACAGGTCGGTTTGGTCATTTAGTAGGTTTATGGTAGGGTTTTTATTATGTTTGTAAATTTCAATTGATTCTAAGATATTAAGTTTCTTACTTTTTGGGACATTATACAGAATTTTTAAATTGTTAATATCTAGGAAACAATGACCTGTCTCCAAAGAATGTTTTGCGAAATTAGAGTTTTCTTTGATTAAGTAACAAATAAGATGTTCAATGAATCTAATATTAAATCAAATATACTCTGCAGTGAAAATGAAGCTAGATTGTTTTAATTGACAACGGCATTATTTTAAAATATTCATTCCGAAAACAAAACTTGCAGTGTTCCAGGGTGCTTTAGCCCTGTCATTTGTTTCGAATGCCTGCTTAAAATTAAAAAAAAATACAGCTATAACATTTTCCCCTTGATCAATGGTTCTCTTCCACGTCTCAATCACACATTGAATGACTGTTTCTGTCGAGTTCCCTTTTCGAAATCCAGCTTGAACGGAAACTAAAATTTTGTTGGCATTAATGAATTCTAATAACTGTTTATATACGACTTCTTCCAATAATTTCTCAATATCCCACAAAACATTTACTGGCCTCATCTCATCCCATCTTTTAGTGTTTTTTACTTTTGGCACTGGTGTAATTTAAGAACATTTTAATTCATCAGGCATATTTCCATATTTTAAACCATAATTTATTAAATTTAATAATGGGTAACCAATGCTGCCAAATGTTTCTGTTAACACCTTTTTATTCAATATTTCTCCATACTTCTTAATAGTAGGGAATAGTAAGCGTTTCGAAATCATCCATGGATTTGGATCGCAGACACCCCCACCACCACACCCAAACCTACCAATACAACACTCCCCCCACTCCTCCCCCCACTCCTCCCCCCACTCCTACTACCACACCCATTCCTACCAGTACAACACTCCCCCCACTCCTCCCCCTACCAACATACCCATTCCTCCTACCAAAACACCAATCAACCAGTTATAAATATATCCATATCCATACCCATGGATACATGGATATCACCTTACCAACCATCCATGGATCTACAGACATATACAGTTTCAACCCGATTATAAATCGCAAAGATACAGATATTCTACTTCTACCTATCTATTATATGTTTTCTATATATATATATATATAATAGTTATCAAACCAATATCAATTAAGCTTAAAACAACGAAGTATAGACATGTCTAAAATGAATAATTGTTGTCCTTCTGTGGACATTATGTTGACACATATAAATGGAGAGAAAGAATTAGTTGACTTTTCTAGGGATGAATTAAAAATGCTGCCGTTGGATTATTTACTAAAACATGCAACTTGCTATGAAATTCTTAATATCTGGGGGAAACTACCTGACAGCTATAAAAATAATATGGATTTACGTTTATCTCTACCTTGTTTTAGTCACTTTTACCGATTGGATTGCATAACTCAATTTGAAGGGACAGTTCCAAGTATACGAAACTGTATGTTTTGTAATAAAATAAATTTGAATATCTAATAGATAATATACATTACTTAATCCAACACCTAAAAGTTAACTATACTATGTATTACTTTAAATAAAACCTCACTAATTATTTTTAATATTTTTTTACATATCCCGCTTAACACGCACACATATAATTGCATATTATACACATACAGCTTATGGCAATCTAAAACGAGATCAGAGCTTCAGCATTCATTATCTTCAATCGTCTTTATAGACGTCACAAGCTGATGGTATGTCGTCATTCGCGAAATCAATAATTACTTTAAGAATACGTACACAAAGAAGAAAGGGCGATACCTGTTTTAATGCGATGATCTACGTTACTAATTATATGACAGGATAGTTATTTAGAATCGATTAGTCGTATGCAATTTCACATTTTTAGTTGCATTAAAAATAATTTAATTTTTAACTACATTTCTTGTTTGCGTGTTTAAATGAATTTTTCTACTTTGGTTGGATATAAATACAAGCGGAGTTAAACTAAATTCATTCGACGCTCTAGCTTGTATAGAGTTTAGTTATATTTACATATTTACATATTTACAAGTTTAAAGAAATGTCAAGCAAACCAAAAATAAATATTTTACGTCAATTAATTATTAATCCAGATATCATTCACTTTGAAGGCGCTATTCCACCTCCAAAGATGGAGTTTCTGGAAGACAGATTACCATCACCAACTACATTTCATACACCGCTCCCATCACCGACAACGTCTGAGACTTTTAACGCTGCAAACAACCTTCAAGAGTATCTCAATGGATCCCTCCCTTTGTGGGAACAAATGCTTCAACCAGTGGAAGAAGATATGATGATTCCAACAAATCCAAACCATACTAAAAATCCACAAGAATTTATGATGGTTTCTACAGGATCATGTCGTATCGAACCACCACAAGAGGCTATACCCATCTCAGCAGGTCCAAGCCATAATGAAAATCCACAAGAATTTATGACGGTTTCTACAGAATCATGCCATGCCAAACCACCACAAGAAGCTATACCCATCTCAGCAGATCCAAGCCATAATGAAAATCCACAAGAATTTATGACGGTTTCTACAGGATCATGTCGTACCGAACCAACACAAGAAGCTATACCCATCTCAGCAGGTCCAAGCCATAATGAAAATCCGCAAGAATCCATGACGATTCCTACAGAATCATGCCATGCCAAACCACCACAAGAAGCTATACACATCTCAGCAGATTCATGTTATACCGAACACTCGCATACGGTTCCACTACCAATGGTGGAACCAGAAATTCAGCAACACCGATGGTTACATCATTTAGATCAATTAAAAAAAATTAACTTTTCAATTTCTGAAATCAAAAGAAGGCTGTCAGTTGCCCAAGAACAAGTAGACGACTTTCAAAAACTTTTGTTGGTCCTAGAGGAAAGGAAAAGATCTCATGTCTTAATATATATAAATAAAAACAAAGAAGAAACTCTACTTAGTAAACTTTCGAAAAGGCAGAAGCTAATGTAAATATGTTAATATAACTAATAAATATATATAAGCTAGAGGTCGTAATCAAAAAAAATATAAAATGGTTTTATTTAAAATAACATAAATTTTCTTGATACATTAAAAAAGTCGCTCACAAAAGTTGAAGGATAACAAGTTATGTATACTATAAAATATATATTTAACTCTACAGGGTGTTCAATAAAATCGAAGTGAAAGAAATAGAACATCACATATTTTTTAAAAGCGCTTTGTTACGCAATAGCGAATGATAAAAACGGATTCCATTAGTTTTCTTCCTATATCCGAAAATATGATAATATATAGTTTATTATTTTAAAAACAATAAATAGAATAGTAAATGGACAGTGCGGTTTATAGATTGTAAAACAGTTCGATGTTGTTTTATTTATTTAGGATAGTTAATCAAATATAACATGTTTTATTGCATTGTTGTAATAAGTTGAAAAAGTTCGTTGTTATTTCAGATACATAAAAGAAATGTGTATAAAAGTTGTGGCCCAGGGCGTGTTGTATAAGAAAAAACTATTTTTGTCTCTACAGGGTGATTCACAAAAGCTGATTGAAAAAATATTACATTATAATAAGATTCCATATATTTTTATATCAAATTTAAATACTATATTCAATACAAGTAAAGTTGTTATAAGGAAATTTTTTGTCTAAGGGTAGTCGTTTTTGAGATATTACAAATAACATTTTTTCACTTTGTTAGACTATAGCGTGTTAACGTTTCATGATTTTAAAAAACGGCTTCTACAGTTTACTCTTAGTTTTTAATCCTGTTTTTAAAAATGTAATAATATAAGAAAACATTTTTCACAAATTAATCCAAATGACTAGTAGAGTGAGATTGGAAGTTCTCCGCTGCAAAATAATAAACTATATAACTTTTGGATTAGAGTTCAATTCTCTAGTACATAACCTAACTTGCTTAAAGATGGATGAAAAATCAGCAAGAGAGCTAATAAAAACAAGAAAATCTGTTAAACAAAAATACAATGCATTAAAATCAGAATTATCTGATAAAGAAATTCGTATGGAAAAAGAGTTTAAACCAATTACTCAACCTTTGAATGAGCTAATTAGAAACATTAAAACAGATCCGTTTATTAAAAGAGAAAATTATTCACCGCAAATGTTCTCAACTCCTATAAAACAATTTCCTACTCCTCCAGAACGCATTGCAAGAAAATCAAATGCCTATGATAAATATTTACCACCTAACATGCCATCATTTTTAGAAAATGATGAAGTATTTTGGGACGACATGGATATAGCAAATTCGAGTCAAGAATCAACAATCGAACCTACTTTAGAAGAGATACAACAAAGTGTCTTGGAAATAACAAAAACACCAGCATATCAGGAATATTTGAATGCTTATGATCCGTTGATAAGACCATTTGTTGATAAATTAATAAAGGATACAAAGGGTGAATTTGATAACAAATATGGTCTTAATCATGATATTAATTCCGAAAAATATAAAATCGCGAAGTCTGAAGTAGACTTTATAGGAAAAGATATGAAGGTTGAGGGTGTTAGATATGAGGGAACACCTGGTTTATATGAACTAATATTTAAGAAACAACCTGTTGGTTATTCCACAAAAGATATGGAAAATTATATGGATATTTTAAAAAGAACGAATGCATACAGACGAAATTTTGATTCTAATAATCAAATCCAAGGAACAACCGACACTAAATATGTAACAATAATTAAACCATATTTATTAAAAAAGGGTATATTAAAAACGGGGAGTGTATCATCGGAAGTAGATTATCGTTTGACGCTACCAAGTACATCCAGAGGGTTACCAAAACCACAACAAAGACCACGTTCTACAAGATTACAATCCACAAAAAGCGTGACAGGAAAGGGAGCGATGTTAAATTTATCAAAAAATAAGATGGATTATGTTTATTATGATAATTTAAATGAGCTAATTGATAGATTAAGGTTGTTGACAGCATCACAAATGGCTGGACATACTGGCCATCAAAATGAAATAGTATCAATTTTGGAAGAATTAAGAGAGGCTCACATTATCTTATAAAATAACAAACTATTATAATTTTGTATCATTAGAACAATGTCAATCGACAAATTTGGAAGTCATAGTTCAAAACGATACTTGTCTAATTATTCTGCTGCTGTATTGGGAAAAAAGGTGATTGAAACTGCTGAGAAAACAATTACTGATAACTTTACTAAAGATGTGAAATACATAGAAAACAAAATTATTCAAAATTTTCAAAACACACTTGAATCAAAAACGGAGAGTGAGAGAAATTTTAAAAGTTTAAATAAGAGAGTAAGTGAAAACGATGAATTAATAAAAAGTGTTGTGAAAAAGGCGAAGTTATATGCAGACGAAAATGTTAATAAAATAATGAATTTAGAGGATGCTATTAAAGAGCAAACAATCAATGTTCACCAAATAATAAATGATATTCAACCATTGAAGCAAGGAATATTTCCACATGATGTGTTAAAAAATATGATAACTAAGCAACATGAATCATCTCATAAAGATTTAGAAAAAGAGTTAGCAATAAAAATTGAGAGTATTAATAAGAAGCTTAGTTCAACAATAAAAACATTTCAAGAAGATCACATTCGCATGGATAAAAGAACACTTGAAATTGAGCCATCTCTGTTACAATTATTAGTTCATAAAACTGAATTTGATGCTTTAGATGAAAAATTTACCAATGTTTCAATAGAAATGAAAGAAATTAGCAATAACCTAAATATAGCTAAATTGCATTCTGAAAAATTGGAAGAAAAATTACTAAACATGATAAGGTCTTCCACTGAAAAAGTAAATGAAATTCAAAAGGACAACAATAAATACGACTTAAAAAATATTGAAGATAGATTATGGACAAAAATGAATTCTGCAATTAATGAAAAATGTGTGACTGTGAGTGATATTCGCATGCCGTTTAATATGATTGAGCGACGGATTGATGACTTAGAAACTGAATTCAAAGAGAAAATTGCTGTTCTTAAATAGGATACGTTGTAGAAGATCTAAAATATGCATTAAAGCGAATCCAACTCCAGTGAAGAAAAATCTTATCCATATCAAAAATTATAATATTTAAGGCTGACACTTAAGTTAAAAATGTTAGTATCTAAAACTAATCATGAGTGCAAATATTAAAGAAACTGTAGTAAATGAGCTTCATAGGCCAGCTAGAAAAAATTTTAGACGGCGTCATGTTATAATTAAAAGTTTAAATGACCTATGGCAAGCTGATTTAGTTGAAATGCTTCCTTACGCAAAGCTTAATAAAGGATACCGTTACATATTGGTTGTAATAAACGCATTTTCTAAATATGTTTGGATTCAACCTGTTAAAAGAAAAACCGCAGAAAATGTAACTTTAGCAATGGAAAATATTTTAAAACTTGCTAAAACTCCCCCCAAAAACATGCAGACAGATCAAGGAAATGAGTTTTATAATTCCAACTTTAACAAATTAATGCAAAAATATAAAATTAATCATTACAATACATTCTCTAATTTAAAAGCTAGCATTGTTGAAAGAGTCAATAGGACTTTAAAAACATTAATGTGGAAACAATTTAGTTTACAAGGAAATTATAAATGGTTGAATATTTTAAATGATATCGTTGTTAAATATAATACCACAAAACATAGAACAACTGGATTAAAACCCATTGATATCAATGAAAAAAATGAAAAGAAAATTTTAAAATCAACTTATAATAAAATAAAAACTGTCGATCCTAAAAATTCAAAGTTTAAGAAGGGAGACTATGTTAGATTCAGTAAATATAGGGAAGCTTTTCAAAAAGGGTATACACCTAATTGGTCAAATGAAATTTTTGAAATTAGAGATATTAATCTAACCAATCCAAAAACATATTTGCTTAAAGATGAAAACGATGAATCCATTCAAGGAGTATTTTATACAGAAGAGTTGCAAAAAGTTAAACATCCAAACGTATATCTGGTTGAAAGGGTGTTGAGGAAACAAGGAAATAAGGTTTATATAAAATGGTTGGGTATGGATAAAACACACAATTCATGGATATTAAAAAGTGAATTAATTTAAATTGTATTTATTTAAAAAATAAAAGTTACATAAAACATTTATTATATATTTTTTTTAAATTCTATAACTAACTAGTTAAATTGATATAAAATTATCAAATCCCTTTCTATATCGTCCCTCATTCATGGAACTATCTTTATCGATAACAACAAAATCATATTTATTTTGCCAACACATTGAACAGAGATCCTTAAATGTTTGTATGTTCATGTCGCTATTTACGTGATTATCATAAATATGTTTTAAGTTGGTGGCGTCTTGTTGAAAAATTATCAAAAGGTTGGCATTATCTCTGATAAGTTGTTTAGGTATGGATGAGTATGTTTGACATAAATAAAAACAATCGGTATTTTTATGTCGACCAAAACAAAAATAATCTCTCATCAGTGCTTGACTGCTACAAACAATATCATCAAAAATAATGATTGAATTCGGTTTTATTTCATTTGGTGAAACAATATCATCAGCATTAGAAGATTCAAAATAACCAACACATTTTAGTGGTTTAAATAATGTTCTTAAATATTCATATTTTGATTGATTTAAGGATTTCGAATATACATATATGTTTTCAAATCGTAATCCATTAACATGTGTGATAAGGGAAATAACTAGATTTGTTTTTCCACATCCGCTAGGACCTACAACTAAGCAGCGTTTGCAATTTCCTCCAAATAATCGACCATGTTTCCGATAAATATCTTGCTTTAAATCAAAATTTTTTATTGGTAAAGAAAAATCTTGTTTTATAATCTTCATTGTTTGAATATCTCTATTTAAGTAAGAACATTTATATATTTCAATCATTTATATATAATGATTAAACACAATAGCAATACTAACATTCACTCTAAGAAGCGTAAGAGGAAAGGAAGTGGATTAATAAATTCATTAATTAATAAATTACCCATAGAACTCCATATCCCTTCATATAATTTTTGTGGTCCAGGTACGAAATTAAACAAAAGACTTGCACGAGGAGATAAAGGAATAAATCAATTAGACGAAGCGTGTAAGGAACACGATATCACATATTCGAAACATACAGATATTGAAAATAGACACGAGGCTGATAAAGTATTAGCTAAAAAAGCATTTAATAGATTTAAAGCTTCAGACGCAAACTTTGGTGAAAAAATTTCATCTTTGGTTGTTGCTGGAATAATGAAAGCAAAAAGAAAGCTTGGTATGGGAATGAGGAAAAAAGGAGGTCAAATATCTTTTAACACTGTTGTCAAGAAAGCTCGTAAAGGAATAGTTGGAAAAAAATTTAGTAACATTAAAAACATCGCATCCGCTGCATTATCAGCAATTAAAAATACAAAATCAAAAATACAAGTTCCAAAACAAAGAATTATTCCAATTCCTAAAACTGGTGGAATTTTACCATTAATACCAATCTTTGCAGGTCTATCTGCTTTAGGAGCCCTAAGTGGTGGTGCTGCTGGTATTGCTTCAGCTGTAAATGCTGCTAAAAACGCGCAAAACAAATTAGATGAACAAAAAAGACACAACAAAGCTATGGAGAAAATATCGATCGGAAAAGGTCTATATATTCATCCTTATAAAAAGGGTTGTGGATTATATTTGAAACCATATTCAAAAAACTGTTAAAATTGCTACCTCGCAGACCCTTGACTAATGTAGATTTATTAAAATATGCTAAAATACTAAAGTTGCCAAATTTTAGAGGTGTCTTTATGAGAAATAAATTACCTAAGAAAATTAAAAAACATGAAACAGGTATTATTAATTTAGATAATGCAATGGGTGATGGTACTCATTGGACAGCATATATTAAGAACAATAGAAACATAGTCTACTTTGATAGTTTTGGTAATTTAAGACCACCAACAGAAGTTATAACTTATTTTCTTAGCGATGGTAGTGAAAATAATATTAAATACAATTATGATGAATACCAATCTTTCGATACCTACGTATGCGGACAATTATCTTTACAATTTATTTATAACAATGTGTAAGCGCAATTAATTTGTATTCTTATTGCAACCATCATGTCGTTTACTATAGCTCTTTCTGACAGTTCCGCCATTCTTCAAGCAAATTTTCATCCGCCTATTTACTTAAATCCCGACTTATCTTATGTTATCGGTCTAACTAATTTTGAAACTTTTAATGCAATACCAAATATTGATGAAAGTAATAACAAGGTGTATTTTGGAAAAAATAATGAATTTCTAACGATTCCGACAGGTAGTTATGAAATGGAAGACATTAACAAATATCTACAAAACGAGTTTAAAAAACAAAATATTTCGTTTTATTTATATGCTAACAACAACACATTAAAATCAGTCATTAATTCATCCGTCGATATTATTTTTAAAGATGGTGCAATTGGAAAAATTTTGGGTTTTAATAATGGAATTTTAAAGGGTGATGGATCTCCAAAAACATCAGAAAACCCTGCAGAGATTATAAAAGTTAATTCTTTATGTATAGATTGCAGTATCGCTGAGGGTTCCTATCTGAACGGAAAGCCTGTACACATCATTCACCAGTTTTTCCCTAATGTTAGTCCTGGATTCAAAATAATAGAAAGTCCTCAGAATATAATTTATTTTCCCGTCACAGTAAAAGTAATAGATAAAATAACAATAAAAATAATAGATCAAGACCTTAACATTGTTGATTTTCGGAACGAGATCGTAACAATAAGATTGCATATTAAAGAGGTATAATGGTTATACTTTATAATCAAAATATCACTAGTTTACCAACAAAAATAATTAAAAACTATAAGAAGAATATACATCATAAACCTAAGATTAGTAGCGAGAAAATCTTTCATAGGATAACATCTAAAAATAAAACATTTTTAAAATCATTAGGTCTTAAAGTTTTAGTATAATGGATATTCTTAACATAACACAAGATCTGTTTATAGATAACTCTATTGTACATTCAGAGTTTCATGCCTATGAACCATATTTACCAACAAAATTAGGAAACAATGATGAAATTACAATACCTATACATGAAGTTGAAAAATATACACTTCCATCCGAAAGCTTCCTTTATATAGAGGGAAAACTAACAAAAGATGATAATACTGTTTCTGAAACAATGAAATTAATTAATAACGGAATAGCGTTTCTTTTTAAAGAGATGCGATATACTTTAAATGGTGTTACAATTGATTCAGTGAGGGATGTGGGGATAACATCAACAATAAAAGGTTATTTATCATATAATCAAAATCAATGCAATAAACTAAAAAACGCTGGTTGGTTCCCTATGGGAAACTCACAAGTGGTTGATGCTACCACTGGTTTCTTTAATGTTTGCATCCCTCTTAAATTTTTAATGGGATTTTTCGAAGATTATAAAAAAATAATTTTAAATGGTAAACAAGAACTTATTTTAGTAAGAGATAATTCCGACAAAAATGCTACACTTAATACTGTAGATCAAAATCCGAAAATTCAACTTACTAAGTTGACTTGGAATATACCGCATATATCAGTAGCGATTCCTCAAGAACTAGCATTAACTAAAATAATTGATAGAAATAGTAACATAACAATTGCATTTAGAAGTTGGGAGTTAATAGAATATCCGGAGCTACTTAAAACAGGTCGTCATAATTGGCCTGTCAAAACCTCTACAAAGATCAATACCCCAAAACATATAGGGATTTGCTTTCAGACAGATTATAGAGATAAGGCAATATCTGATATGTCACAATTCTCTGATATTAAATTGCGAAACATCAAAGTATTTTTAAATTCTGAAAGATATCCCTACAATGATCTCTATTTAGACTTTGAAAAAAATAAATTTGCGACATTATATGAAATGTTTGCAAGTTTCCAAAAATCCTATTATGGGTTAACGCCGGAACCAATTTTTTCTCCAAAGGAATTTAAAGAAAATGCCCCCATAACATATATCGATTGCTCCCATCAAAAAGAATCCATTGAAACAGGACCTGTTGTTATGAGAATTGAATTTGAATTACAAGAGGATCTAACTAACAAAGTATCAGCTTATTGTCTTATTATGCATGACAAAATATTTACATATAATCCTTTAACCAAAAACGTCAGACAACTCTAAGACACTTTATAAAATCATAGGTTTGCGGTTTGTTTCCATCATTATGATTGAGACGCTAGAACAACGATTATCATACTTTTTAAAAGAATTGAAGCTATTGAAACAAAAAATTCAAGAATACTCTGATCAGAAATCGCTGATTAAACAATTTTCACATCTGAAATTATGAATTTTCTCATTCTCGACGTCCAAGGTTTCAAAATTGAAAACAACAAATTTGTTCCAAAGGAATTAGCTGCTTATGATGGAAAAAAAATATGTCACTACGTTTTTAAACCCCCATTTAACATGAAATATTTACCACCAAACTTGCAACAACAAGCTGTTTGGTTAATGAAAAATCATCATTGTCTTCCATGGTGTGAAGGATATACACCCATTCACAAATTTTCTGAAATTATCAAAAACCTAACAGAAAATGTGGATCGTGTGTATGTGAAAGGAAGTGAGAAGTCTTTATACATAAAAAAATACTCCCTATGCACGGTGATTGAACTTGATGATTACCCTCCTTTAACTGCAGCAGAATCATCTTGTTTTTATCATTCCAAATCATCCTGCATCTGCGCATTATCCAATGTTTTTAAATTATATAATGATACAATAATGATTGAATAAAACAAATAAATATATTTATGTTTTTTATTTATAAATTACAAATTACTTCCAAATATTTTTTTATTTTTCAATACAATTCTTTACAAATTCGTTACAAGCAAATAATTCAACATCCTCTACAACACAATCAGAGAAAAAGTTTAACAATTCCAACACACAACAAACATTTGCGCTGTTTAATATAGGTGAAATAACATCATATACATTTTTTAGTAAATCACCATTTTTCATGGAAACTCCACTAACTAGAATATTATAATATTTCGAAAATTCTTGTGATTTTAAAATATCCAAACGATATTTAATCAGATTTGATAATTTAACTAATTCGTTTATGGTGTCACCAGCAAAGAAGATTTCGTTTCCACCGTCTTGTACAATCTTGATTATTCTTGACTTGTAATGGTGAACAAAGTGAATTTCATATCCTTTTGTCTGCAAGGGTTGCCATCCAAAAGTGTTAGAGCACATGAAGCTTTGCATATATCCTTCATTACTTAAAAGTGAAAACCATTGATCTTCATTAAGGATAACAGTTTGGTTATACTTGACTCCGCCGAGTTTAATAACCGGTTCATATTTTCTCTCTAACGAAAATCCAACACTAACCCATTTGGATTTGGATTTGTTAAGGTAGTACATGCTTTCATTGATGAGAGCACCATTACGTTTCTGACTGAATTCTTCGTTCTTGGATTGTTGAGGATTGTAGGACATGGTATCAATGTAAAAGTTTGCCATTTTTTGTAGGTTATGTGTAGACAACGTTTGTGAAATTAATGTTGATGCAACTTGAACTGTCTGCTTAAATAAGCAATAAAAATGTGGAGGGGGAAGCTGTAATGTGGGGGGGGGGGTATAAATGATAGAGGAGCATTAGTAACATCAGATAGTAACCATGAATGAGACCAATGTTTTCCTTGACATTCAAGGATATAATTGCAGTTTTGGTTACATTCCAAAGGAGGTGTGCATTTATGATGGGATTCGTTGTTCAAATTATTTGTTTAAATCCCCATATCCCCATTTAAAAGAAACATGTTATCTGATGATGATTTAAAAGTAGTTAATTGGAGAATTGAGAATATCATGGATTGGATTGGGATTGTGGAAATATTGAACTTAATGAACTTGATAGTATTTTAAAACATACCTTATCATACTACCACTCACCAAAAATTTATGTAAAGGGGAATGAAAAGTCAAACTTTCTCAAAAAGTTTTTAGATGAAGAATATATTTATAACATCCCTATTGGTCGAGAACCCAAACTAAGTAAATTCAAGACGATTCCAGAGTGTTATTTTCATAAAAATATGAATCCATGGCACTGCGCCTTAGCTAATGTGAAATTGTTATATCGTTATAAAAATTGTTATGAATAAATAAAAGTTACAAAATATGTTTTACATTTTTTTATTTATAATACAAATATGCTTTAAATAATACATATCCCAACAAACACATAAACAATATAAAAATTATTATTACAAATATTATACATGTGCGCATATTACATTCTTCCATATGTAATTTGTTATACAATTGATTCCATTTCTCTGTTAGTGCATGCGATCTATTGGAATAATATATCCTTAACTTATACTCTACAGTGGCTGAGTTATTTATTACATGATCATTTATTTTATAAGTAAACAATCCATTACTTATATCCATCCTTTTCCATGTTGATGGCCAACTATCATTATTTGCATTATTAATCGATAAACAAATAAATGTATCTTGAACATTGGGATTAACTTGTATGAATAAAGTATTGTTAATAAACGCTGATAGGAAAAGAACACCTACAGGTAGGACCATCATTTTAAAAATAAAATAATTTTGTTAAGTTCTTAGGTTTTATATTCATCGTGAACTAGATTTCGTAAAATATCGATAACATTATTAACATCAGGATCATCAGTTCTGGATTTATCTTCTAAAATGTCAATGTGTTTGTGCCCCCAAGCTAGGGTTCTAAAAGAGTCTTGAATTATATATCGTTTATCATCTTTTGGGGACAAAGCAACCTTATTTTTTAGTTGAGTAAACATATCATGTAGGATTGAACGAAATACATTCATTTTTCTAAACTTGATTTCTGAATTTTCAACTACATCTTTATAATCTTGTTTAGTAATTAAATTTTGTATAACATATTTTTTCACACCTTTTGCTTTTTTTTCCGATTTATTTTCTAAATTGACGCAGTAAGCTTTTGCACCTGTACCATAGAAACTTAAAATTGGTTGACCTGCAAACTCATCTTTCATACGTCCTAATACAGATTTATTCTTAGTTATGTTATGCATATTATTTTCATTATAATTGGAAGTATCAAATTTATCTAAATTATTCTGAATATCTTCATAAAAGTTTGGCGTCTCTATTTGGAGAATCAAACTATCGGTATCAGTGTACAATAATATTGCTTTGTCGCCATATTTACTTTTGATGTAATCATAATAAAAATTATAAATTACAGTTTTTGATAATTCCAAGACTGAGAATCCAATATAAACTGGTTTGTTGTAATTCACCTTAACTCTTTCCATTTGTATTGCAACAAAATTTTCGTTAAATACTAATCGATTTTTAAAATTTGGTTTAGCTATCAGTGTTTGCGCTCCTTGCTTTTGTCTAATATTTTCCCAATGTGTGATTAATCTTATATCAACTCGTTTATCAATATTTTCCAAAGATTTACCATAAATAGCATTATTATATAATTTGTAACAATCTTTTTCTAACTTGTTTTTGGATTTATTTCTCATTTCAGTATTTAAATCAATGTAAGGTTTCAAAAATGCTGACTGTTTAAATTTAATTACTCTGTGAATTTTAGTTACATTCAATCCATTTCGAATAGCTTGTTTAAGATTTCGATAATGAATTACATATTTTTCTTTATTGTTTAAATCACAAATTAATTTCTTTTGTTTTGAATCTGGTGGACAAATATTTTCTGATAAAAATGGTAGTTCATTATGTTTTTCATGTAAATCTTGAGGATATTTTATATCTACTTCTAAAACATATCCATATTCACCATCATCATCAATTGTTATCACATCAAGAGTTTCTATTTCTTCCATTGACATCCAAGAAAAATCACTTATTGGGAGATATTGACTCATACTATGTCCATACAAGTTAGTTGCATCTAAATACATAATAAATGAAGTTGGTTTATCAGGATCATAATTTTTAAGACATTGGTTATTGGCTTCAGCTTTTCGAACACTGCAATGACAAATTCCACCTCTTATACTATTCTTAAAAAAATGTAACATATCAATATCAGTTAATAATTCCAATTTGACGTTAGTCATTTTTAACATAGCATCCCAACTTAAACCAGGTAATGTATAATATTGTGCAGGATCCAACTTAAAATTATTTATAGATACATTTCGAAATGCTTCAAAAAAATCTGTTAATATGAGAACGTCAGATAGTAAATAAATTTTTGTATAATCCATTAAGGTTTGACAATCAAATAAGTTCCAAATATGAGTCGCTCTATTGTAATCTAATGGATCTATAGATTCATCGCGTAGTTTATCATAAAAATCATCAATACTTGGAAGTTGATTCTCATACAATTTTTCAAATGAATCAACATAAGAATATGGGTACACTCCCTTTTTTCGAATTTCATTGAAATGGTTGGAATCTTGAAAATGTTTTTGAATTTGTATACATTGATCTGTTTCTAAACTTTCACCAAACGTTTCTAATGAGGTTGCAACAAATCTAAATGAATCCAAAAATCTCATTTTAACAAATACATTTTTTTCTTTATTGTCTTTGTCTTTATATTTATCAACCAGAATTGATTTTGAAAATGAAATGTATTTCTCTTTGGTTTGTGCTAAGACATCAATGTCATCTTTTTCACAGCACAACTGCTTAATAAACAGGTGACTATCGTAACCCGTTAAATTATGAAAAAATATGGGGATAAAATATGGAATTTTGAAATTTAAGTTGCATATGCTATGTGCTGCACCTCGAAATTCACCAGTTAAATGATCATGATCTCTTACTTTTTCGTTTTCTTCAACTTGTTCGTTACATATATGACAAATATTGGTTGATTTATAAGTTGATTTCTGTTCATTTGATAGAGGAAGCATTTTTACTATAGGTTTAAGACAGTTATTGTAAATTCTATGTACATGATCTTCAATTCGTTTACAAAACTCCTCTGCAGCATCTAAACCAAAATAAGAATCTAATACTGATAGAGAGTCATCATATGAACATTTAATGAAATAAGAGAATGCATATGGTTCATGTTTAAAAGTGTTACGTGTATAGGAATCCAAATCATTTTCTGGTTGTTCAAATTGTAAAGGTTTCAAGAAACATTCGAAATCTGCATATATTACAAAAGGAACTTTAAGCTGTCTTTGGAAATTTTGAAACTGTAGTATATTTTCTGGTATATGTTGTCCGTATTTATTAATTTTGATATCATTGGTTGGAACTCTTGTATACAAATGATTACAATCATTTTTTTGATGAATTTCGAGTTTTTGTATGGAAGTAAAATAATTTAAGCAACCATCACAAAAATATTTTTTATGAGAATTTTTATTGATTTGAGATGATAGTAATCTTGACATATCTTTAATCCAACAGTAATGATTTTTTTCACCTTCGCTTATTAACAATAAATTAACATGTAATGGTAGTTTTTTATTAGTGTAATGCATGGGACCAACAACTTCATATTTTTGTTTACTGTCTTCATAAACACACTCTAAACCGTAAACATTTACAGATATATGATTTAGGATCTCGAACTTTGATATATCTTTTAGCTTCATTGGGAATTCAATTCCTTGTAAATTTAAAGCATTGAAGAAATTGGGATATGAACTCATTCTAGCAACATTATTTTTAGCAGGATACAAAGCACTTATTACACTCCACGCAAAACAATATGGATCATCATTTTTTACATTGATAATTGCTTCCTTTAATTTAATTTGTTTTGGTAAAGAAATATATGAAGATGCTCCGATTGGATTAAATTTATTTATGTTAATTTCTAAATGCAGTATTTTTTCTAAAGCCCAACCTGACCCATTTTCTGCGAATATTGAAACTTTCTCTTTAATTTCAGATAAGAAATCCTTATAAATTCCACTTAAATCAATCGTAGATGATATTATCTTATTTTTTGTATTAAATGATTTGGTTTCTATTGTTTCTTTTGATTGTAAAATATAGCTACCAAATAATTCTACATTAATCTTAATACACTTATGTTTAACTAACTGTTCTGTAATTAAACTCACAAACTTTTGTTTCACTGTTTCAAAAAATTCTTCAATGTCTACATACTTTTGAGATGGAAGTAACATGTATGATATAATTCTGTTTTTAAACGCTGAAGTTAAAATTTTCACATTATTATCACTTTTAAAACTGCTTTTATGATGGTTTGAGCGCAAATGTGCATTTAGTTTATTTTTTACATACCAAGTATTACATTCCTTACATCTTGATAGAATAAGTTTAGGAATTGGCGGTTGATGTTCTGATTTTTGGGGTTCCTCTATTTTAAGTTTCTTTGTTGGTATCTCACATAATTGTGTGTTGTTCTTCCTTTTAATATGGGATGATCTATTAGGACATGATTCCCTTTTATGTCTATTCACGTTTGATTGATGGCTGAATGTTTTATTGCAATCGCTGCACTGATGCATCTTGTGTAACTAAACTGATCTTAACAATACTGTTCACAAATAACTATTAACTTTTCTAAACTGAACAACGACTGCTTTTTACAATAGCAAAGCAGAGATAACTAATGGTTGTGCTTGTTTATGGGTTTATATATGTGGGGGGATTCGGTGAACGGTGAAGTGGGGAGAGGAGTGGGGGGAGGAGTGGGGAGAGGAGTGGTGGTAGGAGTGGGGGGAGGAGTGGGGAGAGGAGTGGGGGTAGGAGTGGGGGTAGGAGTGGGGTAGGAGTGGGGGTAGGAGTGGGGGTAGGAGTGGGGGGAGGAGTGGGGGGAGGAGTGGGGGGAGTGTTGTATTGGTAGGTTTGGGTGTGGTGGTGGGGGTGTCTGCGATCCAAATCCATGGATGATTTCGAAACGCTTACTATTCCCTACTCTTAATTGAATTTAATTTTGAAATTGCTAGTTTTAATTTATTTAATGATATTTCATTGAATTCTTCAAAAAAATTATTACTTCTATTTACTATTTGGCATAGTTCATTTCCTGAACTTATTGACCTCAATTTTATGAATATAATAAGAATTTAGTTTTTCAGCAATAATAAGTGGTTCCGTTTCTTTTTATCTAAAAAAATTATTTCTTTAATGTTATTTCTGATTCTAGGTTTAACTAAATTTTTTAAGGTCCTCCTCATTTTTTTAACATCTCCCTTGTTATTATCTATTTGTTTCATAATATAAAGCTTTTCTCTTCTTAAAACTGATACACATTTATTTCTAAGTTTTTTATATTCTTCCCAATCTTCATTGAATTTAGTTATTTAAAATTTTTGTTATACATTTTTTTTTAAAGTAAAGAATGAATAAATATGCAAATTTTCAAATTATATAAATTATTTATATCTAGGTATTTATTCGGTTTATATAAATTTGTTGCTGGTTCTAAGTGCGAAAATCTATGAATACATTTAATAATTTTATTTTGTAATTTCTTTAAAGGTTTTAGTACTTACTATTGAATTGACTGAACCCCAAATAGAAATAAGATACTGACTTTTTAAATGTACTAATGCATAATAAATATTTTTTAAACAATTTAAAGATATACACAACGAATTTTAAAGAATATCCCAATTAACGGAGAAATGTAAGTTCGAATATGTTCTACGTGTTTTCTTCAGCTTACATTTTGATCAATATATAATCCTAAAAAATCTTTGTAATTAATATTGTCCCCATTAAATATTATTGGTTGCTTCTCCATATCTAGTCCTTGTTTGTCAATGTACATAAATGAAGATTTATTAAAATTTAAAGTTAATGTATAAGATTGCAACCAGTCAAATATAATTGTTAAATCTTTTTTGATATTTAATTGGATGCCCGTAATATATTTAGCATAATACATAATTGTTTTATCGTCGGCAAAAAGTTTAATTTGTCCATATAATTTTAATTTTGAAATAGAATTGATATAAATAAGAAACAATGTGGGTCCTAGAATGGAACCTTGTGGTACTCCACATCTAATTGTTTGATGGGAACTAATATTACTTCCTATTTTAACGCACTGTTTTCTATTTTTTATATAACTTTCAAACCAACGATAAATTTTTCCTCTTATGCCTATATCAAAAAATTTAACTAATAATATATCATGGTTTATACATATAGTATTAAAGGCTTTACACAAGTCTACAGATAAAATGCCGCATTTTTTTTGGTATCTAGATTTAATTGAATATAAAATAACATCCATAGCTGCAACTTCAGTATCTCTAGATTTGCGAAACCCATACTGATTCTCGAAAAGTAAATTTTGTCTTTCTAAAAGATTCGTTAATTTTATATTTTTATAATTTTTTCCAAAATTTTTGACAGAACAGGCAAAACAGATATTGGACGGTAATTATTAGGATTATTAGTTTTATCGCTTTTAAAAGCTGGTGTCACTTGAGCAAATTTTATTTTTTCCGGAAATGTTGATTTTTGTAAAGATAATAAAATTGTACCAGGTATTAAAAAAAAAATTCAATTTTAACTGCTTTTACTATTTTTACTGAAATATTGTCATAACCAGTAGCTCTATGTATATTTAAATTTTCAATTATATCCTTAATTTCGTCCTCGTCAATATCGTTTTCATCTAAATTTACCTCTTCCTCCATTTTTTCTTTTAATGATATCTTCTTAGCTAATTTTGGACCAATACTTGTAAAATGCGTATTCATTTCTTAACAAATTATTTGTTGGTTTCTGATTTCTTTGTTATTGGCCACAAGATGTTCTATACAAGTTTTTTTTTTGATTTCGACGTAATTAAAAAAGTTTATATTTTCCCATATTTGTTTTGCATCACTATATTTAAGTTTTTCTTTATAGTATTCGTGCTTATGTAACCTCATTTGTTTTTTCATTAATTTGTTATAAAAATTAATGTTTCTCTATAGTACAAATTTTCAGGATACTTATTCTCCTTGTTAAAAAAATTATCCCTGGTCGTCATTAATCTTGATATTTTTTCTGAAAACCATGGTTTGGAATTTGTTTTCATTTTAACATGTATTTGATACATACATGTTTCAAAAACATCGACAATCGAATTGTAATATTCATTAACATTTTAAAATTTGTATTTATTTTCTTTTAAGGTGGAAAGTTTACTTTTTAATTTTTCTAAATGAAATCGTTTGATGGAAATATGTTCATATCTTATATTTGATTTATGGAAAAAGTCTATATCTTGAATTTTGTGATCACTTAGCGGGCTGTCCAAAAATTTTATTGCAACTGCTTCTTTTTCATTTGTAGTAACGTGGTCTATAAGAGTACTACTAGTTCCTGCATCTCTAGTTAAAATACTTTTGTTACACAATTTTAAATTATTTGAAGAATAAATTTCCATTAGTGATTTTCCAACATTGTTGTCTTCTAAAATATGTCAATAAAAATGCATTTCAGTTTTGATTTTGCTAAATTTTCAAATTGTTCATCCAAAAAGTTCATAAATTTAAAAAAATCTAAATGCTTTGCCTGTTCCATTTAAAGTACAAAATATCAAAATATTTAGAAATGTCGAAAACGCGGACCCTTAATTTCTCTGGGCCATTAAGGTTCCAGTTATTTTAACATCTTTGATTTGACACTTATTGTTCTTCGATAGCGGCAATATTTTGGTAATTCTCTTAAAATATCTTTTTGATTGGTTTTAATAACCGTGAGTAATTAAACTTCTGAAGTGGTTAATCGCAGTAATGGATTCATAATTTACGGGTTACAACTATACCAGTTAATGATAATATATTTTACTATATTATAATTGTATTGAAGACATTGTAAAAATATAATTTATTGTGCCAGATGCATAAAACACAACATAAGGTTTAAATAACTTACTTGATTAGTCCATGGTGTTAACATGTCATCGGTATACGTAGCAATGCCCTTACAGAGATCGTTACATTGAGTACACTGCCCCAGTAGTTTGCACGTTGGTCGATTCCTACAGAAAATAAGCATTTAATAGATATCGTATTATCTAAGTTTCAAAACCTGTGATTTTAAGTAAGTAACTGCGGATCAAAAAAAAAATTTTTATTCGTGATGCTTTTATAGATGGTTTATCACAAATTGAAAATCGTCAACGTCTTTTGGAAAGTAACACACTAAAATTAGAAGAAGCTGTTACACGATCTCGAGCTCTAGATGAAGAAAGAAAGCAAGCATACGTCTACTTTAACCACAACACTGGAAATGCTGTTTATTCTGGCGAAATTCATAATGAATTACACATACAACCGACTACATGTGCAGCTCTCCCGTCCAAACGTTGTTATTTTTGTGTCAATTGTAAGCTTCATAAGTCTAGTAACATTAGCGTCAACACATCTCATAGCTTCTGCATCCCGACAGATTTTTTAATAACGAAAATATGGAAAACTTTAGGCATATAATTGCGGGTGAGTCATGGCTTCCAGTATATGAGCAGCACATTGGAGATGTAAACTCTCAGTGGAGGATGTTTATGAAAATACTACTACCAATCTTTGAACAATGCTTTCCTAAAGAACTTATTAGAATAAGACAAAAGAATAATGCTAATCTATATGATAACCCGAGTGTCGCTGCATGCAAGGAACAGTTAGATCTACTATGGGTACTGTCAACGAAGGATGAGCGTTTTAAAGAACAATATAGAAGAATGAAAGCTGAGTACGGTGAGGCTCTGAGAGTCGCTCGACAGCAAACATATTTAAACAAAATTGATAATGCTGAAAATAAGAGTAAGTGTGTATGGCAGATTATAAATAGCATGAACAACAAAACTAATGGTGTGAAAGATATACAGATTGAGGGTAGTCTCCGGGAGATTGCTAACAAACTAAATAATTTTTTTATAAATGCTGCAACCGATATAAAACCTAGCCATTTGGGTGAGGCTTCTTGCAATATCAAAAATAACACAAAATCTGTCTTCATGGGGCCTGTTACGCGAGATGAGGTCGTAAACATAATAAATAACCTAAAAAACAAAATGAGTAGTGGGTATGATAAGATTCCAGTTTCATTGGTAAAGTTTTGTATGTATGAGCTCGCGGAGCCTCTGGCATATGTGATTAACAATTCTCTAGAATATGGAATATCCCTGATCAGCTTAAGATTGCACTAGTGAAGCCGGTCCCAAAAAAGGGGGATCCAACAAAGCCAGAAAATTATAGACCAATAAGCTTACTGCCGTCCCTGTCAAAAATCTTGAAGCTGCAATGTGCAATAGAATAGTAAATTTTTTCGCTACAAATAACCTTTTAAATAGATCACAACATGGGTTTCTAAAGGGTAAATGTATTGAAACCGCAATTTTTGAGTTTATACAGAATGTAATTGATGGCCTGGAAGATAAGAAATACACATCAGGGGCTTTCTTGGATCTTTCTAAGGCATATGATTGTATAGAGCATAGGCTTTTGCTAACAAAATTAAATGCCTATGGAGTGAGAGGTCCTGCACTACAATGGTTTAAGTCATATCTTACGGATAGGAGTCAGAAAGTTAAAATATATATTGAAGACACTAAGTATTACTCAGAACCCAGTCATATCCACATGGGAATCCCACAGGGGAGGGTTATAGGCCCCCTGATGTTTATTATCTTTATTAACGATATTTCCTGTGCTCTTGGCTGGGATCACTGTGATCTGATAACCTATGCAGATGACATCAATCTGATCCTTAGGGCTGGGAGTCTCTCGGAACTCTCTGAAGACTTCAGTAGTACTTTGAACCGGGTAGAGGTATGGTTTGTAGAAAACGGATTGGTCTTAAACAAAACCAAATCTAATTTTATAATCTTTGACTCTAGAATTAAAAATCAATATTTAAATGAGCCACAAATCGCCAACTTTGATATCAAGCTGGAGGAATCCACAAGATTTCTGGGTATACTTATAGAACAGACCCTAAATTGGGATAAAGATATTGAGTATGTAAGTGGTAGGCTATCCTCTGCCACCTATGCTCTGCGAGTGATGGGGGGATACCTTGCCCCACATGCTCTGCAATCAGTTTATTATATTCGATTTTAAGATTCGGAATTATCTTTTGGGGTTCAGGAGTGGGCGCTGAAAGACCATTTATTATCCAAAAGAGGGCATTAAGGATATTAATGGGCAGGTCTAGCAATGACACATGTAGAACATGCTTTAAACAACTAAATATACTTACTGTAAGTGCTGTCTATATCTATGAAGTGTTGTTATTCCTTTGCAAACATAAAGAATACTTTGAACCTTTCCGTAAAACGCATACGCAATATGATACAAGAACATCTAACTATAACATACCTAATTATAGACTATCTCTCTTCAAGAGATCACCACTCTACAATGGAATTATTTTTTACAATAAAATTCCAGACAATATTAAGTCGCTTTCGCACCAAAGCTTTGCTAAGTATAAAAAGGTAATTTTTAAACTTCTAGTGAACCTAGAACCTTACAGTGTTGAGGAATTTTTAAACTCATAAAATACGAGTAAGTATATCAGATCATATATATCATAATTCTTGTAGGTACTTCTTGTGCAACCATAAATAGTGTGCTGACGAGGGTGATCGACACACAGATGCACAGTAGACTGTGATCAAATTTTAAAAATTTTAAAGGTGTGATTTAGATAACGCAATTGAGGGCATCTATTTTATTTTTATGTGTTTTAAATGTAATACGTATATTCTCTGTTTTTAAATGTGAACATACAAACCATATTTTATTTCTTACTTTGTATGTAAAATTTAAGTAGTAACGCTTGACCATTATACAGGGTATTCCCTACTCGATGGTACATTAGAAGTATCTGGAGAACGAAAAGAAAAATAATTTTGAAATTTTTACTACGGCCATAGGGGACTGCGCTCTAGCTTTTAAAAATAATTTCGCGGTTGCAGTGTTGCCAGATCTATTGATTACTGACATCAACTTTGGAATTTTAAATGAGACACCCTGTATATTTTTACATTTTTAAATTCCACATAAAATTATAATTATTTTTTATTAAATGCATTATTAGTCTATACTTCATAGTTTCCGAGATATTGACTCTCGAAAAGTGACATTTTTGAACTTTGACAGCTTCTAACTTTCTAACAGTACGTCCTAGAGCAAAACGGCTTACATGTCCCTATCTTCAATTTTTATTATCTTCCCAAAAAAATCAACTTCCGGTCAAACCGGATGTAACTCGAAAGCAGGGAATATAGTTGTTCCGGTTTAACAGGAAGTTGATTTTTTTGGGAAGATAATAAAAATTGAAGATAGGGACATGTAAGCCGTTTTGCTCTAGGACGTACTGTTAGAAAGTTAGAAGCTGTCAAAGTTCAAAAATGTCACTTTTCGAGAGTCAATATCTCGGAAACTATGAAGTATAGACTAATAATGCATTTAATAAAAAATAATTATAATTTTATGTGGAATTTAAAAATGTAAAAATATACAGGGTGTCTCATTTAAAATTCCAAAGTTGATGTCAGTAATCAATAGATCTGGCAACACTGCAACCGCGAAATTATTTTTAAAAGCTAGAGCGCAGTCTCCTATGGCCGTAGTGAAAATTTCAAAATTATTTTTCTTTTCGTTCTCCAGATACTTCTAATGTACCATCGAGTAGGGAATACCCTGTATGTGATGTATCTCAAATGTTTTGGTAATAAAGAAGATTTTGAATTTGAATTTAAATTTGAACTTTATTCCAATGCACAGGAGGTAAAAATAACCACTACTTGTTATGTTTCACAAATGTAATCGGTTTCCTGACACGTGTATCGGCCCTTACGGGCCATTGTCAAAGGAATACAAGATGATGCTAAATTCTACGTGACATTACAAAGGTATATTTATATCATACTATGGTAACATAATATAAAATTAAAATTAGGATTAGAAGATTAAATAGTCAAAACTGTGGGTTTTCCTAATTTTTAAAGGTACATATACATATATAGTCCTAAATCAATGTGCCATTAAGAATAAGGGGAGCATGCACCTGAAGGTATTTCGGTTTGATTATATTAACAATATAACATTTGTTTTTTATGGCTTTTTTGATAGCTATTGTTTCTAGTAGATTTAGTTTTCTGCTTTTATTGTGTATGTATATGGGTTTTATGTTATTAGAGATTGAGTGATTGTCTATTATGCAGTGATCAGCTAACCCTGTATTATTTTGTTTTTTTAAAATAGATGTTTTGTGTTCTTTAAGCCTGGTGTCAAAATGTCTACATGTTTGTCCAATGTAGATAGCATCGCAGTTGTCGCATTCTATTTGGTAGACCCCACTTTGTAAAGTTTGTTTTTAGTTTCTATTTTAGCATTGGATATGTGTTTGTGTAAGTTGTTTTTATTGACTTGTATAGGAATGATATTAAGGTTTTTAGGTTTTTTGGAGATTTTTTGGCTTGTTTTCCCTGTATATCTTATTGAGCAGTATTTGTCCTTAATTGGAGTGGGATATTTTTTGTAAAGAAGTTTTTGTGTGTTTTTTCTTTTTTATCATATAGCCACAAACAACGGTTACCCAACAAAAATCATACACCACATAATAAAGAAAAAACAAAGAAAAAACACACAAAAACTTCTTTACAAAGAACATCCCATTCCAATTAAGGACAAATACTGCTCAATAAGATATACAGGGAACACAAGGTAAAAAATCTCCAAAAACCTTAATATCATTCCTATACAAGTCAATAAAAAGAACTTGCACAAACACATATCCAATGCTAAAATAGAAACTAAAAACAAACTTTTACAAAGTGGGGTCTACCAAATAGAATGCGACAACTGCGATGCTAACCTCTTCTTGCTATTCACCTTTAAGAGAATGCGATTTGAAAATGAAATGGAGAATGCGTCACTAGTGGTTGCTCTTAATAGCTTCAATACTTTTTAAGTAAATGCTTAAAGAGGAAATATTCAAAAACAATGTCGACCCGAAAGATAAGTTTTCTAAACTGGGTCAGTGGACAGTGTCATTGTTCAAATTTTAAAAGATCTCTGTATAGATAAATTTCTATTACGAGAAATTAAATATTGCTTTTATTTACTTACTATACATGTACTACGTACATATTTTTTAAGTACGACCTATCAATATACTAACTTTAAACTAATTTTAAATTTAAACTTAACTTCATATCTCCCATTTGCCTGTCACCTTGAATTTGTGTTGCCTGTCTGATCCAGAAAGTTATTTAATTTATCCGCAGCAGCACATGGGAAGCATCTCGGCAAGTCGTTAGTATTCATTTTATGCACACGTAGAATGTAATTCAACGGAAATGCTATTTATCTTCCTTATAAGCATACGAAACATAAATTAAGGAAAGAATAAATTAAAAGGATCTAATAGCGTTAGGTCGTGACGTAACTAGCATGCGTTGTTTTGGGAGGAGTGGTCTTAAGCTTTGACAGTAAACTTTCGAAAAATGCCAATTCCGATTACACATAGTGCCGATTTTTATTACTTTTACGGTAGGGTACGAGACAGATACGTATAAACTTAATGTTTTGGAAATTTATATTTATGATACAGCACGCATTTTCTTAAATTTTACTGAAGGAAATACAATTACAAAGTTCCGAAACGTAGCAAAGTCAAAAAGGAAGTAGAGGTAGCTAAAAAAAGGGCTTACGTGCAAGCGTTGCATTGTTCCTCCGGAGTTGAATCCCTTTTAACTAGTGGTAATAGTTTAGGGCTTCTTCTTGCTGCACCCACCATTGGATTATAAGCTGATACTCTATAGCTGTAAAAAGAAAATATTTGATTGGCTTATTCAAGCAAAAATGTTTTTATTTAATACTGTAAGCCAGGCGCGGCTTGTTGGTTGGTCATTAGCCCCCCATACACCAACATATAAGTTGCACCGATTTGATCCGTTCGGATTTGGTCTGCGAGCTAGGCTCGGCATGTACCAAAACTCACGTCATTTTTGGGCAGCTGAATTTGGCTCGTCGACTTTATAAAATTACTTTTAGACATTTGTTAAGTATGGTTATATGCCTTATTTTTCAAATTTTTGTTCATGTAATCTTTGCATTTTACTTGCCACAAACATGGATAACTTTGGTAAATGTTAATAAATGTCGTTATAAATTCTTTTGATAAGTAACGTGAATCGGCAGACATTATGTGTTATTATTATTATTTTAATTTAACCTCAAACCAAGTTGAAAGACTTGATACGGGTCCCAAATTAACCCAGCGAATCTAATGACGGGTTAAAACCTGCTGATTTCATCCATGTCAGATATTACACGGCCCGATGAAGCTCGGCTCGCCACATACACGTAAAGTTTTATCGGCGTATTTGGCTCGTGCCATATTAAATTCGTTAAGTTAACCGCTGGTGTATGGGGGGCTAATAACCAATCCATAGCCCCCTATACACCAACATATAAGTTTGACCGATTTGATCCGTTCGGATTTGGTCTGCGAGCTAGGCTCGGCAGGTACCAAAACTCTCATTTTTGGGCAGCCGAATTTGGCTCGCCGACTTAATAACCCGATTAGATTCGCCTGATTAAATCTTCTCGTTAATGGGACAAAACTCCACGTTTTATAACAGCTTTGGCTTGGCTCGCGATCTTTTGGAATTCCTGAAAGATTTAACCAGTGGTTTTAGATCGACTCGGATTTATTTGTACTCGGTGAGTTTTAAAAATGAATACTAATCGTAGAAGACACGCTATAGCTAGTGCCATAGCGTATGTATTTATTGCCAATAAACAAAAATCAAAAAAACGAAGCAAGTGGGTAAAAAAATTAATTTCTCGTAGAGGTGAACTAAGCCATATGTTACTATTGAAAGAACTGTAACAAGACGAGCCAAATGATTTCCGTAACAATTTAAGGATGGATATAATGATACTTTTAGACATTTTATAGGTAAATATGGTGGAAGTAGAATTGAAAATAAATTCTTTTGACAAGTAACGCGAATCGGCAGACATTATTTGTTATTATTATTATTTTAATTTAACCTCAAACCAAGTTGGACGACTTGATATGCATCCAAATTAACCTAGAGAATCTACTGACGGATTAAAACCGGCTGATTTCATCCGTGGCAGATATTACACGGTCCGATGAGGCTCGGCTCGCCACATACACGTAGAGTTTTATCGGCGTATTTGGCTCGTGCCATATCAAATACGTTAAGTTATCCGCTGGTGTACGGGGGGCTATTCATTAATTTTTCCAAACAAAAAAGATCAACGCGATAACTCCTCAATAAAGCCAAATGAACCATCAAATCCTTTGCTTGCTCCGGGTTCGGTTGTATTTTAAATTTACTTAATGGGTTTATATGGGAATAGAAAACTACATAAATACATTAAAACTAAGAATTTCAATTTACTCATACACAACCTAACAATTAACAAATACAATTTACTAATAAAAATCGCAACAGTCTTAATAAAGTACAAATATTAATTATTGCACCTAGATCACAAGCAGTATGTGCCAAAAATCACGTTTCTATTATATTTTAATTCAATTCTAATTTGAGCAAAAAGTCAAAAACTGAACAATTCCATGTCCAATTCGATTAAAGAAGACAAGAAAGTAAAAATGTTGCAACTTATTATAGCAGTTCGAGGAATGTTCGATAATTAGCAAAAATAACTTGCATACACATTTGAGCAAACCTTTTACGATTACCAATATTTTTAAGTTTATTGGTAGAGAGTTATATATTTTTGGAGCTAAACTTTTTGTAAATCTTTGGTTACCATCCCTTTTGTAAAAGGGAACAACCAAATCCTGATTAGTAATTTGTCTAGTTTGATGTGTGTAAAGCACTTTTATTTTTTATTGTTTATTTGCACTTTATAAGTTTTTATTATTATGTAAGAATAGGCAGCTGTTATAAAATTATACAGGGTGGTTGTTTAGTGCGAGGAAGTCCAATATCTCCGTTGTTCTTAGAAATATTGAAATTTATTAAATACAAAGGTTCTAGGATAATAAAATTTTTTAAAATGGTACCACCAATTTTTTTTATCTCATTGAATTCGGCATAAAATTTTACATAAGATACGCTATTTTATTTTGGTGATTTATACAACGTTGCCAGATTATTCAATTTTTCCTAAAATTTTCGCGGAAAACATCATATTATCAAAAAAATTATTTTAAAATATTACTAATCTGAACTAAAAAAGAAAGTTTTATATTTTTTTAAACATTAAAGGTGTCCGAATAATTCTACCAAAACAAAGCATTAACATCGTATACAGGGTGTCTTTTACATCGGTACAAATGTAGCAATCTTTAAATAACTATTACTCGTTTTTTTTTCAAATGGATCCCCCTGTATATTATTGTGTCAGTTTACATATAATTTCAACCTCTTTAAATATGCAATTACAATAAATGCTCTAAAACGCAACGTTCTTTTAATATTTTATGTTTTATTTAAAAAATGCAAAATATCAGCACTTTCATTAAGTTGGCCATGAGTTGAACAAAAATTCACAGATCTTGCACCTTACGCAAGCATCCTATGTATTGAAAATACCTGACCGAGCTTTAAAATTTTAATGTTCCTCACCTCAAAAAACCCCAAAATCCTTAATTTCGTGCTGCTACCTATGTCATTTCGTTAGGAAATAATCCCAAAAAAACGAAAACAAAAATAAAACTTTGACACCCTGTATCTTGGTTATTATCAATTTTGGGATAATGCAAGTTTAAATAAACCGCATTATTTCGCCTTAAAAAGCCTACTGTTGCTCTGTGTCCCATTACGTTTGGGACACCCTGTATATTAATTAAAACATATTATAAATAATCCCAAAAAACGAAAACAAAAATAAAAGTTTGACACCCTTTATTTTGGTTGTTATCAATTTTGGGATAATGCAAGTTTAAATAAATCGCGTTATTTCGCCTTAAGGAGCCTGCTGTTGCTCTGTGTCCTATTACGTTTGGGACACCCTGTATATTAACTAAAACATATTATATTAAATGTATGGTTTTATTTCTAAGAATAATTAATATTAATTTGTTTATAAACAATAATATTCACATAGCAGACCAACCAAGGTGAACAATTGCCTTATATTCAATCGGTCATATTGTCTAAGCCTACTTATGCTATGTTTTTAAATTATACTTATTTACCCAAGCGTTCAAAATAGACCATGAAGATTTTCATGAGATAGGTAGGGGTGCAAAATATAACCAATCACCCGGTACAATAACATTTTCTGAGAAATCAATAATAAAAAAATTATCCCATTTGTTAACCAAATTTGGGCGGACCCTGTAATATGCAATTATTGTGCTCCAACTTTTTGCCTCCCGCTTTTTTTTTTCGATATAATATTCCGATTTAAATACCGTGAACTTACCTTAGTTATAACTTATCTCAATAAAACTCTTTTTAACAAAGTTACTATGGCGTTCTTTAAAACACAAACTAAACTAAACATTACTCATTATTTACTTGCCGACTTTACGCTGATTCATATTTATATTTCTACCAAGTATTATCAGAGTATTATGTTACAAGACCGATCTAGATATTGCGCTGTTGGCCGCGACAGACGGCAGAGCGACATCGACATGAGCGACATCGACATGAGCGACATCGACATGCAATGCAAAGTTTGCGTAAACACGATCCTTATAGTATTTTCAATACTAAAATCAAGACTTCGTACTGTCAAAATCATAATGAATTTATATTTCTAACATATTTGGTCTAACAACGTTATGGTGTTAAGATTATAAAAATTGTTTTTTGTTAAAACGCTATGAATTTTACTACAAACGAATTAGTCGATATGGTTTTCATACTAGGAGCAAGTGACCGAAACTGTCTACTTGCTGCAAGGCTTTATTGG